>JARTUT010000878.1:0-1200000 GCA_030674115.1 Micraspis discolor | reverse complement strand
TTTTTTTGGATATTTTGAAAACTATTCATTTTAATACAATGGTTTTAACAGAAATGTATTCACTATTGAATACTCGTTCATATGACCAGGAATGGAAAACTTGAAAAAAAATTGTTTCGTCGAATTTATTTTCACTCCCTGTATAACCGGAAGTTTTTGGGTTTCGAAAATATTTTAGCTCTGTAGAGAACTTCGAACAATATCATAATCCCAATTTTCAGATTTCAAATATGTCTAGTTCTCCAGAAACGTCTAATAGGCACTCGAACTGGAGACACCCTGTACAGAGTGTTCAAAAAAATAACCAATTGTCAGGTTACAAAATTATAACAAATTCTGCTTTCTCAATCTAGACATCCAGTATTTTTCGGAATGAAAACAACTAAAACAATTTTATTATATATTTTCCTATACCTATAATGTTTGGGTGATAAGTTTCTGATTTTCTTGAATTTCAGATTGATTCAATATATCTTAATTTCTTTGTGTTAATATTTCCTTTGTACTCTCTATGTCGTCTATAGATTTACATGTCTATGAATCAATGAGAGCCATAGAAAACCATTTTTTTTCAAGTTTACACTACAAACAGCAAATATTCCAAGTAATGTGTCCTGTGATAAATTATCTGAAATTCAATAAACGCAAATGACTTAAAAACCAAACCAGAAAGGTAAAGGAAAAAATATAATAGTATATTCTAAAACAAGTTGCCTAATGGGCACCTATTCCAACACGAATACGAAATTCGAAAACAAGCGACGAAGGAGCCAGTTTTTGAACGCATGAGCGCCTTGTGCAACGAGTATTAGACGATATTTTCTCTATTTCAGTCAAGAATTGTGAGAAATTTATTGGAATTCAATGAAAAATTCATATTATACCTTCTAGTGCCTTTTGTGTTTTATTTTCGCAGTTGGTGTGACTGATACGAAAATTGTCAGTTTAAAAATGGTAATTATTTTTACCATTTAGCATAACTTACAACAGAGTCGGAAACGGTGAACATATTCAAAATTGAAATGTCGAATATTGAGCAAAATATAATCATTTTCGTGACCCTCAAATTTGATTCAGAATTTTTTGGAATAATCAAAAACTCAAAAAGCGTTAAAAATAAATATAGGATGACCATTCAAAATAACAAATTGTTGCCAAATTTTCCGACATCTGGCAATACTGGAAGTTTGAAAGTTTTTCAGGAATTTACCGTAGATAACCTAATGTTGACATACAAAATTTGAAATAGATTACATGGATAGTTTACATTATAATTCAATAAGCCCTATGATGCCCGATAAAAGAACATGAATTTTAAATAACAACATAAAATATAAAGTTATTATTATAAATGGCTGGTATTCGTTTTAATAGAGAGTTGGGGCACACTGCGTTCAAACGTTTCGAGTATATCATTAGCATTTCGTTTTTCAATTCTTGTGTAACTCTCAACATAATCCTTCTCAAGAGTATATTGCCAACCAAATTAAGAAATTAAAGAAGCTCGGCTTCTTCAATTCCGAAATATCTGAGCCACTGGTAGATGGCATTGCTTCTTCTGAAGCAGTGGCCAGTAGAAAAATATATTAAAGCACTGACATGAGCTCAGGTGCTTATGACAAAATCGCTGTTAATTGAGTAATTTGGCCTCTGAATTTTTTCAGCCCAGGGCTGCCCTTGCTGCCCTACATGGAACAAACACGCAAAAACTGTATTAACTTTGACTATTCCATAGTAATATCCAACTTTCAAATGTTTTATTCATATGAGAGTACCCTCAAAACGCGTGGAATGACGCTCGAGGTTCAGAAAAACCGCAATGGCAGTAATTGAGCAGAATTTATGAATCGACATAATCGTATCTCTAAATATCATATATGCAGAAAGTTCAAAACCCACCAGATGGAAAACATGGGTATGATATCAGCCTCAGCAAAAAATCACTGGTCCGTTAGATGTAATCTCTTGACGCAAGGGATATCCGAATAATTCTGGAGCAGTTTCGTGAACGCGGACTCACGATAAAAAATACTCGGATTCCAAAGTAGGGCAGGATACAAATGCCAAAACTACGTTTAGGTATTCGAATTGTGTTGAAAAATTCTGTCTCTATCTTGGATTCCTTCACGAAGACGCAATAGTTATGTCCTTGGACTGGTGATAAGGGATCAGGAGAAAATGGGAGATCAACATCCATTTTATTTATACAGGGTTAGTCTTTGACCACTGCGTTTCTTTCAACTACAGATACTTGAAGGAACACTTTTTCCTTTACCACATTTTTCAATTCTGCCCCGCAAAGTTATAAGCGATTTAAGGTTTCAATTTGAGCTATGCCACTACTTAATACCTTTTGAGATTACACAAAAATTCAGCTTTTACCTTATGATAGACCATAATATTGTAGAGACATACTTGTTTATGCACCTTTTCCTGTTTGAGGCTTGAAATGTTAAGTTTTTGCTGTTTGCGGATGATTTAAAACTTTTCTTCTCATTAGAATCGTTATTCGATGTTGACCGGTTGAGATCGGATTTACAGGCGGTTGAGGAGTGGTGTCTTGCCAATTGCCTGACTATCAACATCAATAAGTGTAAGCTCATGACGATTTCCCGTCTGGAGCACCCTATTACGATCGATTATTGTATTGTTGGTAAACCTATAGATAGAGTATTTGTTTACAAAGACCTGGGTGTTTCATATGACAGCACATTGTCTTTTAGGGCACATATTCGGGACGTTTCTGCGTCATCAGTCGGGACTTTAGGGTTCATAATAAGGAATACTAGGGACTGCAACATCGAGACTCTTCACCATCTTTACATCTCGTTGGTTAGACCAATGTTGGAGTTCTCCTCTGTAGTGTGGTCTCCATACTTATCGGTCGACGTTTCCTTCCTAGATAGGGTCCAAAATAGATTTCTAAAGTATGCCGCTCTTAGAACGGGTACGTTTTCAGTTTATACTTTCTCCGCCAGTCGAATGCGGGAACGCCTTGGACTATCCTCCTTGAGGACGAGAAGATTTCATGCTGATGTGATATTCATTGCTAAGCTCTTTCAGGGTCTTCTGTACTCCCCAGACTTGTTGTCACAATTCAATATATATGTTCCACCTCGACCCATCCGAAGGTTTGATTTATTTCGACTCCCCCAATCAAGAAACAATTATTGTTTTCATTCCCCTGTTTCGACATTAATGCGAAACGCTAATGTCGTCGACTGATTAGGAGTTGATATATTTCATATACCTATTTCGAGGTTGAGGAGAGAATTGAAGTATCTGTTAAGACTATGATATTTAAGGTTAATTTTTATTTGTGCTTTATATTGATTTTCTGTTTCATATTACACATATATTTGTACTTATACTTGCTTTACCTCTACATCTACTCTTTTTCTTGTCGTACTACTTAGATTTAATTATTTTGTGTTTTATTTTACATACAAAGGTCAAGTACCGTTAATAAATAAATAAATAAATAAATGTAATATAATTGCTCTTCGGAGAATGTAACATAATTTTCCATCCAAAAAATTATTTCAGCTGAAAACCATACTGAATTCCTTGATTAGCACTTTTCTATCCAAATATTGGTGAAAATATCAAAATTTTTGAATTTTATGCATATTTCGATTGAGCATTTCAATACTCGTATCTAACATCAATTTTTGCTATACTCTGAATTCTATGACATTCACATTCTTCAGATCATCAATAGATCAACACCATTGCCAGGTTTTCTATTTTTCATGAATATGAAATATTTTCTGTTCGATCTTTCATGTCTTATTTTAAACCTGTAAATTCTAAATAGATTAAATAATTCATTAAATGTCAATGTTATGATTATACTCAAGAAGTTTTTCGAAGTCGAAATAGCTTCTCAACAAAGGAATCAGTTCGATGATAGGCAGTATTGCAGTATTTTCAAAACCTATTCGGAACAATTTTTGAATTACCTTGAACGCTAGTGAGGAGACATTATGAAATTCAGACCATTTTTTATCATAATTTTGCTACAAGGTGATGAATTTTCCTTTAAGCTGTTGAATACTCGAAGGAATTCCATGTTAGTAAAGGGTATCTCAGCAAGAACTTTGATTTTTAAAACAAAATAAAACAAAAAATTTTGTTGACGATGTGTAAATTTTTATTGTATCACAAAAAGAAAAGTTCGACAATTACGAATGAAAAATGATATCTGTCAAATATCCATCACACCACACTGACAGGAGTAAAGTCTTCCATCGAAATTTTTAAACACTTTTTTTGCAAAATGTCGGGTCTATTTCATCACAGATTTTGAGATTTAAGACTGCAATTGATTCGATTGGCTCCGTATAGACTCTGTTCTTAAGATAGCTTCCCAAAAAAATAATCCAGTGGTATTAAATCACACGATCTGTCTGGCCATTTAGCAGCTGAATTTCTTGAAATTATGCCATCAGCTAATAAAGTTTGCAATAAAGTAATCGTCGCATTGGCTGTGTGACAAGTGGTTCCGTCTTGTTGAAACCACATGTCAGTGATATCCATGTCATCAATGATAGGGCAAAATTGAGTTATTAACATCCGCGACAGCGTGATCTATTGACCGTTACCGTATTTCCAGCCTCATCTTCGAAAAAACCGCCCAGTCACACTTCCAGAACCCATAGCCCATCATACAGTGATACGTTGAGCATGCAAAGGCTTCTCAATAATCGCTCTAGGATTTTCAGAAGCCCAAATGCGGCTATTTTGCTTGTGCACGTATCCTGAAAATATGATATTTTCAGAAAAACCAGCGGCGATGTGAATTTTCGGTCGGCTTTAATTCCTGCACTAGTTGAATCTTGTAAGGCTTCAAAGCCAAATTCCTATGCAAAATTCGCCATGTGGTGATTTGGGATAACCCCAGTTGTTGAGAATATCGAGAAATTGACAAATTTGGATCTTCTTCAACACTGTGACTCAAGGCTGCGATGATTTCAGTTGAACGGCCCGGTTGAACACGCGTTGGTGTTGGCACATTTTGTACAGAGCCCGTCGACTCAAATTTAGCGACCAAATTGTTAATAGCGGTCTCAGAAGGTCGATTAGGTTGTCCAAAAATATTACGAATTTTACGGAGTGTAATTGTAACAAAACCAGTTCTTTCGTAGTGGGTTTCAATTATTTTATCCCATTTTAAAAACGACAATATTGAACCCATGGTAACAAGGGTAAGTTGACGTTTATCCACTAAGTGAATTGAAATTTTTTTAATGCACTAGTGGAATGAAATGTTCACCACTCACTTTCTGGAAGTTATTCTTTCCACACACTATGCATTTAAAACTCATTATGTTTGTTAAAATTCATCAAAAATTCTACATTAACAGTCATTTCTATCATTGAAGTAAAAATTACAATTATTAAGATTTTGAAAATGGAACTGGAAACCTGCACCTCCTCCAAAGGAAACACTCAGTCGTTATAGCACATGTGTTTGAGTACTTCTCAGGCCCTGCTGGAATATCCATTCCTGCATCAGGAACTCCGGTTTTTGTGACCCCACCAAGTATTTGGTCAGAAATATTTATTTTGTTTTGTAGTGAATCTTCAACAACAGAACTTGAGCGCCATCCACCATGTCTTCTAAAAACTGTTCAATCTGCCCCAGAATTTGCGAGTATGGTTGCAGAAGAACGCCTGAAACTGTGCCCTGTATATTGTTCAGCATCAGAAAGGCCCAAATACTGTACAATAGTAACGGGTATTTTCGAAAACGTATTCACACCTACAGACTGGACGCTACATTTTTCATTTTTATAATTTATTAATAGTCGCTTGCGATTAACTTTGCTTGGCCTCAAGTTCCTATACTTGCGGAATATATCGAGTGCACCTTACTAGTACCATTGACCACTGAACACTCTTTTCTTATAAGTTTTCGTATCTGGAATCTGAATAACCAATACGCTGCCCCGATCTTCCACGTCATCTACGGTCATATTCACCACCTCGCCGATTCTACACCCTCCAGCAACACCCATAATAAAAACTACCTTTATCAATGAATATTGCTCATCAGGAGCGGCATCTAAAAAGTATTCAAACTCCTCTCTTGTGAATACCTTCGACTTCTTTGCTACGAATCCCCTAGAATGTTGCTTCAAAAAGGCGGTGACTTGGTGACAATGTCTATTTTTTCTTTCAGAGCCAACATTTTCTTGAGTTGCGAGTAGTAGGATCATAAAAACGACGTCTAAACTTTCTTGGATTGTTCGGAAATATACGCCAAAATAATTTTTCCGTTGACACCTTTGGCTTTTTTATTATTTCTTCACGCACAAAATGCCGTATATTGCTTTTCGTACAATATTTTTGATTTTAATGGAATTACTGCTTCTGCTGCCACATTTGTTTCTTGTATAATGCACTCAGGAACTACAACCTCGTCGTCGCCGCTCAACATTTTTTCGAAATAAAAATTCTTTGACGGTTCTATAATTTTCATTGTCACTTGCAAACAATTAATTACATAGTGCCCAAGCAACCATCGATCGAAGGAAAATCTCAATATGAATTTGAATTATACCTAATATTTCATCTAAAAAGTATTCATTATTAGAAATTTCATCAAAATGAGATAAAATTTTGTATACGACACGTGAGTCAAAAATGTTTATTCACTCGAAGAACTTTCTTCTCATGAATAAACATTCATTTAACTCACTTGTTGTATAAATAACTATTAATGCGATTTTCGAGCGAAATTGAATTCATTGTAACAATTGCCAAAGCATCTACTACGAATATACAGGGTGTCTCAAGTTCGAGTGCATATTAGACGTTTCTGGAGAACTAGACATATTTGAAATCTGAAAATTGGGATTATGATATTGTTCGAAGTTCTCTACAGAGCTAAAATATTTTCGAAGCCCAAAAACTTCCGGTTATACAGAGAGTAAAAATAAATTCGACGAAAAAAATTTTTTTCAAGTTTTCCGTTCCTGATATGATCGAGTATTCAATAGTGAATACATTTCTGTTAAAACCATTGTATTAAATCGAATAGTTTTCAAAATATCTGAAAAAAAAACTGGAAAAAAAGTCAAATATGTTCAGTCAGTAATATGTTCATTATTCTTATTTTAAATATCCTGAGCGTAAACTGTTTTTACAACATCGAAGAGGAAGGATGTGAAATGGTCATGCATCTTTTGGATTTCAAAAATATCATCACAGGGTGTTTCAAATCTTGGGTTGAAAATTGTGATCTTAAATTGGCCATAACTTCTGTTTTTCAAATTAGAACCCTATTTTTTTATAATTGTGTTGGATTCTGCGGTCAAAAATAATGATAGTTTTCTCACATGATTATGCTCCTAAATTCAATAATATCTGAGTTATTTGAGATTTTCTGGATTTATGGTGTAGGTAGAGTCAAATTTATTGCATCTAAAAAAAACAATGAATATTCTTTCGAAACCATGGGAACACTCTGTACCCATAGAAGATAAATTATCTGTTAATGTCAGGTGTTAGTGTCAGGTGTTATTGTTATTCGTTATCTTCATTTCTCGATTTAACAAAATGAACTGTTGTTCTAATTACGAAATTCTGGATCTATTTTATATAAATGGTGAATGTGACAGAATTATTAGTAGAACCTACCGGACCTTCAACGAAAAGTATGCCCATTTACCTTCCATGACGGAGAAGCTCTTTAGAAAATATGTTTCAAACTTTCAAAGTTTTGGATGTGTAAGAGCCCCTAACGAATACAAAAGAAGGGTAGTTGATGATGAGGAAAATGAAATTAGTGTTTTGACTTATTTCGAAGCGAATGAAAATGCATCTATTCGAAGTGCAGCTCATGAAATCGATTTAGACAGAAATTCAGTGCACCGAATTTTGAAAAACCATAACATGCATGACTACAAATATGAGAAAGTTCATGCATTAGAACCAGGTGACTACATAAAAAGGTTAAATTTTTGTAGAGGAATATTAGAAAAACTTGAAAATGATGAAAATTTTTTGAAAAAGATCATTTGGACAGACGAAGCAAAATTCAATAATGAAGGACTATTCAATAAAAAGAATTGCCACATTTGGAGAAGTGAAAATCCTCATAGAAAAAGACAAAGAAACCCCAGAACAAATTTAGTTTTAATGTGTTTGCTCTTTTGATGAACAATAAAGTGCGGTACTACATTTATGAAGAAAATTTAAATACAGAAAAATTTTTGGAAATCCTGAGAAATTTTGTTTCTGAGTTTTTGGATGAACTGCCGTTGAGTATGTCGACTACCGCATATTATCAATTGAATGGGGCTCCGGCACATAGTTCGCACGAGGTGTCTGAAGAACTGAATGCAATGTTTGGTAATCGGTGGATCGGACGCCGTTCTTCACTGTTTTGGCCCCCACGATCTCCCGATCTTACTCCCTTAGATTTTTATTTATGGGGTAGAATAAAAAACATAGTCTATGAATCTCCTATTGAAAGCAAAGAAGATTTGAAACGGCGTGTGGAGGATGCTTTCCACTCACTAAAGGGGGATGAAATTGAGCGAGCGACTAACCGAGGTGTTTCAAAACGTATTCGAAAGTGTGTGGAACAAAATGGTTATCATATTGAAACTTTTACCTGATCATTTATTTTGTTAATTTGTTAAAGAGATGAATTCTCATTCGCTTCGAAATAAGTCGAAATACTAATTTCCTCAACTGCCCTTTTTTTGTATTCTTTAGGGGCTCTTACATTCCAAAATTTGGAAAGTTTGAAACATCTTTTCAGAAATTGTAAAACAAAATGGGGATACTTCTCATTGGATAGGTACTCAACATTTCGTGTCATCCACCATGGATTTGAAATAAACAATATCATTAAGTGCATTTGAATGTGTATTGCGCATACAATTGAAAAAAAAACAATAAAAGAAATAAATCGAAAATCTCATTATTAGAATAGCAACGATTCATTTTGTGAAATCAAAAATTTCGACTAACAATAAGACCTGTCTGACACTTGTGAATTATAAATGGGATGATTTATCTTCTATGCTCACAGAATATCCTTATGAATCAGATTCGAATCAGATTCCAGAAAATCTCAAATAACTCAGAAATTTTGAATTTATTATCATGTGAGAAAACTATCATTATTTTTGACCGCAGAATCCAACACAATTATAAAAAAAGAGGGTTCTAATTTGAAACACAGAAGTTATGGCCAATTTAAGATCACAATTTTCAACACAAAATTTGAAACATCCTGTGATGATATTTTTGAAATCCAAACGATGCATGACCTTTTCACATCCTTCCTCTTCGATGTTGTAAAAACGGTTTACGCTCAGGATATTTAAAATAAGAATAATGAACATATTACTGACTGAACATATTTGACTTTTTTTCCATTTTTTTTTGATATTTTGAAACCTATTCGATTAAATACAATGGTTTTAACAGAAATGTATTCACTATTGAATACTCGATCATACCAGGAATGGAAAAAAAATTTTTTCGTCGAATTTATTTTCACTCCCTGTATAACCGAAAGTTTTTGGGCTTCGAAAATATTCTAGCTCTGTAGAGAACTTTGAACAATATCATAATCCCAATTTTCAGATTTCAAATATGTCTAGTTCTCCAGAAACGTTTAATAGGCACTCGAACTTGAGACACCCTCAATAAAAAAAATAACTTACCGTCATGTGGTAAGGGTAGCCACAATTGATAAACAAGGTTCTTGTTGATAGACATTTTAGTTCACCTATTTCATTTTAAAACGGTATTTATACGTCATCAAATTCAAAATAAATATTTACGTTTAATTCTCCTATGAAGAAAATTTCTGAGTATGCATCTTAATTTCTTCTTCTTCTTAATTTTCATCGATCCATAGACATGTATGAAACAATTTTGAATTAATTGGAAAAAGAATAATATTTGTTCCAAGAATTCAGAGCTGCGAATTTATGGTGGGACAAAACTGCTAACCAATAGATCGATGTAGATCCCATGATTGCAGTTAATATTCTCATCGATTTTTTGTGTATGTACACTATTAAATAAAGCTACAGAAAAGACTAAAGCTAAAGAAGTTGTGTGTACAGTGGATATTGCAGCACCTTAAGATAATTCAGTTTATGAAGAATATGCTTGCTAGTTTTCAGTTTCAAGCTCAGAACATCTGAAGGAGACTTAAACTTAAGAAATTATTCTAATTAAACTCCAAGTACTTAAGATAGAAAGATAATCATCGAAAGTTTGTAACATGACAAAGTGCCACTTTAAATGACGAGCATGAGACTCTACTCTTAATTCTCTCAAGGTCTCAATTATCCCAGCAACAAAACTCCACTCGGTTTTTGACAAATATATTGAAGTGCATAATTACAATTCACAAATAACAATTTTAAGGAATGTCCAATCTCCCAAGTAAAACAGAACACTAGGGACTTATCTTAAAGCTTTCTAAGTCGATAGCTTTCTCCCAGCTCCCAGATACAAAATAAAGTCCCAGAGGGTATGGCCTGCCAATTGACCAGAAACGGGTTGTATAGTTTCCACACAGATGTTCCAGTCAGCGACTCGATGACTCCAATTTTCATCCCAGTTGAAGAATGTGCTCCATGGCAAGGTGGTTATGCCACAAGCTCTAATTATGTACTGCTCGAACCAGGGACTGGATTTGATTTAATCTCTCATCGTGGAATGCATCTCAATCTTGAACCAGCATATGTCTTTGGCCTCGTAATATGATATAATTTGGCCCCCAGGGAGGAGCTATATCAGGATGAACGAAAGAACATTAGAAACTGCAAGTGCATGTATAACAAGGCTCCTTCTCGATTTCTTTCAGACAAATATTGAACAAATCATAGTGAAATTACATTATCTTAACAAATTAAACCGAGAAGAAGTCATGTGGAGGGGGTCATTGGAAGCAGTCAATGCAAAAACGTGCTCTCAGTCAAAAGAACTAAAATTTCAGGAAATAAACACTTACCGAGAATAGTTATGTATTTCTCGCAAATCTCTGACCCACAAGAGTCACTTTTAGATATTGATTTCAATAATTACTACAGAAAATGACCGGCATCTGATCTCGACAGAGAGAAAAAAAAACTACGCTGGCCGTTCGAGGTAAGCTTCCGCGGAACACAGATCACCGGCATAGAACACATCTATATTCCATTGCAGGAGAACTGCTTCAAATCCAACCATAATTGGGGTGCGCGTACGGAATAACGTCAGTGGCGTGCAAATCGTTGCAAGTTAAACTCGATTTCCTATATTTTTAATAATGGAAACAAGATACCTCTGTTTGGATAGAGTGTCGACATAAACGCCACTCAACAATATGATTCCTCTCAACTCTTAATCAGCTAATAGAATGTTTCCTCAAATATTGTCAGAAACCGAATAATTCTAATGAAACCCCATAGTTGAGAACCACTTATTCGAAATATTAATTCCATTCCATGTTTACACAAGTTCAAATAGGAATATTTCTCTCGGTTTTCCACATCCACCAACTAGTTAAACTCCTTTTTTATTCCTACCACAATACACTCCAATTCACAACATGTTCAAACTTCCCTGAATGTAGTTTCCAGTAGTGCAATCCGTTCCAAAAATGCACCAGTCATCGCAAAGTAATCATGTTAATAGCTTTTTCTAATTTTCAGACCAACAGCACTCTAAACGTTATTGTTGGCATTGAGGACGAGGCAAACACTGAAGAGGGGGAAAAAGCCAATATCATTTCTGTACCCGTAACAGTTATTATCCTTGATGAGAACGACAATGCTCCCGAGTTTCAAAATGTAAGTGAACAATTTTCCATATTGGCTCGATGTATGAGACAACTTAATAGCCGAGACGCCAGACTTTATCATTCGGATCCACTTTTTCGAATGGAAAATTGAAATAGATCATTGAATCTTCTCGACAGAATGACGTAAAGTAAGTCTTCTTGATTTTCCGCATTTCTGAAATCATTTGATAGCCTGTCCTTGAACGGAATTTCGTATGGAAATACGAAATTGGAATTACTCTTCAAAGCCACGGATCCCTCGAGTATATTGAATGAGCAGTTAGTTTATGAAAAGGGTATAGGTTGGCAAGTCCAGAAGAAGTTACCCTCGTGTTTCAAGTTACAGCCTTTCCTTTCATGTTTGGAAATCAATGACCCTCTTCAAAAGCAGGCATGTAAAATCTTTTATTAAAGATCATATGTTTTTTTTCGTGATGGGTTGTTGTTACTAGATGTGCTGTATCGAAGTGTTACTAAAAACATTTAAAGGTACTTTTTTTTAAATAATAAAAAGTTATAAAAACAATTTTTTTCAATAATCTTTATCAACAAATAAAAGAACTGTTCTTTACAATTCACAGGCCTGAAAAAAAACTTTTTTTTGGTGCCTAGAATTTTTGAGCTGATTTTAACTATATTTCATTGCTGAATCTAAATATGGTAGCAGTTTTTCTGTATCAGCTCTAGATTTTTAGATAAATTCACTTATCTATCAATGCTTTTTCCTATTTAATACTTTCAAGTATGAGTGTTGTAAAATTTATTCAAGAGATAGATTCTTGTATATTTTCCTTATTGTCAGTCTTCATTTGTAACAAATTGAATTTACCTATTTATTACTTTCAAGTATGAGTGTTGTAAAATTTATTCAAGAGATAGATTCTTGTATATTTTCCTTATTGTCAGTCTTCATTTGTAACAAATTGAATTTAAAATAATAATATTTATTATAATTATTATTTTAATTCATTTATTACAAATAGAAGACTAACAATATGAGATATATAACTGATTGGTTGACAAACTGTTAACAAGTGGGATTTAATCCTATTTAGTGTCATCCAGTTAGTTCCATAGAAATCCGATATATGGAGCTGTCCAGTCTGAAGTGAACTTCAAACGCAGTTGAGAGTTGAGGTTAGTTTGTGAATTCCCGTGGTGCAGATAGATAGAACTTAGCGTCATATGAAATTTCTCTTTAGTAACGAGTTGTTGAAAAGTAAATCTAAAAAGTAGATTGTTAATGTGAATTGTTGTATTTGTGTTGTTGAATAGAAATGAGTTCAAGTAGAAGAAGCTGTGTACATCATCCTGATATTTTTTGCTACATATGCGGAGAATACACGTTCTTGGAAAACAGAAAAACTATTAGTGACTTTGTAAAGAGGGCTTATCTTGGATATTTTGGTGTTAAGCTTGGTGATCAGGATAAAACCTGGGCACCACATATTGTCTGTAAAATTTGTACAGAGCATTTACGACAGTGGACTACCGGGAAAAGAAAAAGTCTGAAATTCGGAGTACCAATGGTTTGGAGAGAACCAAAAAATCACTTCGATGACTGTTATTTCTGCCTAGTAAATATTACTGGAATCAATCGAAATCGCCGTAACAAGTGGACTTATCTCTGCAAGACGCCCTATCCCTCACTCAGAAGAAGTGCCAATTCCAACTTTTCAGCAGCTACCAGAACTCTGAGAGGACACATGTCTCTCTGATCAGAATTCTGACACTACTAAAGGTGACAATGATTTTGAAACGATGTCATCAATTCCCCAATGTTTCAACCAAGATTAGTTAAATGACCTCACTAGAGATCTCAACCTGTCGAAAAAGCTTCTGAATTTGAAGGAAAAAAATTCACTTGAACCAGGAAGAAAAATTACATTTTATCGCTCAAGGGAGAAAGATCTGCTACCTTTTTTCTCTGAAGAACAAAATCTTGTATTTTGCCATGCTATTAGAGAACTCCTGGTAGAAATGGGTCTTGGATATTTTCCGGATGATTGGCGCCTATTTATTGACAGCTCAAAGCGAAGTTTGAAATGTGTTCTTCTACATAATGGGAACAAATATGGCTCAATACCAATTGCTCACTCAACGAAAATGAAAGAGCAATATGACAACATAACTTTGGTTTTGGAAAAAATAAAGTATCATGAACACCAATGGGTGATTTGTGTAGACTTAAAAATGGTAAACTTTCTCCTTGGACAGCAAAGTGGCCACACCAAGTATCCTTGTTTCTTGTGCCTCTAGGATAGCAGAAACAAAACGCAACACTGGGTTAGAAAAGAGTGGCCTAGAAGAGAAAACATGGATGTTGGGGAAAGAATATCATCAATGATCCTTTAGTTCCGCGAGAGAAAATCATGTTTCACCCCTGCATATCAAGCTGGGTCTAATGAAGCAGTTTGTAAAGGCTCTTGATAAGAATGGATCATGCTTTGCATATATAGGGAAAAAAATGCCTCAGCTGAGTAAGGAAAAAATTAAAACAGGAATATTTGATAGCCCACAAATAAGCCAGCTGATTAAAGACCCCGACTTCATAAATTCAATGATTGAGATTGAACAAAATGTCTGGAATTCATTTGTTTCAGTTGTCCAAAATTTTCTGGGTAAACACAAAGCTGAAAACTATGTTGAATTAGTCAATGAGATGCTGAATAATTTCAGATCACTTGGGTGTAACATGAGCATTAAGGTGCACTATTTACACAGCCACTTAGACCGTTTTCCTGATAATTTAGGCGACATTAGTGAGGAGCAAGATGAAAGATTTCACCAAGATATCAAATGTATGAAGGATCGCTTTCAAGGAAGATGGGATACTCACATGATGGCAGAATACTGCTGGTCTTTAAAACGGGATTGTTCTAAAATACATTCAAGAATGTCACGAAAAAGAAGTTTCCGAAATGTTTAGTGAGTAATTGTTTTAAATGATGACTTTTTCTGTTTTCTATAGTATATAATGAATAATATCTGTGTAATATAATAAAAATTCCTTTATTAATTTGTTTCTTTAAAACATGGTTTTTCTTTTAAAATAATGTAATGTATAATTCACAAGAATGTTGATATTTTAAAAATTCGAGCTGACAGGCAAAAACTAATAGCATATTTGAATTCAGGGCATCAAATTCATATAAAATCACGTCCAAAATCTTCGGCACCAAAACCACTGTTGACCAGTGTTATTTTTTAAAGATAATTTCTTTCAAATGCTGATCTCGACTACGGTTAACAAGATCCATTCGATAGTTTACGATGATGCGTATGAGTATTTTGGGTGATATTTATCCAATGACTCGAGTAATATTGGCCTCCAATACCTCAATCGTAGCTGGTTTGTCCATGTAGACTTTGAACTTCACATAGCTCCAAATGAAAAAATCAAGAGGTGTGATGTCCTATGATCTAGCTGGCCAATTCACTGGTCCGAAGCGTGAAATGATCTGCTCGCCGGAGTGCTCTCGCAGTAAAGCCATGGTTCCACGGGCTGTATGGCAGGTTGCACCATCTTGTTGGAACCACATTCCGTCGAGACCACGGGCTTCAATTTCGAGCAACAAATAGTCTGTTATCATGGTGCGATAACGGTCATCATTCACAGTAGCATTTCGGCCGTTCTCTGTTTTGAAGAAATATGGACTGATTATTCCACCGGCCCATGAACCACACCAAACAGTTGATTTTTCTTGATTTAACGGCAATTCTAGAGACTTTTCGGGTTGTTCATCACCCTATACTCGGGGATTTGGTTGTTCACGAACCCATTAAGCCAAAAATGGGCTTCATCAGTGAACAAAACTATTTTCAAGAAGAGTGGATCCTCTGCAAGCTCGTCTTCTTGAAAAGGGCATTAAATGGACCAGATGTTACGATTATTTGTCAATTCAGTCTGATATAATTTTTTTTCACAGCAGTCAGTCAAACTTAAGTTAACGTTTTAACTTCGGCATAAAATACAACAAGTTAGACATTTTTTGAAGGATTTTGTTCTAGTTCTCGGTGAAGTTATTACTTCATTATTCGAAGCAACTATTCAGGATAGCCTAGGTAAAAAAAAACATGAGTTTGAAGTAATTTCTAGCAATGCTAGGCGATAAAAGAACGAAAACTGGAGATTTTTAAAAAATACACAAAAGTGGTGATATCTCGAAAACCTTCTTCAAGTTGCTCACATCGAATCTGGCAATAAAAAAACAAAAGCAGAAAAAAGAACTGAATAACAAAAATACGCATCATATTCGTTTGAAACTTTTAACCTTTTCCAAGAAAGAGTCGGAAACATCATGAATAGCCCTAAAATCATCTTGAAATTTATATATGGGACAACTATTGATGAGATGAGGTATTGTTTCTTCTGCTTCTCCTCATTCACATTTTCGCTAGGAACTGAGTTCCATCTAAATAGCATCCTATTGGTACGACCATGACCTGTACTCAAACGATTAAGAACTGTCAAAGATCAAAACCAGAACTTAAAACGAAACATTTCGTAAGAGTTCCACTCAGTCTTCCATAATTCTTTATCACTTATGTTGATATTGAAGAATGTATTTTAATGGTTTACTTCAATCTGGGAATTCTATTTTGTGGAAGATCAAAACTGCAGTCAATATGGGGAACTGGTAACCAATGAACCGGAGATCTTATGGATCAGAAACAATTTTTGTGTGAGATACTACTCAGCTACAGAAAAAACTAGGGCTAGAGATGAAGAGTGGACAAGATTCAAGCTAATTTCTGAACAACAGCCAGACAGAGATAAGAGTTCCACTCGGTCTTCCATAATTCTTTATCACTTATGTTGATATTGAAGAATGTATTATACCATAATGGTTTACGTGACTTCAATCTGGGAATTCTATTTTGTGGAATAAATGAAATACTTGGGAATAAATGATATTTGTTCCAAGAATTCAGAGCTGCAGTCTGTCTGCGAATATGGGGAGGGACAATGTTAGACAAAACTGGTAACCAATGAACCGGTGTAGATCTTATGGTGCCAGTAATTATTCTCATGGATGTATTCAATTGTGCATCAATTTTTTGTGTATGTGCACTATTAAACCAAACAGAGCAACAATACTCAGCTACAGAAAAAACTAGGGCTAGAGATGCTGTCCGAAGAGTGGAAGCATCAGCACCCCAAGATGATCAAGCTAATTTCTGAACAATATTATTCCTAGTTTTCCGTTTTGAGCTCAGTTCATTTAAATTAGTCTTGTAATTGACAGATGAATCTAATTTAACTACAAAGTATTTTGGATAAAAATTATGTTCGATAGGAGAATCATCGAAAGTTACAGCTAATTTCCTATATTTTTCATGATTATTCAGATGAAAACAATATACCTCTGTTTTGTTGGGATTTGGACATAATCGCCACTCAATAAAATAATTCCTTAAAATTTCCAAATCAGATGACAGTATGTTTTCTAGAGTATGGTAATCCGAATGTTGGTAAGCAATAGCAATGTCGTCAGCATAATCAAATTTCTGAGATGATGTCGTGGGTAAATCACTTGGATATAAATTGAAAAGTAAAGGAGCTAAAACTGATCCTTGAGGAAGACCGTTTTTCAATGTTTTGAAATTGCTACTCTTATTGTCAATAAAAACATGAAATCTTCTATCAGATGATATATTTTCTAATAATCGTACCATGTTCCTACATTTCAGATGGGTATAGAGTTTGAAAATTAATCCATCTTTCCACACAGTGTCATATGCCGAAGATAAATCAATGACAGCATCTCCTGTTTTCAACCTATTATTGAAGCCTGATTCTATGAAAGTTGTAAGGCTGAGAACCTGATCTGAACAATTTCAATTTTTCCTAAAGCCTCCCTGGAAATTTTGTAGATCATTTTCTATAGAAGATTCAATTCTAAAAAGAATTAACCTTTCTAATATCCTGAAAGGAAAACTCAATAAACTGATGGGTCGATAACTACTAGGATCACAAGGATTTTTTCCTCGTTTCAAAATACCTAATACTTTAGCCTTACGAAATTCGGAAGGAAAGTTTCCTGAATTCAGATAATTGTTATAGAAAGACAATAACCAAGACAAGGCCTTTTTTCCTAAATGTTTGATAAATTCTGGATAAATTCCGTCAAAACCTGCTGCCTTTCGAGATTTGGTAGATTTGATTGCAGCCCTCAATTCATCTATAATAGAATAATTATTTGGCATTCATTGTGTTGGTTATTTGAGTTTCATACTGTTCCGCAGATAGAAAAAGGACTTCAGAACAAGCTCATAAAATCTACTGACCTTACGTCACTGCTTTTCAACATTATTTATCTCCAAGTTATTGTAGATCATATAGGTTGATTTTTCTTTTCTTCCAGAGCTCATACGAAATAACTATTCCTGAAGATACACCTGAAGAATCAGAAGTATTCAATGAAATTATTGTAACAGACAAAGACAGCCCTGGAGACAACATTGAAATCACCTGTATCAATTTACCAAACTATCCTGATGCCTGCAATTTATTCAAACTTCAGAACATCGATATAGGAAAGCATTCTTTGCGGAGTGTCATAATTTTGAATGAAAAATTGAACTACTCGAAGCAGCCATTGGTGAAGCTCGTACTCAAAGCAACTGTGAGTTTTATTTTTTTTTCCTTTTACGAAGATACAATAAAAGAAATATATGTATTTTCCGACTTGAAAGTATTCACAATTCGATATTCTTTTTGTCGTATAGAGAACAATCCATAATTCAGCTTCAACCAGTGAAACGTGAAGATTCCAAATATAACTTTATACTTTAAGAACCCGCCATAGAACGACTTTTACCGAGATGGTTACTGTATGAAAACCATTTTATATTCAATTGGATTTGTCAGCGAATACTTTGCAAACAGGTAGTCTGCAGAATTCCAGCCCAGAAAATGATTAATTTATTATAAGAAAAAGAATCAACATTTCACTGCTTTGGTAAAATTTTTTAACTAATCGAGAGTATTAATATGCAAACGTTAGGTTCACAATTTTATTTATATCATATCTAACATGTAGGCAGGTACAGATTAAATTTTACAACAAATATAACAACATTTTGCCACAATTCGTGCTCTAAGGTCGTCTAAATCTGCAAATTTGGTTTTATGAACTTGTGATTTGAAGTGGTCCTAGAGAAACACGAGGCAAAAAAGACGTTTAAAGATATCGCAATAATTTTATTTTTACATGAAAGCCTGTATCTTAATCTACTTTTCAACATAATTTCCGAGAATATTGAAGCACTTGTCATAACGTGGCACCAGTTTTTAGATACCTTCCTCATTAAATTCTGCCGCCTGACTTGTTAACCACTGTGTCACAAATGTTTTGACTTCATTATCGTCTTGTAGACGCTGACCGCCCAGATGTTTCTTCATGATGAATGATGAAATTGTAAAGCGTCTGTTTTCTCTCACTTTTTCGTCCACTTTCTGCACCAAATCTTCATTAACGATCGAAGGACGCCCACTCCGTTCTTCATCATGCACATTTGTGCGGCCATCTTTAAATGCTCTCAGCCATTTCCTTACCATTCCGTTACTCATTATGTTTTGTCCGTAAACTTCACAGATCTCACGATGAATATCGATCGGTTTTACGCCTTTAGCACTAAGAAATCGTATAACAGCCCGTACTTCACAATCAGCGGGACTTACGATTGTCGGAGGCATGTTAAACACTCAGTAAACAACGTATACAATGAAGAATCAGACTGTAATGGCGTCAGTGCGTAGACAAGAGATGTAGGTAACCAACGCGCATGCACGGAACGCCGACCGTAGCGCTACGGCGGCGAAATCGCAAAACGGTACTTACTTAAAAAGCATGCCTCGTATATCAAGCGGCGTTAGATCGGTCAATCGCTCAAGCCTCTTTACTGGGTTCCTTCAGCCTATCCAACACTCAGGAAACCTTCCGTTCAGGTACTATATCACCTGAGCTGCAAAGATCGGCGGAGCTCCGCCCTACGTAGCTCCTCCTTTAAAAGGTTTTCAGTTTACTCCAAAGCTTGGATGATTAGAAAACCATCATGTTTTCGAGCAATTCCAGGTACATATCGCCTGTGAGATTTCCAGGAATGAACATAAGAATCAAGTGATCTCCCAAAATACCCTTACAGACGTTGAGGTTTTGTGGATTTCCGTTGAGAAAGGATGCGTTCATCCGAAAAGCCTCTAACTTTTCTTCGTGTAGGCTTGACAGCATGTTGAATCAACGTGGATCTATCGGTCTTTAACACTTAAGAGAGCTTCTGATGTTCTTTTATTCTCACTTCCAAGGGGCGTTTTGTTTCTCCGATATAATTCCTACACAAGTTCCATCATCAAAAACTTGTTTAGTGAACAATCATTAAAAAGTGTCATTTTATGAAGATAGAATTTAGTCAGCTTCAATATTCTTTACACACTTGCCCTTGAATATCCAGTTGCTTCATAACACTTCCACAATGTCCCAGTGACGTCAATAATTGACCAACTACGGCGACTTGATCATTTTCACCCGTAACCAAACGAATGCCATTATATTTCTTGTTTCAAACTGATCTTGTTACCTCAAATGATTAACATTTTGTCAACACGCCTACATTGCATGTCAATTGTCAATATTAAACCATGTACAGATTTGAATGCACTATTCAAATTTATAACTATTGAATTTTCGTATGGTTACGCCAACTGCGAAAATAAAATACTAAAGGCACTATCTGTTTTCATTGAATTCCAATAAATTTCTCACAATTCTTGGCTGAAATAGAGAAAATTATCTCCCCTTTTTGTTTTCAACCAACCAGACGGTCCCGGCAATACACGCAATTTCTCGATCACTGTGGTATGCCTGCAGAACATGACCTGGTAATACAGATTCTGATGTTAAAAATGCTGGAACCGAGACAATATCTGAAAACGTGGATAGAAATAATATTTACAAAAATAAATCTTGGAATTTCGTTTAAATTGAAATAATTGATGTTAGGGTAGCGGCTGAAGAGGTGCTAATATCGAATTCCATTTTTGTGCCGTCCGAGCGTTTTTTCCATCTCAAAGATCCAAATTCGGCGGGTGAAAGTTATTGATGGAATGTTAGGTCACTCTGTATAAAAAGCGATGATAAAATTAACATACTTGCAGGAAATTCCCATATTCCCTATTCGAAAATGGGAGCTGTTAGGGGTTGCTTATTTGAACATCCATATTTATACAACATCGCTGACCAATTTTTTTCATTGCTCTTTTATTGTTATTTCATAATTTTCTTGTTTGGCTATCATTATATATTCAAATTCTCATACATCTGGGAAGGTGCTGATGTTCAATGAAATACACATTATATTCTGTCTTCATGAAAAGAAACCGTTTGCTCAAGTCCATGATTTCACTTCGTATGCATGATTGTTAATTCATTTATTTCAACACACAGGTTAAGATATTATGAGAATAGGTCTAAGACTTTCAGAAAATTATTCTAATTATTTATATTTGTGTGATCTTCAGTCTTTTAAGGTAAGTTTTCTTGGTAGCACCCCATTCCAGTGTAATATATTGTCAGGCTGAGTTAAGACAGTAAAGCATACAAAAAAATTCCAAGTCACAAAATTTCTGAAACGCGTTGAATGGTATCAATTAAATACAGAAATACAGAATCCAGCGCCTCGAATTTTTCGATAATTCGCGAAACCCACCATGATCTGAATTTGGCCTTTTGCAAAGAGTGCTAAACCTGAAATCACCCCAAGGGAGCAATGATCCAGAAAATGTTTGGAATTTAATCGAAGGAGACCATTCAATAAGTTTCAAAACGATTATTGCAACAGCCCAGGTCCCCAATCCATTACAGGTATAATAAAATCATTCAAATTCCAACCCTATACCGTTCCAACTTTTACGTTGCAATACTGTGGTTCCTGAGTAAGTGATAAGCATGGTTGATATTATCCTATAAAAGATTTCAATAATCATTACCCAGAAATTACGATATACAGAGTG
Source organism: Micraspis discolor (assembly GCA_030674115.1). Lineage (NCBI taxonomy): Eukaryota > Metazoa > Arthropoda > Insecta > Coleoptera > Coccinellidae > Micraspis > Micraspis discolor. The sequence continues at coordinate 1,178,185 of JARTUT010000878.1, read as the reverse complement.
TAACTAAATAAGTGTAAAATATTTAACGAGGTGATTCCTCATCGAAAAAAAGATAGGATCTTTCATATAAAGAAACTTCATTGGAGCATCCCTTGTTGAGATACAGCCCCTCAAAGGGAGTACATAAAATTTGTATAACAATTTTTTTCACCAAAAAAATAACAATATATGATTTCTACGTGTTGTGTGTTTTGTTATTAATAAATTAGTTTTGTTTTTTACCATTTAGTCAGAGACATTTTTAGGTTAGCATGAAACAGGCTTTCGGAAATAAATTTTTAAATGGTAAACAAAAAATAAGACAAAAAGTTACATTGGAAATAAACTTTAGGGGTTGCGTTTCCCACCCTTACAACCATAGGGTGAACCAAATAAATAACTGGATAAGAGTCTTTTTGCTAGTAGGAAACGTTAGGTTAATTTCAATATTATAACTTTTTTGGTGCTTGTAAAAAAAATTGTTATACAAATATTATGTACTCCCTTTGAGGGGCTGTATCTTAAAAAGGGATGCTCCAATGAAGTTTCTTTATAGGAAAGATCCGATTTTTTTTTCGATGAGGAATCACCTCCCTAAATATTTTACACTTATTTAGTTACACCCTGTATAGATGGAATATAGACAATGTACACGATTAAGTCATTACTTATCACGTAGACTTAGCAGATGATGTAATTCCTTCAATTAAAAATATGTTTATTTTCGGTAAAGAAAAATAAATTCCATCGAGGAATTATTGAATGTTACTATAGTCCGTTCAAGATATCAAAGCATGCCTTCAAATAATAGTCGGTGCTTCATTTCTGGTTAGAAAAAGTTACTGAATTGTTCTGTGCTTGAAACACGGAAATTAATTATAACCTTATCTTTTCCCATTACTATTTGATAATTAATAAATTGAAGACTCAGATATTTATGCGTTAATCTTGTTCATCAAACACACTGCATATTTTCTAACAATTCATTCAAAATCAATAATATTAACAATAAATATACAGAAAATCATCGATTATAGTTAAGTCAAGAACCCAATGACGGTTTAGCCGCAGCTAGTGAACCTAGATTGGCCGTTGCCAACTTAATTTCCATTTTTCACAGCCCCTTGGTGATAATATATCTTGAAAAATCTTAAATCTTGAAAATCGTATATAGGTTTGACATAAATAACGTACCAATCAAATATCTTTTAAACGAAAAATACATTATTTATGAAATTTTGCAATTATGTACAACGGCGCAAAATACCTTGTTGTACATTTTCTACCAATTTTATATTTTCGATTGAAGCGGAAATACCTTCAACTTTTTTAATTTACATCATTATAGACATATAAAGATATAGACCTAGCATTTCATTTATAAAACAGTTGAAATTAATAGCTAACATTGAATTATTTCACCATGTGTCAGAAAAAGACAGAAACATATGCTTTCTTGCACTTTGGCAACGCTGCATAATGAAGTAAGTCGTCAAATGCTCAGTGGCGTACTGATTGAATGGTTTCGTTTAATTTCTGAGGAACCTTCAAAATTAGAATTATTTGAGATTATGTTGAATGATTGTTTGAGCTATTACCATCACCTATTGTGGATGTAATGTTTTCCGACGTTTCGATAGACATCTTCTATCTTTATCAAGGAGGAAAAGTAAAAAACCTTTTGTAAATTATCAATTTTCAAAAAAGTCAATATTGACAGAAGTCATGAAAGAAAATGAACGATGTTATATACTCATCTGTGATATGATGATCTTTTTAAGTTGGATCGAACTATCGGCGTCCAAACTTCTGGCAGATCTATAGATGGAGCACTTATGGAATCAGGTGTTGTTTTCATAAATGCTGCTTCTTTGATTTTTCTTCTTGCAAGTTTTTCTTCTTTGGATATTATTGATGCTTCACCCACTTTATACAATGATTCTCATCTACAGCATGTTGGACCAACCTGGATTTGTCGCTGTCTAGTACTCGTAGAAGCTTCTGATGTTCTTTTATTCGTACATTCAGAGGGCGTTTAGTTTCTCCGATGTAAGATCTTCCGCACTCGCAAGGTAATTCATATATGCAGTTCTTTGTCCTTTGTGTCTCATTATTTGGCTTAACTTTTGTAAGTTTAGCTCTGATAGTGTCTGGAGTTTTGAATGTAGTCGTTATGTTGTATCTATTTCCAATTCTTCTCATTTTCTCCGACAAACCTTTTACATAAGAAATTACGGTTTTAATGGTCCGATTTATATCTGTTGGTTCAGGTTGACTTTCTCTTGTTCGTCTAGCTTTTTTTAATATCTTTTTGGGGTAGCCATTGCTTCTAAGAGTTTTCGAGATGTTATTTATTTCTTCATTTTGGTCTTCTTCAGTGCAACAAATATTTATTGCTCTATCAAATAAACATTTTGCTACTCCCAATTTAGTGTTTAGTTGGTGGTTTGAATCAAAATGTAGATATTGTTTTGTGTTCGTTGGCTTCTTATACACAGTGGTTTTTGGGATTCCATTTTGTTTATGTACGAGTACATCTAAGAATAGAAGTTGTCTGTCTTTCTCGATTTCAATTGTGAATTTAATTGATTCCTCTTGATTGTTTAGATATTGAAGGAATCCATCTATAGTGTCTCTTCCATGTTGCCAAATAATGAAAGTATCATCTACATATCTTTTCCACTGTTTGGGTTTAAGTACATATTTTTCTAATGCCTTCTGTTCGAAAATTTCCATATATAAATCAGCTAAAATTGGTGATAGTGGTGAACCCATGGCCATTCCAAATTCTTGTTGATAAAAGATGTCTTCAAATTGGAAATATGTTGTTTCAATACAAAGAGAAAGCATTTCCATAATTGCATTCACGCTTAGTGTAGTTCTTTCACTAAGGGTTTGATCTTCTTCAAGCTTTTTCCTAACTATGATAAGTGTTTTATCTGTCGGAATATTAGTGAACAAACTGGTGATGTCGAAGCTGACCATAACGTCTTCTTCCATGATTTCTTGATGTCTCATTATTTCTATGAAGTGTTTCGTGTTTCTTATCATCGATGTTGAATTACTTTTTAATGGTGATGTAATTTTCAGCAGAAATTTAGCCAATTGGTGGCATGAACTCACAATTGGTCTTAAAGGAATATTTGCTTTGTGTATTTTTGGTAGACTATATAAATGTGGTGGTTTACTTACACCTCACTTCAGTAAACCACCACATTTATATGTGGTGTATCAAATTTGGGTAAAAGTTGGGTTAATGAAACAAACTTTCAATGCTTAAATTTATTGATAATATTAATTCATAACAAAACCACTCAAAATAATATTTATGCATCTAAAATATAGACTCAACATTGATCAGTCATACCAAAACAAATTGTTTTAGTGTATATCGACCTAGTCCTAAATTTCTTCGAAATATATACTAATTTTCTGGTTTCATGTTTGAGCCTTATATGTAAATAACCCACCAAGCCATTCGACATAGGAAATCGAAAAACCAAATTTTCTTTGTTCGGTATTGCTCGGAAACCTGCAATAAAAATTATTGAAGAAGTCCTACTTGGATGAATGATACAAATAGGGTTTGATATTGATTCAGGTATTTCATTTTGATTAAATGTATAACTTTAAAAGCTATTCAATTAATTCAAACAACCTTTGCTTTTTTCTACGACACTGATTGTTCAAATATTGACGCCAAAAGCATATTTAGAAACTTACCGGTGGAAAGAAAGATTTGGGTTCAAATAATCATATTTTTTGGAAATATAACATTGTCGAACCATGATTTACAGTTGAAACACTTTTTCGAAGTCTGGAAAATCACAATAACCACTTAATTTTACTTAATTATCACTTGTAAACGAATACAAGTTAACTTCCTAGCGGTTTGGCAACGTCACGTATAATATAAAGGGGAAATACGGTGAGTGAATTTTAAGAATGTATATGTTCGCGCAGAGTTGTCAATCATCACGTAGTGAAATATCAGTTCTTAGTTTTTAGTTCTGTGCCGACGTCAACATTTTTAATATTTTCAAACAGTTATCTCAAACGGGTTGGATGCGTATGGCGTATGGTCGCCCAACTGCTTTTTCAATGGGAGTTACATGATTCAATGTAAATAAATGAGTCTATCTCTTTATATGTCATACATATACATTGATTGAAAGAGCTCAAGGCTTCAAATGCCTTCAGATTTAGTTCAGTGTAAACAATAAACTACAGTGTGGAAACCACTTATTATTTCAAAATATACGAAAGTGCTTTCAGGAGAAGGAATATTTGTGGTTCAAAGACTACTCAAGGAAAATTGTAAGTTTGGGTATTTTCCATCATAGATGTGTTTGTTGATTTTTTAACATTCTCAACGTGGTTTGTTTATGAATCGCGATGTTTCAGAATCCTGTAAATAAGTTTATAACAAGGGCGCAAAAGCTCCTCAACCCACGTTAGCGTTTTTTAACTTTTTTTCCAAATTTCGAAAACCATTTGTGTTATATGCTTTCTGCCTCTTTCCCTTGATCTGAAATTTATTGAACAAAATATGATTCCAACATAATCCCATATCCTTGAGGATGACACATAACCATACCTTCATCCCTTTCAGGACGGTAAACTCAGCAACACTGCTCAAGTCATAATTAAAGTTTCGGATATTCAAGACACTCCACCCCATTTCAAGGGCTCCTTGATGGCAGAAGTAGCCGAGAACGCACCTATAAACACCCTCGTCATGACATTATCTGCAGAGGACGGCGATAAAGGCGTACCCAGGAAAGTTGTCTACGAAATGGTCAATAGTAAGTATGGTTTATAGTTTACTTAATATTTCAGGATTGAAGCATATTTCTTACAGAACAAATATTGATAGCTGTATATCCTTAAATATACAGTGTTTCTGTAAACACACATAATATCTAGGGTATTAGGTGACTTAATGATATTCTTCTTGTACCTCTTGTGAATACTTGCAAATATGAACATTTGCACTCCTAGTAACTTTCGTTTTAGAATATATGTTTTATAAACAAACAATAACACTAGTTTACCAAGGTTAGTTAATGTGGGCAGACTCACAATTAGGATCACCAGACTCCTAAATTTCGCGACTTACCTTCGTATTCATCAAGTCGAAAAATTAGATGAAAATAGCCCCAATACCTTATACACCTGCCAACCTGAAATGCGTCGCGCGAACAAAGCCAACCGATGGTCACGAACAGAGAAGACGTAATACTAACATTCGGACGCGATATGTCTCCCGTTACCTAAAATAGATCTAAATTATATCTAAAATCGAGTTTTCTAGAAGTAGGATGTTGGTAGATTATATCATTTGAAATTCTCTCTATGCTGTAATCTTATTATTTCTCTTCGACTTCCAGATCCGATGAACTATTTTCTTCTTGATGCTGTAACGGGGGAATTGAGGACTGCTCGACCGTTGGACAAAGAGGCTATTGAGAATAAGGAAGGAAAGATTGTGTTGATCATCAAGGTGATGTATAATTTTTATTACCTTATTATGCAATCTTTATAGAATATATCATAAGAGTTGAGTACATTACATATTTATTTTAAGTGGTCTTTTTCTTATTTGCGAAAGAAATGTTGTTGTTTCAATAGAGCTGCATTCATTTCACCTTCTATCTAATAAATTGTTTCTCCTCAAAATTTTTCACGAAATTTATAATATGCATAAATGGAATACATTTTCTAAGTGTCTAAGATACCTTTGTGTCAGTTTAATTATTTAATTGAAGAATTAAATATGTTTTATTAAGGAAAAACCGAACAATTTGAAAGCTATCTGATTTATAACATTCTAACTAACAAAAAATTGAATTGAACTACTTTTTCAATATGAATCTTTTTTTAAATTTATTTATTTATTGCATATAGGAATACAAACGGGCATCGAAACCCAAAAACAGTACTCACAAATTATTAACAAAAAAATAATCATACAATTTAGGTATAAATTCTGATATACATATATATACAATAATTTTAATATAACCAAAGGGCAAATTAATAGTTTTTTCCACTAAATAAATCTTACAATCTATGAAATAACACCGGATGATAGCTTCCGCTTGAGAACTCTCTTGAACTGAGAGAGAGACATACAAAACGGATCAGTATCTCCAAACTCATTGTTAAATGTGGTCAAAAATCTACATATTGGTGAATTCTGAGTAAGATTCAAACGACCGAAAGAAACAGCAAACGTCTCTCTTGATCTCAATCTTCTCTCGGGCACTCTGACGGATGTAAACAGTAGTATTGAGGGTGCCAAAAAGATGCCGTTCAGAACCTTGTATAAAAAACTCATGTCGTTCATTCAAATAAATATAAAATTTAATGTCAAAGCAGATATTGGAAGTCCACCTCCACTTGAAATGCATTATGCGTCAATTCTTCATCTCATTGACCGCCGTATTTTGTGGAATATCTCTGGCTTACTTCGGATATGATTACAGCACAGTATAGATACCAATATCTATACAGGGTGTAACTAAATAAGTGTAAATAAGTAAAATTGCAGAATACAAAGAAAAACCCTATGGTCATAATAAATATTAATTCTTGAAAGCAAAAAATTAATGAAATAATAAGACGAGAAAACATGAAAAACTGAGGAATACATTAGAACGAGACTAATACCGCACCGTAGCAAACCTCCACATCTAAATTGTCTACATATTATACAAAATGTATAATATATATACAGGGTGTAACTAAATAAGTAAAAAATATTTAAGGAGGTGATTCCTCATCGAAAAAAAGATAGGATCTTTCATATAAAAAAACTTCATTGGAGCATCCCTTGTTAAGATATAGCCCCTCAAAGGCAGTACATAAAATTTGTAAAACAATTTTTTTCACAATACGCTGAAAACTGTGGAACATTATCGGCTTAAGTACATATGAAATTGATTTTCACAGCCAATTTTGCCGGAGCTGAAAATTACCGAAAAACTGAACAAAACCTAGTTGTGATTTTCCTTGGATGCGTTCAAATATGCAAGCCGAAAAACCAAATTTGACAGAATACACTGATAAAGTGAAATTTTCATACATTTGTATAGCATTCGATTTCACAGTTTCAATTATGCAAAATATTATAGCAATATCCAAATTCCGTTTTTGAATTCAGAAACACACCCCGGATGTATAAGATCAGCATTAGACGTTGAGTAAACATCTTTCAAAGGGTTTCAGTTTACCTTTTGATCTGAAATTATGCGAGCATATATAATCAGCTCGATATACTCCTATTAGTGCCCCACAAATTACTGCTGTTCTTGGATATACAAATTTCCATAAGCATATGATCCAATCTTTGTCCTACCTTAGTGAAGTGGGATTATCAAAGCTAGAATATATCCGATACTGTTCTCTCCATTAATCGGTCGATGCATCGTGCCTGATTTGAGCTCAAATTCCGCAAAATTCATTATTTATCACAATAGGAATACAGTGGCGGATCATCTCAGAAGAGCACTAAGTCACTGGTAATACCAACATTAAAATATCACATCCCCAAAAATATTTGTGTGTACGTGTATTATCAGAAAATTGTAAAATTTTCTGCTCATATAACCAAACCACATTGCCAATTTTACACAATAAAAAAAGACAATTTTTCATGGTCTTTCCCGTTATACAGTTATAACGTTGCGTGCCCGCATATAGGCAATAAAATCTCTTAGTTGTTACTTTCTCTATCTATAAGACAATAGCGAGTTAACCCTCTGGGCCCACCGATGGTACTTAAAGAATGTAATCGCACATTCAGATCGCTGTGGTGACCCAAAATTAGGGATCATTTTTGTCGTATGAATCTATAGAGGAAACAGGACTGTTTCAGTCTTTGAGATGTAGATGGCGCGCTTTCAGGATAACACTTGGGAGTGCCTCACAATATTCTTCAAGTACTGGCAGCCCCCTTCAGGAGTTCAGTGCTACACTGTGCTGATGAGAGGCAAAACACCTCGAAACCGGTCCACAGTTGCACGTTACGAACTCGCACTACGAAAAGACAATTTTTCATTGTCTTTCCTGCCATACAATAATAAAAATAATAACATAATAACGGGGTCTTCATTTCTCAAACCATCTCTGAGAGTTTTAAAATTTCAATTAACTCTCTTCGAGAGTTATCGTGTTTACGGATCGTTGTACAGCAGCGACTTTGACTATGCAACAAATTATATATACAGTGCATACCTCATTTCTTCTGTACAAACGATATTTAATTTATCTTTATTTTATTCATTTTAAAATATGTATTTTTGTCATTTCAGGCCTGTGAGTTGATAGATGGAAAAAAAGGAAACGATGATCTGACAACAGCTACCACACAAGCAACTGTCAAAATTATCGATGTCAACGACGAATCTCCCTCTTTCGATAGGAGAGAATATTTCGTTGAAATTCCAGAAAACATTAAGGAAGGTGAAGCTATTCCTGGTTTGGATATGACAGTTACAGATTCTGATGATGTGAGTAATTCCAGTAACATCTGAACATAAAATATCCTTGTGTTGACTATTTAAACGACATCGGAGCTTGCTTCATGATTAAAAAATTTCCGAAATCTACAATTCCATTACAGTAGTATATATCGGTACAAGGAATCAAATGAAAAACTTATTATTCTTTCAGCGACGTTTCGCCAACTTTTATTACCTTCTCCAGGCTAAAAAAAATAGGAAAACACAAAAAATTGAGCACTCAAAAAGAATCATAAGGAATACAAACGTCGAAAAATATAAAAATAATAACAATGATAAGTACGCATACGTCATAAAATTAAATGAAAATAAATTTCCATCAAAAGTCGAAATTAAAATGAAAACCAATAAGATTTCATGATGACCCAATAAGGTCATGTTCAAAGACTGACACAATATGGAATATTACAATTAAATATATCAAATATAACAAGAAAGAGAACTCACCACATCAGAATAACAATTATTAACATGATATAATATTTGAATGCATAATTTATAGGGAAAACAGACTTCTAACGCAAATGAATGTATACATTGTAATATAAACAACAATATGAGAGATCAAAGAGTTAAACAACAGTGAAAGACAGGCACACATATATTTACTGTCCCAATCTGACTTCTTTGATCAAATTGCAATACATAGCTCTCAACGTATCTACGTCTGTTCTGAAATTTACTGTATTAGGTGTACGTCTAATAAAAATTTTTTCATTAATTAATCTTTTCGACAAATTTTGTTCTGTATACAACACTTTAACATTATCAAAATCGAACGAGTGATCATTGACAACTGCATGTGTAGATAGTGCAGTAGCCTGCTTACGACAGTCCCTAATATGTTGACTCATTCTGGATTTTAAGTACTGCTTTGTCTGACAATATAACAACCATCACAATCCCGACAATCCACCCTATAAACAACATTAGAAGTTTTTCCAATTCCTCACGATCCATCAACCTACTATAAAATCCATTGACAAATGATATTTACCAATTTTCGTGTCGTCAGTACAATACATATACAGGGTTATGATAAAGTAATGCACAAAATTCATAAAACGTACAACGATCACTTTTGAAAAAATGCAAAAACACGTCAAACGGTGTTTTATATTCCGCATCTGTTGACATCACTTACAAAAATAACAAGTCAAATTTATCAAAGTTATGACGTCATCAACACATTTTTTTGATGGGAAGCTAAAATTTTTATTACATTATGTGATAAAGCTTGTTTTTTTACACTAGAGAAAAATAGTTGCAGTAGAGCTAACATGAGAAAAAAACGAGAAAATGAATAAAAAACGAAATAAACGTAAGTTTCATAATAACTTTTCAATTAACTAAACAGTCCATTAAACCAAAACTATTTCTTATAGGAATTGTTCAAACTGTGTCCCGTTTACTAACTGACATAGGCCAAGACGATGGTAGACCGCATTTACAGAGTTTTCGATCATCTGCGGAGTTATAAGGGTCATTTCGTGTCTAATTAGTTCCATCAAGTCTTCTAAATTGTCTGGCCGGTTAATGTAGACCCGACTTTTCAAATGTCCCCACAGAAAAAAATCAAGAGGGGTAAGATCAGGTGACTTAGGTGGCCACTCCATTGGTCCACGTCTTCCAATCCACCGTCCTTCAAACTGGTTATCCAAAAACCTTCGAACAGTAAGACCATAATGTGTTGGTGAGCGATATTCTTGGAACCAAATACTGGGATCCAAGTTTCCCCATTATTTGGATCCGAAAATGTCGCAAGTAGGTCCGGAAGCACTGCCATACGAAGATGTTCCATATATCGTTCATCTGTTAAATTCCCGCGAAAGTAATAAGGACTAATAAATCTTCCCCTGACGATTCCTACCCAAACATTTTGGGGGCGCTGGGTGTGTTTTGTCTGCATTCAGTGGGATTTTCCCGAGCCCAGTAGCGACAATTGTGTCGATTTACATAACACCACTTAGACAAAACGTTGCCTCATCGCAAAATACTCCACTATTAAGAAAATTTGGATTTTCGTCACAATGCCGCATGAAGATTTCACAAAATTCCAAACGTCTGTCCGGATCATAATCTGAGAGTTCGTGAACAAGTTGAACTTTGTATGGGTGTAGTTTTTCTTTTTTGAACATCTTTACTACAAACGACTGAATAACATTTTCTTCTAAGGCAATTTCTGTTGTAGTTGCGTGAGGGTTGTCTTCTACTGACAGCAAAATATCTAACTTCACATCGTCGCTTATTCCTGGTCGTCTAGATTTTGAAGCATCCCTCACGCTTCCCGTTGCATTAAATTGTGCAACAATTCTGCTTACTGTGCTTCTAGCAATTGGAGGTCTTTCGAAATGTGTTGCGTTAAATGAAGCACATGATTCTTCGTGACTTCGAAGGCGATCGCCGTAACCTACCATCAGTAGAATTTCTATCCTTTCTCTTTCGTTCAAACGAGCCATAATAATAAAACTGGTGTCACACTAATTCTACGACTGACACTGACACACCGTTGTTTTAGTAAATCAATCGAAAAAATTGATAAGAACAAATGTTCTAACTAGATAAGTTTGACCTCTTGTTATAATTGGTTTTGTTATTTCCTTTTTTATTCATTTTCTCGTTTTTTTTCTCATGTTAGCTCTACTGCAACTATTTTTCCCTAGTGTAAAAAAAAAAGCTTTATCACATAATGTAATAAAAATCTTAGCTTCCCATTGAGAAGATATGCTGATGACGTCATAATTTTGACAAATTTGACTTGTTGTGATCGTTGTATGTTTTATGAATTTTGTGCATTACTTTATCATAACCCTGTAGAGAAAAAAGGAGCAGTATTTTTGGAGTGGTTTCACTTCTCTGAGGGATTCTTTCTTTCCTAGAATATTGAGTATGGTTTTCCTTGATTCGTTAGAAAATTGAAACATACTTTTTAATTGTTTATTTATTTCAGGAGAACAATTCGGTATATTCACTGGAATTAAAGGACGAATCAGGCCTCTTCGGTATTCAACCTAAACAAGGAGTCGGAAAAACTAAAGTTCAAATCAGGATAGCAAATGGTACAATCGATTACGAAAATCCGAACCAAAGAAAATTCGTTATTTTTGCTATAGCTAGAGAAATACTAACAGATGAAAAACTATCTTCTACAGCTACAATAACTGTTACGGTCACTGATGAAAATGATCATTCGCCGACATTCTCTGAGGAGAAATATAATTCTACGATATCTGAAACAGCAACTCCAGGTAAATATCACTAATGAAATCTTGATCCTATATTCTTAGCTCTAAGATATGAAATAAATCAATGTTGCCAAAACAATAGCAATTATAATTCTGAATCGGCTCTAAAATCATTCTAGTAACACAAATATCATAATCATATTCAAAATTTCTCACTTGTCATTCTTATTAAATAGTCCGGTCTATTTAAGCCTAAAATCAGGAGGAAGGTTACATAAATTCCCATAAAGCTGAATATTGGCATAGTTGTTCAAAACATCATTATAAAGAAAATCTCAAAAGTCCTCATCGTTCCGAGGTGTGCTAAAAATTTGGCACGGGGTCAAAGGTCAAAAAATGAGTTTTTGCGATTTTTAGCGAAACGGTGAGTTTTTTCGCAAAATTACCCCAGTACAAAATTGTAGATCACGAAATTCTCTACAAAAAATATATTAATAATTTTTTTCCTAAAAGCCACCATTTTGGAGATATAACGTTCCGAAAAGTTGGATCAGTCGTAATCCCTCTATTTTGCACACGTACGCCACATATGAAAGTCACTAAAGGTGTAATAGAACTAAAATAAGTTCGCTATTATTTATTGTAACTTGCTTATGTAAAATATAAGTTAAACTACGAGAATCTCAGGTATAATGAACTTTGCAAATAATCACAATAAATCTAGGTTTATTTCGATGTTGAAAGCAAAATTTACTGCTGAGAATATATCCGTTGAACAAGCTAATGATGATGCTGATGTATTGATTATTGAAACAGCGATAAAGAAATTCAGTGTGACAAATACAACTGTTGTTGTTGGTGAGGATGTTGATTTACTCGTCTTGCTTACTGCTCGAACTCCAACTGAAAAAATTATTTATTTTTTTAAACCCGGAAAAGCCCAAAATCAATCGGAAATATATTCATCAAACAGTTTATCCAATTTTCCTAAATGTCAAAATCATGTATTGTTTCTACACGCAATAACTGGCTGCGATACGACATCTGCTTTTTACAGGAGAGGAAAAACAACAGTTTTCAAAATGTTTGAAAAAAAAGATTTACTACAATGTGCTGAAGTTTTTAAAAATAGTAATTCAACTCAACAACATGTTATCACCAACGCAGTTCAATTTCTTCTTGCTATGTACGGCGCCCCAAAAAACACCACTTGCTTAGATAAGTTGCGATACACATCTTTCGTGAAAAATACGCGTAATAAAAACAAGTCAACTTAGCTTCTCTTCCTATAACCTCAGTAGCTGCTCATCAACATCTGTTTCGGGTATATTACCAAGTTCAAGTGTGGCTTGGTAATCAGCTGGACCCTAAAGACTGGGGTTGGAAGTTGATCGACAATACACTAGAGCCAGTTCAAACTTTACTTCCACCAGCACCTGAGAAACTTCTCAACACAATATTTTGCAACTGCAAGAAAGGGTGTAGTGCAAAATGTGGTTGCAGAAAAGTTGGACTGTTTTGTTCCCTGGCATGCACACACTGTCAAGGCCGATCATGCTCGAATGTTGAGTCACCAACTCTTGAAGATTCGTTTGATACCGATCAGGAATCGCTATTGGGGCAGTTTACGTGTGAAATAGAACAACAAGAAGAAGAAGAACAAGAGGATGAACAGGAAGAAGAAGGAGAAGAAGATCAAGAAGAAGAAGAAACAGAAATCTTGGACAGTTATGAATCAGACGACTAACTTTTTATTTTAAGTATTTTATTTAATTACACCGCCGTTGTTTTTGCCCACTATAATATATAATATTATTTTGCAATAGTTTTAAAACATATAAAATCTCAGCAGACCCGTGGAATAGGCCTACTGGGGAAACCACGTTAAAAAAACGCGCTTTGTACACTACCTCATAGGTGGCGTGAAACGTGTGCAAAATAGAGGGATTACGACTGATCCAACTTTTCGGAACGTTATATCTCCAAAATGGTGGCTTTTAGGAAAAAAATTATTGATATATTTTTTGTAGAGAATTTTGTGATCTACAATTTTGTACTGGGGTAATTTTGCGAAAAAACTCACCGTCTCGCTAAAAAGCGCAAAAAACTCATTTTTTTGACCTTTGACCCCGTGCCAAATTTTTAGCACACCTCGGAACGATGAGGACTTTTGAGATTTTCTTTATAATGATGTTTTGAACAACTATGCCAATATTCAGCTTTATGGGAATTTATGTAAACTTGAATGTGTAAATAGACCGGACTAAAATATACTCCCGAAATTTACTGATAGAAGATTTATTCACCAAGGTACACTGGTGACGACCATTACAGCCAATGACGAAGATGGTGGCCATTTTGGAAGTGATAGCATCATTTACCACTTGGAAGGAACTGGTTCCGAAAAATTCTCAATAAATAATCGAACTGGAACTGTTACTGTCGCAGAATGTGTCACTCCTGGATCGGGAATTTGTTTAGATTTCGAAACTAAGTCGCAATATATCTTTCAATTCACGGTAAGTGAAATATTGATAATGAATAAATATTTTATTAAATTATATATTGGCCATTCTGGTCCAACACCTTTTGCCATCTTTCTGGCAGTAACATAATTCCCCTCTCATAAAAGTTTTGGTCCTTGCTGGCAAAAAACTGGTTCAGGTGGTTTTTGACATCAGTAATAATCCGCTTCAAAAATGGATCATTTTCTTGACGTTTGAGGAGCGAATCACACGCGTCAACGCGACGACACAAATTTCGCTCCGTAAGGACATGGGGCACCCACACATCGAGCCATGACTTTCAAATGGCCATAAACAGTCGAATTCTACAAATTTAATCTCTCACCGATTTCTCTCGTGTGGTTATTCGCCGATTTACATCAACTAATGCCTTTATCGCATCTTTGTCAGCTTCGACCGTCCTTCCAGACCGTGGTGCATCTTCGACATCAAAATTGCCGGATCGAAATTTTGCAAACCAGTTCTGCCACTGGCGTACTGTTAACACGCCTTCTCCATACACATCCGTCAATATTTTTCTCGCTTGGACAGCATTTTTACCTTTTCTGAAGTAAAAAAGTAAAATATGACGAAAATGCTGCTTATTGCTCTCCATATTTAAAAGGGCACCAACCAAAAACTACTGTGTAGAATTAATAGAACTTTTTCACACACAAGCCTTGCAATATCAGCTCTAAAGACATATAATGGTTATGCGGCTTAAGTGTGAAGTTGGTTTCGAAAACACGTAATCAAGTCCTCTGACGGGAAAAAACGAAATTACTTTCCGAACAACCTTATATATATTTTTTCGATACACATATAATTTCTTCATATGTGTAATATATGAATTATTCATAAAAAACAACAAAACAAGAAAATGAATACTAAAAATAAATACTAATAATAAAAAAATATAACATGGAAAGAATGAATTATTATGAATTGTGAATTATTCATCAAAAAAGCAAGAAATATCATGTTTCCATTTTACAGTTTCGATTATAGCATTAGAAAATTAGTTTTTGCCGAGATAATAAAAAAAAAATTATCTTTTGGTTGATTTTGGAGCCTACTTAATATGGCAACCTTCTACAATTGGGTAATATGAATTTCGCTTTCCCTTCCATAATAATATTGACCCAAGGTGTTCTTGGATTAATTAATAGTATCAAAGTTAGTTTAACGCAAGCCAACGATATTTGAAAGTTACAGAATTACGTTTAGTCTAGTTAACGAGTTTGAATTGACGTTAATTGGAGATACTTTTACTAAATTAATAAATAATTTTTTGGACGCCCTGTATCTCAGAAACCAATACGTTGCAGATCCGTTAATTTGAACTTTTTATCTTAAAATTACTCAAATATTTACCCTCTATAGTTTGCACAAGTACCTACTTATTGACACCTTGTATTTTTAGCATGTAACTACCTTTTCTCTAACCGAATCACTGCATAACCAAGGGTTTCTAAAATTTTCTTTTATTATTTACAATTTTCAATCTTCCAGGCCACAGACGACAACGGAAAGGGAAGAAAAACTTCTGTACCTCTGAGAATCAATCTTACGGATTCTAACGACAATGCACCAATTTTCATATATCCATCCTATCAGGTATTTGTTAATGAGGGTGCAACCATGTTCGACCCGGAGTTCGCAGTTACTGCGAAAGATGCCGATGTATCTTCAGCTATATCGTATTCGATTATTTCCGGTAATAGAAATGATATATTCAACATCGATTCGAAATCTGGCAAAATGGGAATGCATAATGAAAAAGGTTTAGAGGTAACCAATGAAAGCGATAGTGTTGTTACCCTCACTGTTATGGTAAGTGAAAAATTGCTTAGTCATGAACAATTGCTGCAAACTATACTGAAACTATAAATTTCATTTTTAAAATAGCGAATTCACAATATTTTTGATAATACCTGGAATGCTACGAGGGATATTTAATATTTGTTTTGGTTCTCTAATTCCGAAATACACTGCTCAACAATTCATAGGGATCACTTACTTTTTCTAAATTTAATTCTGAAATATTCGCTCCAAGATTATAAATTTAGTCAGATATCAGAGTATTTTCAGTGGATAGTATGGTTCACTTGAGAAAAGAATGAAAAAATGGAAAGTTGGAGAGAAAAAAAGACTTTATTAAGAACACTCAAAATTCTGTGTTTGAATAACATAAAATTTTTATGATGAAACCACAACAAGGCTGAAGTTTCGGTTAAGCTAGTACCTAGTTGGTCCCCCACGAGCTCGTCTCAAGCATTCTACCCCGTAAATCCGTAAATAAACATCGGCTCCAATCTTCAACTGTCCAATTGCGGCGCTCCTCAGCCCATTGCCGTCGATGAACCCGGTGTTCCCTATTCAAACGGGGATGTTGTACCCTCCTACGTGCTTTCAAACCACGAACATGTAGTCGTCGTCTTACAGTCTGGTTCGAAATTAGAACTCCTGTTGCAACTCTCAGTGATCTATTGAGCCGCGACGCCGGGTAACTGGGATTTCTCCTAGCATTGAGGATCAAAAGACGATCTTGGGCAGCTGTTGTACTGCGCTGCCGACCTCCCCCATGAACATTAGCTACTGAGTCGTTTTGGATAAACCTATTCCAAGCCCAACACTTTGCGAAACATTCAACCGCCGGTACACTTCTCGCTGGTACCTTCCTGTATCCACCAGTTGCACAGGAGCCAAACGTCTGCTCGGCATGACTGATAAGCTGATATTGTTCTCATTTCTTCAATTATTGTCACCTTATGTGTTTGAACGAGAGAAAAAAACAGATTGAATAACAAATACCACATTGCTTTTCACTCCACCTGTAACAGCCTACAGATAATAATCGATTTTGTGAACAAGAGCCGATGAAGTTAGTAAAAATTTGATATAATCAACTCAAAACATCTTAATTTTTCCTTAGAGAACATAGAATGTACAGATAGATATTCGCGAGATAACTTGAAAAAAATACAAATGAAGGGAAGTTCATAAGTGAACCCTAGCAATTGTTGATCGGTGTATAAGAGGCAACCCGCGTATAAACATATCATTGATGGTTTTTAATTAATTAAAACACGGTTTATTAGAGACAAATTGAATTGAATGTAATTTATAAAATTCAATTATACACTAATGTTCCTATTTCGTTAAATATTTCACAAAAAGTAAAAGAGAGTTTTTTTAAGGATGTCTACTGGAAACAAATTTCTAACAATTCATAAGTACCGAAAAACTCTAACCACAATAATATCTATGTACTACACAATGCAATTGAAGGCATGCATGAACTGAACAAAGAAAACATATTAAATCATTACATAATAGAAATTAATCGAATCATAATAAGAAAAACAATCAATGAAGGACAAAATTTTCACTTCTGTATTTTCTATTTCTCAATCCTCATGTTTTATTTTCGTAGAATTTACTACAGAAAAAATTTTTTCAGGCTAGCGATGGAAAATACACAAGCACTGTTCCAGTTCATGTAACAGTTAGAGATCTCAACAATAATGCGCCCATATTCACTAAAGAAAACTATGTTGAGGCCATTCCTGAAGATATTGCAATAGGCAAGTTCTCTCAATTTTTATTGTGGTCCTTCGCATTTAACTTTTATATACAAAAATTGAATATTCGGATCGGTTTATATCATGTGTCTTCCTGCATTTTAGGTTCTATTGTGACATCCTTGCAAGCCACAGATGCTGATATGGGCAACAATTCACAAGTGGAATATTCCATTCAGAATGGGAGTCAGTCCGATTTCACCATTGATAACTCTACCGGTTTGGTTATAGTTGCTTCAAAATTGGACTACGATAGGAAGAATATTTATCATATTGAAGTTCTGGCAACAGATCATGGTGAACCTAGATTGTCTGGTTCTACCACATTGACCATCAGTATCATCAACACCAACGATAAAAATCCTTATTTTTACCCATCCACTCAACGGGCGGAAGTAAGTATAATTGTGATGATGATTTTCGAATGCACTCTGAAATAAAGTATCTGGAAATTTGATGTGAAACGCAAAAATATTAAAAACTTTTTATGTTCTACGAGCGGCTCATTTTTATACGATGTCACACTTCCCCTCGGTGAGGACCAGGAAGCGATGGAGCCACGCGAGTTACACGACAAATACAAAAAGGAAGAGGGAATAAGTCCTGGTCACCGGTATCAAAACGACAGAGACAGGGATAAATGAGGGCTGAGGGGATGTACTGATTTATAGTAGACAGTACACAGATATAAATTATGGAATAACGGAGGGTTTGTCACTCTCTTACCGAATATGATGGGATTTTATAGGAGTTTCTTTGAACTCAACTGAAAAACAATGTTATTATCCATGTTTGTATGAAAATATTGATTCTTCAGAAAAGGAATAAAATGCTGAGCTCTCGATAACTACCTGCTATTTTTGTACCAGTATCTCATGACATCATAGTGTTGATTTTTCCGATTTAAAAATATTAATTATTATTAGGAATTCTGTTCGTCATAGATAAAGAAAAATTAGGAGTCATGAAAAGTCGATTCGACGAAAAATTGAACGAGTTGTTATTATGATCAAAGGGCGAAATATTCAGTTTCTTATTAACACAAATGATAAAAACAAAGATGAAATTTTCGGAATAGTAATCCTCAATAAATTACCCTAATAAATGTTAAAATTGCGAATTGCGATGAGCCATAAATACGCAATATACCTTTTCGCATTATGAAGTCTCACAAAAAGAATTCAAACGGAATTTTTGAGCTGCAATCTGAAAATGTGCTCCGGAAACTACCCTAATTCAATATTCCAGCGTTTCTGGGTTTCCAAATTTATTTGTTTATTGCCACATGGTCCATTGAAAGAAAGTGTATAAATGCGAAGTGTTTAAATTTTTGTTATATTTGTGCGTAGAGATCGAACGATGTGTATCGGTTTAGAGTATTCAGTAAAATCTTCCCCTCACTCGCTCACCGTCCTAAAGTTTCAAACTCCAACAATTAATTTGCATTCTAAATTACTTCAATACTGTCGATAGTTAACGTTACCCTCCTTTTGCACAAATCTGAAGTGAGATAGACCGTCAACGTTCCTAGTTCCTACCTACCTCGCCCTCGCTACGCTACACCGCCTCAACAACCCATCGTTTATACTAGTACAAATTTTGTCCCGACACCGTATCGCGTCATGAACGGTCAGCCTCTCTCGCCTCATTTGAAGAGGTACCACAGTATAGATACCAACCAGTAGTCGCACTCCGTAGATTTCCTTACACTAAGTCTGACTCGCGCATCTCGCAGGGATTCTAACCTCATATTTTGGTCCTTGTTCATTGTTTTCATCAATAATCCTAAGATGTCTGGAATAATGTCATTATTGTTATTTTAGACATCTTAAATAATTCCTTTGTTTAATTAATTCGTTTAATATTTAGAAGAATATATCTAGATCTATTTAAAATTCAAAGAAGAAGTTGAAGAAAAAAATACAACCTAACCTATAATTCAGTGGGATTTCTTTGAGTCAAAATCTACCGTAAACCAGCAAAGCTCATTTATTTAATCATTTCTTTTCATTCCAGTAAGTATTCTGTTTCAATTTTCTGTTAGTTTCAAATTAATTCAGAAATGATTAACAATTGTAGCGTATACAACTGTAAAAACAATAGTTTCAATAATCCCAAACTTTCTTTTTTCTCAATACCATCAGACACCGACAGGTGAGTGATACATATAGTATTGTAGAAAATGTTGTTTATTAAAAGCTCCGTTATTTGAGAAGTATTTCATTCAATTAGTTGAGATTAATTGAGATATCAGGAACCAATGGAATTTCAGGAGGTTTACGCCTACTGTCGTCATTTCGTTACGATAAGTTGAGATATCAGGAACCAATGGAATTTTAAGAATTTACGCCTACAGCAGGCTTAGTATAGTCATCATTTCTTTACGATTAATTGAGATATCAGGAACCAATGGAATTTCAGGAGTTTTACGCCTATTGCATGCGTATGCAGAAGAGTGAAATTTTTTAAATAAATATTTGAGTGTGTATCTATATGATTTTCAATTTTATAAATAGAAATAACAATAATATAATATATATATATAT
This sequence comes from Micraspis discolor, assembly GCA_030674115.1. Classification (NCBI taxonomy): domain Eukaryota; kingdom Metazoa; phylum Arthropoda; class Insecta; order Coleoptera; family Coccinellidae; genus Micraspis; species Micraspis discolor. The sequence goes on along the minus strand of JARTUT010000878.1, from coordinate 1,157,862 downwards.
ATAACAATAATTCAATAGGTTTTTAATTTTTTTCCACCATAATGAGCGAATTCTTTCTAGAGAACACTCAGCATATTTAGCGCAGGGGAGTATTTACGGGGGGGAGTGTACTGGGGGTAATTAACTAGTGACAGACCGCGCTCATGTTTGGCATAGTAATTACGGTGAGTCCTACCAACATACAGGATCTGAAATACTTAAAAATACTCAACGCGGGCAATTCACATGAGAATTTCCGGATACTTTTTTGTTGGAGTGTAGAAGATTTTCCAATAGAGGTGTTATTTTAATATTCAAGAAAAACATTGATTTTTTCAGAGTTGCTAAATCCCGTTTGAATGCTACTACTGTTTCGAATTTTCGATCGGCTGTGATCGTCAAATATTTCATATTATTGCCCTTTCCAAATCTGAAATTTCTCCACACGGTCGATGATAATGTTATCAGCTTTATCCAGCTTTTATTTTTCATTTTTTTCAAACATTTCCAATTCTTTTTTACCTTTTTATGCATATTTCACGTATGACACTTTTTCTAAAGCACTTTAAACCCTCGTACAAAATGTGCTTGTACAATATGCCAATCGTCCACTAACTGATGTTTGTCGCGACATCAGCTTGAACCACCCTTTTTCTCATGATTAATAACTTTCAGATTATGGAAGATGCTTCTATTGGAACTGTCGTACACAATTTAACAGCCAAGGATCCAGATGTCAATTCAACGGACGCTTTCAGATTTGAATCAATCGAACCGATCACAGCATTGGACAAATATGGCAATCAAGTCCTTTTCAACGATGTTTACCGAGATTTTTTCTATGTCGACAAATACAGCGGACAAGTTAAAGTCAAGAATATTCTGCAAAGAAATGTTGCCGCAACTGTAAGATTGACTGTGAGAGTGACTGACGTGACTGCATCAACACTGCAACAAGGAGAGGGTAAATATAAAATCGCATTATTTTTGAATCAAAATTGAACCACGAGTGTTAGCACCACAACGTGAATTGTTCATCCAATATATGAAGTTACATTTCAATACAGTAATCATACCCCGCACTTACGCGATAGGTGGGTCCGAGCATAGACTACCTATAGATAGGCAACTCTGGCATGAATTTTGGTCCCGATTTCGAGAGCTCAACTTACAGCGCCAACTTTAGTTATTCCCTAGTTGATTACAGATTCCATTCGCACAACGTTCCGTCTCGTGGCGCCCTCTAGTGCATTTTATATGAGTTATCATAGAATTTCACGCAAGCGCAGGTTGAATCCCATATTTTTATTGGATTTTAAAACAAATACATTTGAAATGACCATTATTTTAATCTGCTGAAAGATTGTCACAATTTCAATAAAAAATATCATTTGATCAGAAAATTGTGACAATTTTTTAGCAGATTAAAAGAATTATGGTCATTTCAAATATATCTGCCCTTCAAATCGAAGAACATAAAAGAATAAATTAGAATATTAGTGACAAATATATCAATTTAAGCATGAAATGCATTAGATTTATACTTTTATGACAGAAACAATTTCTTACAGTCTATTTTCTTTTTCTTTTAGATACTTTTTCGGATGCCATCTTCACTATTGGATCATAAGATCTTATTTTTTTTTTTCCCGATAAAATTTTATTAATGGTTCTGTCATAAAAGTACAGAATTAATTTCATGGCAAAATCAATAAACTTATTGACTGAAATTCCATGAATTTGGCGTTTCAACGGTAATTCTCACATATCCGTTGAAGTATTCTAGGAATTTTCTGTTAAACGATTTTTTGAAACCCACTATTAGTGGAATACCTAAAACTATAATCAATGACCATGAGCAGTTCACTTATATGTATATAAATACCTTGTTGCCTCAAAGTTTCTTCAGGAGTTCTGGAAGGTAGAAAAAATATGTCATCATTATGAGGCTGAAAGGTTATTGAAATTACAAAAATGATAATCATAGGGAGTAGAATGAATTACTTGGCAAATTAAGTGTTGGTAGAGCAAATCTTTTCAGCTTTCCATGTGGGTCTATACAATCCATATGAAAATGCTTTATGCAAATAACGTTGTTGGATGAATAAAGACATAGATTTCCGTAACATTTCTAACACTTGTGTAATGAAAAATCTAGAAAGAAAACAGTGTTAGAAACTGTCCCAAATATTTACTAATCAGAAATTACTACACGGATATGAAATTGCTACAGAAAATATTAATTCACAGTACATTTTTAGTTAGTTATAAGTTAATCCAAAACCACTACTTATATGAATGCAACACATACCTTTTGACGTTACTATCACTGTAGCAATTGGGAACACAGCAAGAATAAACCAGTTCAATTAAATCAAATTGAATAAGTTGAAAATGAATACATCTCTAGCTGAATAACACTACTTTTTGAATAAAAACTAGGTAGTCTATGTATGGAATAAACCTAGAACACGACATGGAAGAAAAAAATGGCGTTGGCATAGATAACATGAAAGTTCATGCTCGTGAAAGAATAGTTTCTTATTCGTCATAAAGTCCATCAAGACCGAGATCCGATAAAATCCGTTTTTACCGATCACTAGGTACTGAGAATTCCTAATTTACCGATCCGCTTTGGGAATGACTAAAGATGTCTCTGCCGCTCGTCGAAGAAAAACGTGACCACCTTTGTAGTAGGCGAGTTCCCACCCCCTGGGTCCGAGCGGTTGCCGTGTAAGTCGAATTCGCGTAAGTCGGGGTTCAACGTTGCATATAAATACATATAAAGTTTGTTTAATCGGGACCAGAGTTTGAAGAAAACAATAATTCAGAAGAATATTTCCTCGTAGCATACCAGTAATATCTCTCGTTCTGTAGTAGCAACGCGTTCTTCATTAGAATCAATTTTTTCTAAAATTTGTAACCTCTTTTCAATTGAATTGAGCCATTCTGTTAAGTTTGCAATTGTCATTTGATTTACCGATTCAACTGGGTCTAGCGAATCAGTTTGTGTTAGCTCTTGATTGTGTGAATCTAGCAATTCTTGAACTTCATCATTATCGACCTCTAAATTTAATTACTTGGCGATATCGACCACTTCTTCTATTATGCTATCGATTTGTTCAGGATCTGAAATGGTTTCTTCTTGGGTTTCAGAGGTGAAAAAAGTGGACACAGTTTTTTCCAGACACCATTAAAAGTTTTTTGTGAAACCTCATTCCAAGATTGTCCAATAATTGTTACAGCATCTAAAACATTGAATTGCTTCCAAAAGTCTTTAACAGAAAGCTCATTGTTTTGTCTCATAGCTTCATGTAGATGTGCAAATGACCGCCTTGTGTAGTAAGCTTTGAATGTTTTAATGACTCCTGGTCCATTGGTTGAAGCAAGCTGGTAGTGTTTGGTGGCAAAAATACAACTTCCACACGTGGATCGAAATTAATTAGAGTTGCGGGAGGATGACCTGGCGCATTGTCAATTAGTAGCATCACTTTAAATGGGATTTCTTTTAATCGGCAGTAACGTTCGGCTTCAGGAATAAAATGATGGCCAAACCAGTCTTCAAAAAGAGAAGCTGTCACCCAAGCTTTTGCATTAGACTTCCAAATGACAGGCAAACCAGCTTTAGATTTATTTTTTAAGGCTCTTGGATTTTCTGAGCGATAAACTAAGAGAGGCATCACTTTTAATCGATCCTTGGCGGCATTAAAACTTGGAAAAGTTTTCTCTTCACGCGCAATAAAAGTTTTTTTGGCATTTTCTTCCAGAAAAGACCTTTTCATCTACGTTGAAAATAGTTAAGCTAGTGTGGCCACCTTCATCTATCATTGTTTTGAGTTTTTCCGGATAGAGAGATGCAGCTTCTTTATCAGAGCTTGCCGCTTCTCCACTCTCTGCGATGCTATGCCAATTACAACGACTCTTAAATCGGCTGAACCAGCCATTACTAGCTTTAAACACTTCATTTTCTTCTTCTTCTTTTTTAGTTTTTCAAAAATCTGCTTTGCTTGAAAGCAAAGTAATTTGATCAACAGGACAATTTTTCACTCTTACTTGATTATCACACCATGACTGTAGCAATGTTTCCATCTGTGCGATAATACCGTGACGCTCACGGATGATACTTGAATTCAAAGATTGAGAGTCTTTCACAGCGGTCATAATTTTTCTTTTTCTTTTACATTCGTTCGGACTGTTGATTCCGGTAGGTCAAATTTCCTTGCCAATCCACAAATTTTCATTTTTGCTTCAAAGTCTTTAATTATATTCAGTTTACACTACAAAGACTGTGTTTTTCTTTTCTAGTTAGGCTCAAATTACTCATTTTTCGTTCTTTTAAACGACATAATTAGAAATTATAAGTGAAACGCACTGCGCACTTAAAACAATTTCGAGCGGAACACGATTAAACCTGTCGCAAATTGAACACTGAGTGGGCGTAGCGAGATTGCCGATGCGAGCGGCAATCAAAATGAAAAACCGCGTATCTTCGAATTCTCGTAAAACGGCGTATTACTGTACTTGTTTAATGTTTCATTCATTGTTTGTGCTTGAATATCAAAAATTGCTTGATTTTGATGTGTGAATAGTAGTTGTTTAAACATGGAATATATTCACTAGTTGACGAGAAATTTTAATGATGGAACTCATGTACAATTATTATTTGGACAATAGTAATTAGTAACAAGAACAAAAAGAGATAGTGATTATTTATAATTTCACCTTTTAAATAATCCGTTGTCATTAGTCATATTTTGGATGATTCTTAATCATTTCAACCTCTGCCAATTTATACCTCACCGCTCTTCTCTAGTCGAATGGAAATTATCAATTCAATTTTGAGCCCATTCCAAGCAAATGAAATCTTCCATTGACAACATTTTGCTAATTATGTTTCAGGTCTTCTAATTGTTAGTATTGGAGACGTCAATGATTCTCCGCCATCATTTGTGCCTCCATGGACTGTGGAAAATCCAGTTTATCACCAAGAATTGGAAGAAGAACAACCTGTAGGCACAATTATTGCCAAATACAAGGCAATAGACGAAGACTCAGAAATTTCAGGTTACCAAATAATTCCTTCGAGCGAGTATTTCGAAATAGACAATACGACTGGCGTTGTTCATATCAAAAAAACCATAGATTATGAAAAGGTGCAAGTTGTGGAATTCACAGTAATTGCGTTTGATTCTGGCATACCACAACTGAATGCGTCAGCGGTGGTAGTTCTTCAAATAAAAAATTTAAATGATAATAGTCCCCAGTTTGAGTATGATAGTTACAACGTTACTGTTGAAGAGAATACACCTAAAGGCACTACGATACTGACTGTACAAGCAACTGATTTAGATCGAGGAGAGTATGGTAAAGTGACTTATGAATTAGTTGGGGAGCATAGCAAATATTTCAAAATCACGCCAGAAGACGGAGTTATCTCAATAGTTGAGCCAAAGTTCTTGGATCATGAAACTATCAACAACACAGTTATAGAAGTTGTTGCTACTGACGGAGCACATGGTCTTCTGAAAAGATCAGTGGCAGTTCCAGTAAACATAAAAATAAAGGACGTGAACGACAATAGTCCTGTTTTCAATCAAACTGAGTACAAAGTCACAGTAAAGGAAGATGTACGTTTGAATCCACCCAAACCTCTTATAACAGTGAATGCTACAGATAGAGATTCTGGCATCAATGGAAATATTCATTATATGATCGTAGATGGCAATGAAGATGGTAAGTTATCTTTATTCAGTGACGAAATGGAATTTTGAGGTCGAGTTACCACTATTTCACTTCATTAAGTAATGAAATACAGGGTGTAACTAAATAAGTGTAAAATATTTAAGGGGCTGATTGCTCATCGAAAAAAAGATAGGATCTTTCATAAAAAAACTTCATTGGAGCATCCCTTATTAAGATACAGCCCCTCAAAGGAAGTACATAAAATTTGTATAACAATTTTTTTCACAAGCACCAAAAAAGTTACAATATTGAAATTAACCTAACGTTTCCTACTAGCAAAAAGACACTTATCCAGTTAGTTATTTGGTTTACCCCATAGTTCGCATTTATGACGATGTACCTATCTCTGTAGAGTAAACTCATGAGACATTCTTTGTTTAGAATGAAACAGGCTATCGGAAACAAATTTTTAAATGGTAAACAAATAATAAGACAAAAAGTTTAGGCGTTGCGTTTCCCACCCTTACAACCATGGGGTAAACATAATAAATAACTTTTTGCTAGTAGAAAACGTTAGGTTAATTTCAATATTGTAACTTTTTTGATACTTGTGAAAAAAATTGTTATACAAATTTAATGTACTCCCTTCGAGGGCCTGTATCTTAACAAGGGATGCTCTAATGAAGTTTCTTTATATGAAAGATCCTATCTATTTTTCGATGAGGAATCACCTCCTTAAATATTTTACACTTATTTAGTTACACCCTGTATATAAGGAGATTCACGAACATATTTTTCAGAATATGTCAAAGAAATACTCGAGATAAACACTTGAAATTGTACAGTTGAGCTTTGTTAGTGTAGTGAATTCTGCGAAAAAGTTTTCAACAGACATTTTTCGTTTATAATTTCCAAATTTTTTCAGATGATTTCAGATATTTAATATTTTTGGCAAATTTGTTTTTCGCTTTTTCCTTTACCAGAGAATATTATGATTTTGGAAAAGAATTTTTTTGTTTCGATACATATCTGCTGAAAAACAATGTTGAATATTTCAATTGCTTGAATTACTAGAAATTATCACGCTTTCAGATAGCAAATAACACAAATAGTTATTTATTATACAAGGGAAAAAAGTATTAGATTTTATCTCGAGGTTACTGAAATCTAATATTTTTCCCGTGTATAATACACTATTTTTTTCTGTGACAGGAAAAACGACGATTTAATAGTGAAAAAACATATTATTACAATATATTAAAGTCAGAATGTTATGAAATTTGAATTTTTGAACTAGTAAGCTATAAGACCTGCGCTGCTAAGTAAAACTTCAGTGTAATCAAATATTTATCAATTTAATTTTGTGATTTGGTTCAAAAATTGCGAACTCAGTAATTTTTTAGTAGTTATTTTGAATACTATAAAGTAAAAAATGCCTGATTCTGAGTTTTCTCTTACTCCACCGGAGTTGATAGGAGCAGCGCAAGTAGCGTCCCGAAAATTATTGCCAGCTAAATCGCGGAAAATTTACGAATACCGCGTATTCAAGATTTATGGAATGGAAAATGAAAAAGTCATGCAGTTCTTTGATGACGAGATATTGTTGATGATGGAACTCGTGTTGAATGATTGTTTGGGCTATTACCATCATCTATTGTGGATGTAATGTTTTCCGACTTTTCGATAGACATCCTCTATCTTTATCAAGGAGGAAAAGTAAAAAACTTTGAAAATTATCAATTTTCAAAAAGTCAATATTGACAGAAGTCATGAAAGAAAATGAACGATGTTATATACTTATCTGTGATATGATGATCTTTTTAAGTTGTATCGAACTATCGGCGTCCAAACTTCTGGCAGATCTATAGATGGAGCACTTATGGAATCTGGTGTTATTTTCATAAATGCTGCTTCTGTGATTTTTCTTCTTGCAAGTTTTTCTTCTTTGGATATTATTGATGCTTCATCCCACTTTATACGATGATTCTCATCTACAGCATGTTGGACCAACCTGGATTTGTGCTGTCTAGTACTCGTAGAAGCTTCTGATGTTCTTTTATTCGTACATTCAGAGGGCGTTTAGTTTCTCCGATGTAAGATCCTCCGCACTCGCAAGGTAATTCATATATGCAGTTCTTTGTCCTTTATTTACATTACATCCACAATAGATGATGGTAATAGCCCAAACAATCATTCAACATGCAGTTCTTTCTCGGAGACAGTTTTATTGGTTTATGTTTCGGAACTGGCATCAACAGTGTGGTCGAATTATTCAATGATTAAAAGTATGTTACGATCCAATAATAATGTAGACATTTCTAAATATTTCAAACTAATTACATTTCTGAAACAAAATGGGTAATTGTGAAACTGAATCAAACAAATAATGATGTAAACAGGAGACTTGTAGTTACTGAAGAATATATTAAATATTACCAAATGTACAGAGCCCTTCGTCCAGCAGCAGCAAAAGATCGACTCCTGTTTTATGCATATCGCAATAGAAAATGTATCAATCAGGTTGTGGGTAAAAATCAGTTTTATAAGGTACCTGAAACAGTAGCTAATTTTCTTCAACTTGAAAATGCTAACTCATATACAGGTCATTCATTTCAAAGATCGTCTGCTACACTGTTAGTTGAATCTGGGGAGACTTGATGACACTAAAGAAACATGGCGGTTGGAAGTTATCAACGGTCGTTGAAGGGTATGTTGATGAATCGGTGGCACACTAAACAGAAATTGCTAATAAAGTGTTCAGAACGTGTGGCAGTTCTGAAATTATACCCGATTTGCGACCAGGAACATCAACAGCAGTTGTGTCTATGTCAGAGAATATTCTTTCAATTATATTCAATAAAATATTCTAAAATCAAATATCTTCCATTATCTATATGCATATATATCGGAAAAAAGTGAATTCTTTTTTCCCGGGAAAAAAGTAATTTCGTGAAAAATAATATTATGTTACCTGTCAACAGAGATTAAATGTCAATTTTTTCCCGTCACAGAAAACACATTATTTCATTGTTCGTTAAATTAATAATTTTGGCCAAAGTTATTATCTTTTTTGGACCTGAAACAAATTAAAAAAATAGCGTATTCAGCGAAATATTTCTTCATTTCCTATGAAATTACAAAAAATCCCGAATTTCTTCAAACATTTGCATTTTGTAGCTTACAAAAAATATTATAAGAACTTAATTTTAGAATTCCGTGATATATCATGAAAACACATCATATAACTTATTTATTCGTTTATTCTCGTACCAGTGCCACCCTATGAGACATGTCTTTTTCTTGAAAAAGCGACCGATCTCGGCCCGCGAGACGGTCCAGTTCGTTTTTTCCCCTTGGGGACACATTCGGCGAAAATGGCGTTTTTCGCGATTTTGTTTGAAAATTTCGGACATTTTAAGAGCGCCTTTCGATTTTTATTGAGTTTCCCCGCGGTAGGCTTTTCGGGCTCTCCCGGGAAGCTCCGCTTCCCGGGTCCTTTCATGTCGAGTTTCGAAATTATTTTCTCTGTTTCCTTCCTTACTGCTATATTGATATAGTCGATAATGTTGAAAAGTACCAAATTGATTCATTTTGAAAAAAAAAACTGTTTCCCATATTTTTTTCTGCTGCCGAATATATAATTGGGCGAATTTGTTAGAATCGAATAAATGATTTATGATAAAAAAAGTTTTCGCTCGACAATTTGATAGAGTGAATTATGAACTGTGAAAATATTGAAGTATAAAAAACAATTTCAAACAATCACAAACCATAATAAGAAACCTTTCTTTCTAGACTGATCGTAAATTTATTGGGTTATAGTCAGAAATGTATCCTCCAAACCATTTTCCGAGGGTGTTTGTGAATTAAATGAGCTATCGCTTAAATTTTTTTTAATCATCATCTCTGTGTTTCACGATTTTGAACTTGACTAAACTACTGTAATTTCACTGTAGTTCATGAATTATCCGTCATGACAGCGCCTTCACTGTTCTCATAAGAAATTCAAACGAAATGTCCTTGCAGTATTTTCAAGTGAATCAATATCAGGTGATCTGAGTGTCCTCTGCTTAGTCACTTTCTATTAATTTATGACCATCTGATCTTGCTTATGATGAATAGATTATAATAGAGGACCAATAATAAAATAAAAATTAAATAACTGAACCACTGTTTCTTGATCTTTATCTATGATGATTTAAATTAGTTGGTTTTCAGATATATTTCTACTCGGTATTGAAACTGGCATTCTTTATCCACACAAATCCTTAATCGGCCAGAAAAGAAAATTCCACTTAGTAGTAGAAGCGAGGGATGAGGCTGGTAATGGTGATCGTTACGATAGGGCTGTAATACATATACAAGTACTGAATGTGAATGATCACAAACCGAAATTCATCATACCAGAGCTTTACAATGCTACCGTAGAGATAACTGAGGTGAGATTCTAATTTATTTGAAAGGTTGAGTGCCCAAATCACACATTCACCAGTATGACTTCACTCTTGTCATCGATGTGTTACCACACCAATATCATTTTGTACCCATCGAAACTTTATTTTATGAAGATTTAAAAAATTTCATAATCAAAAGTCATGAACTTAATTCTTGAAAGTACTCGTGTCGCAAGAATAGAAGAATATGAATATCTTTAGAACTCAGTTGAGTACATAAGACGTTCCTTAAGATTTAGGGCAAGCTGAGATAATACAGGGTTATGATATAGTAATGCACAAAATTTATAAAACGTACAACGATCACTTTTGACAAAAATGCAAAAACACGTCAAACGGTGTTTTATATTCCGCACCTCTTGACATAAGTTACGAAAATGGGAAGCTAAGATTTGTATTACATTATGTGATAAAGCTTGTTTTTTTACACTAGGGAAAAACAGTTGCAGTAGGGCTAACAAGAGAAAAAAACGAGAAAATGAATAAAAAACGAAATAACAAAACCAATTATAAAAAGAGGTCACACTTATCTAGTAAGAACATCTGTTCTTATCAATTTTTTCGATTGATTTACTAAAACAACGGTGTGTCAGTGTCAGTCGTACAATTAGTGTGACACCAGTTTTATTATTATGGCTCGTTTAAACGCAAGAAAAAAGGATAGAAATTCTAATGATGGTAGGTTAAGGCGATCGCCTTCGAAGTCATGAAGAAGCATGTGCTTTATTTAACGCAACACATTTGAAAAGACCTCCAATTGCTAGAAGCACAGTAGGCAGAATTGTTGCAAAATTTAATTCAACGGGAAGCGTGAGGGATGCTCCAAAATCTGGACGACCAGGAATAAGCGACGATGTGAAGTTTGATCTTTTGCTACCAGTGGAAGACAACCCTCACGCAACTACAACAGAAATTGCCTTACAAGAAAATGTTAGTCAGTCGTTTGTAGTAAAGATGTTAAAAAAAGAAAAACTACACCCATACAAAGTTCAACTTGTTCACGAACTCTCAGAAGATGATCCGGACAGACGTTTGGAATTTTGTGAAATCTTCATGAGTCATTGTGACGAAATTCCAAATTTCCTTAATAACGTATTTTCCGATGAGGCAACGTTTTGTCTAAGTGGTTCTCTAAATCGACACCATTTTTGCTACTGGGCTCGGGAAAATCCAAACTGGATGCAGACAAACACACACCCAGCGCCCCAAAAATCAATGTTTGGGTTGAAGAATCGTCATGGAACATCTTCGTACGGCAGTGCTTTCGGACGCACTTGCTGCATTTTTGGATCCAAATAATGGGGAAAACTAGGATCCCAGTATTTTGTTCCAACAAGATGGCGCACCACCACATTATGGTCTTACTTTTCGAAGGTTTCTGGATAATAAGTTTGAAGGACGGTGGATTGGAAGACGTGGGCCAATGGAGTGGCCACCTAGGTCACCTGATCTTACCCCCCTTGATTTTTTTCTGTGGGAACATTTGAAAAGTCGGGTCTACATTAACCGGCCAGATAATTTAGAAGACTTAATGGAACGAATGAGACACGAAATGACTCTTATAACTCCGCAGATGACCGAAAACTCTGTAAACGCGGTCTACCATCGTCTTGGCCTATGTCAGATAGTAAACGGGACACACTTTGAACAATTCCTATAAGAAATAGTTTTGGTTTAATGGACTGTTTAGTTAATTGAAAAGTTATTAAGAAACTTACGTTTATTTAGTTTTTTATGCATTTTCTCGTTTTTTTCTTATGTTAGCTCTACTGCAACTACTTTTCCTTCGTGTAAAAAACAAACTTTATCACATAATATAATAATAGCTTCCCTTAAAAAAAATATGTTGATGACGTCATAACTTTGACTTGTTATTTTTGTAACTTATGTCAAAAGATGCGGAATATAAAACACCGTTTGACGTGTTTTTCCATTTTTTTCAAAAGTGATCGTTGTACGTTTTATGAATTTTGGGCATTACTTTATCATAACCCTGTATAATAATGATCTATATTACGTTTCAGAACAACGCAGTTAAAAATTATTTAGTGATGACGGTGAAAGCAGTTGATAGTGATGAAGGTGAAAATGGGAGAATTACTTATCACCTTAGAAACAGCCTTGGAAATGTACAAGAAACTGAAGAATTTGTCATTGATTCCGACACTGGCGAGCTGAGAACAAGAAAGGCATTAGATCGTGAAACCAAATCTAGATACGAGGTAACTGAAAATATTTATATCAAGACTTTGCCACAGTTAATTTTGTTCACCTTTTTTCAAATAATTTCAATCTTTATACTCGGCTTTTTTGTTGAATATAATATGCTTGATAATGGAATATATTAAAATATTTTGGGCTATTCTCATCATTAATATATATATTATATAGGGTGCGGCAAAACAAACAGTTCAGTTTTGATGGTGTGCGGGTACAAAATTAGGAGTAATAATAATCACCCGCTTAATGGAGAGAAGCGCACTTCCTGAGTCGCTGGTTGAACGATAACAGTAGATCCAAAAATTATCTTTGGTAGAAAAAATGTCTGCAATGTGAATAAAACAAGTTTGTACTTGTAACAAAATTATGTATTCACAGATAAGAAGAATTAACAACTTGAGAGTTTATATTCACAGAGAAGAGTTTTTAAATGTCTACAAAGTCCAAGTATTTGAACTTCTTTGCTCAATAATGGGGACTTCTGGTAAGACTAGAGAATAGAAAGATCTGACCTTATTTTCCTGATATGAAATTCACCACAGCTCTGCTTCAATCGTTGAAGGTACAAAATAAGGTGCAGGTACCTTGGATGAAACTTCCACTAACAAATTATGGCTTGGCAATATGCAACTCCTTCACAGATTCAGAAATCCCAACTTTCTTATTTCACTTGGGAGGATTGCAGCTGAATAACTCAGATTCACAATGTACTAGGGTCTCTAACTGACCCAACTGGAGAAAATGTATAACAGAGAGATGATATTAAACTACGAGGAACTTTTAGAGTTTACACGTTATTTGCTGCTGAACACTAACTGATAAAGTAGAACTTACTGGTAGAACTGACCACACTGGTGGTCAAAACTAGAACTGTACTGAGAGAGGGTTCTTGAATAATTTAGAGAGGTCGGATGTATCGAAAGTACCTGTTCAGCTTAAGGGATTCCCAAAATTCCGTCCGATAGAAAGCATTCTTGGAAGTAACGGCCGAGGCGGAAAAATTCCCAAAGTCCTTTGTTGCGAGAATATCGCAACAGATGGGCTATTTAAAAAAATTGGCACAACCTACGAAAAAGTAGTTTATTCTGATTGAGTCAGTACTACATCTTTTCACTTAAGTATTAAATATCACATTATCAAGATGATGTCCTCCAGAAACGACGTACTGGTGTACGCGATTTGTAAAGATTGAAACTGCGTTCATCCAAATTGTGAGGAGGACATTTTCCTTGAGGTAGCCCCATACGAAAAATCACAAACGCTTAAATCTCGCCGGACAACCCAGGTCCCCCTCAGAGAGACGAGGAGCACAAGGAACATTTACCGCAGTGTTGCTATTGAAATCTGCGCTGTGTGGACTGTAGCCCCGTCGTCTTGGAAAACAATATTCCCGATGTCTTGTTCTTCAGCCAAACGAGCGACTTCTGGCTCCACAAAATTTTCGAGCATGGAAGCATAAAGCGGAGCAGTGACAGTCTTTATGCAAAATCCTCCTTACATTCATTCGATGATTAAGAACACATAACTTCTGAAAGTCTTGAAAAGCATTTTATTACGTATATGTATTACTTGTTAATTTGAATAGAACGATAGGAAATTTCTGTATCAGTAAAACGGAATGAATTTTATTCGGAAATTAACTGTTTCTTTCTTGAGAGTGAACTGCTCCTAGCAAAAGGGCTGAACTCATTTTATATAGGTGGCGCCTAGATGTTGACGCGCTATATGAGTGTGTAAATGACCATATATGGTCCGATCGGCGTAGCATTTCTTCGGGGCAGTCTGAAGGATTGTGAGCTTTTGTGACACCTGAATATGGAATGCGAACAGAGTGGTTGGACATGTTCAATGCAGTTGCATGTTTCCGGGCCGAGCGTGTTAGTGATTGTTCAACAGCTTCTCACAAGAGCCAATTTTTCGGTAGTTCTAACTGTTTTGGGTCTTTCCATACCTCTAGGCCTTTTTGTTGAACCCTATTCATACAATCCACGCAATAACATTGCGGTGCGAAACGGGATTACTACGCAGAATGTTGAAGTGTCGTCGGAAGGTCCGTTAAGTGTTAATGAAAGAAGAACCGTTTCAAAAACGTGCGAACTGCGAAGCCGCGATGCTCTCCTTTCTAAACCATTGGTACGACTGAAACATAAAGCAATTACTTTATGGACTGAAAACAGGTGAGTGATCGGATACAATGATTCCCCTTCCAGGCTCCTATCCCCACTACGGCGCTGTATTCGCCCATCACAACTACACTGTTTGTTTTGACGCACCTTTATGTTTCATTAATTAAGCCTTCAGGTTATAATTTTTATTGTTACTTGTGGAAATAGACCAAAGGTTTATTTACTCATCTAGTTCATTATTTCGCCGATTTCTTGGAAATTATTATAGTTTCATATGGACATGTTACTTTATTGGTATGCAATAATTCAACATTTATATAATTGAAGTGCTGCTCATTTTTTTCAAAAACAATGGGTTATCTTACTGAAGAAAACATTAAATTAACGATGAAAGGGATCAATGCTCATATATTTTCCTAAATCTCTGTAATTTTCGAATATTTGATTAAAACTGATTTTAATCATTTTGTTTGGATTAAATGATGAAAAATCCGTGATCGAAATCAATTATATCCGTCTGAACTAGAGATCTGAACTTGTCAGGGTACATCTGAGGCATAACTACATCATACATCATCAGCGGAGTTTGTTATTCGACCAAATTGGCTTAGAAGTTTCGGAGTAGGTAACGGTAATAGTATATTCTAAAACAATTTGCAGATGGGCACCTATTCCAACACGAATGCGAAAAATATAACTAAAAACAATGCTGTAATGAGTTCATTACAGACTGTTATTAGTACTGTAATGAACTCATTCATTACATTCATTCATTACAGACTGTTATTAGTACTGTAATGAACTCATTACGACACTGAAATAGAGAAAGGAATTTTACACGACAACGGCGCCGACCAATCATAAACGTGATATTGCCGCGACTGTCTGGTTGGTTGAAAACAAAGGGACTAACAGGGCAGTGCTAAAATAAAGGAATTTTACACGACAAGGCGCCGACCAATCACAAACGTGATATTGCCGCGACTGTCTGGTTGGTTGAAAACAAAGTGACTAATAGGGCAGTGCTAAAATAATAGTATACTCTAAAACAAGTTGCAGAATGGGAACCTATTCCAACACGAATGCGAAATTCAAATGAACGCATGAGTTTTGAATTGCCTTCTGCAACAAGTATTAGACGATATTTTCTCTATTTCAGTCAAGAATTGTGAGAAATTTTTTGGAACTCAATGAAAAATTCAGATTATACCTCCTAGTGCCTTTTCTATTTTATTTTCGCAGTTGGTGTGACTGATACGAAAATTGACAGATTATAGAATTTGAATAGTGCGTTCAAATCTCATTATTACATATACATGATTTAATATTGACAATTGACATGCAATGGACGCGTGTTGACATTCGAAAGGATGAGATGTCAGTGTTGTCAACCACAAAACGAAAAATATAACTAAAAACAATGCTGTAATGAATTCGTTGCAGCACTGTTTTTAGTACTGTATTGAACTCATTAGAACACTGAAATAGAGAAAATACTTTTCAAATTACACTTCTCAAAAATTTTTCATTATGCAGTTCTATCATACGAATGCATTGACACTATTTTTGTCTTTGACAAACTAATACTCTAATTTCCGGATATAGGACACAAAGGTTCAGAAAAATTCATTCGACTAGGTTTTTATTTATTTCTTATTGTCCCATTTATTCAATTAAATCAACCAACCATTTTCCCTAGATTTTACCTAAAAATTAACAAAGTCGCCGAAGACAAGAACATAATCTGAAATGAAAAACCGATCTAGAAGCTTGAGCAAATGGGAGTAAACATTTCATTTCCTTGAATAAAAATCAAGGAATGGTTACGCAATTTCTCAACTTGTATGGAGCAGTGTAACTCTTGAATTCTTTTTTTTTTAGCTCACTTTAGTTGCCAGAGATCACGGAACTCCAATTTGGTATGAAACTGAGAGATATTTGAGTATTGACTTAGTGGACATGAACGATAATAAACCAGAATTTCCGGATTCATTAACATCAAATCCATATCACTTTTATATCACTGAAAACAACGAGGCGCGTACCAAAGTCGGGCAGGTGAAAGCCCTGGATAAGGATGAAGGAAACTATGCGAAAGTATATTACTATATGATAATTCAGTCTGATCCTGAAGCATTCTACGTGGACAAATTAGATGGAAATATTTTTACGAACATGTCATTCGATAGAGAAATGAAGGACGAATATAGATTGTTCATTTTAGCAAGTAATGATCCTGAATTTTATTTGAGCTATGAAGTCAGACAATTACTGACTGCTGATGAGTTAATGCATGAAAGTAGCATCGCTGAAGTGATTATCACTATCAACGATTTAAATGACAATCCGCCAATATTTGAGCAATCACTGTATTACGCAGCAGTGAATGCAATGGCTGATTTAAACCAGTTTGTCGTCAAAGTTTTGGCTGTTGATTATGATTTCGGTCCAAATAAATCACTGACATATTACATCAAAGCTTCCAATCTTTACAAATATGGATCCAATAAAAGCACGGGCTCTATCATTCCTTCTCCATTCAACATCTCGCAAAATGGTGAAATCTGCACTGCTACCTATTTGGCCGAAAACAATCAACATAGATTTATAGTGGACATTATAGCAAGGGAAAATGCATTTCCGGAAAGGGAAGCTTACACACAAGTTCACGTAAGTTTGTTTTATTAATACAAGGGTCACTATTTGTATTTTAGATACTGGGAAAAAAAACACGAAATTTCATCGAAAATGACTCAACTGTTCTTGCTGGCTTGTTCCCGGTGGAACAGAGTGCCGTCTTTTAACCCAAATGTCTGAATTTACCAATATGGAACAGGAAATGACCGAGTTTCTTATGACGAATTCATGGTCAAACCCCGTCCGGTGGTTTACTATCTATCTGCTGAAGAGATGATCTGAGTTTTCATATTTTCAGAAAATGTCGATATTCCAGATATCTGGGTCAAGTTCGTTTTCGGTCCAAATCGTCGAATTGTTTCAGCAGTAATGAGCACATAAAATTTAGTAACTCTTAGAGTATCCAAACTGATAAATTTGCTGTAGAATATTCCTAGAGTGGGTTGCCCGTTCTTTATATCTTTAGATTCGCGCTCTACCTCAAAAACGGTTGATCGTATCAAAAAAAAACATGAAACGAAAATTATAGAGAATTTTATACTCTACAACTTTTATTATAGGTAAAAATATCATTTAAGCAATAGAAAGCGAGATATTCACGAAAAACCAATTTTATGACCTTTGACCTTCAATATTTTAAGACGCGGACACGGCATCATTTGTGACTTTTGAGACAACATTTAGAACGATAAAACAAAGGTTTATATCAATTTATAGCTTATTATTTTTCATTCCGAGGTAAAACCCCTAAAATTAATGGGCTATGTCGAATTTTAAAGACTCGTCTTATTTTTACTTATTGCCGTAGTCGGAATTATATAAAATTTTACGTTTGAAGTGAGTATTGAGTTTTATCTGAAAATTAGGTCTGTAGAATTAACTAACAATATACCACATTTCACCACGATTTACAATTCATGAAACATTTGCAGGTTTGGATATTCGAGCCTCAACAATTGATTAGAATAATATTGTCTCGACCGACAGATGAAGTTGCTCGAGAAAAGCAGGAAATCATTGCTGAATTGAGTAATTCAACACAGAGTTTGGTTATAATTGACGAAATCAGATATCATACAGACGATAATGGAAATAGAAACGACAAATGGTCAGTATATTTCTAAAACAAATATAATACCACTTTTTTTTAATCAACATGATCAGGTGTTCCTTTCTAGACATTTTGAACCCTATTTAATATAGTACAAAGGCTCATAGTTTTTGTGATTTAGCGTATTCATATTTTTGATTGATTTCTCATTCAACAGACAAAAAAAGCGAGTAAAACATAAATATTTGTGGCAATCGTCCTAAATTCGATCTTTTCATCTTTTTGAGATTTCAATTAAATTATGCAAATGTTTCTTGCAACATACGAATTGTGAAGCAAAATGAGAAAAATAGGTAGGTAAATGGAAACAAAAAAGTTCCTACATTGATTTCAAAACGTTGAAATGTTTTTTAAGCAAGTACCGTTTTGCGATTCCGCCGCCGTAGCGTTACGATCGGTGTTCCGCGCATGCGCGCTGGTTACCTACGTCTACGCACTGACGCCATTACAGTCTGATTCTTCATCGTATACGTTGTTTACTGAGTGTTTAAGATGCCTCCGACATTCGTGAGTACCGATGATTGTGAAGTACGGGCTGTTATATGATTTCTTAGTGGTAAAGGCGTAAAACCGATCGATGTTAATCGTGAGGTCTGTGATGTTTACCGACAAAACATGATGAAGAACGGAGTGGGCGTCCTTCGGTCGTTAATGAAGATTTGGTGCAGAAAATGGACGAAAAGCCCTGATCTGGTACCCAGCGACTACCATTTGTTCCTGCACTTGAAGAAACACCTGGGCGGTCAGCGTCTGCAATACAAAGTCAAAACATTTGTGACACAGTGGTTAACAAGTCAGGCGGCAGAATTTCATGAGGAGCGTATCCAAAAACTGGTGCCACGTATGACAAGTGCGTCAATATTCACGGAAATTATGTTGAAAAGTAGATTAAGATGCAGGCTTTCATGTAAAAATAAAATTATTGCGATATCTTTACACGTCTTCTTTTAATTCCAAAACGGTACTTACTTAAAAACATGTGTAGTGAAAAATATTTTCAACACTTAATTCAAGTTTTGAACTACGACAAAATCAAATTGAAGACTATTGAAGTTAATATTTTATTCACTTTTTTATGTACCTACCCAATCAGATATTTGGCAGAAATACCTCGAAAACTATGAGACTATATTTTACTTAAACTGGTGCAAAATAATCAGAAGGACATGTCCAATCATCAATATATCCCAATCCCAATATATTTCGTCCGAACACCCTATATAATGAATATTTTTCGATTTTAGGTCTGACATGTATGTTCTAGTTATTGATCCTTCAACCCAAATTATACGGCCAGTAGGTGAAGTACTGAAGTTGATAGATTCGAAATACGACTTCCTGAAGGATTATTATGCGGGTTATGCTATAGTGAACGTGGTACCGGCATTTTTAACAGAGGATGAAGAATCATTCAATACGAACCTTGCTGCTTTAGTGGCTTTATTCATAGTACTCATCGTTGGTATTATCACTTTCTTTATCATCTGTTGCTGTTTGAGGAGATGGGTAATTTCATCATCAGATCTTAAGAAGAAAGACACCCTCATAAAGAAGGCAATCATAGATGACTTGAATACCACTGATAATCCCTTATGGATTGAACAGTAAGTTCCGAATAATACTAGTACTTAAATCAAAGTCTTTCACCCATTTCATTCTGATTTTTCTCCTCGAACTTGAAAAACTATTTCTCTATTTCAGTGTCGTAATGCGTTTATTACAGTACTAAAAACAGTGCTGTAATGAACTCATTATATTTTTTGTTTTGTGGTTGACAACACTGACATCCTATCCTTTCGAATGTCAACACGCGTCCATTGCATGTCAATTGTCAATATTAAACCATGAAGAGATTTGAACGTACTATTGAAATTCTATAATCTGTCAATTTTCGTATCAGTCACACCAACAGAGAAAATAAAATACAAATGGCACTAGGAGGTATCACCTGAATTTTTCATTGAATTCCAATAAATTTCTCACAATTCTTGAGTGAAATAGAGAAAATATCGTTGCAGAAGGCAATTCCAAGACTCATGCGTACAAAAGCTCGCTCCTTCGTCGCTATTCGTGTTGGAATAGGTGGCCATTCTGTAACTTGTTTTAGAATATACTATTATATAGATGTATCTCAATTACGCTCAAATGATGCGCATTTTGGAAAATTTCAAGGCAAATCCATTCAAGTTCTGTTCGGAAATTGTTTTGGCATACAGGGTGGCCATTTGAAAACGAAACAGACGAGATTACAGATGTAATAAATTTTTTCGATAGAAATGCTCGGACAGGTCGATTTTGTTCCGAGGGGGACAACTTTAGATGTAGGTTACGGACGCATAGCGCTTAAACCCTTGCTACTACAACCCTCACCCCTAAATTTTGAACAGGGAAGATGGGGTGAGTGATACCTCATTTGAAAGGTATTTTTAGACTGATTTCAGCACAGTAACTGTTTTTTTCATTTTATGCATTAGTTCTCGAAATATACTCAACTAAGTATTTGAAAATGAAATGGTGTTTTCATGGCACTTGTAGTGTTTTTTTTTGTGAAAAAACGACATTTTGAGCTTCAAAACAACCATGACTGTGGCTTCCTTCCTGCAATTCACTGACATAGAAATCTTTAGTCAAGATGTCGAACAAACAAAGCGTACTGCGAAGGAGCTCAACCTAGCTGAAACTCCTCCACACTACGCCTTACCAGTTCGAGAATATCTGGATCAAAGATTTCCAAATCGGTGGATTGGAAGAAGGGGTCCCACTGAATGGCCAGCCAGATCGCCAGATCTGTCACCACTAGATTTCTTTCTTTGGGGCCACTTGAAGAGTAAAATTTACTCTACACAGCCCGATTCCATAGATGATTTAAGAAGACGTATAGTGAACGAATGTCGTCAAATCACTCCAGAAATGCTGAAAAATGTGCGCCATCGTTTCAAACAAAACTTATTTCATTGTATGGAAGCTTATGGTGAACAATTTGAATATTTAATTAATTGATGTGAGTTTTTGATAAAAATTTTACTTTACTTTGAAAAGTCTTATTTCTTAGATCAATACTTCAAATCGTTCTGACACCGTACAGTTGGAGAATGATTTCAGTGAATAAAACAGCTAGTGGAACATCTGACCCTAGTAGCATTAACAAGTAGGGTATGACTTCATTTGCCCAGTGGTAGATGTTTTGCAATTTCAAATGCCAAGTCGTGAGTATCGATGATTGTGTTTACGGGCTGTTATAATAATAATAATAATAATGATAAACTTTATTGATCCTTTTGGACATTACAAAAAATGTATAGGACAAGTCATATAAAATTACATACATAAGCAAAAAACTACAAGCTCTGTGATGCCGGGGAAAGGCAATAGTGTCATTGTTTCGTGTACCATACTCATGAAAATCAGAACATTTATTGAAGCTACTCACATTCTGATCGACGTAAACAAGGCTATTGAGAATGTATATACATGGGAAGGGAAGAATTTTAAACTCGCAAAAAATCGGACGACATGAATCACGTGGACGAAGTCCGAAAATGAGGCGCATGATGCGTTTTTGTGAAATAAACATCCGATTAGATCCTACCGAGGAGCCCCAGAGAACTACGTTGTAACTCAAATGGCAATAAGCCATGCTGTAATAAATGGTCAGCAGCTCCTCGACAGGAGACAACTCCTGAGACGTGATAAGGCATAGTAAGCACTGTTCAGCCTACCACATACATGGTCGACGTGAATACACCATCTCAGACCACCATCCACATAGAGGCCCAGAAATCTCACGTCATCTCTCGCCTCCAAAACCCCTTGTTTGCATTTGATGATGAGAGGTTCGCTTGGTTTGTCTTGATTTTGAAACCTGACTATCACCGACTTGGTCAAATTGAGTATAAGTGCATTTTTGTGACACCAATCAGTAAAACACTGTACAATAGTCTCGCACAGCAGCTTCAATTTCTGCAGACTTTTCTCTTTGATAGCGATAGAGGTATCATCGGCGAACATCACCAGTATATTGGCCATCACATATGCAGGCAGATCATTGATGAACAAAATAAAAAGAAGTGGGCCTAGAACAGACCCTTGCGCGACACCCAGGTTGTTTGTGTGTTCGTCAGATATAGCGTCTTTCAATCCTTCATAAATTCTTTGATCACATAAAAAACTCCTGACCCAATCCAGAAATACGCCCCTGAATCCCATTTGGTACATCTTGCTCATAATGAACCCATGCTGAAGAGTGTCGAACGCCCTCGAGAGATCAAAAAATATACCCGCCACGTACTCACCGCCGTCAAAGCTCTTGTAGACGAATTCGAAAAATTCACTACTAGCCGATTGACCTACCATGTCTGAAGCCGTGTTGTTGATTGGATAGTATGGAGTACTTTGCCAAATAATTGTACATGCGATTGTATATTATTCTTTCGAGAATCTTGGACAATTGACTTAAGATGGAGATTGGTCGATAATTTGTAATATCCTGGCTGTCACCTTTTTTGTGGACAGGTATGATCCTTGCCAACTTGAGGACAGATGGAAAATGACCCGAGGACACTGATTCATTCAGTAAATGTGCAATGGGTTCAGAAATCAAAGGAGCCAAGAGTTTGAGGGCTCTGGCAGATATCTTATCAGGTCCTGGACTACTACCATTCTTCAGTCCGCAGATGGTAGATGATACCTCGTGGGCAGTAGTGGGAAAGAAAAAGAAACTATTATTCAGGGAAGTCTGCAACGTGCATGATCCGGAAAGGGAAACGCCAAAATGTGCAAGTACAGAGACAGCATTAATTTCAGTGAAATATTTATCAAAGGCCTCTGAAACCTTCTGTGGACACGAAATGAGTTCATTACCAACACGAAGAGTGATGTTATTCTCGGATTTTATTCTACTATTTAGTTCTTTATTAACTAATTTCCAAACTGTTTGGCAAACATTGTCTGAATTATGTATAATTTTCTTGTTGTAATTTAATTTAGAGAATTTCAATAGTTCGTTGTATTCAGATTTCGCTTTACTATATAGGTGTGATGCCTCGAGCGTGTTCAAGTTCTTCGTGAGCCAGTGTAGGTTTCTTAAATTGTCTCGAGCTGAAATTACTGTGGCATCGATCCAGCCAGGTTTTCGACGAGAAGAAAAGCAATTTATATACTTTAATGGAAAAACTGTGTCAAATGTTGACTTCAACAAGGTAACAAACCTCTCGAACTTATCATCAAGGGTCAAATCAAAATGTATCCATTGAAAATCAGTACTCTCAACTAACGAATAAAAAATCTTCCAGTTAGTATCCGACATAGTTCTGATTATTTTTTCCTTAGAGGCGCAAGGATTGCATTAGTACCTGTAGCAACCCTAGTTGGCACTCTTGAGGTAACCGACAAACGATGACATGAAAACAAATCATCTAAAGCTCGATGTTGTGCAGAGAGGGTTATTATGATTTCTTAGTGGTAAAGACGTAAAACCGATCGATGTTAATCGTGAGGTCTGTGAAGTTTACGGACAAAACATTATGAAAGATGGAATGGTAAGGAAATGGGTGAGAGCATTTAAAGATGGCCGCACAAATGTGCATGATGAAGAACGGAGTGGGAGTCCTTCGGTCGTTAAAGAAGATTTGGTGTAGAAAATGGACTGAAAGCCCTGATCTGGCACCCAGCGACTACCATTTGTTCCTGCACTTGAAGAAACACCTGGGCGGTCAGCGTCTGCAAGACGAAGTCAAAACATTTGTGACACAGTGGTTAACAAGTCAGGCGGCAGAATTTCATGAGGAGCGTATCCATGCGTCAATATTCACGGAAATTATGTTGAAAAGTAGATTAAGATGCAGGCTTTCATGTAAAAATAAAATTATTGCGATATCTTTACACGTCTTCTTTTAATTCCAAAACGGTACTTACTTAAAAAACATGTGTAGTGAAAAATATTTTCAACACTTAATTCAAGTTTTGAACTACGACAAAATCAAATTGAAGACTATTGAAGTTAATATTTTATTCACTTTTTTATGTACCTACCCAATCAGATATTTGGCAGAAATACCTCGAAAACTATGAGACTATATTTTACTTAAACTGGTGCAAAATAATCAGAAGGACATGTCCAATCATCTAAGTCCCAATATATTTCGTCCGAACACCCTATATAATGAATATTTTTCGATTTTAGGTCTGACATGTATGTTCTAGTTATTGATCCTTCAACCCAAATTATACGGCCAGTAGGTGAAGTACTGAAGTTGATAGATTCGAAATACGACTTCCTGAAGGATTATTATGCGGGTTATGCTATAGTGAACGTGGTACCGGCATTTTTAACAGAGGATGAAGAATCATTCAATACGAACCTTGCTGCTTTAGTGGCTTTATTCATAGTACTCATCGTTGGTATTATCACTTTCTTTATCATCTGTTGCTGTTTGAGGAGATGGGTAATTTCATCATCAGATCTTAAGAAGAAAGACACCCTCATAAAGAAGGCAATCATAGATGACTTGAATACCACTGATAATCCCTTATGGATTGAACAGTAAGTTCCGAATAATACTAGTACTTAAATCAAAGTCTTTCACCCATTTCATTCTGATTTTTCTCCTCGAACTTGATTGTAAAACTATTTCTCTATTTCAGTGTCGTAATGCGTTTATTACAGTACTAAAAACAGTGCTGTAATGAACTCATTATATTTTTTGTTTTGTGGTGACAACACTGACATCCTATCCTTCGATGTCAACACGCGTCCATTGCATGTCAATTGTCAATATTAAACCATGTAGAGATTTGAACGCACTATTCAAATTCTATAATCTGTCAATTTTCGTATCAGTCACACCAACAGCGAAAATAAAATACAAATGGCACTAGGTGGTATAACCTGAATTTTTCATTGAATTCGAATAAATTTCTCACATGTTTTGACTGAAATAGAGAAAATATCGTCTAATACTCGTTGCAGAAGGCAATTCCAACACTCGTGCGTTCAAAAACTCGCTCCTTCGTCGCTCTTCGTGTTGGAATAGGTGCCCATTCTGCAACTTGTTTTAGAATATACTATTATATAGATGTATCTCAATTACGCTCAAATGATGCGCATTTTGGAAAATTTCAAGGCAAATCCATTCCAGTTCTGTTCGGAAATTGTTTTGACATATACAGGCTACCAGATAAGAGTATATTGCCAAAAATTGATTGTTTTTATAGAACACCCATATTTTTGTTGCGATTTGTTGTTTCTTTGATTTGAAACAACACTTGCTTGAAGGTTTCGGCAACTGAACGACCAGACTCAGAACGTTCAAGGGATGTCTTAACTCCACAGTTGCCGAAGAGGTTTATTGATCAGACTAATGATGAATGATGCTTTATTGATTATACTCTAATCTTATATACTAAATTGAGTAATGACGATAAAAATAACATTGCCATATTTGGTATCAGAATATTGTCTGGGTGCCCTGTTACGTCAATTGTTTCTAGCCAGTCAGCAGATTTCGGTCGATCGCGACTCGCTCGGCGTGATCCACTTTTGATTGTTTAATAATTTAAATGGAATTTTCCATGTTATCGAAGATGAATATTTTTTAGGATAATGTTCGAATTTCGAACACGATCAATAAAGCACCCTAACAATGAGAATAAGTCTGTATGATGTATTATGGTCTCGAAATTTTATGATTCTGGCATATTTTGATTTTTTGAGCCTTGTGGAAAGATTTTGAATACATTTACGTAAATGAATTTTCAGAAGAAGGTACCTTAGCTTCAAGAATTCAAGAATTGTATAAATGATATTGTGAGAATCATAATTCTTTAATAGTATATTCTAAAACAAGTTGCAGAATGGGCACCTATTCCAACACGAATGCGAAATTGTGAGAAATTTATTGGAATTCAATGAAATATTCAGATTATACCTCCTAGTGCCTTTAGCATTTTACAGTTGGTGTGACAGATTATAGAATTTGAATAGTGCGTTCAAATCTCTACATGGTTTAATATTGACAACTGACATGTACGCGTGTTGACATTCGAAAGGATAGGATTCAGTGTTGTCAACCAAAAACAAAAATATAACTAAAAACAATGATGTAATGAGTTCATTAAGCACTGTTTTTAGTACCGTAATGACACATTACCACACTGAAATAGAGAATTTTACACGACAACGGCGCCGACCAATCAGAAACGGGATATTGCCGCGACTGTCTGGTTGGTTGAAAACAAAGTGACTAACAGGGCAGTACTAAAATAAAGGAATTTTACACGGCAACGGCGCCGACCAATCAGAAACGGGATATTGCCGCGACTGTCTGGTTGGTTGAAAACAAAGTGACTAACAGGGCAGTGCTAAAATAATAGTATATTCTTAAACAAGTTGCAGAATGGGCACCTATTCCAACACGAATGCAAAATGCGACGAAGGAGCGAGTTTTTGAACATAAGTGTTGGAATTGCCTTCTGCAACAAGTATTGATGATATTTTCTCTATTTTAGTCAAGAATTGTGAAAATTTATTGAATTCAGTAAAAATTTCAGATTATACCTCCTAGTGCTTTTTGTACTTTATTTTCGCAGTTGGTGTGACTGATACGAAAATTGACAGATTATAGAATTTGAATAGTGCGTTCAAATCTCTACATGGTGTAATATTGACAACTGACATGCAAAGGACGCGTGTTGACATTCGAAAAGATAGTATGTCAGTGTTATCAACCACAAAACGAAAAATATAACTAAAAACAATGCTGTAAATGAGTTCATTACAGCACTGTTTTTAGTACTGTAATGAACTCATTACGATACTGAAATAGAGAAAACTTCTATAAGTACTCAAAACACGTCGAAGCATTCAGGACAAACTCCATCTTTAATTGGATACTTCATATAGTAGATGGGTTAATCATTTTTTCATTAGATAATTAATTTAATTTAATTTGAAAAATTCAAGGTTCATCCCGGTCTAATTCTTTCAATTTGAAATTTATTAGCAATTTTATCTCTAATGCAAAATGCAATGGAATAATCTCGAGAGTTACAGTTTGAACATGTTTGCAGTGCTGTGTATCATTTAGAATACCCAGCAGAGCAGAGATTCAATTGCAGATGCAGACATTTTATGGCGAGTATTTCCCGCCAGATTGAAAACTAAGTGTAATGTTTAAAAAACCTCTCGAATATTCATTAAATAACCTTTAGTGTTCATATAAAAGATATAAGTTTCACGCCTACCACTATCCTGAGACGGCCCTTTAACAATATCAGAATGCTGCCCTGTTGGACCTTAATGAGTCTGCGTTGCAAAACATTCCTCAAGGCTTACTGAGTGATATCAATAGAGATCTGGGATACCTTCATAAAGATGTCATAATAGTAAAGTTTATCGTATTTCACAATTTTTATTGTGTTCTCATTACAGAAAACTGAAAATATATGAAGAACAGGAACTGACAATGCAAGTATTCAATGAACCAGAGCAAAATTCAAGGAGAGAAAATGAAGATTATATTCCAGTGAGTACCTTTATCAATATACATGCACATACCTCAAAATTGCTTGTTCTCAAAATTACCCTTATTATTCATTCATCTTAACAACTGAATTTAGAATGGCATTTTGATCTCGCGGCATGAGGGAGGTGAGAAACAAACCACCGAAACGTCGCCATAGAGATCTAGGATTTTATTGTTCCTTAAACCGATATCTCCATCCTCATTACCAAGATATAACAGTTTGAAATCACCAAATAAGGAGGAGGAATTGAAATAACTGTGTTTTTCAGAAGCACTGTTCTCAGTTCTTCTTGAATGACGTACACGGGTTTTATTCTTCAGATTGCAAACTTGTTTCTACAGATCATATATTTCCACCAATTTATAAATTTCGGTCCGACAAGGTGCTTCACGACGACCCGAAAAGGTTCTTTTATTTTGGAACCTAATATTCACCATTTTTATATTGTATCTTTTATTGGTACACCTGTTATTTCGTTACGTAGGTTCCCTGCAACTTACAACTGAACAAACCCTTTTTGAGCGCTTGAATTAATTTAGAGAACTATGTAGTAGAATAGCATGCTATTGTTTTGCCCTAAAGTCTGAAATTTTTTCTATGACAATTCAAAAATATGAATGTATAATTTTACAGGACGAAAACACATATGCCACAATTCAACATTCCAAAAAAGGTTCTTTACATCATATACCCACGATGTCGTATAATGATGAACTAGCGGATTATGCCACTTTACCAGGAAATGGCCACCATCACAATAGTGGGAGCTCGCACAGTTCTCTCAGAGGGGTACCCAATGTGAGTATTACTTCTTCATTTTTTAAGTTGAAAGGATAGTTTCGCATTGTAACATCGCTGAGATTGCCTTAAATAAACGAAAGGAAAAAGAAAAAAAAGTCTGTTCTATGAATCACAATCAGCAGATTTTCTGGGCTGTTTCCATTATTTATCATTATTATTGAAAGAATCCTCCACCTTTGTAAAATTTCGTTAAGTCAAAAAACAATTATTTCTTAACAGCCCTTAACATTTAATTATAAAGAATACCATATTTCCATTACGGCATTATGGTTTACTGTTGTCAGTAATCTGTATAATATATAAAAATGAAAGGTAATTGTTATTATAAAAAAGATATGAGTAAAGGTTGACCTTTAAAATCAAATTTAAATAAATAAGATGAAACTGAAAAAAGGCGTAGAAGTGAAAAGACAGATGTCAATCAAAGGTGTTGTTAGTCCGCACAATTGAGTAGTAAGAGGTAAGCCATTTCTATACCTAAGAAAGAATGAAAAGCTCTGTAAGTAATAAATAAATAACATATTTTCACGGTCTGAAAAGGAAGGCTATCTCAGTCTTGTCCGATTGTCCGGGTACGTCCCACTAAAAAGAAGACGATTATTCCATCTCTGCCCGGACTCCAGACGTTCTTCACAGAATGGGCGGATGCGTGAATACTGCATTGGTGTGACCCAGCGTTGTACTGATTCCAGGAGATTTTCATCAAATTTAGTCGATGGTCACCATACCTGTCCAACATAATCCAATATCGGTCTGATGTATGTCTTATAGAGAAATGTACAAGTAGACATATCGGAGGACTTGAATAATTTGACAAGGAGGTAAGTTACCTCTTTGCCTTCGCCGTGATCGGACCGTCCGAACAGACAGTGACCCCCAAATCTACATGCTGAGTTACGGGTACCAGATTATAGCCATCGACAGAGTAGGATAGCTTGGGGTTGTTCCATCCTATGTGAAGAACACAACACTTCTCGATATTTAGAGGAAGTGTGGCACCATTCAGAGAAGACATCCATATCATCCTGGAGGGTGCGACCACGAAGAATGGACAGATTGAATAATTTGGTGCAGTCAGCAAACGAGGACATGCAGGAACTGATAAGAGGAGGTCAATCAGAACTAAAAAGTAGAAAAGAATTAGCCCAAAAACAGATCCCTGGGGGACACCAGATGTTACAATCCCCTCCTCAGAGTAAGCGTCACCTACTCTCTAATCCAATCTCAGATTCCCGGATGTTCCAACTTAGCAAGAAGTCGCCGATGAGGCACTCCATCGATCGCTTTAGAAAAGTAGAGGTAAATCACATCGACAGGAGATCCGGAATTAAATGCTCTTGTCCAGTCACCAATGAAGGATAATAAATTTGTTATGATTGAGCGGTTGAGTCGATAACCATCCTGGGAAGCCGGTATTAAAGTCATTTCAAATCAGAACTGCAGCAGATAGTCACACACAATCCTTTCTAGGACTTTCGAGATCGAAGAAAGTATGCTAAGAGGACGGTAATTTGAGGGGTCACTCAAATTTATCACACTTGGGATGTTATTGATGCAGAGAGCCAGTACGAGGGAATAGAGGTAGAAGTGAGCGATTTGGTGAACATTTTCCTATTACAACGGCAGTCTTAACGTTCTGATATTGCAATAGCTGCCTCTATGATGAGAACATCAGCATCATTTCTAGCTTGTTTCGTTGTGATATTAACAGTTTAACTAGAATGTCCATAACTTTTTTTATTAGACCTATTTGATAAAAATTTTTCTTTTCTGGTTGGAACAACTATTGTTTCTTTCCAACAAATACAGCAGTTTTCGCTACACTGTTCATACTGTCTTATTGCATGTTGCAGTACTACGAAGCTGAGATGGGTTTTCAAGGATCAACATTCCAGGTACCAGAAAGGTATTTGAATAGTTCCAACTATGAATCTTACAGAGCGAAAATGGAAGCTCCCGAAATGGCAGGAAACCGTGTAGAACAACCTGATTATATAGCTGAATTGATATAAACGAAAATATTATATCGATTCTGAAGCGAAACGACAATACTATTCTTAAAGAGTTGTGATTTATCGATAGTATGTGAACAGGCAAATATAAAGGAAAATAAGATCTTCAATCTAATCGGGAACCGTAAATTTGATCTCTCGAAGTGCCTTGAGACAGCAAAATTCTTTATGATTCTTCAACAATGAATTTTCATGATTGGTGATGGATATTTTTTCATTTTTTGGGGGTGTGGAGATGTAGAAAAACATTCGTTTATATTTGTCTGCTACATTCTTCCCTTTTTCTAACTGGAAATATACGAGCCTTTAAGGTTCTTGTATATATATGAAAGCGATATTAGATTTCTTTAATTTTGGACATATTGAAATGCCATATCAAATTTCTCATTTTAAGTGAAGTAGAAAAGCTATCTTAATTTTTTTAAGACTATTTATAGAAAGGAATTGTATACATTTGTAAATAAAAGAAATACATTTTGAGTATTCAGTCTATTTACAGCACCTATCACAGAATTTATATTTTTCTGTCATTGTAATGCAGAAACACCGTGTAAGTGTGACGTCACATCATGGACGTAGCCATGGTTACATGCATAGTTGAGTTCCAAACAAATTTCTGTTGAGTTTATAGTGTATGAAACTGATTTCCAAAACAACTTATTTGGTCTTAGAAATGCCTGACAAGTGGAAAATACTCAGAAATCCAAAATAAAACTGAGTTAATTGAAACTGTACAAATTTCCACGCCATTATTGAACAAAAATGACGCTGTGATGTCACTACTCACACGGCATATTCTAACCTCAAAACCAAGAGAGGATCTCCTTAGTAATGAGGGGATTCTCTATTGATATCATCTGTGGGCATAATAACTCGAGTTGCAGTTAAATGTTCTTACATTTTGTCTTTTCATAACATTTAAGACTAAGAGATAACATGAATATTTCAAAAAATGAAAAAAAACTTGCCCATTGGGTTAAACTATCAGCCCATGTAACGTTTTCATGTTTACTCTTTATTTCATGTATAATTCAATGCCATAATCTGTTGGGTAAATAATCGTAATCGCTTCATAAGTTCTGAGCAAAAACTCATTCAAAATATGAGAAAACATCCAAAATTACTTGTTGAAAACTCACCCATGAATCATTATAGCATAACCAAGAACTCTCGACTTGAAGTGGCCTATCCAGCTGTAGCGGAACTGCTTTTTTTCTTAATCACACAAGAAGACCTATTTTATCGTCGTATACATAAATCCTTTTGAACTTTTGGCTAACAGAACAAAAAAAAACCTCTGAACGTTCTTACAAGTGGATTTCAAGGAAGTTGAGCATTTTGGACAATAACTCGATGCAATATGTTTTTCGAGGTTCATACATGCATGGTTCCATCGAAAAAATTTTTTTAAATTTAAATTGTAAAAAACTAACTGAATATTAAAGCAACACTTGTCATAAATGTTGCAGAAATATAAAAAAACAAAAGGTATTCCTATGTGTTATGAAAGTCTTTATTGAACTAAAAGTTGTCAAAATGCAATTCACTTTTTTTACAGTCTTACAAAAATAGTAGAAATAGATGATTTATTCAAAAAAATATGTTTGCGTTACATTTTCATTTTTGTATAACAAGATAATAAGTAATTTGACTTCACCAGCCAAACTAAATAAGTATATCTAGAATCAGTTTGATTAGAGTTCACGTTCACGAATTTTTATTCTGGTAACTTAGATTGATTGACAAAATCAAACTAGTGAAAAGCCTGTATTATGTTGTATTGCTTGCATAAGGTTATATTTCAATCGTTCCTTGGTTTTATATTCAGGTAAGTCCAACAAGTTGAAGCAAGTATGGGCCACAGGTAAGTATTTTTCATCGTTGGTTTTCTGTATTATGATCTAGAAATAAATATACAGAATATAAAACCAGTTTTGAACACTAACTATAACAAAGTTTCGCACATCCGAAATTTTCAATGGTTACTTCAATGTGATATAAGCATGTTGGAGCACTTCAAAAATTAAAAGAAGAATTCTTTCATAAAAAGCTTCATATTTTTCTGACTAGTCTACTTTTCAGCTGATACCGGGTGTATAAAGTCAATGATCAAGAGTACGATGGCCCCAATTAAAAAAGAATTACAGTTTATTGATATATATATTCCTTTGAACATTTGGCTTACAATTTATTGCTATAGCTAGTAGTTTGCCAAAATTTTCATTTGATAAAGAGATCAAACAAATTTCTAAAATTATGAAATAAAAATAAAAGAGCGTGTAAATTCATATGTCAGAAGTAAACATTTTGGCGCTCTTGTTCCTCTAAGCAAAGTACTACCTAGTTTTGCCAAATGCTTGTAATTCTTAAATTATTAGGCAAAGGTGAAAATTGTTTTCGTAGACACACGGATGAAGAATCTGTTTTTTTAAATGTATCCTGTCCCGCAGTCCATCCGTAAGCACTATCCCTCTCGAACAGAATGAGCTAGACAGTTGAAATTTTCAAGATGGGCTTCTAGCATAACAAATTTCTAATTATTTCATTTATGGTCAATTACTCCGTTAAACTATTTCTTCAGGAAATTTAATTCTCAAAGGTTGAATAAACACTCGTTAGTAGTTTGACATCGTGAACACACCTATGTGCTTTTTTTCAGCTTACGACTTGGAATAAGGCCCTTACAACTGACACCAATGAAATAGAACTGAGGTTTCACTTCAGAGTTCCACAAAGGCTGCTTTTGAACACGTGTTCCTAGTAGAATATAGATTATACAGGGTGTCCATTTGAAAACGAAACAGACGAGATTACAGACGAAATAAGTTTTTTCGATAGAAATACTCGGACAGGTCGATTTCTGTTTCGAGGTGGACAACTTAAGATGTAGGTTACGGACGCATAGCGCTTCAACCTTTGCTACTACAACCCTCACCCCAATTTTTGAATAGGGAAGATGGGGTGAGAGATACCCATTCAAAGGTATTTTTATACTGATTTCAGCAGAGTAATTGTTTTTTCACTTTCTATTAACATGTTTATCTAACAGTCGTTGATTGAAGAATTCTGCGGTGAAATTATTTCCACCCGCTCTGCAATTGAATAAACCATGTCGAACAATGAACTAGAACACATACAAGTCTCGATTCAAAACTAAGAATAATTCACATGTCAAAGAACCAGTAAGACAACTCAATGATCTGTTCGTAATAAATAAAAAAATATCGATTCACATTCTTTTGAGAAAGATATGAATTCAATAATCAACAAAATGAAAACATATTGAAGCCAACTGAGAAAACACTTCATAATTATGTCGGAAATCATTTCACAAATTGTGACTGGAATATTTCTGTGGCATCATTAATGATTTGATTTTCTTACCTGGTAATCTGATTAGAGATATGTACGTATTTGGACCTTTTTTGAGATTTCTATCGATCAAGTGTTACCGCATGTTATTGGAAATACTGCAAATTATATCGAAGATAAATTAGATTGAGTTTTAGCAAGATTGAGCTCCTTCGCAATACGCTTTGTTTGTTCGACATCTTGATTAAAGACTTCCATGTCAGTGGATTGGAGGAAGGAAGCCACAGTTGTTTGAAGCTCAAAATGTCGATTTTTCACAAAAAAAACACTTCAAGTGCCATGAAAACACCACTTCATTTTCAAATACATAGTTAAGAATATTTCGAGAACTAATGCACAAAATGAAAAAACAATTACTGTGCTGAAATCAGTATAAAAATACCTTTCAAATGATGTATCACTCACCGCATCTTCCCTATTCAAAATTTGGGGGTGAGGGTTTAGACACAAGAAAATTCAGGGTAAGAGTGAACGACAAAACATCAAACAATTCTCCCATATCATCTGGGGTACCACAAGGCAGTGTTCTTGGCCCCATTTTGTACTTATTGTACACTGCAGACCTACCAACCAACCCAAACACAGTACTGGGGACATTCGCGGACGACGCAGCCATACTAGCGAGCGATGAAGACCCGGTAGAAGCTTCTCACTTGTTACAGACTCATTTAGACCAGATACAAGAATGGCTGCATAAATGGAGAATAAAGATCAACGAGACCAAATCTGTACAAGTCAATTTCACACTGAGAAAAGGCCAGTGTCCACCAGTAAAAATTAACAACGTCCAGATACCAGAATCCCCTACAGTGAAATACCTCGGATTACACATGGATAAAAAGCTTACCTGGAAGGAGCATGTAGTCAAAAAAAGAAAACAAACAGACCTGAAGGCAAAGGAATTACACTGGCTCATTGGTAGGAAGTCAAAACTATCACTGGAAAATAAAATTCTGATCTATAAAACTATAATAAAGCCTATCTGGACCTACGGAATCGAGATCTGGGGATGTACCAGCAATTCGAACATGTCTATCATCCAAAGAAACCAATCTAAAAGCCTCAGAACGATAACAAATGCCCCGTGGTACGTTACAAATCAAACACTACATGAAGACCTGAAGATACCCTATGTAAAGAGCGTCATAACAGAAAAAAGCACCAAACATCACACAAAGCTTGAGAGCCACACAAACACTTTGCTACAACCACTGACTCAATTGCAGAACGATCGGCGACTTAAAAGAAAATGGCCAGCAGATTTGAAGGAGACTTGAAGAGGAATTGTAACTGGACAGGACCTCATCATGACATTTAGGAGCGTCCAGCTCTGAAGCCATCAAATGAGCTTATAGAATTTTTTTTTTCTGGTTGCTTGTAACAACTATTATAATAAAAAAAAATAGGTATCACTCACCGCATCTTCCCTATTCAAAATTTGGTGGTGAGGGTTGTAGTAGCAAGGGTGGAAGCGCTATGCGTTCGTAACCTACATCTTAAGTTGTCCCCCTCGAAACAGAAATCGACCTGTCTGAGCATTTCTATCGAAAAAATTTATTTCGTCTGTTATCTCGTCTGTTTCGTTTTCAAATGGCCACCCTGTATTATTCCTATATATTTGGTTTATAGATTCGTCTAGTAAGAAGCAGTTTCGAGCAAAATGGTACTATGTGACTAGCTAGTTGTGTAAATATGAGTTCTGTTAAAAAGTATTGTGAATTTTGTTGATACATTGGTACTTATGTTGTTCATTTTTGAGGAAAAGCTCTGCCATTTTGCATGTTCAATTTTTGACATAAGATAAGAAACAACAGCGCACAACATTTAAAAAAAAGTTATCACGATTTATCTCTGGGGGGAAAATTGCTATAATCACTTTGGTGTACTCACCTTGATCTCCTTCATGCCTTGAATGGGTACGCGATCACAACCAGTCAAAAAAA
The DNA here is from genome assembly GCA_030674115.1 of Micraspis discolor. NCBI lineage: Eukaryota > Metazoa > Arthropoda > Insecta > Coleoptera > Coccinellidae > Micraspis > Micraspis discolor. The sequence goes on along the minus strand of JARTUT010000878.1, from coordinate 1,122,003 downwards.
GCAAAAATTTCTTTTTGTCTGGCAAGCTCATTTCGTTCAGTACTTCCCAAAACAGCCTGATTGTTTCGCTAGATGATGTATAGCCGCCTTTATATTGAGCAGCTTCCTCTAAAGCATACCAGTCGTAGTTCTCATTTCCATTGATGACAGCCATCAATTCATGGGAATGGAACAGCCTCAGAACTCTTCCGTAACACACTTTCATGAAACCATTACGAAACGCCTGGTATCGATCATTGACAGAAGTATTGAATATATAGTCAATATATAAATCTACATATTCTTGCCTGAAAAATTAATACAATTCTTGAACTTCTTTTATAATATTTTCAAAAAGTGCTTCTAGGTCAAAATTTTCTAGTCTTCTCCAGAAATGATTATCAAGAACACATTCGATATGGTTTCTATACTCATTTCATTTTTATTTAGTCACTCAGTCACTTAAGTTCTTTGCGTTGGTATCCTTGCTATTTGATATTTCTATGCAATACTTTGGATCACGACTTGGTCGATTGTGAAGTTTCATTTCGATATTGTGAAAGTCGTTTGATATTTTTTGTGAAAATTTGGAAATATCCTTACTAGAAAGCGAATTTTGATTGTAAGATGCAAAAATAATGAAGAACTGTCCTTCAATAAAAATTATGTGATCAATTAGAGCATCTGATTGAATTAGTTTTATCGGTGAACACTTAAATGAGAAACATGCATGAACAAGCTTATTCATAAAAACGAATGACCCAGAATAAAAGATGTATGAATAACACTAGAATGTAATGTGTGAAAACAAGACTAGAATAAAACATCATGAAGATGACTATAATATAAACTATCGATAAAATATATAAAAACAATAAGAGTAACTAAAGCGAATAAATATGCCTAGAACAAACAGAGTACATATAAATCGATTTCTATAAAATCTTAAAAGTTTATCAACATGAGATTCCAATGGTCTGAAGTGAAAATACAGGAATCAGATATCACATAATTCACATTTTTTCCAGCATTTGATCACTTTTTCTTTGTGCTCAGATTCCTTTATCAAAGTGGTATCAATTATAGCTTTCATGTTTCCTTTAACCCTTTAAAAGTGAATATATGTATATCAGAAAGATCTATTGGTAATTATTAAATTTTTAAGTTTCTGATTTATAACTATCACTGATGTGCGAAAAACTGAAACTGAAAAAATTAAGGAAGTACGGTTTATGAAAGATAAGATAATATTTAATTCAGATAAAAGTCACAATGTTACGAATAACTAAAGTAATCTTTGAAATGAAATCACGTCAAAAAAAAAACCAAAAGTACAGAATCTGCTATCCAGCTGTATTATCCTTCCAATCTTTAGCCCCGTTGAAAAATTCTTCAACATTATAGGGTTCTATGTTGAGCAGCATCTTGTATATTTGTTTCTTATAATTCTTTAGTCTAGTTTCATTCTTTATTGTGTCTGGCATTATGTTGAAATATTTTATACATTTGTATTTGGGTCCTTTCTCTGTAGATGTTCTTCTGTGAACTGGATATTTTAGATTTGTTTTCCTTGTGTTATATATGTTGGATGAGTTCAATTCAAAAAGGTTCTTGTTTTTGAATACAAAAATCAGACATTCCTGTATTTGCATTGCTGTAATAGTCAAAATTCCATTTTCTATAGATTTTCCTCTGCATGATTCTCTGTATCCCAGTTTGAGATTAATTCGGAGTGCTCTTTAATGGAGGATGGATATTTGTATTGATTTAGAAGCATGGCCGTAAAACATGATTCCATACCTTGCTTTCGACTCAAATACTGCATGATAAGATGGTTTTCATGGATAAGTTAACCAGATATCCCGTCAGTACACTCAAAGAGTTGCAGACTGAGGCCAGGCTGCTTCCCAGATTTGAAATATATATCAAATTTCATGTACCTATGTAAGAGTAAATCTTTAGCATTAAAATTTTTTGGAGTGGATTCTGAAGGAATTCCTAACTAACGAGTCACTAAAAGGTCTTCGGCATAGAATGAAATAACGCAGGTTGAACAAATCAAAAGACCTATATGCTTCCTCCTGTTATTCTATACTATATGCTTCTAGGACACTTTTAATCCCGACCACAAGATGCTATCGATTCAGAAATTAGGCTAAACTTTGAAGCACGAATTCTTAGCAGTTGTACCAGGGTCCTTGAAAATGGAAAAATTGATCTGGAGAGAGAACTATTCCAGGTAGCGGCTTAGTAACGGTATTGTAGGGTTAGTATATATCTTGGCTACACTTCGGTGAAGTTTTTTTGCCGAAATGTCTAGTTGATAACGTTTCTGCGAGTCTAAACCTGTGGTATCTCCACTGGAGGAAAGTACATCCACTGATCAACAATTGCTAGGGATCGATCACTTATGAACTTCTCTTCATTTGTATTTTTTTCAACTTATCTCGTGAATATCTGTACATTATATGTTCTCTAAGGAAAAATTAAGATGTTTTGAGTTGATTATATCAAATTTTTTCTCACTTCATCGGCTCTTGTTCAAAAAATCGATTATTATCTGTAGGCTGTTACAGGTAGAGTGAAAAGCAATGTGGTACTTGTTATTAAATCTGTTCTTTTCTCTCGTTCAAACACATAAGGTGACAATAATTGAAGAAATGAGAACAATATCAGCTTATCAGTCATGTCGAGAAGACGTTTGGCTTCTGTGCAACTGGACCAAATCATACGGTGGATACAGGAAGGTTTGTCCCAGCGAGAAGTGTCCCGGCGGTTGAATGTTTCGCAAAGCGTCGTGAGTCGGGCTTGGAATAGGTTCATCCAAAACGACTCAGTAGCTTATGTTCGTGGGGGAGGTCGGCAGCGCAGTACAACAGCTGCCCAAGATCGTCTTTTGATCCTCAATGCTAGGAGACATCCCCCGGCGTCGCGGCTGAATAGTTCACTGAGAGGTGCAACAGGAGTTCTAATTTCGAACCAGACTGTAAGAAGACGACTACATGTTCGTGGTTCGAGAGCACGTAGGAGGGTACAACATCCTCATTTAAATAGGAAACACCGGGTTCATCGACGGCAATGGGCTGAGGAGCACCGCAATTGGACAGTTGAAGATTGGAGCCGATGTTTATTTACGGATGAGTCTAGATTTCGTTTGGTCAACTCCGATGGACGTATTCTTGCTTGGAGGGAAAGAGGTCGAAGGTATGCAGAACAGTTTATGGTACCCACAACAGCTTTTGGCGGAGGTTCAATATGTGTATGGGGAGGCATTTGTTTGAACCAACGCACAGAGTTGGTTGTTCTGCAGAACACCACAATGACCAGCCAGAGATATCACGATATGATTATTGAACCCATAATTGTTCCGTTTGCGGCTGCCTTGGGCGAGAATTTCATTTTAATTGACGATAATGCCCGTCCACACCGTAGTCGTCTGGTTAATGAAGCGCTAGAAACTCATGCTATTGATAGGATGATAGGATGGATAGGAGCGCCAGCGCGCTCTCCAGACATGAATTGCATCGATCATGTCTGGTCTGAGATGTCTAGACAATTGTCAACCTTAGAACAACCTATCAATAACCTGGAGGACCTTTCTAACGCTTTACGGGATATTTGGACGAATTTGCCCCAAAATTTTATAAATCGTTTGATTGAAAGTATGCCTCGTTGGGTAGAATGCTTGAGACGAGCTCGTGGGGGACCAACTAGGTACTATCTTAACCGAAACTTCAGCCTTCTTGTGGTTTCATCATAAAATTTTGATGTTATTCAAACATCAATTTTGAGTGTTCCTAATAAAGTCTTTTTTTCTCTCCAACTTTCCCTTTTTTCATTCTTTTCTCAAGTGAACCATATTATCAACTGAAAATACTCTGATATCTGACTAAATTTATAATCTTGGAGCGAATATTTCAGAAATAAATTTAGAAAAAGTAAGTGATCCCTATCAATTGTTGAGCAGTGTATATTACGAACAGCGCGGTACGATTCGATATTTGCTCGAAGCAAATGTTGAACCGTATGAAATGTACCGGAGGTTCACTGCACTTCGTGTATGAATTCGTCAAGTTTCAATTTATGGATCGATCAGTTTCAAAAATGGCCGTTCAAGTGTCGAGACAGAACAGCGCAGTGGGCGACCAATCGAAATTTCAACTTCGGCGTTGGTAAAAACGTTGAACGGTTGATTATGGAGAATCGTCACATTAGTATTTTACGAATTAGGTGCTAGCATCGGTGCAATTAATAAAATTGTTCATTATAAGTTAAACTTTCAAAAATCATGCGCCAGATGGGTTCCCACAATATTGTCAACAGTACACAAAGAAAATCGCCTAATAATCTGTTCAGAGCTTAAACAACGGTTCGACGAAGAGGGCGAGTCCTTTTTACACCGTATTATAACCAGTGATCAGACCTCGGTCTATCATTATCGAGCCGAAATCGAAACAGCAGGGCATGGTTTGGAAAAGTCCGGATTCTGAAAAGAATCAAGTCTCGCCCGTTAACCAACAAAGTAGTACTCAAGGTGTTCTGGGATATATACGGCCCTATTCATTGCCAGCACTACTGGAGCTATCTAATGGCAAACAGTTGAAACTTAATTGTACATCTAACAATTAGGATCAACTCACTTGTTTTCTTGGGTAACAGCAATATTTCCCCCATTCGGTTTTAATGGTATTTCAAAGAGTTGGTCAAGTTTCTTAACGGTTATGACGAAGTTCACGGCGAACACATCCTCGAAATCATCCTCAGTGTACTGTAGCATATTTTCAAACGAGCTGTATATTGTTGGTTCTAATGCTTTCAGGTCAGATAATACAACAGGTTCGTCCAAGAGCTTTTTGTATAATGCCAATGGAAACGGTAGACTAATGATGGTGAAATTGTAGATAGCTAGTCCAATGATCATACCTGAAAAGAAATTAAATCTATAAAACTAATTGGTGACTCACACTGGATAATGGGTATTGAAGATGTATATCTTGAATAGATATAGAAAGAATCCTTCGTTGTGCAATCTCGAGAAGATGAAGGATTTTTTCATTCATAAAAAGAAAGTTACAGCAGTTCATAAAATAGAGAATAATTTTTTTCATTTCAATTCATTTAAATCGTCATTCTGACACAAAAATCGTTATCTGTAGAGATTTCAAAAGATTCGATTTCACAGAATCGTCGCTTTAAGGTTGGTCCTGGTTTCCAATATAGTTTCAATATGTTTAAATTCATCAATTTTTGTCCAATGAGGTGAAGGAGACAGTTTTGGGTCATTTTGAGGCAAAAGAAGAAAGACATTTTTATGATATTTCAGAAAAATTAATTCATAGATCTGAAAAAAAGAATTTGCCTACATGGTGATTATATCAAAAAAGAACAATAGATTTATTGTTTCATTTTATCTAAAACCCTGTCATTCCATGAAATTTTAAGAATCGTTAAATTTAATCAAGAATATTTACCTATAAGTTTATACCCCTCAAAATCTTCACAATCAATGTTGGAAAACCAGAGGGTTCTGGTATCTTTATATTCTTTGAACATTCCATACTTTGGATTAAAGATTTCTCTAAGAATAAGCATAAAAAATTCCTTGCTTACTCCACCTGCGTCTTCTGCTTCTTCATTATAAAATTTTACTTTCAATGGTTTCTTTAAATCTTCTGTTTTCACAGCAGATAATTCTCTCAAAGCGTCAGCAACCAGCTTTTCTCTACTAACTTGCAAAAGCAGAAATTGATTTACTTCCCGTCGTCCCAGCATCATAAATTGGATAAACACGGCTTGTTGCATGGCAGCATTCATCTGTAATTGGAGGTTCTTATATAAACTAACTACTAGAGTGGAATAATATAGTATATTTCATTAGGAGTACAGAAAGCTTTTTGTGTGGTCACGAGATGAGTTCCTGTGAGACAAAGCAGGTATAAGCCTCACTGAACACGTTAAATTGCATGTTGATGTAGTCCTCCTTCCTCCTTTTAAATGTCATCCCTAAGTTGTTTTCAATTCACTTACCTGCATAGATTGATCTGTTTCCAAAAGCTGAGTTTTGGCAGTAGCATCGAAAAGAAATGGATAATTACAGAGGAATAATCCATTCGACTGAAAATAATAGAGTTAGATATATTAAAGATATGCAATTTATACTAAGAATACTCACAGAAGAGTCATGGAGCCATAAAACATAGTCTATTCTCACATCAACATATTGGCTGAGATCTGTCAAATGAAATGTGTCATAAGGTACAAGGAAACGATCACCCAAGTGATTGAGTTTGTTCAAGAATGACAAAATGTCTAACATTGTTTCTAAACTATCATCACCTCTGATAGTCTGAAAATAAAAAGAAGACAATAAGCACTTATATTCAATTCAAAACTGAAAAATGTTTCTATTGAATAGAAATAACTAAAGCAGACACCTTTCCACAAAGGAAAGTGACCGAAGAATCTTTATTTGTTCTTCAAGAAACTATTTTATCAGGATATTATGTCAGCAGATTTTTTGGAAAGGAAAATATTCAAGAAGGATGGAGTTCACTGCACGAATATTTCCACGATACCTGGCATCTCCTATGTAGGCTATATGCATACAATCTATTTTCAATTCAAGTATAATTATTTATAATTCAAATAAAAATCAGTCGGAGCTAAAATGTCTAAAATACTGGTGTATGTACTTCAAATAATTGGAAATGTCATTCCAAATCTTTTGCAGATGGCACGAACTTCACAGTCATGGCCAAGACATTCCCAGAAACGCGTAATCTGGTGAAATCAACCCTACTACAAGCAGGCCAATGGTTTGAAGCAAATGGTTTATGCATGAATGTTGAAAAAACAAAAGCAGTGCTATTCAAAACAGCTCATCCAGGTTTTCAAACACCAGCAATCATTCGACTTTGCAACTCCTCTCTGAGTCTGATTAGGTGTTGCAATTTCCTGGGTCTCAAACTATAGGAAACTGTTGATTGGAGTGAACACATCACCAACATTTGTGCTCAATTGAGGTCTATCTGCTACTCACTTGGGATACTCCGTAAATCTCTGGACTCTATGTCAATGAGAACAATTTATCGAGCAGTATTGGAATCGAAGATGAGGTATGGCATCATGTTCTATGGTAGCTTACATAACTTGGACACAGTGATGAAGATGCAAAAGAGAGCAATATGTATAATCTGGAAGATGAAGAGAATGGAGTCGTGTAGAGGAATATTTAAAAAAATGATTTATTGACCGCACCAGCTATACATATTCAGGAATGCTTAATTTTCACTTTTGAAAATATGTATTACTTGGAAGGGAAAACACCAAGTAATTATAATACAAGAACAACAGCAATAAAACAATAAAATTCCCGCAGTACAGATTTAGCCTCACCTAAAAAGGATCTGCATATAGGTGCATTCCATATTATAACAAGATAGCAAATTGGGAAGAAAATGTACCCTACAACAATACAAGAAATTCATTTTCAAGCTGTACTTAACATTGAACCATATAGTGAGAAGACTCCCTAGCCTATATCATATAATGAGTGTAAAATTGTTTCTCTATTTCAGTGTCGTAATGAGTTCATTACAGTACTAAAAACGGTGCTGTAATGAACTCTTTACAGCATTGTTTTTAATTATATTTTTCGTTTTGCGGTTGACAATACTGACATCCTATCCTTTCGAATGTCAACACGCGTCCATTGCATGTCAATTGTCAATATTAAACCATGTAGAGATTTGAACGCACTATTCAAATTCTATGATCTGTCAATTTTCGTATCAGTCACGCCAACTGCGAAAATAAAATACAAAAGGCACTAGGAGGTATAATCTGAATTTGTCATTGAATTCCAATAAATTCCTCACAATTCTTGACTGAAATAGGCAAAATATCGTCCAATACTCGTTGCAGAAGGCAATTCCAACACTCATGCGTTGGAATAGGTGCTCATTCTGCAACTTGTTTTAGAATAGACTATTATTTTAGCACTGCCCTTTTAGTCACTTTAAGATATTTCAAGCGAATAACCAAGAGTAACCGGTTATCATTGGTCTTTTGTGGTAAATACCTTTTGCATTCAAGCGGCTTGGGTTATAGATCCGTGACGTCATGAGTTAACCTCAATTTGATCAACAAATGTCAAGAATAACCAAAATGGTTCTGGTTATTAGAGCAAGTAGGGTTAGATGTGTATAAACATGAAAATAGTAAACAATAGCAAGGACTTTGAATTATTTGGAAGTTGAAAAACTGATCTTGGTAGAACCGAAAGACTATTGAATATTTCACAGAGATAATTAATAATCCAAACTTTATAAGTAGCAACACGAATTCGGTTTAATGAAATGGAAGTTCAACTCCAGGTAGGAACTAAGGCAATTTAAGATCAAATTAAAAATAATGCGCTCTTCCTAAATTCACAGGTTCAAAAGAAAACTTAAAGCACGTGGGTGAAAAGTTGTGTCGTTTAGATTGAGAGAACTCATCAAAAATGGGACCACAATACCCCTGATATCAAATAAGAAAAATTTAGAGTTTTTCGACATAATAAAAAACAGAGCAATTATGAAATACAGTTCTTGAAAGAAGGAAATACTCAGGATCTAATATAATCATGTGCTTCTGAATAATGTTGCTGAAAATCATGTGGAAATTGTAAATTACAGATCAGTAATACAACTGGTCTGTCAACTGAAGGTGCGTTGAAATGAAACTTATAAATCCAATGATTTTCTTGAATTTTAACTTTGAGGGCTGTAGGTATTTGATCACAATTTAAATTAAAGGAAAACTGTGTGTGTTCAATGGAGAAAAATTTCATTTCTATAAATCACCTAGATAAAAAAAATTATTTGGAAACCATTAGAAGCATTGTAGAATGTACAGATTAGGTTTGCTTTTCATTAGAGAAAAACAGAATTCCTTGTGTATTTTGTTAGCTGCAGTAATCAAAAATTTTATCAGCAGCTGCAAACATTGAATGCAGTGAGAAACTTAACCAGTAATCAACTGAAAGTACGTTGAGTAACACAGAAAAACCATCTATTCTTATTGAATTTGTTATAAAGATAATATTAAATTCTATTTCAGATTTCAGAGAAGAAATAAAAGGTTCAAAGAGCAAATGTCATTTGTGTGAAGCAATCTATATTGATAATGATTTTAAAATTACAAGAAGAACCTGAAAATTAAAGCCACAAGTAATCAATAAAAATCCATTGAGAATTCTGTTAATGAAACTATGAAAAGATAAATTTTCAGGTTGCTTCAAATTTATGTAATGTGTGCAATACTGAGTATCTGCAAAACATTGTATCAATAGTTTGGGTGTTCTGATGTTCTGAAAATGCACAATATGGTAGCAATAAGGACAAAATTTAAGGTAGATCAATAAATTGAAACAAGAACTAGTAGAAGTGACCAAATAACTCTTTTTTTTTAAATTGAAATAAACTGAAATATACAAATTCAAAATATTGTTTTTTAAAACGATTATGAGATTTGTCATTGCCATTCCTAAGGTTAAGAGATTAAGAAGTTCTTTCATTGACTTTTTGTGTTTGTTTCAAATTTTCATCAAGTATAATGTGGAAATAATGGAAAAATAGATTTAATTTCTAACTCTATCTCTTTGACTTAATTTTCTTCCTTTTACTAGCTGTTAATATTGATATTTTTCATTTTAATCATTTCTTGTCATTTTCTTCATTCCTAGTTACTCACAAAAAATTTTTTTTATGATCATTTTTTTACATGTATAGATATTATAAGAGTCTAATTTGGTATTTTTTCCTTGTTAAATTTATTGTAGTTTCAGTATTTCTATTATAAGGATATATTAGCTAATAAAAAATTGCTTATAAAAATGTCTTTTTGTTTATATAAGCTTCGGGAATGGGCCCTTTTTATCTGAATCAGATAAATGCTCAGATAACCTATGAGCATAAATAAACGCGAATAAAAAGAATGACAGCACGGATAACCAAACCCGAGCATTCAAGCGATAATTTCTGGTTATTCTTTCTGGATTTCGAAGGAATAACCGCTAGATGGACCAAAATAATAACCGGTTACTCTGGGTTATTAGCTTGAAATACCCTTTTGTTTTCAACCAACCAGAGAGTCGCGGCAATATCACGATTCTGATTGGTCGGTGCCGTTGTCGTGTAAAATTCCTTTATTTAAGCACTGCCCTGTTAGTCACTTTGTTTTCAACCAACCAGACAGTCGCGGCAATATAACGTTTCTGATTGGTCGGAGCCGTTGTCGTGTAAAATTCCTTTCTCTATTTCAGTGTCCTAATGAGTTCATTACAGTACTAAAAACAGTGCTGTAATGAACTCATTAGAGCAATGTTTTTAGTTATATTTTCCGTTTTGTGGTTGACAATACTAACATCCTATCCTTTACAATGTCAACACGCGTCCATTGTATGTCAATTGTCAATATTAAACCATGAAGTGATATGAACGCACTATTCAAATTCTATAATCTGGCAATTTTCGTATCAGTGACACCAACTGAGAAAATAAAATACAAAAGGCACTAGGAGGTATGATCTGAATTTTTTATTGAATTCCAATAAATTTCTCACAATTCTTGATTGAAATAGAGAGAATTGTTTATGACCCTGTTTCATATCAAGTGTTCACTGTATTACATGTATACACCTTGAATATACCTGAAATAAAGATTATTATTATTATAATTTGTCGAGGGGATTCCCTAAGACGTTTACGTGAGGGCGCAAACATGCAGATATTCATTACTGTTTGATAGATCTTTGATATTGTTCGTTCATTTCAACGTCGTCAAGCAATGATTAACATTTTGCATTATAGAACTCTTTATTTCGAAACTTCCAGGATATTTCAAGCGATCATTGAAGTTGAACAATTTTTCTTTTGGAAGTAAATTGAAAATTCACTGCATTGTTGTATTTCACCTGATATATTCAAATGTGAAGACTGGTCAATTTCATGTAAATACTGTGTGGCGACATCTAACCAGAAACAAAGGAAGGAGTAATCTTGTCGCCAAACCATTGAAATAAAATCGCATCAGTGCATACACCATCATTCTAGATATTTCAGTCGGAGCCATTCAACATGGATTCTTGGTTACCTTTTAACCGCCTTTTATTTTCATTTCTCAACATAACGTCCTGTTGAATAAAGCAAAATTTCTTACCTGATCTTTAGGAATGTTTTGACTCTGCAGAATGAAAGAAACGACAGATTTAAATATGATTGCCAGTTTTTCAAAGTATTCTGGTGTCATTAATCTCCACCATCCTCCAACTACAGAACTAGCATTTTGTGCTAAGCTTAATAAGGCCATTCCGAATGGTTTATGAAGTTTCATATGGTGTCTTGGATTATTGAACTCATGATAGAGAGGAATCGTCAAGTAAATCCTCAATGATTCAACATCTGGCGGAGAAGGTGATAAGCTTGGCAGTACATATTCCACAATGCCTTCCCATACCTCCAAAGGAAAATTAATTTGTGGTTACTACAGTTTTTTATCACTTGTAATACTCCAGAGACTCAATGGAAGTACTTCCCTTAATAAAAAGTACTATTTTCTGAGCATGTTTCGAAAGATATTCCATTCAGTTGAACCATCACTTATTATAAAAGGTACTCACGATTTCTTTAACTGCCTCATTCTCACATCTCCCTATGTGTGAAAAACATTTTTCAGCTAAAGCCAGATCAACTCCATGACGTTTGCTGGCGCACCAATAGTGTCGGTTATCTGATACAAGAAATGATCCATTCAAACACTGTTGACTTCTGAATACAACTTTCAAGTATCTGATGGAATTGTGGTCCAAGTCTTTGGTTTTTTTTAAATCTCCATAATTTTTCATAGATATCACATCCACTTCTTCTATCTGACTTATTTTACTATACAATCTACAGTCATGCGGATTAGTATCATCACTGCTTGTTTTGACCAGTACAACAGAACGATCTCCACCAGCAAAAATCCGATGAATTTTATAATTCACTTTTTTGTTCGAGGATACTGTAGGAGTTGTTCCTGAGGATTGCCATGGAAATATTATAGGTTGAGGGGTACTAGTATTTGTTTTCGTTCTTAGGCCTAGTTGTCCAGATCCTCCTACTCCAAAACTATAAACTCTCCTTCCGCTTGGTGCAAAAGCTAAGGTGTGTTTTTTACCACAGGCAATTTGAGTGATAGTTGAACCCATCAATTCAATAATCTGTAAGTAAATTGCACATATTATTTAGATATCAAATGGTATAATCAAATTGTATAATACTTTGTCAACTACAATACGAGGTTGGAAACTGTAGCTAAAAATTATTATACTATTTTTCAAACCATGTCCGTCAAAATTTTGCACAAATTCATCGAGTGGATTTGATTTGCTGACATTTCATAGTAAACAACTTCGTGCAAATTCTAAAGACACATAGCATCAAGGATCGAGACAAAGAACATAATGCATTCGATTCTATTCCTCTGCTTGGATCCAACAATGGCTATTTTTTAGTTACTCATAGTACCTATAGTGACTTTAAGAAGGCAGTGACTCTAACAACAGTGACAATCATTGGGTCCTAAGTCCCGCATATCCACCATGGTTTTGCTAAAGTTGAATCAATTTAAGACGTTATTACAAAAAACAGCACAAAATTCTGATTTATCGTGAAATCCAAAATGCATTTTAAATAAGGACATTATCTCGTTCGACAATATTGGAAAAAAACATGATGTCCCATATATAAATTTCGAGACGGTTTTAGGGCTATTCATGATGTTTCCGATTCTTTCTGGGAATGGGTTATAACTTGCAAACTAATTTGATACGTATCTTTTGTATTAAGTTCTTTTTTCTGCTTTTGTAGTTCACTCTTGAAGAAAGAAGTCCCTTAAATATATTTCAGCTTATTTACGTACACACATAACACACATGTGAAGAGCCAGGGTTTTTATTGTGGACACTGTACTGGAACCTACTACACCGGCTGAAAATCCAGACTGGCATATAAATAGAGTCAGTACCAATTAACACATATGATTTTTAGAAAGTATGGCTTTTAAACGATGTGAGTCAAAATTTGGTCGTAATATTTTCTGTAATGGCTACTGCCATTGAGTATAAATCTACCTAGAGGGGAAACGCAGTTCAAAGAAATGTAGCCAGAAATTTACTAGTACGATTTCTGGTTTATATGTATGTTTCTGGAAATAAATGTATTTGTTCTTTACAGCATCTAACGGAGAGTTACCGAACTATTAGACGATGGCCAGGGCCGGCTTCAGAAAATATGTTGTTCTTCACGAAGATTCATAGTTATTTCATTTCGATATTTGTTCTTCCGAACTAAGACTCAAGGGGAGGCCAAGATTATAAATTGAATCCCTCATATTATGATTTATCCGAATTTCTCCCATGTATTTTATGTCATTGGATCTTCTCAGTTATGATTTTATATATTATACTTGTGTTTTTATAGAATTTCAGGAAACACTTCTTTGAACGAACATAAGATTTCGAACTGAAATGGCGCGTTTACATTCGGTTATCATTTTCAACTTAAAAATGGAAATCGTGAGGGTTTAATCACAATGAATGTAACGTAAACGCAACCATAAAATATCTTCGCATTAAAGGAGTTTCACACATTTTAGGCAATTATTTAACTTAATAGACAATAGACGGTTCCATAATAAATTAACTCGCGCTGTATTTTGTAATCAATATGAACTTGAATATTGATTAAATAATGATTAAACTTGAAAATATGTTATAAGATTCTATGCGTTACATTCATTGTGAACGAGCACTAAAATGCAGCTCTTTCTATACTATGTAATTTAAAATACTATGACAGACTTTCTGCTGTCATTATATCTTACGAAAATTGTTTAAGAGCACTAGCGTGAGGAGGGCGTTTTAGGGCGCTATTTCTCAAAATGATACGATTTTAACAAGAATTTGTACTAATATTGAAGCTGTAACATTATATCTATGTTTCTGATTTTATGTCTAAAACGTCTCAAGTATGGATTGACTTAATGTATCTTGGTAACAAAGCCGTTTCGGATTCACGGTTACCCGAATCTTTAAAATAAGCTAAAAAATCTTCCTTTGTCGTTCGACGACGTTATTCTGAAACACCCTGTAAATACAACGTTCGTAGATTAGGTTTCTATCGCCGTTCACAGTCAGTAAAATATCTGATATGGCCGAAATATATTGATCACAATTGTCACGTTGGGAGATTCTGAAATTTTTTCCGAGAAGTAACAGAATGCCGTTCTTTCCAGAATGTCATTATAAGCAGTAATTACGATTTTTTACTGATAATAATAGTAGTCCCTTTCATTTCCGCTTGCAGCAGTAAAATAGGTAAAGCAGGTAACATTTCATTGGAACAATTTGCAAAATAAAATATTTCTTAAAACAATTCTCTGAAATTTTTCAGTGTATATGATTATTTTTATAAGTGGTCTGGATATTGGTATTGTTGATAATGAAATCATTTATCCTGAATTAATTAAAAAATTTAATGAAGCTAGGGTCAACATAACATTTATTTCTACAATCGTTTACCTGAAAAGTTACTGAAACGAAGACCTATCGAAAACAATTTATGCTCAATAGTTCTGCCTACTAAATATTCAACATCATAAATGGAATCAAGAATAAATGCAAATAATGAAAATAAAACAAATATTACTAATTACAGGAAATAATTTTATACCATGGTAGGTTATTCCATAGCAGGTACTAATCTTAGTCTGATTGTGTTTATAGTTTTGCAACTCATCTAAAGTAATGGAATGCTCAAAGAGGAAAAACGGAATAAAATAAATAAAAAATCTAAAGAGAATACTGTTTTATGTTTATAGGATGAATATCTAGCCTGAAGTCATTATGAAGTGATTTTGGCGTAATGAAAAATGTTTTTCAGGATATATTCTTCGAATAATAAAATTTAAAAAAATACAATTTGCATTATCCTCACAGATTCTCAGTGCAGGATTCTACTAATTACAATTTTTTATTTCGGAAAGTGTGGTGAAAATCGATTATCCGTCAAGACGATCACTCTCGAACGGAAGGAAATATAGTGTGAAATTTTCATGGTAGGTTTCCGTTTTCAATTGGTTGTTATGAGTGATTTCGAAGTATCGATTTTTTTTACACATTATACCATTGAAAAAATTATTATGTAGAGTCATCCTAAGAATTTATCCTCATCGATTCTTAGAAGGAGGTAACAAGTAACCATTATTAATTAAAAATATTTCGTTACGGGGAATTTTTTTGCTCAATACAGAGGATAAAAAATATTTGGGAAAAAAGCCAGTTGATCTAAATTCACTTCACGTATTTGATATCACCAACAAGTCAATATATCTAAATAATAAAATATTCTGAGAGGTGATGTCGACTAAATCCGGCCCTGGCTCAGACCAGCTCAGAGAGACCAAGTCGCTGCAACCATAAATACAATGAAATAAAGGTTACCGTCTTTACACGCTTGAGACCGCCACTTTACAGGTAGAATTTTTGGCTTCATTTCTTTGAACTGCGTTTCCCCTCTAGGTAGATTTATACTCAATGCTACTGCATATGTGTCAATGATTCAAGAGCCTGTTTAGATCTATTTGATAATAACTGGAAATTAAATCCGGTCTTCATTCCCTTATCTATTAGTCTCAGTTTCTTGGCAAAATATATTTTCATTGATTCTTTTGAAAAAATATTGCACATCTAAAAATGAAATGATATTTGCGCAATACATTCACATTTTGTGTAAGAACATGGCTTATTTTGTTGTTTGCAACTATGATTTTTTGTAATTATACCAGAATATGGATATTCATTCTGAAGAGATGACAATATCATATTTTTTCCTCGCTCACAGGTGACAACTTATAGAATGCAAACTGTAACTGTTACAGCTTCTGTGATATTTCTTGCTCATATGTGTCGAATAAGTATATCACTCAGGCCTCACTTGTAGCATGAGATTGCTTTTAAAAAATCGATTATTTTTCCAGTATTTTGTGATTAGTGAAAATTTTTCCTTATACTGATACAATCAGTACAGTTATTTATTCAACAGATATTTTCACAGTGCAAAAGATAGTAAAGTAAGTGAACTATATGAAAATTTATCATTATAGTAAGAAAATAAAATACAATATCCGCCAATAATTGATTAATTACATTCAATCAGTAATACCAATTTCAACTGATTTCTAGGTTTTACGTACTTGCTTGGGAAGAATTTCATTGGAAAAACTGCCATGTCCAAGTTGTCCATTTGTACCAAATCCGCAGCTTAAAACTCCGCCATCTAACGTTAAAAATGTTGAATAATCTTCTCCACAAGTCAAATACCTAACCTTAATGCTTCTAAGCGTCTTGAGATGATGAGGATATACTTTGTTCATCAAATCATAGAATCCTAATTGTCCAAATAGATTTTTACCTGAAAATCTTCCTTATAAGATTACCTGTTTGCTCAAAGTAATAAATTTTCATTTACACATTGATCAAATAAAATTTCAGTTTTTAGATATAGCATTATTTTTATTATAGTCAATATAAGGATTCCTCTTTTTATCAGAATTACAAGAAAAGGTTTATTTCTCTTGTATATACTAAGGATTTAAAGCCTTAATAGAAACTCTAATATCTCATCTTAGGAACACTAAACCGTTCAAAGTATTCGCAATGAACTCATTTCGAATTTTTTTTGTGATAAATCGTTTTTCACAACTGTATATAGATTTTCCAAGTGTAATTAGCGGAAAAAAATGGATTTCTTCGAAAACCCAAACATATCATAACCAAATCATTAAAGTAACGTAAAAAAATATTCCCAGTGGACTTTTACAAACATGTTAATTCATACCTTTTTTGTGACAGTTCACAAACTTCACTAATCCGTGAATGATGTTCGGTAATGTATACTCTTTGTGGTTGAAAAACCCTTAAAAGATTAATTTTTGCGCTAACTATGTTTACCCCAACTGTGACATTAGGGTTACATGATAGTTACCTTTGGCATTTCTCAGAGATTCATTACAATTACAATTTTGAACAGTAATGTTTATGATGAGGAATATTTTCACACTTTCAATTGGGAATACCTATTGCATGTTGTATACTTGTGAATTACTGTCTGTTGAAGGTGAAATACATCTAATTAAAGGAAAATAAAAATAACTTCAATAATCAGTTTAAATTCAATTTCTTTAACTAGACCATCTTTAATTAATCCTAAGTGATCATTGGCCGGTTTCTGAAGTCAAAATAAACTCAGTTTATCTATTCGATAAATTTAAACGAGAGATAACTGTCGAATTGGGTTTCTGACTACCGCGCCGACAGATAAACTACACATAAACTCCATTTATCTTAACTCATCCCGATGACGGGTTATCTCGACGTTAACTATTCAATATTTACATGACAATTCCAAGATAACCTCAAAATTATATCTCCGAAAATTCGAAAATTCAAGTTCATAACAAACATGGAATTGACTAAAAAAATTTTTCAAGTTCCTCATCAGATGAAGAAATTCTAGAATTCATCAATAATATAGCAATACCTCGACAGATAAGGATTCGTAGATTTCCGATGGAAATGTATTCAGATGAAGAGTTTAGGTAAGTAGTAGTAACTGTCTTTTATTGCAAGCAATTGGCCATCGACCTGAGGTCTTTCAGCCTATCAAAAATACACAGTAGCATAGTTTTACATAAATCTAACATTAAACATTTGTTAATGAAAGTGTATCTTGGATGTTTTCTATCAGAAATATTCTCGTAATATGATATTGATTCTTCAAATTTTTTTAGGCAAAGATACCGACTGAACAAAAGCACAGTGGGATATTTATGTTATCAACTGAACCCAGTTTTATCCCCAACATTTCAGAGAAAAGTGGCATTATCTGTTTTAGAACAAGTGTGCATTGCTCTACGATACTATGCCACAGGCACTTTTCAAATTGTTATAGGTGATGATATCAATGTTCACAAATCAACGGTATCTAGGGTTATTTTCAAATTGAGCAAGGAAATATCCAAACTATCTGAAAGATTTATAGGTATGCCCAAAAATGATACTGAAATTTTAGAAACTAAGGCGGGCTTCTATAACATAGCAGGCTTTCCAAATGTACTTGGTTGCATTGATGGAACTCATATACCAATTATTTCACCTGGAGGAGATAATGCTGAATTATTTCGAAATAGAAAAGGTTATTTCTCCTTCATTATACAAGCTGTGTGTGATGCTAAATTGACTATACGTGATATTGATGCACGCTGGCATGGTTCAACGCATGATAGCACAATGTATCATAGCTCTTTTTTGCGGGCTCGGTTAGAGAATAACGAATTTGGAAACTCCTATCTGTTAGGGGATAGTGCTTACCCTTGTGGTCAACATTTGTTAACCCCAATGTAGAATCCAACTCAAGGCATGGAGGAACGATATAATAAAGCACACATAAAGACCCGGAATACAATTGAGCGAACATTTGGAGTGTGGAAAAGAAGATTTGCCTGCCTGTCGATGCAACTTCGCGTCAAGCTGGATTGTGCACTTGCAATAATCGTTGCAACTGCAATATTACACAACATCGCAGTACAGCAAAATGATAATTTTGAGTATGAAGAAGAAGTTCCGCAACTACAACAACCCGATGAGTCAATACCTGCTACTCTCGAAGGAAATGCATTCAGAAGATCAATAGGAATTCAATATTTTAGGTAAGTGGCAGGGTATAAAAACAGGTTATCTCTTCAAATTTCTTAATTTAGTTCGTATTTTAGCTTCTTATTTTGTGAAGTCATCTGAGACACAAATAGCAAATATTCAAATTGGTATGAAATTATTACCTTTATTAATGAGGAGAAATGCCATAATCAGTAGGAAAAAATATATGCAAATTTCATAGCAAAAAGTGTGTGATAGCCGAGGGAATTCCTAACTGAAAGCTTATTTTTGCAACTCAGATAACGTCACTTTGTATGAGAGAGACGTCAGAACTTTCTATCTCTCTGCAATATGTAAAAGCATACCTGTGTTTTTAATCAAGGGGTAAATGAGAGAACTTTTAATTTAAGTTATTTATTTTTGCTATAACTTTTTTCATCACTTCCAAACGCAATTTCACCTCTTCTATTTCTAATAACTTCAATGTAACTTCTGCCAACAACTGTTCCCTCTTTCTCGAATAGAATTCCTCTTTCTTGGCCTTCAGATTTTCGATATCAATCTGTTTTTGTATTAACTCCACTTTTTTGCTGTTAATAAGTCCTCATTGGCCTGCCTTGCATTTTTTCTTTTCATAATTGTGTTTGTTGTTGTAATCAGGGCTTTTTTTTGTTGCAGTTAACCCTAATCGACTAGATGCTGGTCTTTTTTTCACCTGGTCGCCTTCTAGGAGTTTCAGGAGTCGCCAGAGGACTATTATGTGTAGAAGGTTCTTCCTGTGAGAGAATTACCTCCTCAGGGAAATTCAGTTCCATATCTGCAATGTGTTTTAGATGAATAAATATATTTTGTATTATGGTTACCTGTTTGATTCGAATATCTCAATTGTTACGAATCTCATATATATAAGAATTACTCACTTTGCTCAGTAGCACTACAGGATGATTCTTCCTGCAAATATTGAACCATACCCTGCTGGCTGGTTGAAGGCATGTTTATACAGATCTCAGGGCTTGCAGGAGGTAGCACAATGGCAGAGCCTGCTGATTCTCTCTCTTCCTCATCTGATATATGTTATTTTTTAGTTCATTCGAAATTGCATAGTTTATTACATGCAGTTTTTCGTTGAAGGCGCAATAATTATAGTGTAATCCAGATTCCTTATCATGCTCACTAAGTTCATAATACGCAGCTGACGAGTCGTAAGGGTTTGTTAGTGGTGTGAAGTGATGCTTCAACAAACCCATTACTTTCTCATCAACTTGCGTTGCCTTTGGTGTGAAGGTCCCTCCACCAGTATCTTTCACTCTGCAAATCGATAGAAATTATGAAAACAATAGAATCCTCTTGCTTGTGTTTACCTATGTATTTGAAATTTGATTATACCTACTTTGCCGTCGGCAAAATTTTTTTTTGCTTTTTTCTTTATATTGTCATATAAAGCAAGCAGCTGTATTTCGCTCCGCGGACCAGTCTCTCCAGCGGCGTTGAATTTTGCGGCTATCTTCTGCCAGGCCTGGTTTTTCTGATTCACATTACTGGCATCTGTTTTTTTGTTATCGATTGTACTTACAAATTCTCTAACAATATCCAGTAATAACATTTTTTCACACTCAGTGAAATTTCTAGCCCTTTGTCGACTCATTTTGTTGCGTAATTGTTTTTTTCGTTTGTTTTTGAATTTGAATTCACAATCTTCGACGCCAATAGAACGTCACAGAATGTTGAATCCATCTCTTGATTCTGTGTTCTGCTTTCGATACGATTTGTAAATACAAATTTTGTCCATATAGGATTATAAGAGAATGATTATTTTAAAGTTGTGAATTAGTCTCTCTTGGAAATTATATTGAATGATTAAAATATGAAAGGTTTGATTACAGTGACATCTAGTATCACTTTCATGAACTAACTATACTGTCAATACTGTGGAGTTATCCAATCGATAACTAACCGAAGCATAAATTTGACATCAGAAACCCGTGCGGCGTTTATCGAGCCGATAAATATTAACCACAGTTAACGGCTGGATAACTATCTGACGTTTATCTGTCGAGTTCAGAAACCAGCCATTATTCGTTTATTTATGTAATTAATTTTCTAATCCATTATAATAATATGAAGCATAGTAAGGTCTAGCGCCTAGACCAATCAACCGATTTGCATCAAATTTTTTTTAAATTAACGGTAGGCATCTAAACTGGTGCAGAAAAATAATAACAAGAGCCAAACATCTATAATTTATCTAAAAAACACAAAAACTTAAAAATTAAGGGTGTTTGGCATGTTTTCGCTGTAGATGGCGCCACCGCTCAACAAATTTTTACTGATATGAGCTTTGATTTCTTCTTCTTGCACTCCAAGTCACCATTACCGTCATATAACTCATTAAAAACATTTGTATATTTGATTAACTTTATTTAAATTATAACATGTGACTTATAAATCATATGGTAACATTGCTAGAAGAGGAAAAAACACTTTATTTCAGTTGCTTTATGTAGGCTTTCGATTTAAAAGGGTGAAGTGAATTTTTGTGAATAAAATAATTTGTGAAATTGCAATAGTTAAAAATTTCAAATTTTGTTATTTGAATAAAATTACCTTAAGTGAAAGTTGAACTGTTAGGGCGACTTAAAAAACGTTCAATAGTACTACCTGAGTTGGTCAGAAAGTGAGCATTTGAATAATTTTATAACAATTTATATTTTATATAACGTGCTTGAAAATATAAGATGGAAACTGCGATTTTGAAAGTTTCATTTTAAAAGTAATTGTCAAACATAATAACGTTTAATAATTATAATAAACATCTATAATTTCAGCTTTGACTTTCAAAGAGGAAAGACGTGTTTTGACGAGCTTGATTTCAAGTTTGATTTTAAGCTTATTTTAATTTCCAAACCTACCGAGTAAGTTAATTTAGAAAATAATAATTGAAAAATATATTGAAAACCCAAATTTGGATGATTATTCTCCATTTTTGGGTAAAAATTGAAAACGGGTCACGTCCGATTTTTCAATTTTAAGTTAGGTCCAGTGTAAAATTTTAAAATTTTAATTTACAATGGAGACACGACGACGAGGCAGACCAGTGGGTTCTCGAAGGGCTACCCGGACAACCCAAACTGAAAGAAACCGACGCCGCGTTCATAACAATATTTACGCAATGCGATCAGTATTTGCAGCGAGAAGGGCTCCGGTTGAAGTCGAAATTCCCTCGTTTTCTGTCGGCGAAATGAGCGGATCGTGTCAAATTTGCAATGCTCTGCATTTTAGGGGTGAAAAAGGGCGAGATGGATTCAGCCAGTGCTGCCAGAAAGGCAAAGTTGTAATGAGCGAGCAGATGCAATTGAAAGAAGTACCAGCTTTGCTCAGAGAACTTTACACAGGAACAGATGAAGAATCGAAGAATTTCCAAAACAATAAACGCCAGTATAACAGTGCCTTTGCGTTTGCTTCCCGAAAAATTAGCTTAAGAGAATCGCCAAGGTCTGAGCTGTAGTTGAGGTTTTTAATTTATTATGCGGCAAAAACCGTGAAAAATCCGCTTGCAGTAGCCAAAGATTTAATGCATTTACATTGCATCTCTAGGCAAACCGAACAATTGTAATTTGGCGGTTGTAGCCCTGTGTTATATTCGTACACCTCCAGGTTTCGTGCACGAAAAACAGGAGATTTCATCTGATTTTCCAGAAGCTCCCTTTTCTTTTTCAGGCGTTCCACGTTTTCTTCCTGCAGTTGCTCCAATTGCCTCTGCTCTTCTTCTTTTTGCTTCTTCTTCAGAAGGCTGTTTTGAAATCGCCGTTGTTGGCGTTTCAGTTGGGCGTCGGAAAGTTTTTTGGGAATTTTTTTAAACACGTCTTCACTCGATGAAAGCTAGACACAAAATGACATGAACGGCTGCTTATAGGGGGGCATTTGCTAATAACGACCGCGCGCTTCCTTACTTGCGCCCATGGCGACACGGGCTTTTCCACTAGTATAACAAGAATTCTCTACAATATGAAGAAAAGTGACCAAAATTTCAATCATAAATTATAATACAGGCAGTTTAGCTGCTTTAGTCCTTCCTTTCATTCCTCTCTATGAAAAGTTTTTATATATTAGTTCATTTCTTGTGCTAATTCAATATTTGAATTTTTCTGAACATTGGGTTTACGATACTTATTTTTCAGCTAGAGAAATGTTTCGGCAGAATGTTGAATTTTATTCTTAAGTTAAAAAAATAAAGAGCTAAAAACCCTACAAATAGTCAAATGAAATTTTTCTTATTCAGAGGCTTTGAGCAACATTTGATCCCATAATTTTTTACTTGGTCTTCAATCAATGCCAAAAATGCTTCTATTTCACACAGGAAATGAGATAGAGCTGGTAACTAAAACATCTAACCCCGCTCTCGAGGTAGGTTACATGTAGTTAACTGTGTGACGTCATTGATACCTCGTAGTGACATGTTAAGAACGCGAAAATGTAAGTTACTGCAGGATTGTAGTTAGATCTGTTTAAATCGCCAAACTACGTCTGAAGTTGAACACATGCTTAAATTGTGAGTGAAACTTACCCCATCCAAAAACTGCTCCTGATTTAGAAAGAGCAAAAGTGTGATTAGAACCACAACAAATCAATGCAAACGGTATGCCCAACAGAGACTTCAATAAAACAGGTGTACATTCATGATTTGATGTTCGTCCAATTCCAAGTTCACCACAAGAATTTGCACCCCAACATAAGATTTCGCCACCTATAAATGATTATTTGTTATTGTTTAGCATTGTTTCTTCATAAAGCACAAGATTATTTCCTAATGTTTGGTAGTGTTTTGTGTGTTGATGAAACTAATTAAACCTAGATAATAATAACTAGTTGGGGAGATGGCAGCAAGGTGGCACTAGATGCAATGACCACTATAAGAAGCAGAACGATGACCAACAATGACTAGTTTTTCGCTTGAAACTGATTTATGATTCTCCCGCTGAATATAACAACTCTATGACAGTTGCTCTGGATCTGTCAGACAAATTTCCAATTGTGAGCAATAGCAATGGCTGTTTAGACAAGCAGTATTTTTACTTAATGCGGCCATTGTGTACTGTTTTAGGTTGAGAATCAGAAGTTCTATCTCCTTGACATACATTGATCAAGAATGAAAAATTTAAATCAATAATTTGGGAATCAAGAGAGAAGGTCCTTACAGAGTTAAAGCAATGACAAAATTGCAAGTCACCAAAAGTGTTGAATATAAAAAATCGAATTGAGAAAAAAATGTTCGAAACTCATTACTTCTAAGTCATCAAACGATTTTGGTATACCTGTTTCCGTTCACTAAGATAATTTAAAGATAAAATGGGTAGGCTTCTTCAAGGTATTTTATATCTTATAGTTCTAATGAGTTATAGTTTTCACATTATTAGTTAATTTTAAGTACTACTTACTATCACATAAGGCCACAGAATGGTATTGACCACAAGCTATTTGAACAACATGGTATTTGGTTAAGCTTTGCACTATTTCTGGATCTGTCTGTATCTTTTCACGGGACTGATTTCCAAGTTGCCCATATTGATTCGAGCCCCAAGCAAAAACTACTCCATACTTATTCAATGCTAAAGAATGCTTTTCTCCGCAAGCTACTGCTACTATAGTGTGCTCGGCAAGGGCAGTTACAGGATCTGGAAACAGAAAAAAATAATAGTATATTCTAAAACAAGTTACAATACGATTACGAAATTTGAAAACAAGCGATGAAGGAGCGAGTTTTTGAACGCATGAGTGTTGGAATTGCCTTCTGCAAAGAGTATTAGACAATATTTTCTCTATTTCAGTCAAGAATTGTGAGAAATTTATTGGAATTTAATGAAAATTTCAGATTATACCTCCTAGTGCCCTTTGTATTTCGTTTTCGCTGTTGGCGTGACTGATACGAAAATTGACAGATCATAGAATTTGAATAGTGCATTCAAATCTCTATATGGTTTAATATTGACAATTGACATGCAATGGACGCGTGTTGACATTCGAAAGGATAGGATGTCGTTGTCAACCGCAAAACGAAAAATATAACTAAAAACAATGCTGTAATGAGTTCATTACAGCACTGTTTTTAGTACTGTAATGAAATCATAACTGAAATAGAGAAAATGTATTTTAAAACCACACAGAAAAAGTCTTGCATTACAGTCTACTTTTTCTTCATAAATTGAAAAATGTTGAAAGAACTGACTTGAGGTCAGGATGCTTTGTCGAACTACTTGCTTGTTGTTTTTCTTTCATTTTCATTCTCTCTTAAGTAATAGATTGTCAGAGATATGATATCTGTTGGAGTTAACAACAGGAGAGTTGACTGGAATGACTCTCATTATTATCCAAATAAAAAATCATGTGGATATGTTTTGACCAAAAAATTTCACACATCTGATGAAAATATCAACCGAAAAATATTGATGTGGAAAAGTTGGTTCTGCTTGAAATCAAATCGGGAACCATCCATGTCATTCAATGGTTTAAAATAAAAATTCATGCATTTAGAACCCATTCTGGCAAGTCATTGAAAATGTGAAAAATTCCATCTAAGATATGGATTAGTCAAGGTTATGAATTTTTATGATGCATAATCTGATAATTGAAAAAATTTTTTTTACTGAAGATTGATAAAATCATCCTTAGAGCCTACCCTTGACAGCATGTTGACAGATGTTGTAGTTACTAACTCAATCTCATATCATGTGTGAAATAAAATTATTTTTTGCATTGCATATTTTTTGGGTTTTTAGAACTCATTTTTTGACTTGAGAATAAAATCCAACATTTGACCAAAACATATGTTGAAGAATGAATAAAGAAATAAATCAAAGAATTTTCCCTAGCCAAAATATAAGTATTAAAAACCCAATATTCAGAAGAAATCAAGTAATAAATGAAAACCACTCATATACAGGGTGTAACTAAATAAGTGTAAAATATTTAAGGAGGTGATTCCTCATCGAAAAAAAGATAGGATTTTCATATAAAGAAACTTCATTGGAGCATCCCTTGTTAAGATACAGCACCTCAAAGGGAGTACATAAAATTTGTACAACAATTTTTTTCACAAGCACCAAAAAAGTTACAATATTGGAATTAACCTAATTAGTTTTGTTTTTTACCATTTAGTCGTTTAATACAGGTACTAACTACAGAATAATAATAAATCTAGTTGGCATTTATAACAATGTACCTATCTCTGTTCGTAAAATAATTTTTTGCTGCGAACTTTTTTGTTTAGAATGAAACAGGCTATCGAAATAAATTTTTAAATGGTAAACAAATAATAAGACAAAAAGTTACATTGGAAATATACTTTAGGGGTTGCGTTTCCCACCCTTACAACCATGGGGTAAAACAAATAAATAACTGGATAAGTGTCTTTTTGCTAGTAGGAAACGTTAGGTTAATTTCAATATTGTAACTTTTTTGGTGCTTGTGAAAAAAATTGTTATGCAAATTTTATGTACTCCCTTTGAGGGGCTGTATCTTAACAAGGGATGCTCCAATGAAGTTTCTTTATATGAAAGATCCTATCTTTTTTTTGATGAGCAATCACCTCCTTAAATATTTCACTCTTATTTAGTTACCCCCTGTATAGAGGAAGGAAATGAAATGTTGAAGCAGCTAAACTGCTTTTTTTTATTTTTGGGTGAAATTTTGGTCATTTTTCTTCACATTGTAGAGAATTCTTGTTATCTCTCGAAAATTAACTACATAAATAATTATGTGTGGTCTGGTTCCCGAAATGGAATATAAAATAATTATTAAAGTAATTTATTTGAAATAAAATTTTAAAAAATCAATCATGATTAAGACCAACATGTGGGTCCAGCACTTTAAAGCCCATTAAACACCTTTTCAGAATTGAAATACTCGGATCTGTCAGAAATGCCAACTAACGATGATGTAACCATTAAGGTAAACATAGTTAGTGCCAAAAATTTTTTTTGAAGTCGATTTAAACCAAGCATATGTGTCTTTATCATAAAAATAATCAAACAAACAGGTTATTACACTGACTAATATACACAAAAACTCAAGATCTATTGACAACTTCTCTCTTAGAAGAAGCAAGAAGTTTACAGAATAGATGTGATGGACCTGGCAATGGCAAGCACGCAAATTATTGCCTGAATACTGGAATAATTTCATTGGCAATTCAGTAACTTAATTCAACTAATAAAATGACCATCTCTCATGTACTCTAATGAGAAATGTCATGAAGTAACATAGCATATAGTCTAGATATAGTAGGTGTTTGAATATACCAAAGTATTACTTAGTGTAATGAAATAGCACATACTAAAGGACATACGTGGCCTTTTTCTTGGTTGCCCACCACGACCCAACTGTCCATCGGTATTATCCCCACAAGAGTATACTTTTCCTTCTGTAGTAAGAAATAATGAATGGTTTTTTCCTAATGCAACACTTTCCACATTCTCTGCTTCAAACCAATCTAATCTTTGAGGGAATTGAATTTGTTCTTCTTCTACACCTCCTACACCAAGTTCACCATGAACAGTGCTACCCCACACAAACATTGTGAAATCTTTCACTACTAAGTTCTTCAAGCAAAAGTGACCCAGGCCCTAATTCCATAACGTGAACTCTAAAAGGATTTATCAAAGCCTTCACAACGTTGACATGTTCTGAAAATAAAAATGTAATAATAAATAAATGTAAAAGCACCCGAAGCAGATATAAATTCATTATTTTTTTCTTAACATTGTAAAAACACTGGTCGGTAAGAATATTACATTGAGAAAATCAATTTAAATGAATATTACCATAATTTTATAAAAATATTTACTTACATTTTCTAATACATTCAAGTTAGTTTTACTGAAAAAATTTCAAATTATCACACACAATTAGTTCGGGGAAATTCCCAATAATGGAAAAATGACACTTATCAAATGAGAGCAGAAAATCTTTTTAAGGTTATGTCTTAGAACATAGACAAGTAAAGATTAAAAAATAGTGTTGATCAGAGAATCCATTCCAATAATCATCATCATGTTATATCATCATATCACCATTGTTTATACATTATCTAATACATTATCTAATCTATAAACAATGATATCATAATATATCATCATATGATATCATATCATCATATATTTTTTAAGTTAACATGTTGAATGTTGTGATAAAGAATAAAGAATGAAATAATGAATAAATAGCGAGATATTCCTTAATCAATCAAGTATTTTCTATTCGGTCATGGTGCTTTTTGCTTTTGTATTTGATGATTTCTTCAACATATGATATAATGTATGGATGGAACTTGTAATTTTTAAGTATCCTGCTAATAGTCTAATCGTTTAAAAAAAGCAGCAGTTCTTGCACATTGGTTACACTGGTCAACACAATTTTGTAACAAGAAAGGTGCTGACTAATTTTGAATAACCTACCTATCCTCATTTTATAACCATATTTATTTTGATTCCATCAGATCTAATTTTCGTGTTACAGCTTTTGGCCACAAAATTAAAAATTAACTATTTTTGTTTATTTATTGATGGATCAAAAGTAAGTCTGAAGGCTATTCTTTTACATATCAGCAATAAACTTCCCTGTATCCCATTAGGTGAGGCTTCTAACATGAAAGAGTCTTATGAAACGAGTTTATCTTGGAAAAAATTCAGTATAACGGACACAACTGGAAATTTCATGGGGATTTGAAGGTGATTGCCCTAATTTTAGGATTACAACTTGGGTATACAGAATACTGTTGTTTTATTTTTGAGTGGGATAGCAGGGACCGAGAAAATCAATATATTAAGCAAGACAAACTCTTGCTCCAGGACAAAAAATATCAAAAATCCTCCATTGGTGCAGCCTAAAAATGTATTTTTACCATCTTTACACATAAAGCTTTCCTAAGCTGAGTGACGCAAAAATTAATGAGGGCATATTTGTTGAGGGCTTGTTGGCCCTCAAATCAAGCAATTGATGAAAGATGATACATTCAAAGAAAACCTTAGTAATTTAGAAAAAAATAGCTTGGGAATCTTTCATGAGAGTAACTCCTAATTTTCTAGGAAATCACCGATCAAGTGACTATAAATGTGATATCGTGGAGCTTCTATCTACTTATAAGACTTTGGTCTGTAATATGTCATTGAAAATATATTTTCTGCATTTACATTTAGACTTCTTTATACCTGATATGCGAAAACGTGCGGCTCTTGCTATCAAATAACCCAAAGAAAAATTCCTTAGCGTCTGTACCATGGCGCACACATTGAAAAGTCAAACTGACGAGTCCAGTGCATGTGTGTTTGCCAAGGAAGAAAATCTGCACTAGTTTTGTAGATAATTCAACTGGTAACATGTCAAAGATTAAAATTTAATATAAATCGTAAAACAGTAACAAACATTGTTAACATAATTAAAATTCTTTCATAACTTGCTTTCCTTGCACATAGCCAGGAACAGTTTCATATCCTCCGAGTGAAATCCGTTACGGTATAACCTTTTTAACTAATTGCTTTGGAACAGTATCGATTTTTGTCCAGTTTGTCTCATCCACGGCATCAACATTGCTTGAAATCCTGAAACAGACAAATTTGTAAAAATATAAAATAACGAGGAGCGAATGACCAGAGAAAAATTTTGCAAATATTTGAGCGTTTGAATTCCACATTTTCGTATTATTACTACACTGATCAACAATTGCTAGGGATCACTTATGAAATTTTCTTCATTTGTATTTTTTCAAGTTATCTCGTGAATATCTGTACATTATATGTTCTCTAAGGCAAATTAAGATTTTTGAGTTGACTATATCAAATTTTTCCTCTCTCCATCGGCTGTTGTTCACAAAATCGATTATTATCTGTAGGCTGTTACAGGTGGAGTGAAAAGCAATGTGGTATGTGTTATTAAATCTGTTTTTTTTCTCTAGTTCAAACACATAAGGTGACAATAATTGAAGAAATGAGAACAACATCAGCTTATCAGTCATGCCGAGAAGACGTTTGGCTCCTGTGCAACTGGACCAAATCATACGGTGGATACAGGAGGTTTGTCCCAGCGAGAAGTGTACCGGCGGTTGAATGTTTCGCAAAGTGTCGTGAGTCGGGCTTGGAATAGGTTCATTCAAAACGACTCAGTAGCTTATGTTCATGGGGAGGTCGGCAGCGCAGTACAACAGCTGCCCAAGATCGCCTTTTGATCCTCAATGCTGGGAGAAATCCCACTTACCCGGCGTCGCGGCTCAATAGATCACTGAGAGTTGCAACAGGAATTCTAATTTCGAACCAGACTGTAAGACGACGACTACATGTTCGTGGTTTGAGAGCACGTAGGAGGGTACAACATCCCAGTTTGAATAGGGAACACCGGGTTCATCGACGGCAATGGGCTGAGGAGCACCGCAATTGGACAGTTGAAGATTGAAGACGATGTGTATTTACGGATGAGTTTAGATTTCGTTTGGTCAACTCCGATGGACGTATTCTTGCTTGGAGGGAAAGAGGTCGAAGGCATGCAGAACAGTTTATGGTACCCACAACAGCTTTTGGCGGAGGTTCTATAAGTGTATGTGGAGGCATTTGTTTGAACCAACGCACAGACTAGCTAGAAACTCATGCTATTGATAGGATGGACAGGTCAGCTCGCTCTCCAGACATGAATTGCATCGAACATGTCTGGTCTGAGATGTCTAGACAATTTTCAACCATAGAACAACCGATCAATAACCTGGAGGACCTTTCTAATGCTTTACGGGATATTTGGACGAATTTGCCCCAAAATTTTATAAATCGTTTGATTGAAAGTATGCCTCGTAGGGTAGAATGCTTGAGACGAGCTCGTGGGGGACCAGCTAGGTACTAGCTTAACCGAAACTTCAGCCTTCTAGTGGTTTCTTCATAAAATTTTTATGCTATTCAAACACAGAATTTTAAGTGTTCCTAATAAAGTCTTTTTTTCTCTCCAACTTTCCATTTTATCATTCTTTTCTCAAGTGAACCATATTATCAACTGAAAATACTCTGATATCTGACTAAATTTATAATCTTGGAGCGAATATTTCAGAAATAAATTTAGAAAAAGTAAGTGATCCCTATCAATTGTTGAGCAGTGTATAATACTACTGAAAAGGAACCGATTATGCAATAGGTTTGTGGTGATTTCTCTATTTTAAACTTTTAATAATGTCATAAATGCTATAAAATTCTGAATTTCACATTAATAAGTTGGATGTTGACTATTTAGTAGTCTTATTATCAATTTATTTTGCAGGTAGGGAGGATATGGAATTAGAAGATCCGAGTGAAGCTCAATCTGGATTTGAGGTCCCAGATGAAAGATGTAAGATATAAATTATTAATCAAACCACTTAAATTTCTTTATTTTCTCATTATTAAAATGTTCTTAAACTATATTCGTTAGTTTCAGAACTAGGGGAATCTAACCTCTCAATGCATCCAGAAGTAAACTCCTCGACATTTCACGATGTTGATGAATCACCTTCTCAAATAATATTAGAACACAGTGAGTTGTGACATTAGAGTATAATGAACGTATTAGCAGTGTTCGTTCGTTCTGATTCGACTGATCACTATTGTGTCATTGAAGGAAGAAAAGATTGAAAACATTACACAGTGACTTTGTTCAGTTCGAATGAATGCTTTCAAGATGTAGTTTATTAGTTCGATTTGAATGAAATTAATTCAATCTAATTTCTGTAGGTTATGCTTACCTCGAATCTGTAAGTAGTATTGATAATGACCCTGATTAATCTTTATAAGTGATGAATAGGATAATTTATCTCTAACATCTACAGATATTTTTACTGAATTCATATCCTGAACAATTTTAGTTCTTCAAATAAAAATTTGTTAAAAGATTCTGTTTTTCTCCACCAAATTCCCTTCTCTATAAAATAAGCACTAGTTAATTCAAACCATTTTGGAGTTGAGTAAATAATCCAAATCAGATACCATTTACTCGACTTAAATTTTGGCTAGATTTAGCTTGAAAATAATAGTTCATAAAAGGTATAAATTTAAATGAGCCGCTTTCCCGCCAAATGAGGAACATGTGCGTTGGCAGCATGGAAATATAAATATATAGAATGCGTGCATCGTGGGAAATAAGTACTCAAACGTGTAACATTGACCCCGTTCCCTTCAAGGTGTAATGCGCATGCGCCACGAACTTTTGCGCTTGTTAGAAGGGGTTTGTGATTTTGTTACCATGGTTACCGAATGTGACATAATTCAAATTAAACGACAGAATTACTATTTGAACGAAACACTGTATTCTCCTCGATTCCCTTCTCTAAGCAATTTCCCCTTCGTCGCGCATGCGCAGAACTTCTCAAAGGGCACGGCACAGCCTACTAGATGCTTCACGATTTATTTCAAGGATCAAATTATATCTATAGAATTATTTGGTTGGCAGTCTATAAAGGTACTTTGTCTATGACTAGACCCATTTTGGCTGGGGTAATTAAAGACGAACGTTCAATGACACTTACTTTTTTTGTTTTTCAGCTTCTGAAGGGTGGCTATAGCTTGAAATTCTGATTGGTCTTCATTATCCTGTTGTACGATAATTGAAATATTCTGATGGAACTGATTCTTGGGCACTTGTATAATCTTCCAGTTTCTTAAGAATGTTTAGTCTTAGTACATATACCCTAAGATTTGCATCTGGTGCTACACTTGCCAATTTTTCCACAGTTAAATCCTCAAGATACCAAAGTTTCAATATTTTTTTGTTGTGAAGTTGCCTTATTTCTTTTGTCAGTTGCGATTCATTATTGTTGTTGATGTCTGTCATGTTGGTTTCATGAGCCGAGAATGTGTTTTTGATGATTTTTGAAGATTTTATGCACTGAAAACAATGAATAAGGTAATAAACATAATAATATTATAATGATAAGGTTTATTTAACATAAACATTGATCGCAGAGGCTTTCGCCTGTACGTGTGAGAGCTCGCATTGTGTTGGTGAAGGATGATCCGTCTTCGGCGGTTCTTGAAACACTCATACAGTCTACTCTTTACTACTACTAATTACCCCCAGTACAAGTCAACCCCCCGTCAATACTCCACTGCCTGAATATGCTGAGTGTGCTCTAGAAAGGGTTCCCTTATTATGGTGGGAAAAAAATAAAAAAAACTAATTAAATATTGTTATATATATATTATATTATTGTTGTTTCTATTTATAAATTGAAAATCATATAGATACACACTCAAATATTTATCTAAAAAAATTTCACTCTTCTGCACGCATGCAGTAGGCGCAAACCTCCTGAAATTCCATTGGTTCCTGATATCTTAACTAATCGTAAAGAAATGACGACTATACTAAGCCTGCTGTAGGCGTAAATCTGCTAAAATCCATTGGTTCCTGATATCTCAACTAATCGTAAAGAAATGACGACAGTAGGCGTAAACCTCCTGAAATTCCATTGGTTCCTGATATCAACAAAAACAAAAAATTATCTTTATTTCAAATCAATGGTCACAATAACAAAAACTGATAACTAATGAAATGAAATAGTGTTAAACAAAAAATGTTTAGTACACGAAATCATCCAGACAATAAGGCTCTAAGTTCAAAAGAAGTTTAAAAATTTTTCTCTTAAACTATTCGAAGTTGCTTTCCCTCTGTTTTACCGCAGGTAGACTATTGAAAAATTTCAGGCACCTGTACCGCATTTCTTTTTGACTTGTCATTAACCTATATTTAGGAAGATTATAAGATGATGTTCTGGTGTTATATGCTTATTTAAGATTTTTATATTTGCTAAACATTACTTGATTCTTATGGAATTCTCAACTAATCGTAAAGAAATGACGACAGTAGGCGTAAACCTCCTGAAATTCCATTGGTTCCTGATATCTCAACTAATTGAATGAAGCACTACTCAAATAACGGAGCTTTTAATAAACAACATTTTCTACAATTCTGTATGTATCACTCACCAGTCGATGTCTGATGGTATTGAGAAAAAAGAAAGTTTGGGATTATTGAAACTATTGTTTTTGCAGTTGCATACGCATCAATTGTTAATCATTTTGGAATTAATTTGAAAATAACACAAAATTGAAACAGAATACTTACTGGAATGAAAATAAATGAGCTTTGCTGATTCATGGTAGATTTTGACTCAAAGAAATTCCACTGAATCATAGGTTAGGTTGTATTTTTTTCTTCAACTTCTTCTTTGAATTTTAAATAGATCTCAAAGAAATTATATTCTTCTAAATATTAAACGAATTAATTATACAAAGGAATTATTTATGATGTCTAATATAATAATAATGACATTATAATAATAATAATGACATTATTCCAGACATCTTAGAATTATTGATGAAAACAATGAACAAGGACCAAAATATGAGGTTAGAATCTCTGCGAGATGCGCGAGTCAGACTTGGTGTAAGAAAATCCACGGAGTGCGACTAATGGTTGGTATCTATACTGTGGTATGACGTTCCCACTAATGCCTAAGGTTGTCTCAATCTCACGATTGGTCACATGACGATCTTGCAATATCAATTGGAGCACAGCATCAATGGTTTTCGAAACAACAACTGATTTTGGCCGACTTTCACAATATTCGCCTCGGAGTGAACTGCGACTTCGGTTGAATATGAAGAAAAGAGATGGATCAGACTACAAGGAAAGTGACGTAAAAACCTTGTGGAATAATACTGCCAAACAGCTGCAGGAAAAATTCTTTTTCGGATGGGGCGTTAGGTTCGATCCATTCACAGACGTGGCTTTTAAAACGACGCGGGATACACGAAATACCAAGAGGCGTATTTTGCAAGTGGACCCTGAGAAAAGAAAAGTTAGTGCCAAGGTGCTGTCTTTGGAGCAACACAAAAAGATGGTCAACTTATGTAAAGAAGATAATCCAGACGGTTTGAACAGAAAATTTTAATTTATTGCTGCATTGGAGCTTGCTTGGCGCGGAGGACAGGGTTCATCATGCCTAATTTCGCATTTCCAATTCGAAATTGAAAACGATGGTAATCCCTCGGGCCGAATTGCCTACAATCCGATATTTTCTAAAACAAGACAAGGTGGTGCCCAAAAATGAGCGGAAACGAAATGGCTGACTCCCAATATTGAAGAAGATATTTGCCCGGTGAGGTTATATAAGCTACTTGTATCCAAAAGAACTGCTAACATAACCACTGAAAGACTATTCCTTATTCCACATAAGAATTGGAAATATGGTTCATGGTTCAGAAACTCCCCAGTCGGTCCCAATACGATAGCTAAATGGACATAAGAATTGGCAGAGCTCATTGGCATCAACACAACCAAGTCGAAGATAACCAACCACTCGCATCGAGCTACTGCTGCCATCCAATTAGCCAAAGCAGGGATTGGCGAGGAACAGCTGATAAAGATAACAGGCCATTCTTCTGCAGCGTCAGTGAAACCGTATCTTCAACTGGACCAACATGATCACAAAAAAATAATCACAGCCATAAGGAATGAAAAAAATGTCCTTCAAGAGACAACATCAGTATATACGTAATCATCCGAAAATAATACTCGTAATGTGTATAATAATTGTACTATCAATAATTATTATTTTGAGAATAAAGATGAATAATTTGTTGTTATGCTTCTATCTGGATATTTTTGAATAAAAAAGTATTTTTTATTTCGTTTGATTTATATTGTTGAATGATCTTCCCAAATACCACACGAGATTCCAATTTTTTTTTATAACACCCTGTCGTTTTTTGAAAATTATACAAATTTCACTCAACAAAGGACAACTTTGTTTCGTGAAATTTAAACGCATAATTCCCAAAAAACAAGAGTGTTCTCAAAAAATTCTCACCTCTAGTGGTATTACCCTTGAAAATATGAAAACTCATCTCTTTCAGAAGATATAGAGTATACGGCCAGATGGACATTCTGAGGTTTGACCCTGATTCTTTATTAGGAAGTCAAACCCAATCGATTGAGACCATTTAACTAACGACATTCGAAAATTACAGACATTTGGACAAAACGATAGCAAGCTGTTCTACAAGAACAAGCGTGCAGAAAATGAAATGAGGTGACTAGGGGACAAATAGACGAATAAGTGAGAGCACCATTCAAATGAATTTTTATCTCGGTTCAAATAATAAGAAATTTCAAATGAAACATTCGTGACAATTGACAAAAATTTCTTCATTTGTTCAAAATAATAGTGAAAGTTTCCTGAGGTAATTCGTTGAAGTTCGAATAATGGTAAAATAACCCGAAAAAAATTCTGTTCTGGCACACAATAATTCATATTTACTTACATTTGATAGTAATCCAAAAAAACAAATTGATAGCCACTTTACACTACACAACAAATAAGAAAGAGCACGATACAAATAATACGTAAGACTAAATATTTTAAGTAGTCTATAGTAATACTGAAATCTGTGAGATCTCATGATAGAAATGCAAGTATGAAACTCTTCACGCCAATTCGGGGTTGAGAACACCGTAACGGTCAACCTGCTGTAATGCGGATTTAGCAGGTACCTAAATAATTCCCAGAATTCCTAAGGGATACAAATTTGAGCCTGTCTAAATTGTTTTTGTCCGAAACCAAAGGGTCTTTTCTGACCGTCACTTTCTGTGACGATATATCTCACAGCATCAAGTCAATCAAACTTCAATTTCAATAAATCCCTTCGGTTAATTTGGGATTAATTAATTGAAAAATTACAGGCGCAGGGTGATCCATTAGTGTAAGATTGGTTCCACTTGATGGAAGAGCCAGAATAGCCCAATTGGGCCGTTTCGGGGGTCTTAAGTAGCGGTAAAATAAAAACTTTTTGAAAAAGCCATTGGAATATTCACCAGTTCTATTTGTATATGTGTATTAATTAATATGTAATCTGAAAATTCTTTCCCTTTCGATAAATAACCAAAATCACGAAATTCAACATAAAATTAATTCTTTATATTTATGAATCGCTTCAGATTTAATATACTGCCTCAAAATAATGGAACAAATTCATTCTCTCCTGTTAGAAGAAAAAAAATTATTTTCATTTGGTATGATCGAGTAACAAAAGATCTTCAGAAAATATGTTTCAAACTTTCAAAGTTTTGGATGTGTTAGAGCCCCTAAAGAATACAAAAGAAGGGTAGTTGATGATGAGGAAAATGAAATTAGTGTTTTGACTTATTTCGAAGCGAATGAAAATGCATCTATTCGAAGTGCAGCTCATGAAATCGATTTAGACAGAAATTCAGTGCACCGAATTTTGAAAAAACACAACATGCATGACTACAAATATGAGAAAGTTCATGCATTAGAACCAGATGACTAAATAAAAAGGTTTCAAGACGTATTCGAAAGTGTGTGGAACAAAATGGTTACCATATTGAAACTCTTACCTGATCATTTATTTTGTTAATTTGTGTTTTGAAACGTATTTTTATTATCATAATTTATTTATAATCATAATTCGGTGTACTGAAGTAGCGAATCTATTTAATGTGTTTCCTATTGAAGAGATGAATTCTCATTCGCTTCGAAATAAGTTGAAATACTAATTTCATCAACTGCCCTTTTTTGTATTCTTTAGGGGCTCTTACATTCCAAAATTTGGAAAGTATGAAACATCTTTTCAGAAATTGTATAAAAAATTAGGATACTTCTCATCGCATACTCAAAATTTTGTGTCATCCATCATGGATTTGAAATAAACAATATCATGAATACAATTGAAAAAATACAATATAAGAAATAAATCCAAAATCTCATTATTAGAATAGCAACGATTCATTTTGTGAAATTTAAAAATTTCATAACGACTAAAGAACGAATAAGAATAAGAATAACGAATAAGACCTGTCTGACACTTGTGAATTATAAATGGGATGAGTTATCTTCTATGCTCACAGAATATCCTTATGAATCAGATTCAAAGAATATGACTCTACGTACTACATAAATCCAGAAAATCTCAAATAACTCAAAAATTATTGAATTTAGGAGAATAATCATGTGAGAAAACTATCATTATTTTTGACAATAGAATCCAACACAATTATCAAAAAATAGGGTTCTAATTTGAAAAACAGAAGTTATGACCAATTTAAGATCACAATTTTCAACACAAAATTTGAAACACCCTATGATAATATTTTTGAAATCCAAAAGATGCATAACCTTTTCACATCCTTCCTCTTCGATGTTGTAAAACGGTTTACGCTCAGGATATTTAATATAGGAATAATGAACATATTACGGACTGAACATATTTGACTTTTTTTCCAGTTTTTTTTTAGATAATTTGAAAACTATTCCATTAAATACAATGGTTTTAACAGAAACGTATTCACTATTGAATACTCAATCATACCAAGAATGGAAAACTTGAGAAAAAATTTTTTCGTCGAATTTATTTTCACTCCCTATATAACCGGAAGTTCTTGGGCTTCGAAAATATTTTTATATTCTCTGTAGAGAACTTCGAACAATATCATAATCCCAATTTTCGAGTTTCAAATATGTCTAGTTCTCCAGAAACGTCTAATAGGCACTCGAACTTGAGACACCCTGTATACTGAAACAGGTAAATTTTTTCTACACATATCATATGATATGATATGAAATGAGTGTTTTTTGTGAAAATAAAACACTAATTATTAATGGAAAAGTAAAAAAACAGTTTTTTGAAAAAAGTTAGTTCGAAGACGTTTTAAT
This sequence comes from Micraspis discolor, assembly GCA_030674115.1. NCBI lineage: Eukaryota > Metazoa > Arthropoda > Insecta > Coleoptera > Coccinellidae > Micraspis > Micraspis discolor. The sequence goes on along the minus strand of JARTUT010000878.1, from coordinate 1,083,556 downwards.
ATGAGCTTTAATTATTGCATCTTGATCGATGGTGGACATTTTGAACAATCAATTTAATTTATCTTGTAATGCATAGTGATTCTTCGGGATTTGGTGTTTCCACTATAATATGAGGATTTAACACTTTCTGGTGCTCTTGTTCACGTGGACAGAGTGCTTATACATTTGCCCAAATGTCTGTATTTTCCGAATATTTGGGTAAAAGTGGTATCAATCGTTTCGTATGGACTCACTGATGAAAAATCCGTTGGTATAATCGATTCTGTCTGTCCGTAAACACGATTAAGTCCGAGCGGAATGAGCTAAAGGGCTCAAATTTTCAGAGTAGCTCGTTAGTAGACCAAATTCGTTCAATGACTCAGGAGTTATCAGTATCTAAACAATGCTTTCTTTTTTACCTCCTAGAATATCCATCGGATCAAGTTGTTACTTGAAAGATATCTGAATTAGGTTGAAACAAATAGACTTACAAAATTTCGCAAAAATCGATAGGCTAGAAAATTATAAAAAAATTCTAAAAGAAAAGTTTTCAACACTTTATATCTCTTAAGATATCGAACATATTTAAATAACAAATTCTGCATGTATGGACTTTATTCATTTCTCTCATATTCTGGAATTACATTGTCGTAGCTTCTTTCCACCTAAAGATCTTATTTTTTCATTTACTTAAGAGAAATGAAAAAAAGCCTGTCAGTGCTCGATGCTTTCATAGATACGTATTCGTTTGACATGAGTCGGACTTATTAATCGGCGTCAGTTGTGGGAAAATTAATCGAAAAGGTTCATTAGAGAGAAATAAGGTACGTTGTCAAAATTTTGAAAAGTACTGAGTAGGTTTTTAGGATAAGGGAATTCATACTTCGAACAAAACAATGAGTAGTTATTTTTAATTTGAAATACAGGTTTGTTCATTCATCGTAAGGTTTGCATTTGTATCGCATTGTTCCAGAGTACGGCAAAAGACTTTTTTCAGATGAATATAGTGCTTTTAGATTTGTTATAGTACTAATATTTAATATCAAGTAGCCAACAAGAGGGCCAAAGCCTCACGTCAATGCATAATAAATTTTTTACCTATAGAAAATGCAGGGGGTGCTTCCCCTGTACAGGTCGTGGTATACCAAATACCAAAAACCTAGCGTATCATATATGATGCCAATTCGGTATTCCGTTATTCCCTTTGCTGTATGAATTCTGTAAAATACTACCTGCGAAATCTATATGTCAGATATGTTTCACCATCATGGGATGGGACCTTAGGTCTTTTTCATGGAAAGTCACGAAAGTTTCAATGGCTGAAGTTAAAAATTAATATTGGTTTATTTATGAGTCCTTCATATTATTCGTTCTGTCTGATTTTTCATTTATTCATATCTAGTGATTTTACTTTTAAATTGAAAAGGTAAGTTGACATGAAATCACGAATGTTATATTCTCTACCATAAAAATTGGATTTGTTTTTAGCTCATTTAGCAAATAAATTAAGGAATAAAAATGTAGAAAGATACTGAAATAAGGATATATACGGATAGTTTTATAGAGCTAATAAACGATTTAAAAATGAAGTGCGGATTTATACAGAAATAAAAATAAGAAGTAACCCATAAAGTTTCAATGTTTTGATATCTTGAATCAATTGTTAACTTTCAACAGGCTCATGACAGTATAGAATAAGGGGACATATCAGAAAAGATATAATTATTTTAATATGATTATATATATATATATATAAACAAGTTTTTTTGATTTATTCTTGGCACTCAAGTACCTATTTTCAACTTGAATAAAATTCATCTCAGCATTAGGCTTAAATTTTTTCGTATGTTTCGGCAAGTATGGCCTTCTTCAATGAAATAGACTTCTGTTAGCCAACAGTTTTCTGAAAAAAGTAAGCTTATGAATAATAATGTATACAGGGTGTAACTAAATAAGTGTAAAATATTTAAGGAGGTGATTCCTTATCAAAAAAAAGATAGGATCTTTTATATAAAGAAACTTCATTGGAGCATCCCTTGTTAAGATACAGGCCCTCAAAGGGAGTACATAAAATTTGTAATTTTTTTCACAAGTACCAAAAAAGTTACAATATTGAAATTAACCTAACGTTTCCTACTAGCAAAAAGACACTTATCCAATTATTTATTTGGTTTACCCCATGGTTGTAAGGGTAAGGGGTAAGTTTATTTCCAATGTAACTTTTTGTCTTATTATTTGTTTACCATTTAAATATTTATTTCCGATAGCCTGTTTCATTCTAAACAAAAAATGTCTACTGAGTTTTTTGTCCAAAATAAACTAGTTCGCAGCAAACAATTATTTTACGAACAACTACAGAGATAGTTACATCGTCATAAATGCGTCTCCCACCCTTACAACCATGGGGTAAACCAAATAAATAACTGGATAAGTATCTTTTTGCTAGTTGGAAACGTTAGGTTGATTTCAATATTGTAACTTTTTGGTACTTGTGAAAAAAACTGTTTTACAAATTTTATGTACCTTTGAGGGGCTGTATCTTAACAAGGGATGCTCCAATGGAGTTTCTTTATATGAAAGATCCTATCTTTTTTTTGATAAGGAATCACCTCCTTAAATATTTTACACTTATTTAGTTACACCCTGTATTTAACTCTGAAATTCAAGCGCACTATTTTTTTTAACAAAAATATAAATAATAGTACAATACAAAATGAAAACAATGAATTGTAATAATTCTAAAGAACTAATCAACAATTCAAATCAAACGCGAAATCTGTAGATGTTAAGCCAGTATACATATTAAATCTCTGAAAAATATATGATTCAAGTTGCCTATTTCAAAAACAGTTGGATTTGAATTTGGAAAGTCTGGATTTTTGAATTTATTTAATAGCAATATACGTACTTAAACCAGGTTTTTCGTTTCAGTTTTATCATCTATAGCTGCGTTTTCTTTATTGATCTAAATAATTTCTAATACATTGAGAATCTTACATTTTTTCAAGATGAAAAATACCTACTAAATTTATTTTATGCTTTTTATTCTTTTCGTGAATTTTTCGTGCAAAGATACTATTATGTATTATAAATAATTTATATCAAGAAAAAATAGGAATCATAAATTTGAAGCACAAAGACAATATCGTTTGGCAATTGATAAATTGGAAATCTGGAGATCGAAAGAATAAATGAATTCGTGATCTGAAAAAAATAAACAAATTCTATTTTGACCAAGTTGAAATTCTAGGCGAGTATACATATTGTAATAAAATATGAATTCTGGAGGTGATCCATATCAACAAAGAAATAGAAGCAGTCAATAAAAAGTAAGACACGGCAATTTAAGAAATGTTTATAATTACGATTTTACTTACCTACACTGAAAGCCATAATGATGACAAGGGAAATGTGTTTTTGTTTTGTTTTTATTTTGAGATTATTGTAAATTAATATGATAATTGCACTATGGCTCATAGTAAATATGCAACTACATTCTTACTTAGATATCAGATAATACAGGGTGTAACTAAATAAGTGTAAAATATTTAGGGAGGTGATTCCTCATCGAAAAAAAGATAGGATCTTTCATATAAAGAAACTTCATTGGAGCATCCCTTGTTAAGGAGCCCCTCAAAGGGAGAATTTTTTTCACAAGCACCAACAAAGTTACAATATTGAAATTAACCTAACGTTTCCTACAAGCAAAAAGACACTTATCCAGTTATTTATTTGGTTTACCCCATGGTTGTAAGGGTGGGAAATGCAGGTACTAACTACAGAATAATAATAAATCCAGTTTGTGACGATGTACCTATCTCTGTAGTTGTTCGTAAAATATTTTTTTGGCAAAAAACTCACGAGATATTTTTTGTTTAGAATGAAACAGGCTATCGGAAATGAATTTTTAAATGGTAAACAAATAATAAGACAAAAAGTTACATTGAAAATAAACTGTAGGGGTTGCGTTTCCCACCCTTACAACCATGGAGTAAACCAAATAAATAATTGGATAAGTCTGCTTGTGAAAAAAATTGTTATACAAATTTTATGTACTCCCTTTGAGGGGCTGTATCTTAACAAGGGATGCTCCAATGAAATTTCTCTATATGGAAGATCCTATCTTATTTTCGATGAGGAATCGCCTCCTTAAATATTTTACACTTATTTAGTTACACCCTGTATAATCTTGAAAACAAATTTATATATCAGATTGGTTGAAATATCCTGAAACCCGAGTCGCAAAGGGAAATTTGTTCGCGACAAATCGATGTATTCCTAATGTCAAATGATGAATGACGAAAGAGATAAAAATTTAAATCAAGACATAGTATAGACCAAATAGGAGAGAATGCTGCCTAATTCACGGTTCAAAATACGAGTATTAAGTATATTGTAAAATTTATGAGGATCTTGAAATATTAGGTTATATTGAAACCATTTTTTCAGGAATTTGGACCTTCAATGTTTTTCGTTAAATTTATTTAAATCATCACCGACGTTTCGGATCAACTTGATCCTTTTTCAAGGCTAAAAAACAACAAAATATTTACATCGCAGATTTCACTCCGAAAAGCAAGACTAAGTACCCACCTCAATTTACTACAATTTAACAAACATTTTTGGAAGATAAATCATTTTAAAAACCAACTTAAAAAGTATAAGAAATTTTCTTTACGAAATACGTTTTACAAGAAGTTAGGTTATAAAACGTATTTCGTAAAGAAAATTTCTTATACTTTTTAAGTTGGTTTTTAAAACGATTTATCTTCCAAAAATGTATGTTAAATTGTAGTAAATTGAGGTGGGTACTTAGTCTTGCTTTTCGGAGTGAAATCTGCGATGTAAATATTTTGTTGTTTTTTAGCCTTGAAAAAGGATCAAGTTGATCCGAAACGTCGGTGATGATTTAAATAAATTTAACGAAAAACATTGAAGGTCCAAATTCCTGAAAAAATGGTTTCATTATTTGATTATATGGATGAAAACACCAATATAAAATTAGGTTATATTGTTTTCTATCAAACTAATCAATAAATGTACAAAAAAAAATTAAATTGATAGTGGAAAAATTGAATGGAGGTTTTTGAGGTATAATTGAACTGGAAATTCTGATACTTGATTATGAAATATTTTTAGAATAATTAATTTGTCATTCTCATAATTGGAATTTTTATTCCTGGAAATCATCAGTTAGCATTAGTTAGCAGGGCATTTATATAACTTCTTGTTAAAACCTTCATTGTTTGAAATGATTAAAAATAACTTGAAATTTACGATATTTGATAACACGAAAACAAACTTAGAATATTTCAATGTCTAATGATTAAATAACTACGATTTAAAAATAATTTTCAAATATTTCCAAGAACCAATTGACATTAATAACAACTTTAGTTAGGACTTGCGATAAAGTTGTGGAATTCAATAAAAAGCAGTGTTATCCTATCATGAAACCCACAAAGAATTTGGAATTTTAGCATAAAATCGAAGTTGAAGCAACACAACTATCTCATCCAAAAGTTTCAGCACAAAAAACCCTCTGGCAACATGGTGCGAACATTTCTGTACGATGCTCTGAAGAGCAACAAAATTATAAAATATTTCAATCCATTCATAATTGAGAAAATGATGGCGGACATGTATATGAAAAAATATTCAGCAGGAACTACGATCTTAAATGAAGAAGAATCAGTGGATCTCTTAATAGCGGAAGAAGGCATCTTCGAAATAGAAGAACTCAATGAAGAAAAAAAAATTATTGGACAAATTGGCCATGTGTACGGGGACGATGAGATTCTTTTAAATTGTAGCAAACTATTCAAAATCAAAGGTGAGTGAAAACATTTAATTTTTGAGATACGAGGCATGTTTTTTAAGTATATACCGTTACGGTCGGCGTTCCGCGCATGCGCGTTGGTTACCAACATCTCTTGTCTACGCACTGACGCCATTACAGTCTGATTCTTCATTGTATACGTTGTTTACTGAATGTTTAAGATGCCTCCGACAATCGTGAGTCCCGCTGATTGTGAAATACGGGCTGTTATACGATTTCTTAGTGCTAAAGGCGTAAAACCGATCAATATTCATAGTGAGATCTGTGAAGTTTACGGACAAAACATTATGAGTGATGGAATCAGGGCCGGATTAAGGGTGTCGTAGGCCCTATGCACTCCAGCAGCGTAGGCCCCGAAATAATAAATATTTTTTAACTGAAATTGACCGCTAATATTAAGTAATAATTTTGTTGTAGATATAAATCCGAAAATGTGATGATGCGGTATAATAACATTATTTTATTTTGGGATTTTAATGTTTTTATTTTTCATAGAGCCATTTTCAATAGCCATAATTCCAGAATTGAGTTTATCTGCAACAATGCAACTTTTATATCTACCAAATTCCATGCAGAATTCCAGGGTTTTAGTACATGAACATGACAAGACATTAGCCGCCGGGAAAACCTCTCGGACGGGCACATGCGTTTGACACAGTTGGCCACGTTTCCATGCCTACTAACAAACGCTTGCCCGCGATCGAGAGGTTTTCCCTGCTGCTAAGGTCTTTTGTTTTAGTAGCTCAGTTGTGTAATAAGTTAATATGTAAACACTACGATAGAGCGTGTATGCCTGTGCTTGTATTTAATCACGCTCAACCCCAAGTCAATCTTTAGTTTAAAAACTGGAAGTTAAATTTATTATAAGTAAGGTAAGTAAAGGAAAGTTGTTTTTATGCTCTACTTATTTCAACTATTACTTATTTTACTTATTTCTACTTTTTTTATAAAAGAAAACACCAAAGTGGACATGAAAAACGCAAAAAGAAAGAGAAAGTGAGTGAGTCGCTTAGTAAAATTAAAGGTTCTTTATTGAAATATGTTAACATTTCTAAGGAGACAGAAGATAATGCAGATGCGGTAGATATTTCCTCGATCGAGGTTAGACCTAAAGAAGCTGAGGCTTGTTGGGACTCGCAAGAATGTTCAACTAATAAAACTGAGAATGTCACAGAAGCAGGTGGTGCCTGAATCACTACCAACAACATCAGCCTCAAGTATTTTCAGTTCTGATCCAGCACGGTGGACAACCATAGGCGCAGATCTTATCGATTACTTCTCTCGTAATCACCCTGTGCAGAAATTGGATATAAATTTTAAGTTATACGCCACTAAATTTGGCGAAAAAATGAGATGTCCATCACAAGATTATTTTTTCAGAAAACTGAACAACAATGATATTATAAAAAGGGACTGGTTGATATTTTCCGAATCTACTGGCAAGTTTTTTTGTTATAAATGTATTTTGTTCAAATCGGACCTACCTGGAAATCCAAACCTGTGTAACCAATTCCTTACAGGCTTTAATGACTGGAAACACGCACATTCGAGAATTTCAAGTCATGAAGTGTCAAAAGAACATTTTGCATCCATTTCTGCTTTAGTGAACTACCAACAAACTAGAAAAATTGATGAGACGTTTGATATTGTCAAGGAAAAAGAAAGCACATATTGGACAACGGTTTTAAGAAGAGTAGTGGAAGTAATTAAGTTTTTGGCCGAAAGGGGACTAGCGTTTAGAGGCGATAATGAAATACATGGTAATTCTAGTAATGGCAATTTTCTTGGGTGTAACCAAATTTGATCCGTTTCTAGAAGAACATGTAAGAAGATACGGTAATCCAGGCCGCGGAAAAGTATCATATTTATCCTCCACAACGTATGAAGAACTAATAATTTTACTGGGGTCAAAAGTATTGGAAAAAATAGTTACAGAAATCAAAGAAGCCAAGTATTATGGAATCACTGTGGATTCTACACCTGAAGTTAGCCATACGGATCAACTCTCCATAGTTATTAGATATGTCTCAAAAACTGGAGATATATATGAAAGATTTTTGATGTTTGTTGAAATAGAAAACCATGATGCCAAGTATCTTTTTGACACTCTAATTTCAGTTTTAGAAAATCAGGGAATAGACCCAAAATTTTGCAGATGTCAGTATTATGACAATGCGGCTAATATGAGCGGAGTGTATTCGGGAGTACAAACTAGCCTTAGGGAAATCAACAGCGCAGCCACTTGGGTACCATGTGGGGCTCATAGTCTTAATCTAGTTGGCACAGCGGCGGCAGAAAGCTGCTTAGAAGCTGTAAAATTTTTTGAAATTTTGCAATCGCTCTACAATTTCTTTGCAGCGTCCCCTCAAAGATGGTCAGCACGTTATGAGGCTGTAAAAACATTATGTGCCCATTATGATGATATACGTGGTATTCTTACAAATATTTCAACTAGTGAAGGTATGAAACCTACAACAGTGATTGAGGCACAAACCTTAATCCATCAAATGAGTACTTTGGAGATGGTATTACTCACAGTTATTTGGGAAGATCTACTAAAACACGTCGATATTGTAAATAAATCTCTTCAAGAACCTGGCATCGAGTTTAACACGATGGTGCGACTTTACGACAGTTTAATTCAATATTTATCTCACTGCAAAACTGAGGACATGTATAATAGCTATTATCTTAAGGCAAAAGCCCTTGCACCAGATTCAGAATTTAAAAAATCGGAAACTAGAGTTCGTAAGAGAAAACGACAGTTCGATGAAGGGCCAGATGAGACTCCCTCTCGCAGTGCCAAAGATTCCTTTAAGATTAATGTTTTTTTTCATTGTTCTGGATGTGCTTTGCGCTGAAGTGACAAAGAGACGCATTGCGTATACCAGCCTTTATGATACATTTAGTTTTCTTACGGATAATACACTGACCGAGGACATTATCAAGGTTAAGGCTCAAGCTCTTCAAATTTGTACCCCAAAACCACCTCTATAACGGATCTCATCAAATTACAAATAAAGGATAAACTTGTGTCAAGTTTCCCAAATGTTAATATTGCATTGCGCATATACCTTTCGATATTGGGTTCGAATGCAGAAGGAGAAAGATCATTCTCCAAGTTGAAGCTTATAAAAAATTTTATGCGTTCAACTATGGGTCAAGAGAGAACTTCGTCACTGGGCCTTCTGTGTATTGAAAGTGATGTCGCTCGCGGCATTAATTTTGAAGATATAATACAATACGAATTCGCAGTGTCTAGATCCCGAAAAAAGGAGTTATTTTAGGATCTACTTAGTAAACCAAACTTTTTGTATTCGTATTTTTTGTGTATTTGTATTTAGATATATTATTTTGACCTTCACTATATAATAATATAAAAATGTTTATAAGTTTTTTGGGGTATTTTATTTCAATATTTTTTTTTCAAAGCCCTAAGACCTTTGGCCTTCGTAGGCCCTAGGCACGTGCCTACTGTGCCTAATTGGTAATCTGGCTCTGGATGGAATGGTAAGGAAATGGATGATAGCAATTAAAGATGGCCGCACAAATGTGCAAGATGAAGAACCAAAGATCTCCTCAAATCTTTTAAATGGGAAACTCTAGATCATCCTCCATACAGCCCTGCTCTGGCACCCAGCGTCTACCATTTGTTCCTAGGCTTGAAGAAACACCTGGGCGGTCAGCGTCTACAAGACGAAGTCAAAACATTTGTGACACAGTGGTTAACAAGCCAGGCGGCAGAATTTTATGAGGAGGGTATCCAAAAACTGGTGCCATGTTATGACCAGTGCGTCAATATTCACGGAAATTATGTTGAAAAGTAGATTAAGATACAGGCTTTCATGTAAAAACAAAATTATTGCGATATTTTCACACGTCTTCTTTTAATTCCAAAACGGTACTTACTTAAAAAACATGCCTCGTATAAAAAAATAGAAATAAATACTGATTATTTTGTGACTTTCCTTCGTATTTATCAAGTCGAATAATCAGATGAAAATCCATTTTCGAGTTTTTGATTTTTTTCTTGTTTCATTTTTTTTTCATCCCATTGCCACCTGTTATCCATTGCCGCCATCTCCACTATAATCTGTCAACTTATATTTCTGTTCGAGATGGATTTCCGACTTTAGATCCACAAATGAATTATTGTATAACATATGATAATAAAAATCAAATTTTCAGCATTAACTAACTGCAAGATTTGGTGTCTTGAGCGAAACGACTTTGAATTGATCAGAAGATGCAATGGAAAAAATTCTAAGAATTTAGAAATTTTACAGAAATTTTCGTGGTTTCAACATATAAATCAAGAGACATTGTTGAAAATAGCAGATGCCGTCCGAATTGAGTACTGGGCAAGCAGCCAGATAGTTGAAGTTAAGGAAGATACACTTTATATAATAAGTAATGGGTGTGTGAAAATAATAGATAGAGAAACAGGTAAGATTGTATTTGAATTGTTGGAGGTTTTAATGAAATATACGATGAATGTTTTTTAAGCAAGTACAGTTTTGCGATTCCGGCGCCGTAGCGCTACGGTCGGCGTTCTGCGCATGCGCGCTGGTTACCTACATCTCTTGTCTACGCACTGACGCCATTACAGTCTGATTTTTCATTGTATACGTTGTTTACTGAGTGTTTAAAATGCTTCCGACAATCGTGAGTCCCGCTGATTGTGAAGTACAGGCTGTTATTCGATTTCTTAGCGCTAAAGGCGTAAAACCGATCGATATTCATCGTGAGATCTGTGAAGTTTACGGACAAAACATTATGAGAGATGGAATGGAAAGGAAATGGGTGACAGCATTTAAAGATGGCCGCACAAATGTGCATGATGAAGAACGGAGTGAGCGTCCTTCGGTCGTTAATGAAGATTTGGTGCAGAAAGTGGACGAAAAGCCCTGATCTGGCACCCAGCGACTACCATTTGTTCCTAGGCTGGAAGAAACACCTGGGCGGTCAGCGTCTGCAAGACGAAGTCAAAACATTTGTGACACAGTGGTTAACAAGTCCGGCGGCAGAATTTTATGAGGAGGGTATCCAAAAACTGGTGCCACGTTATGACAAGTTCTTCAATATTCACGGAAATTATGTTGAAAAGTAGATTAAGATACAGGCTTTTATGTAAAAGTAAAATTATTGCGATATCTTTACACGTCTTTTTCAATTTCAAATCTATAGTTAAAACTCTTTTCTCTTATTTGAGTTTTGGATATTATATGTTATATATTTATCAGAAGAATATATTTGAATATTTGATGGCTCTTATCAAAAATACAAAATGATGAAAAGAAACTCACGAAATTGAGATTGTAGAGCCGTAGATCGTAAGTTTCATTTAATTGTGTTTTTCTGAAGATTTTTAGATATAAAATGTACAGAACCACAAGTCTTCAATCTCAATTTCAAAAGAACTTGTCGATTATAAAACTCACGAAAACTTTGTTTCAACCAAAGGCATGAATATAAATTACTCAGATTCGGAATAATAATAGTTTTAAAATAATTTCAACAGTCTGCAGTTCTCATTCTTCACATCAGTGTGATATAAACAGACAAGAGACATCAACGCAATGACGATGCACATCTTTTGAAATATCTCAAATGGTATTTTATTTGGATTCAAAGTTGTCAAGTCCCTATTGGAAAACCCATTATTATGTTTGAGTTCTGCTCATTCTTACTGATTTGATGATAATGAGATAATTGTTAGTGAGGACTAATCTTGAATCTCCTTTTTTTGTGAAAAAGTATTTCAGTACCTAGTTGTAGAAACAAAGTTTCAACAAGTTCTTTATATCTTGAAACAATAATCTTCTATTTCATATGAGCTCAATGAATTTAATGAATTTATTTAACTGTTCCAGATGAAGATGAAGAAGTCATCATGCAAGTACTAAGCTGGGGGGATCATTTTGAGGACAACCTTGAATCCAATCACGACATCATCGCTTTTAACACATTTGTTGAATTGCTAGCAATCGATGTGTCTTTCCTTCAGCAGCTGCTGGGAGAAAATTTCAGACAGCAGGGCCCCAAGTTACCAAAAATTTGTAGAAAAGGTAAACTTGGGAAATCATTCCTTAGTGAAAATTAATTGGAGAACTTTCTCTATTAATTTCTTCGAAATCACTTTCTTTTCTAAGTTACACCCCTCAGAAGGGGTCGGTTTTAAATGATATTTTACCTACAATAAAAGTTGTAGAGTATAGAATTCTCTACAATTTTCGTTTCATGTTTTTTTTTGGCGCTCTTGTTCACCTGAACAGAGTGCTTATCAATTTGCCCAAATGTCTGTGACTTTCGAATTTTTGGGCAAAAGTGGTATCAATCGTTTTGTTTGGACCTACTGATGAATAATCCGTGGTCAAAATCGATTCTGTCCGTCCGTCCGTCCGTTCCGTGAACACGATAACTCTCGAACGGATGAAGTTAGAGAGTTGAAACTTTCAGAATAGGTTTGAGGTATGAATATCTCGGCTGAGTTCGTTATTCGGTCAAATCGGCCGAATAGGTTCAGAGTAACAAAAAAAAATTTTTTAAATGACACTGTTCAAATAAAATTTTTTTATGGTGCAGTTTTATTAGACGTATACAAAAATACCACTCTCGACTTCGACAAGCTAATAGTTCTGGAGATATGATTTTTCAAAATTTATATAATTGTAAGTGGTTTACAAGAGCGCCTAAGCCAACTGACCTCACGTCAGTGCTTTCTAAATTTTTTTTTATACGCACAACCATTTTTGAGGTAGAGCGAAAAGAGTACGCACAGTCATATATGGTGCAATGCAAGGTCAAGCGTGAGTTACGGTTATCATTACGTTATATAAAGTCTATTATTTATTAAAGTATTATAATTATTAAACAATGGCCTTTATTTATGTACTAATTATTAATTGTTAATATTTTATTGAAATCAGTAACTTAATTATTTATTTAATTATTTAAAACCAATAAAAATTCTCATAATATTTAAACTGACATTTCAACAAATGTAAAGTATGGCATATTTAATGATAAATAAAGATATGCATAAAATATATTCCCTTATTGTCTCTTTAACGGAAAATATAAATTCCAGAATTAATAATATATTAGGTGTACAAATAAGTTTCCGCGGTTTGTCAAAAGATGGCCCCACCAGAAGGTTACGGAGAAATTGTCAGATGTAAAACGTAATATCCCAAGTTTAGTCATCTGGCAACACCATAACCTTAAAGTACTAGTGATTCCGTATCAGCATCACGTAATTTTTTTTGTGCAAAAATGTCAAGTTTTATTCCGAATAAGCATCATTTGCGGGAACTTTTGATTTACTTCTTTAATGTGAAAAGATCTGCAGCTGAGGCGCATCGATTGCTTCTAGAAGCATATGGTGAAGCTGCTTTAAGTGAGAGAAGTTGTTAGGAATGGTTTCAAAAGTTTAAGAACGGTGAGTTTGACGTTAAAGACGCAGTGGAAGACCGAAAGTGTACGAAGACATGGAATTAGAAGCACTATTGGAGGAAGATTCGTCCCAAACGCAAAAAGAACTTGCACTTACTCTACAAGTGACTCAACAAGCAATTTCACAACGTTTAAAATCGTTAGGAATTATTCAAAAACAAGGAAATTGGGTTCCATATGAACTAAAGCCGAGAGACGTTGAACGAATGCTGCATGCCAGGAATAAAAAAAAGAGTTTTTTGCATCGTATAGTCACTGATGACGATAAATGGATTCACTACGATAATCCAAAGAAGAGAAAGTCATGGGTTAAGCCCGGCGAACCATCAACATCGACAGCTAAGCCGAATATTCATGGAAAAAAACTCATGCTGTGTATTTGGTGGGATCAGCTTGGTGTCGTGTATTATGAATTGCTGAAACCAAGCGAAACCATTACTGGAGCTCTCTACCGAACACAATTGATTAGATTGAGTCGGGCACTTAAGGAAAAACTCGCCCATTACTACTCCAGACACGACAAAATTATTCTTTTACACGATAATGCTCGTTCACATGTTGCGGCGCCGGTAAAAACATACTTGGAAACACTCAACTGGGAAGTTTTACCCCACCCGCCGTATTCACCAGACTTAGCCCCTTCTGATTATCATCTGTTCCGGTCGATGGCACATGGTCTATCTGAGCAGCGCTTCACATCATATGAAGACACCAAAATTGGGTAGATTTGTGGATAGCGTCAAAAGATGAAGAGTTTTTTCGACGGGTATCCGAATGTTGCCAGAAAGATGGGGAAAAGTAGTGGCAAATGATGGAAAATATTTTGAATAAAACGTAATGTACTTTTCCTTTACAATAAATTCCTAATTTTTTATAAAAAACCGCGGAAACTTATTTGTACACCTAATACTATAGTTGAATAGTTCAATATAAATAATTAAGTTTCTGATTGTAATAAAATATCAACAATTAATAATTAGTGCAAAAATAATGGCCATTGTTCAATAATTAAAATAATTTAATAAATAATAGACTTTATATAACGTACTGATAACCGTAACTGACTCTTGACCTTGCATTGGACCATATATTACTATGCGCTGCGCACTCTTCGCGCTCTACCTCAAAAACGGTTGATCTTATCAAAAAAATCATGAAACGAAAATTGTAGAGAATTTTATACTCTACAACTTTTATTATAGATAAAAATATCATTTAAGCAATAGAAAGCGAGATATTCACGAAAACCAATTTTTATGATCTTTTTCCTTCAATGTCTTAAGACGCAGACACGGTATCATTTGTGATTTTTTGGACAACATTTAGAACGACAAAACAAAGGTTTATACCAATTTATAGCTTTCTTTCATTCCGAGGTGAAACCCCTAAAATGACTGGGCTAGTAGGTAATCTATACTATCCGAATTACATTCAAGTTCACAGAATAATTGGTGATTGAAGAGTGCGATAGGTACAAAAGAACGGAGATAGATGATATGAAAGAATTTGCGAACAAATATCTTTAATTAGCAATAACCAAACTTTCAGTTTTATTTCAACCTAAATCCTCTTTCAATTGAAACTGTCATATATCACCTTACTAAATATCCTCAGGTAGTATTAAGACATTTCATTTGATTAAACTTCATAAACATATTTCGATTAATCTTCAAACCAAATATTTGAACATTATTATGATTGTCTATATATCATTCTTTTTTTTTCATTCGATATAAAACAAAATAATCAGTCAAAAGTTTTAGATCTATGTCAATCAATGTCAATATTTTTGTCCTAAAAGAAAGAATGATATGTTGTAGGTGGTATAACGATTCACAAACTTCTATATACAGGGTTGGGATAAAGTTTGGCACCAAGTTAATATATTTAAAACGGAACGGACGATAATTTTGATATTTGGCAGCTGAGTGTAATGGACCACAATGCATTTGATGAGCATATTTTCATTAAGGAGATACTTCCGGTTCATTTCATTGCGCACTCAGGGGTATCTCAGGGATCTAATTTGGGGCTCCTCTTATTTCTAATATTTCTTGATTTATAGGATATAATAAGCTCGACGAAATATTTCATATCTTGTAGAACCATATTAGGTTATCTAAGGTACATTTCTGATATTTTCTTATATTTTAAGAGTTGCCAGATGT
This sequence comes from Micraspis discolor, assembly GCA_030674115.1. Classification (NCBI taxonomy): domain Eukaryota; kingdom Metazoa; phylum Arthropoda; class Insecta; order Coleoptera; family Coccinellidae; genus Micraspis; species Micraspis discolor. Next base: position 1,068,115 of record JARTUT010000878.1, on the reverse strand, counting down.
TTGGATATTTGGCAATAGCTTGTTGTTTTGAAAGGTATACCTCGTATTTCCATTTTGTTATGATTCTCCACAAGAATAAAAAATTAGGCATCTGCCTGTTAAATGTAAAATATAATAAAATAAATACAATATATTTTTCATTATTTTCAGACTCTTTCGATGATATTCTAATTGAAGATTTGGATGGTTTAGTAACCTTGGGATCAGGCACTTTCGGCAGCGTTGTACTCGTATCACATTCGGATCAACAGGAAGATGTAAGCCACTATTTTGCTCTCAAAATGGCAGAAAAACATAACTTGGTTCGAAAGCGAACTGTAACATTGATGATCCAAGAAAGAGAAAATTTATTTAGCTGTGATCATCCTTTCATAGTCAGGTATTCACGAATTAAATATTTTCATTGCATATAAAAATGACAAATTGGACACATCACATTATCAATCGAAGCATCTTAGGAACACACATTTATTTGATGTTTCTGAAATAACGCTTCGTTACTAACAAAATCGAAATTTTTGATCTACAATTTCTGTGAACCCAGTTAACCCAATGAAGAATCAGTTAAATCAAGTAATATGACAAAACTGTAAGAAACAACTGACTTAAGATCTCTAGCCTATTATTTTCCTCGACTTTCTAAAAGTGTTAAATAACCAATTAATGCAAAAGACTCAACAAACATAGATCTCAAATTGAAAATAACCAAATATAGAGATTATCTTCATTTTCATTCGAACCCCAAACTGCCTGACCTTAAAATCATTTGAGAAAAGCTTTTAACATCTCAGTTATAACAAAATCAGTTGAATTACATTGAGGGCATTATCAAAATTAACAGATTACCATGGATTTGAAACCATAAAGCATGTTCGTATGAAGCGAATTTCGTCAGTCTCTTAAAAATGTACAATGAATGCTATTTTTTTCTTAAAAGTACTTATAAGAAATAATTTCAGTATACTCGCTTTCGATGTATAATATACCCTCCACTCCAAAAGAAACCGAACTTAAAAAAAAAACAAATGTACATTCTGGAACAAATCATTTTTATTAATCAATGTATTCCCCTTCTGCATCGATACTCAAATCTGCACGCTCCAACAAGTTGTCAAACGACTTGTTGCAATTGGTTTTTAGGACGTGGATGAGTGCCATTTTCCTTTCAACGCAAATTCAGTATAGGGAGCATATTAAGTCTGTTGAATAGGGCGAATAAAGCAAAGGAATAACGTGATTTTTGATCAAAAAATCAGTACAAGTCGCGAACTCTGTGATGGTACAATATCGTGCAAAAAGAGAGATAATTCCGGTTTAACCGGAAATGACCAAATGTTTTTATTTAACTGGGACACCATATTTTTGCAGATTCTGAAAGTGCACCTTGTTTCGGATCTGTCCATATCGGGTTCCATGTAAAAATTCTTCGTAAAAAGAAGAAATTCAGTATTTTTGTACATCTGAGAAAAAATCCATTCGAATAGATGAATCGTTGTTATTTGTATCAACAGTGAAAAATAAAACGAAATACTTTGTAGTAGATAACTCTTTCTGCTTTTCACGATATATTTTTTATGAAAATCTATAAAAAGACAAAATCAGGGCTTTTACTAATAGAAAAAATTTATTAAAAATAAAATCATTTTAAATGTTCGAAGTGCTTGCCATTCACCTCCTGACAATTTGCCAGTCTATTAACAAATTTTTTAAAATTATTTTTAATAAATGTTTTCTACTAGTAAAAGCCCAGTATTTCTTCTTTTTATAGATTTTCTTTCACCCTGTCACTAACCCCTGATCTATATGCTTTATTGTTTGATAACTAAATATTGTCAGCCAAAAGTTCAAAAGAATTTATATATATATATAGATTTTCATAAAAAAATACTTCATGAAAAGCAGAAAGAGTAATATACACCAAAGTATTTCGTTTTATTTCTCACTATTGATACAAACAACAATGATTTATTTATTTGAATGGATTTTTTCTCAAATGAAAAAAATGTAAAACACTGAATTTCTTTTTTTTACAGAGAATTTTAACATGGAATCCGATATGGACAGATCCGAAACAAAGTGCACTTTCAGAATCCTCAGAAATATACAGGGTGTCCCATTAAAAATAAAAAAAATTGTCATTTCCGGTTAAACACCGGAAGTCATAATGAAAATATGCTCATCAGATGCATTGTGGTCCATTACACTCAGCTGCCAGATTTCAAAATTATCGTCCGTTCCGTTTTAAAGATATTAATTTGGGGCCAAACTTGATCCCAACCCTGTGTAATACATTATTCGGTGCGATGATAGAATTTCAGAAAATAAAAAATATTAAATCTCCATATTTGCACATATTTTTATGTAGCATATTTAATTTCATTGAAATAAAATATTTCAGTTTTCAGAGAGATGAAATGTTGGCTGTAATCAATAAGTGCAGCAAATAACTAATTCCTGGATATTTGCTAGTAATGAAAAGTCTATCTGTCAAACGATTTGTTCATCAACTGAAGAAACTTTTGGACGAATCATGAATGAAATAGTCTCTTGTCTTTACCATTTAGAAGTACCTATTATTAAAAAAACTAAGGGTGTAATATCAGTTGGAATGGGTATAATTTAAGAATTCTTCTGATTGAAGAAAAATGTATTTTCTATTATAAAACTTGTATGTTTAGCACAATTTTTTTAATTCTGACCTCCGTCTTCAGATATCATTTTGGTTTCTTGAAATAAAGAACTAATCCGTTTCTAGAGAACACATTTGTTTTTCGCTTATTTCTATCAATGATTTTGAGCAAACGATTTTTTTTTAATATTTTCAGGCTGTATAAAACCTTCAGAGATTCCGGATGGGTTTATTTATTGCTTGAAGCTTGCCTTGGAGGATCGGTTCGATCACTTTGCTTGAGAAGAGGATGTTTGGATAATGTAACTGCCCGCTTTATTTCTGGTTGTGTAGTGGAGGCTTTTGACTATCTACACAAAAAGAATATTATTTATAGGTAATTTTTGATCTAATTTATTTCAACGCATTTATCCGTTTGTTTTTCTTGGTTACTAAATGAGACTGATACGTCATTTATTTATTTACATACAAGAGAACCCACACGGATAAGAACTACCTAGAAAAATGATTTCTTTTAAACCAACAAAACTCTTTTCTTGTTTGATTTTACACGAGGCATGTTTTTTTAGTAAGTACCGCGCATGCGCGCTGGTTACCTATTGTATCGACAATCGTGAATCCCTGCTGATTGTGATGCCTCCGACAATCGTGAATCCCGCTGATTGTGAAGTACTTGCTCTTATACGATTTCTTAGTGCTAAAGGCGTAAATCCGACGATATTCATCGTGAGATCTGTGAAGGTTACGGACAAAACATTATGAGTGATGGAATGGTAAGGAAAAGGGTCAGAGTATTTAAAGATGGCCGCACAAATGTGCATGATGAAGAACGGAGTGGGCGTCATTCGGTCATTAATGAAGATTTGGTGCATAAAGTGGACGAAAAGCCCTGATCTGGCATCCAGCGACTACCATTTGTTCCTGCACTTGAAGAAACACCTGGGCGGTCAGCGTCTGCAAGACGAAGTCAAAACATTTGTGACACAGTGGTTAACAAGTCAGGCGGCAGAATTTTATGAGGGGGGTATCGAAAAACTGGTGCCACGTTATGACAAGTGCGTCAATATTCACGGAAATTATGTTGAAAAGTAGATTAAGATACAGGCTTTCATGTAAAAATAAAATTATTGCGATATAGTCCGGTCAAGTTAGACCAAATAACAGAGGTGAGGTTACCAAAATTCGCATAGAGCTGAAAATTGGTAGAGATGGTCAGGATACCATTAGAAAGAAAGGGTGAAAAGTCCCCAAAAATCCCATTGTTGCTAAAAAAGTTATTCAAGGTCAAAGGTCGCAAAAATGGGTTTTTCGCTTTTTTCAGCCAAACGGTGAGTTTTATCATAAAAATAGCTCAGACATAAATTGTAGGTCGTGCAATTATCTACAAAAATTGTCTCAATACTTTTTTTCGTGAGAGTCGCCGTTTCCGAGATATGAGCGAAGAAAGTTGTATGCTCCATAAAATGCATAAGTACGCCACGTTGATTCGTCACTGGCGCCGTAATGCGAGTTGAATTCTTTTTCTTTCGGTATATTAACTTTAAAAAAATCACTTACTACTTTACTAGTTTTATTGAATGCTGACAGAACAATTTATTTTTTAAAACCTGGAACATCAGTCCGAAATATATTCATCCCAAAGTTTATCTGCATTTGCAAAGTGCCAAAATCACATTTTGTTTCTCCACGCTATAAGTGGCTGCGATACAACATCTGCATTTTACAGGAGAGGTAAAACGTCTGTTTTTAAAATGTTTGAGAAACAAGATTTACATGATTGTGCCTAAGTTTTTAAAAATAATAAGTCTACTCCAAAAGATATAATTATTCATGGAATTCGCTTTCTTCTTGCCATGTACGGAGCTCCAAAAAAAATTACCTGCATTGATAAGTTCCGTTACGTGTCTTTTGTCAAAAATGCTCGTAACAAAAAGCAAGTGCCATTGGCTTCTCTTCCTCCAACTTCGGCTTCTGCACAACATCTTCTTCGGGTATATTATCAAGTTCAAGTGTGGCTTAGTAATCAATTAGATCCAAAAGACTAGGGTTGGATGTTAATTGATAATGCATTAGAACCTGTCCAAACTTTACTTCCACCTGCACCGGTAAAACTCCTCAACACCATTTTTTGCAATTGTAAAAAAGGATGTAATGCCAAATGTGGCTGCAAAAAAGTTGGGTTGTTTTGTTCCTTAGCCTGTACAAGTTGTTAAGGCCAGCTTTGTTCTAATGCTGAATCTCCACTAGAAGAGGACTCCTTTCATATAAACGACGAGACATCAGATCCATCGCTTTTGGACGAGTTTATTTTCACTCAGCTCGAAGAAGAAGACGAAGAACAAGAAGAAACAGATGTAATAAATGATTATAATTCGGACCAATAATTTTATCACATTCTTTACAATTAACGACAATTTTTTTTCTTATTTATTAGTACAGATCGGTTCGTGGAATAGGCCTACCGGGGAAACCACGTTAAAAAAAAGCGTCAAGTACACTACCTCACAGGTGACGTGGAAACGTGTGCATTTTATGGAGCATCATATTCGCTCATATCTAGGAAACGGCGACTCACGAAAAAAAATATAGAGACAATTTTTGTAGATAATTGCACGATCTACAATTTATGTCTGAGCTATTTTTATGATAAAACTCACCGTTTGGCTGAAAAAAGCGAAAAGCCGATTTTCGCTACCTTTGACCTTGAATAACTTTTTTAGCAACAATGGGATTTTTGGGGACTTTTCACCCTTTCTTTCTAATGGTATCCTGATCATCTCTACCAATTCTCAGCTCTATGCGAATTTTGGTAACCTGGTATGTATACTTTGACCGGACTAATATCTTCACACGTCTTTTTTTAATTCAAAAACGGTACTTACTTAAAAAACATGCCTCGTAACTATGGTTCCTCAGAGGAATTATGCCTTTAAAATCATTATATCAAGCCATTTGAGATTTTGTACTTAATGTTATACGTATAGTTGAGTTCATCGAATCTATAAACTATTTTCTAAAAATGAGTCTTGAACATTGAACTGTGTTCAGGAAAAACCTTTTCCGCAAATCGCCAGGAAATTTTGACATTCCTGTCAAAATTTCTTGAAGAAAAAGTAAGGACTTCCTTACTGTAAGGAAATGATATTTCCGTACAGTTGTTAGTGTTCTACATAAATGATAGAAAACACATTGCTTATTAGGAATTAATTTATATTTTGAAAACATCAAGTCATTGCTGAATACATTTTTAAGATCAATTTGTTATATTTACAGTAATTTGACAGTTAGTACAATTATTGAACATTGGAGGAACACTCTTAGAACTATGAGAAACATTTTGGACAACATGCAGGGTGGAAGGGTCATTTTGTTGAATATTTTGTACTGTGAAAATTTTATTTGCCACCTCAACCTTATTGTTAAGCGATTCTTCGATATATCCTTCAGCAACGTTTGATGACTTCCATCCGCCATGCCTCTTTAAACTAGTTATGTCGGCACCAGAGTCAACCAATATTGTTGCAGAAGACCGACGAAAGCAGTGACCAGTATATTCTGTCGGATTTACCAAGTTCAAATAAGTAGCAACTATTTTGGGCATTTTTCTAAATTGATGAATTCCTACTACTTGTCTACAACCCTTTCCGCTTTGATATTTAAAGAAAAATCGGTTACTGTTCATATTTTCTGGTCTTACCGAAACATACTTTCGATAAACATTCAAGTAGATCTGATTAATTACAAATGATCTTGGTTTGTTGGTTTTCGAATCAGGTGTGCTGATTAAAAGCTTAGATTCTAAGTCTTCTATATCGTGTAGGTACAGTCATTCGGACTAACTCATCCATTCTACAGGCCTCCAGAAATACCAAATATTACAGCCACCTAAAAATAAATAAAGCTATAATCAAAATAGAAATTAAAAACTTGTAAATTACCTTAATCATTAAATTTTCTTTATCTGGAGCTTCCTGGATAAAATTTTCAATTTCTTCCTTCGTTAAAAGTAGTAAGTAATATTGTAATTACAAAATTCATTTAAGTTCAGGCGGTATTGAAATTCCTAATTTTTTCAACTTTACCTTTTCCGCTATAATCTGTAACCTGAGCAACTCTTTCTTTAGTGCACTCTCACTTTTAATAGCTGCAATTTCTTCTACCTTGATTAATCTTTTTTGCCAGCTCAAGTTTCTTATCAACTAATTTTTCATATTTATCTCCCAAATCTGAGCTTGTCAATGCCTTCACAACAGTTGGGCACCGTCTTGAGAGTTGGCAGAGCGACCTTTTTTTTTCTCTGCTCTGGGGTGCTGCATTCTAGAAAATATTTCAAAAGTAATTGAGATGATTGTTTCTTTATTTAATATCTACCTTTGCTTCGAGATGGTTCCGGTTGCTGCGAATCATTCAATAACGCCGAAGTTATTGGCCTCTTCCATTTATTGACATGACATACAAATTTTTTTTTATTTAAATATTCCTAAAATCTATCAACACTCACCTCACTGACGTCGTTTCCATCATATTCCAAGTCTTGGATTTCAATATCATTTTCTGAATAATTCGCATCATTTTCTCTCTCAATGTCATGTAAATCCCTTGCATCCTTTACTGCTTGAATATCAATTACTTCGATATTCTGAAAACAGTACAATAATCAATGAAAGTCAAAATCATATTATGATAACTGAATATACTCACTCTAGGACCTGCACTTGAGCTGGTTGCTTGACTTGGAGCCGAAACTTCGAAATTCGTTTGTGCATCAGCATCTAATTCATTGTAGAGTCCATACACCGTTTTTATTCATTATAGAAAGGATAACATCATGACAGGCATCCATTTTGATTAATTTTGCTTGGCCTCCTCCTGTTGCAATAAGTTGTCTTTTTTCCTCGGCAGCAATCTTACGAACCTCTCGTTTTTCTATTTTCGTAAAATCTTTTTAACATGTCTGCACTTCTATATACATTATTAGACATGCAATTTACTTCCTCAGCTATAAGACCCTAAGTCTTCTATATCGTGTAGGTACAGTCATTCGGACTAACTCATCCATTCTACAGGCCTCAGAAATACCAAATATTACAGCCACCTAAAAATAAATAAAGCTATAATCAAAATAGAAATTAAAAACTTGTAAATTACCTTAATCATTAAATTTTCTTTATCTGGAGCTTCCTGGATAAATTTTTCAATTTCTTCCTTCGTTAAAATCTTAGATTTCTTTGCCCTATAACCTTGAGCTTGCCGTTTCAATAAAGAACGAAGTTTTGAGTATGTAGATATATCTACATTGTGTTTAAGTGCAAGGGTTGACTTCAGCATTGAATAATTGGGCCCATAATGTTGAAGATTTCATCTTTAAACAAAGGTCTAGGAAGTATGCCATTACAACATTTTCTGAGAAAGAACTCGTATTTTTACTCCTGCGATAATCCATAAAACGTCTGTATGCATTATCGTACTTTTCTCTTGATTTCTTTGGCAATAATTTTAATGAAGCAGTATTCACTGCCTCAACCAGCTCTAGAGGAGTCCCAGGAATGGAAATTTCATCATCACTTATCATTTCACTTTAGAGGACACCAGCAATTAAATTTATAAGCGTCAAGTTTGACAATTCAACCTCAATATGTTTCCATAGTAACCCAAGTAATTTTATTAGAATTTCAAAGCACCATTTATTTGGGAATAAAATTACCGCGTTTTTTTTAAATCAATCAATTTCTGTCGAATTTTAAACTATTTGCGGAAAAATAGTATGTTTACCTCGTAGGAAAAGCCACATTCTGGACTCTGGACTCTCGGCTTGCGCTTCGACTTAGAAATCTTCTCAGTCGTCCAGGAATGTTAAGCTTTTCCTACCCGGTAAACAATGTACTATTGTTCTAAAGGTCTCTGATCACAAATATTATGGAATCACGAAAAATCAAATTGATTTGAGAAACTAGTTTTTCAAATTAGAATCAAACGCAATAAATTATTAGAGATCTGATTCGAAAACCAAAAGTTATGAGCAAATGCTTTCCACGAATTTCGGCACTTTATTCAATATTCGCTCCTGTATAATGTTTTTGGAAAATCAGTAGTAGCATAGTTTCTCAATATATTTTTACTTTGAATATAATTAATTCAGGCTTAAAATATTCAGAAATTTACGAGATTTTTTTTTATTCTCACTCGATATTTTAAAAGCTATTACGTCAAATACATCCTTCTAAATTCGTACATTTCACCCTTAAATAAATCTTTTCAGTAACATTTGGAACAGATCATATGTTGGGGAAAAGGAAATCCATTATTTTGTCGACACTTGGCTTTACTGACCTATATCTCTGTTTGTATTTGTCGCATCTCGTCAACCTTTTTCTTTAAATATATTTCATTTATTCATGTAGATTTATTTATTTCTAGGGACCTTAAAACAGAGAACTTAGTAATCGACCAATCAGGATACATTAAACTTGTGGATTTTGGATTCTCGAAGCATTTAGGCTTCACTGGTAGAACTTGGTCATTTCGTGGTTCACCTTGTTTTATGGCACCAGAAATTATTCTAAATGAAGATCATGATAGGGGGGTTGATTTTTGGACATTGGGAAATTTGATTTATGACATGCTCTGTAGTTAGTAAGTATATTACCTTGATCACAAGCTAAAATTGGTATTTATATATACGCCATGCTGATTCCCAAGAAGCGTTGGATGCGGTGCTCAATTACAACACATGTTGTAAACAGTTTAATAAATTGTTGTCCCCCGTCAATCTATTTTTTAATTAAATTCATTAGTTATTACAAAATCGGCACTAATTATTTTTTTTAACAGCTGTTATGTAGAACTATTTTGTTTCGTATTTAGGTATGACAAACCAGATTTCGAAAATACATCTTAAATAATTGTTAAACAGCCACAAAATGAATGAACTATTATACAACATTATACATTTATCCAAATTCGGCCCCGTTCAAAATATATGATAATTTCATAAAAAAATTGCATTTTCACCTGTAATATTCAAACGACAATATCAATTGAAATGATCTCTTGTAGAAAGTTCTCGATAACAGTCATGCATATTTTGGCATCAATAGATTTATTCCATTTCTTGAGGGTTTCTTACTACTGCTGTACAGATTGGTTAAATTGCATGAAAAACAAATTTCACTTCAACTAAAGGTCCGTATCTTGTACTTCATAGAATTATTAGTCGATTTTGCTGATAAAATCATCTATTTTCCTAAAGTGCACCATTTTGGAGATATTTGAGGTTGAAAGGAATTAAATTGATATAATCATCTGATGAAACACGAGTGAGCGAATCAGTTCTTAGAGGGAAAATAATGTTTTTAAACAATAATGTACAACCAAATGGAATGCCCCAAGAAACAAGAAAACCAAGCACTCAGGACCGACCCCTGCGGAACACCACTCGCCACGTGTCTACCAGATTTCGCTAAAATGACAATTCAGAAACTCTTTCTATATAGTGGATGCTGTGTCTCATGAGAACATTTTTAGGAATGCCAACCAATAAAACTAAGAAAAAGCACCGGACCGACCCCTGCGGAACACCACTCGCCACGTGTCTACCAGATAAAAAAGATCTGCCAACTTTCACCAAAAATTCACGATCGCTAAAAATGACTAGATCCACCGAAGTAGATCCCTCGAACTGCTAGCCTTAAACATTTTCTATAAATTGTAAACCACAAGATTTTGTAGACAAATTTTTTCCAGTACTATTTTTCCTTGGATCGATGGAATACAGATGTATGAGAACATTTTGGCAGGGGTTGAAAATGTGGAATTTTCATCAACAATTTCTGGTGAAATAGCAGAGGATCTAGTGCTGAAACTATGCAAAAGAGAACCGAGGAAAAGAATCGGTTATAAACGCATCAAAGATCTTAAGGAGCACGCGTAAGTTTGGCTTTTATCACTTCCATTTATTTATATATTTTGCGAGAGTATTTACTATGATATTGGGTTGTTCAGAAAGTCATTTCGTTTTTTTTGGGGAACTTAAAAAACAGTTTTCGTATAATATGAATGAATATTTTATTAAATTATATATTGGCCATTCTGGTCCAACACCTTTTGCCATCTTTCTGGCAGTAACATAATTACCCTCTCATAAAAGTTTTGGTCCTTGTTGGCAAAAAACTGGTTCAGGTGGTTTTTGACATCTTCATTTGAGGTAAAGGTTTTGCCATCCAAAAAATTTTGCAGGGACCGGAACAAATAGTAGTCGGAAAGCGCCAGATCTGGAGAATATGGTGGATGTTCCAGTACGTCCCATTCAAACTGTAAAAGTTTTTGGCGAGTAACCAAACTTGTGTGAGGTCTCGCATCATCCTGGTGAAACACTACACCATTCCTGTTGATTAAATCGGGCCTCTTCTCTTTAAGTGAATCATTCAATTTGTCGAGCTGATGACAATAGACTTCTGAATTAATCGTTGTATTGTCCGGCAAAAGCTAAAAAAAAAAAACGATTCCTTCGACATCCCACCAAACGGAGAGCATCACCTTTTTTTGGTGAATGTCGGCTTTTGATACGCTTTGAGCCGGTTCATCTTTTGTGCTCCATGACCTCTTGCGTTTAACATTGTTGTATACAACTCATTTTTCGTCCCCAGTAATAATCCGCTTCAAAAATGGATCATTTTCCTGACGTTTGAGGAGCGAATCACATGCGTCAACGCGACGACTCAAATTTCGCTCCGTAAGGACATGGGGGCACCCACACATCGAGCTTCGAGGTTAAGCCCATGCCTTTCAAATGGCCATAAACAGTCGAATTCGACAAATTTAATCTCTCACCGATCTCTCGTGTGGTTATTCGCCGATTTGCATCAACTAATGCCTTCATCGCATCTTTGTCAACTTCAACCGGCCTTCCAGACCGTGGTGCATCTTCGACATCAAAATTGCCAGATCGAAATTTCGCAAACCAGTTCTAGCACTAGCGTACTGTTAACACGCCTTCTCCATACACATCCGTCAATTTTTTTCTCGCTTGGACAGCATTTTTCCTTTTCTGAAGTAAAAAAGTAAAATATGATGAAAATGTTGCTTATTGCTCTCCATATTTAAAAGGGCACCAACCAAAAACTACTGTGTAGAATTTTTCACACACAAGCCTTGCAATATCAGCTCTCAAGACATATAATGGTTATGCGGCTTAAGTGTGAAGTTGGTTTTGAAAAACGTAATTAAGTCCTGTGACCGGAAAAAACGAAATTACTTTCCGAACAACCTAATAATCTGACATCTGACGGCAGTAAGCATTTTTTATGCCTATTTTACCGACAGCAGATAAAAACAATTCAAAATTTTGGTTGGTATCACAAAATTCAATGAATTATTTACTTCCAGATGGTACGAAGGATTCGACTGGAACGGACTTCTTTCGAGGACTCTGCAACCTCCTGCCTGCTTGATACCGTCGCTGGAGAATTCCGAGGATACTTCATATTTCGAAACAGAGGAATACCATGAAGATAACTTTAATGCCAACACTGAAGAGAGCAACTGGGATCACGTATTCGAATAAAAGATATCTTTCATCACGAGTCAACCCCGTATACAGTGCGAGTCAAAATTATGCAACAAATTCATTTTCTCCGAAGAAATATATTTGGCAACAAAATCCTTTTACCCATTTTTTGTGCAGTTTTGTGCCATCCCAATCAACCGTCTAAATTTTTCGAATGAGGAAATTGGGTTATGTGGTACTTTTTGGCAAGATCTTTTTATATTCATAACCGGCGTGCAAGAAAAAATTTTTTTCTGAAAAATTTGTTAGTCCAAAGAGGTTTCCAGTTTGTTATGGCTTATTTATTTTGACTGTTCCACACATTCTAATTTTTCACATAAGGTTGATACAATAGAAAACAATAGAATGATAACTCTAGTTTTATTTTTCTGTTTTTCATTCAAAGGTTTAACCTTATTTTCAATACTCAAACTAGGATTCAAACGACAGTTGAATCTGAATTTTCAGTTCACTTCACAATTTAAAACCCATAAGAGAACGCCCTTAAACATAATTTGTGTCTTAGGGGTTGAATGAACTACGAGACATGTTTTTTAAGTAAGTACCGTTTTGGAATTAAAAAAAGACGTGTAAAGATATCGCAATAATTTTATTTTTACATGAAAGCCTGTATCTTAATCTACTTTTCAAAATAATTTCCGTGAATATTGACGCACTTGTCATAACGTGGCACCAGTTTTTGGATACCCTCCTCATAAAATTCTGCCGCTTGACTTGTTAACCACTGTGTCACAAATGTTTTGACTTCGTCTTGCAGACGTTGACCGCCGAGGTGTTTCTTCAAGTGCAGGAACAAATGGTAGTCGCTGGGTGCCAGATCAGAGCTTTTCGTCCACTTTCTGCACCAAATCTTCCACCGAAGGACGCCCACTCCGTTCTTCATCATGCACATTTGTGCGACCATCTCACCCATTCCTTACCATTCCATCACTCATAATGTTTTGTCCGTAAACTTCACAGATCTCACGATGAATATCGATTGGTTTTACGCCTTTAGCACTAAGAAATAGTATAACAGGCCGTACTTCACAATCAGCGGGACTCACGATTGTCGGAGGCATCTTAAACACTCAGTAAACAACGTATACAATGAAGAATCAGACTGTAATGGCGTCAGTGAGTAGACAAAAGATGTAGGTAACCAGCACGCATGCGCGGAACGCCGACCGTAGCGCTACGGCGGCGGAATCACGAATCGGTACTTACTTAAAAACATGCCTCGTAGTTATTTAACGTCAATGTTGCACAGTAACACTTTTGATTCATCACTGACAAGAGTAATAGTAGTAATAGTGACAACTGTCATTGACCATTCATTCATAATTTATCAATGAGCAACGCGACAATATAAGCGACATCTCCATGAGCCATTTTGATGGACACTTTTTACTTACAGAGTGATTTCTCCTTTTCCACCTTCCATAATCGTGGTGTCGGTCAAACCACAGAAACAGAAACGAAAAGTCCAACTCTCCTACTAAACCTTGGTTACCTTAGACTATAGAAAGAGTCCATGGTACTAGGCCTACAAAGTAAACTCACTTGGGGTACGAGTTTTGAACAAATTCGCGCATGACGTTATCAAGAGACATTTGGTTCGTTAGGGCAGACAGAGATGTCTCCAGCATATCCACCGGCTCTGAAAATCCTTCTACTTCCGATCCGAAAGGAAAGCTAAACAAGAAGGCCTGGAATGGAAAAAATTCCCAATTGAAAACAGATAAAATTGAAGCATCTCTTTCTGTAAATAAAGGGATCGATAAATCAGAAAGGCAGGTCCCCTCTCCTAAGATGAAACCCCAAAAGCGAAGCCGTCCCTTGGTGGTTGGTAATTATTCTGGAAAATCGCCCGTTGAAGGAGTAGGAAAGTTCAGAGTGTTTCACGTGTCGAATTTGAATCCTGACACAACAACCGAAGATCTACAAAATTTTTTAACAAAGAATTTTTCTCTAGTAAAATATGAGAAGCTTACATCTAAGTATCCAGATAGCTATTCGTCCTTTAAGGTTCTTTTACCCAGTTTTGAGTATGAGAAAGTAATAGATGCGGCAAATTGGCCGAACAAGGCTAGTGTTCACCATTTTTTTCGGCCGAGGCCAGAGAAACAACAAATCCCTTGAAAACTAATTCATTTGACATTGATAAAAATTTCAAGCTGATACAACTGAATGCTCAAAGCATTACAAATAAGCTGGATAGTCTTGAATTACTTGTAAGTGAGAGGAATTTTGACGTTTTAAGTGTTGTCGAGCACTGGTGTTATTCGGAAAAAGTGAAGACTATGACTATTCCTGGGTATTTCCAGGTGGATTACTACTGTCGACCTACTAGGCAACATGGAGGTTGGCTGATTTACGTGAGAACCGGGTTGCAGGTGAGGAGGCTGTGTATTTCTCGATTTTCGGAAGAATTGGAATGTGAAGTTAGTGGAACAGTAGCACCCATAGCATCCGCATGGCAATTCTGAGTGTATATCGACCGGGTTCTGGTGATGTTGAAAATTTTCTTGAAAGATTATCTCTAGTTTTGAATTCTTGTTGCGGCGCAGCAGATTTGATATTTGTTTGTGGTGATCTCAATATTGATTTTCTTGATACTAGGTCAAAAAATCGTTTATTATTTTTAGATTTTCTGGAATGCTTTGATTTGAATATTTCATCAAATGAACCCACTAGAGTCTGCACTGATGTTACAGGGCACACTTCCATATCAAAAGTGGATTATGTTTTGACTATTAGAGAATTTCAGTATTGTAATGTTGAGGTATACGAGGCTCACATTGGTGATCATAGAATTATTTCTTTTGAAGTACCAATTACTATCAGCTCTGCTCACAAAAGTTACAATGCGCCAAAATTTGTTAGAAATTTAAGTCAGCCTAATTTAGATAATTTTGTTTACTCTATTTCGCTGTATGATTTTACTGAAATTTACAACTTTCAACATATAGATGAATGTTTTGCACTATTCTTTAATATTATTCGTAATATTTTCGAAGATTGTTGCCCACTCAAAAAATACTCTGGTCGTGCTGATAATTTAAAAAATTGGATATCTCCTGATATTACTGCAGCTAAACGTAATTTGGACCATCTTCACTGGTTACATAGGAATTTAAGTAGTCAACCCACCTATGATTTATATAAAAAAGCAAAAGCCTCCTATCATTCTCTTATTGAGAGCACAAGATCTAAATACAACAAACATTTAATTGAAACATCAAATAATAAGAATAGGACGGTCTGGGATATGGTGAATACAATGACTGGTAGAACAGCGAAGAATCGTAAATCTATTTCCCTTAGTATTGTTGGCGTTTCATATAATGATCCCAAAGTAGTTGCTGAGATATTTGTGGATTATTTCACCACGATCGCGGAGACTTCTGTTAATAGTTATTTCAAAGGTTCATTTCACCCCACCTGTACAACTGCAACTATGCTTAATTCAAATTTCTTTTTCTATCCGGTACTTGACCACGTTGATACTGTTAAATCATTAAAAAAAACCAAAAGCTCTGGAGTCGATTTCGTTTCTGCCCGAATTTTGAATCTGATAATCGGTTGGCTAAGTCCTCATTTCGCAAATCTCATAAATTTGTCAGTTACCACCGGAGTATTTCCTCACCACCTGAAAAAAGCCTGCATTATTCCAGTCTTCAAAAAAGATGACATGACTGAGGTTTCGAACTACAGACCAATTGCCATCCTGAGTACCTTCTCCAAAGTATTTGAGAAGATTGTATGTAACAGAATGATGGGTTATCTCGACAAGTTTCAAATTATTGATAGTGCTCAGCATGGATTCAGAGCTGGCCACCAGGGGGATGAAAGTCTGGGTTCTATGCTCTACCAAACATGGCTACCGGAAGGAAATACGACTGAGTGAGACAGAGATATTTTCGTAAAGAACAAAGGAGATTTTTGGTAGGGTAGACGGAAGACACATAGACAGATGTTCGTTGGGAAGCACGGAGTAAACTAAATATCTTTAGCCATTAAAATTTTTTTTAGTATCTAGACCTCATAGTGTTATTTCAACTAGTTGAAAATCCGCATATATTCATCTAGACAGAAGGTAGGATTAATTTGGTTTTCATATAAAACATTTTTAACTCTAGTTATATCGATGTATTCAGATGAATATGAAAAATTTTGGTCTTTAATTGATAATAACCTTGTAGATATTGCTGAATGGATTGGAGACTACTATGTAAACCACAGCGAAGAACCTGTGCAAGTGCTAGATATGACCATACAGACGTTTTCTTCTATTCATCGGGTGAGTTCTACCTCTGTTTACAACTTGAAATTGTCGAAATTGGTTTTTCATTTCATCATTTGATTTTTATTACTTAGGACCTAGACACTTCAATGATGCTGAAGATTGGTACCTACAACACAATTTGTTCAAATTAGGAGCAGTAGAGAAGTAAGACATAAAGGTATTTCAAGCGACGAACCAAGAGTAACCGGTTATCTTTGGTCTTTTGTGGTAAATACCTTTTGCATTCAAGCGGTTTGGGTTATAGATCCGTGACGTCATGAATTAACCTCAATTTGATCGAGAATGTCAAATCAAACCAAAATCGTAACCCTGCTCGAGAGCAGGGTTACGATTTAATTATTAGAGCAAAATAGGGTTAGATGTGTATAAACATGAAAATAGTAAACAATAGCAAGGACTTTGAATTATTTGGAAGTTGAAAAACTGATCTTGGTAGAACCGAAAGACTATTGAATATTTCACAGAGATAATTAATAATCCAAACTACAGCAACACGAATTCTATTTAATGAAATGGAAGTTCAACTCCAGGTAGGAACTAAGGCAATTTAAGATAAAATTAAAAATAATACGCTCTTCCTAAATTCACAGGTTCAAAAGAAAACTTAAAGAACGTGGGTGAAAAGTTGTGTTGTTTGGATGGAAAGAACTCATCAAAAATGGGACCACAATGTAGAGTTTCTTTAACATAATAAAAAACAGAGCAATTATGAAATACAGTTCTTGAAAGAAGAAATACTCAGGATCTAATATAATCATGTGCTTCTGAATAATGTTGCTGAAAATCATGTGGAAATCGTAAATTACAGTTCAGTAATACAACTGGTCTGTCAACTGAAGGTGCGTTGAAATGAAACTTATAAATGCAATGATTTTCTTGAATTTTAACTTTGAAGGCTGTAGGTATTTGATC
Source organism: Micraspis discolor (assembly GCA_030674115.1). Taxonomy (NCBI): domain Eukaryota; kingdom Metazoa; phylum Arthropoda; class Insecta; order Coleoptera; family Coccinellidae; genus Micraspis; species Micraspis discolor. Next base: position 1,050,721 of record JARTUT010000878.1, on the reverse strand, counting down.
ACAATTTAAATTTTAGGAAAACTCAAAAATAAAATTGGAAGCAGAATCTTCAATGGAGAAAAATTCCATTTCTATAAATCACCTAGTTAAAAAAATTATTTGGAAACCATTAGAAGCATTGTAGAATGTACAGATTAGATTTGCTTTTCATTAGAGAAAAATAGAATTCCTTGTGTATTTTGTTAGCTGCAGTAATCAAAAATTTTATCAGCAGCTGCAAACATTGAATGTAAAGAGAAACTTAACCAGTCATCAACTGAAAGTATGTTGAAGTAACACAGGAAAACCATATATTCCTATTGAATTTGTTATAAAGATAATATTCAATTCTATTTCAAATTTCAGGTTAACTCTATAAGAGAAGAAATAAAAGGCTCGAAGAAAATGTCATTTGTGTGAAGCAATCTATATTGATAATAATTTGAAAATTACAAGAAAAACCTAAAAATTAAAGCCACATCAATAAAAATCCTTTGAGAATTCTGTTAATGAAACTATGTAAAGTTGCTTCAAATTTATGTCATGTGTGCAATACTGAGTATCTGCAAAGCATCGTATCAATAGTTTGGGTGTTCTGAGAATGCACAATATGGTAGCAATGAGGAGAAATTTTAAGGTAGATCATTAAATTGAAAGAAGAACCAGTAGAAGTGACCAAATAACTCTTTTTTTTTTTTTTTTAAATTGGAATAAACTGAAATTTACAAATTCAAAATATTGTTTGTTAAAACCATCATGAGATTTGTCATTGCTGTTCCTAAAGTGAAGAGATTAAGAAGTTCTTTCATTGCCTTTTTGTGTTTGTTTCAAATTTTCATCAAGTATAATCTCGAAATAATGGAAAAATAGATTTAATTTTCTTCGTTGTACTAGCTGTTAATATTGATATTTTTCATTTTAATCATTTCTTGTCATTTTCTTCATTCCTAGTTAGGTACTCACAAAATAATTTTTATGATCATTTTTTACATGTATAGATATTATATGAGTCTAATTTAGTATTTTTTCCTTGTTAAATTTATTGTAGTTTCAGTAATTCCATTATAAGGATATATTGGCTAATAAAATATTGCTTATAAAAATGTCTTTTTGTTTATATAAGCTTCAGGAATGGGCCCTTTTTATCTGAATCAGATAAATGCTCAGATAACGTGTTATGCAGATAACCTATGAGCATAAATAAATAAAGCGAAAGCAAAGAATGACAGCACGGATAACCAAACCCGAGCATTCAAGCTATAATTTCTGGTTATTCTTTCTGGATTTGAAGGAATAACCAAGAAGAACCAGCAATAACCGCTAGATGGACCAAAATCATAACCTGGTTACTCTTGGTTCATCGCTTGAAATACCTTAAAGGATGGGGGATAAGAGTAGAGATATTTTATATGGAGGAAAGATTATGAATGTTGAAAGAAGCTCAGTGTTCTACTGATTCATATGATTGGGTGAGTTGTAACACAATATTTTAACTCAGGTTTATCCATCTCACGTTCTCTATTTTGCATTTAAAATGTCTGAAATTTCAGTAGTACCTTTGGTCAAGTTGATAAAAACCTATAATTGCAAATTTCCTTCATGTACAAGTGCCTTTTATTTTCATGCTCCTTCTGGATTCAAGAAAAAAAAGTTTTTTTCATTTCCCAGAACTCTTTCTAAAAGAGAAGCTTGGAAACAAGCTTGTTCTTTTAGTCAAAACACAAACACTTCTTATTATAGAGTTTGTAGTGATCACTTTTCTTTATCTGATTACAATAACCCGAGGGTGCCTACTCGCCTTCGTGATGAGGCTATACCAAGATGTCAAACCAGTTTAATCAACCAGGATGATCAAAGTTATGCTGACGAATCTCTGCAATTCCTCCACCAAAATACCCCTACTTCTATTGAAATAAATTCCAGTATATCTTCTGTTATATTCTCAGAAAGTTCTTCGTCTAGCTCTGTAAGTTCATCTATTCTTTCTCAATGCTCACTTCCCTCCATTAACACCCAAAATAAAAATACTACGGAAGTATTATTACTGTCCAAAGAAAATAACTTCTGTAACCCTGTCTCATCTTCGAGTTGCCAAATATAAATACAATAAGTATAATAATTTCTTCGTTCTTCTTTTTTCTAGGACACCTGGATGATACAAACCACTGCAGGGCAGATACTAGTGCAATCAACACATTAAAAGTAATAAGGGCTAATAATGACAATATGTGATATGTTGTAATGTTTTTTCTACAATATTTTATGTCCACTGTGATATTCTAAAAATTTGTTGTTTTTAATGTTAATTTAGCATGAATGTTTTTATTTAGAAAAAGTATTTTTTATGTAACATAAGTGTTTTTCACGTTACATGACAGTTTTTTATTTAGAATAAGTATCTTTTATGTAGCATTAAGTGTTTTTTACAAAGCAAGATTGTTTTTTATGCAGCATAAGTGTTTTTTACGTAACATTACTGTTTTTTATTTCTAATAAGTATTTTTTTATTCAGCATAAGTGTTATATACATAGCAAGACTCTTTTTTATGCAGCATAAGTGTTATTTACGTAAAATGACTGTTTTTTGTTTTTAATCAGTGTTTTTTATGTAGCATAAGTATTATTTACATAGCATGACTGTTTTTATGTTCCTATAAATTTTGTTGAATTCTTGAAGTTTATTTTTATTCAATGTGATATTCGTGTTAGTGATTTTTTTTGTGAAGTCTTGAAATGATATTTATATTAAACACTAGTCTGTTAGTTTTGGAAATAAGTTCATATTATACAATAATACTCTGTATATTATATTCTTGAATGAACAATAAAATGATGAAAATTTATTACTGCTTGTTTTTTCATCTCAATCATTTAGTATATACCTCAAGGTAATGTGAACAGAATAGTAAGTGCATATTTACTATGCATATATGAGAAGATTTGAAATTCCCGCTGCTACAGTAATTCAAATTTCCCGCCGTTCTAGTAATTCAAATTTCCCGCCGATTTGATTCCACTCTACCAAACATGGCGGCCGATATATGTTGCCAAAATTTAGTTAGGAGTTTTCATTTCTTGTATATTAGTGTTCTGTGCTGGCCACTCCACTCAAACTGGAGCGCTGAATTTTGTTGAGTTTATCTATGAGCATCTGGATCGTGGCGCACATGTTGCTGCCCTGTTTTTCGATTTGTCACGAGCATTCGATAGTCTCTCACATCAGTTTATTTTAGATAAACTTTATAACCTGGGATTCAGAGGTATCTTTCATGATTGGATTCGGAGCTACCTCATTAATAGAGTTGTGTCCGTACGAGTTGAAGATTTTTATTCAAGTGAGCGAAATTTGACATTGAGAGTTCCACAGGGCTCTGTCCTGGGACCACTCTTACTCCTCTTGTTTATAAATGATTTACCTTCGAACTTGAATGAAGTCTTTACCAAATTATCCAACTACAATAAATCCGTCCATCTGATTGTAAGGATAATATTGTTTGCTGATGATTCCTCAATAGCGCTTTCAGCAGAGACGTCTGAAGAATTGAAATATTTGTGTGAGCTTATTATTCAGGGTTTTGTTGAATGGTGTCACAAAAACAGAATCAAAATGAATGTCAGTAAGACGGAGTGCATTCGATTTAGTTTTTCTAATGTTGGGGGTGACACATTTTTTGTTCGGTCTTCAGATACAGTTATCCGATCAAAAGACCACGTTAAGTTTTTGGGCATACATATTGACAAAAATTTAAAATGGCATTCGCATATTGATGCTGTAGCGGCACTCTGTCCGCGGCAGGGGAGTCTGTAGGGATCTCTTGAAGGCAGTCTATATAGCCACGCATAGCTTAATTCACAGCGCTCAGGTGGCCTAGAGGTAAGACTAGGTACTAGGTGCCCGGGTTCAACTCCCAGTGGCTCCCTCAAACTTCTAAACCCCTGCGTCTATGGCATGGCGCACACAAGCCATACTGATGAGTCCAAATGTGTGCGCCAGGGACGAAACGCATAAGTAGGGATAACTTTCGATCCTACATTGGTAACCCCGACGTGATGGGAAGGGTTGTCTTTACGACGTGTCTTGGAAATGCAGACGGTTGATGCTTGAGGTATACTCGCTCCCTCTCTGCAACTTCCAACGAAACTCTATACGCCTTTCCCATTCCGTACAATATTCATGGTCTGCCGCGATATTGCGAAACTGCTTAGGTGGCCATCACCCGTCCGCACCATACCGTGTGGTGTAGCTCAGCTCAGGTGGCCATCACCCGGCTACACCTACTGACCTTGTAACACGCACTGGTTTCGTTCCTCCGTCACTGGTAAGGGAGTGTGAAGCGGCACTCTGTCCGTGGCAGGAAGTGTGTAGGGATCTCTTGGCGGCACTCTATATAGCCACGCATAGCTTAATTCACTGCGCTTCAGTGGCCTAGAGGTTGGCGCTCAAGTTTCACACTGACTAGGTACTAGGTGCCCGGGTTCAACTCCCAGTGGCTCCCTCAACCTTCTAAACCCCTGCGTCTATGGCATGGCGCACACAAGCCATACTGATGAGTCCAAATGTGTGCGCCAGGGACGAAACGCATAAGTAGGGATAACTTTAAATCCTACAATGCTCTTTGTAAGAAACTCAATAGCTCCTTTTACGCCTTGAGTCGTGTTAAAAGTTCACTTCCTTTCAGATCTCTGATTGATGTCTACTATTCTTCAGTATATAGTCATCTATCCTACAACATTCACCTTTGGGGTAATTCTTCAGATGTGAATAGAATGTGAAAATGAATTGTATTTCCCCATACATAACACCTCAAAGTTCGAAATGTCACCACATTATCAATGTATAAGAATATCATCTTCCACGTAACATACAAGGTCTCCATAGGAATGAATTTAAGAAAGTTGTGAAAGATTTTTTAGTTAAGGAATGTTATTATAGCGTTAGGGAATATTACAGCTATAACTTTGGTGTAAACAACTGAATGTAAATTCTAATTTTTAAGTATTATATATCACTTGACTTGTCCTATACATGTAACAATATGTCTTACAGGATTAATAAACTACTACTACTACTACATAGATTTATATTCCATAGTTTAATTTTTATGTCCAGAAGAACGAGTTTTGAACAACTTCTCGCATGACGTCAGCAAGAGATAAGAAGCCTATTGACCTTTTCAAAATCTCGTTTTCTTGGATTCTCCGAATAATGTGAATATAAATTTTCTTCCACAATACAACAAAATTTAATATCCGATGAAAAAAAGAAACCAAGTTATTTGAATGAAAATTTTGTTTGTTAGTATGGTTTGCTTTGAAGTTGTAGATATTTCAGTAGATAAATAAACGTACTAATTGATTGTATATTAACATATGAACGTTCATGCAAAATAAAAACAAATTGGTTTCAAACATCCTCAGAGAGCATGTTCAATGAGGGAATGGCATCGTTTTTCAATTTACACTTCATGAAAGGTAAATTCAAAAGCTTTTCCTTCATTTCATAGACACGACGGTTCAGATCGCAGAAGTGAACGAACGTGTCCTTCGGAGCTCCAATTATTTTCTACCTGCTATAAATAGAAGGTATATTTCTTTGTATGCGAACTAAGTGATTGTGAAAGTTATAGTGAAACGAAGTAACAAAAAAGGGTGCTGAGGAAACTCAACACTCTCGAATCCTATTTTAAAAAATGGAGAATAACAGTGAGGTTAAGGAAAATCCATGGCAACTTGTAAAAGGAATCAAAAGGAGGAAAACTTCAGAAAGTGAACCTTTACAACAAATTGAAACTACCAACAGCTTCAGTGTACTAAACGTTGAAGAAAATCCTGTAACAGCACCGAAAATAATTAAACCTCCTCCTATATTTATATATGGAGTGACCAATTATCTTCAAATGGTTTCAAAACTTGCAAACTGTATAAGCGAAAAACACTATACCACGAAAAGTTTAAAAAATAATATGATCAAAATAAACTGTGACACTGCGGACCATTATAGAGAGCTTATTAAGTTCCTACAAGAACAAAATATTATACACCATACTTACCAACTAAAAGAAGAACGCGTAGTAATAAAAAATCTTCACCATTCTATTCCAAGCAGTGATATATCCACGAAATTAAACAAGATCGGTCATAAAGTAAGGAACATTATGAACGCCAAAAGCAGGTTTTGAATGAACCACTTAACTTGTTTTTTGTTGATTTAGAGCCGTCAGAAAATAACAAAGATATATATAAAGTGGACAGACTGCAAAACGTATTTATTAGGATAGAACCCCCTCACAAGTCAAAAAATTTCATTATCCAATGTACAAGATGTCAGTTATATTGTCACTCAAAATCATACTGCAACAGACCTTACGCATGTGTAAAATGCAGTGGAAACCACGATACTACAAATTGTAAAAAGTCTAAGGAAACCCCAGCCACATGTATATTATGTGGTAAAAATCACACGGCCAACTACAAAGGTTGTGAATACTACCAGAACCTTAAAAGGCAAGAAAATAATAAAATGAGTAAAACAATCCCAAAAAAAATCCGTATATTCTGAAACTCCCATTAGTAACTTGCCAAATGAGACCAAAAATAATAGTGGAGGAAATAACAACGAAGATAAAAGCAACGAAGGAAAAAGTCAACGAAATAAATCATACGCTGAGGCAACAAAAAAAGAGCAAGATAGCCACTCTACTCATTCTAATTCAGTGAGTGATATTTTGTCAACATTTCTGGATGAATTCAAAAGTATGTTCAACCAATTAATCCAACAAAATAACATGGTAATGAACATGCTATCAACAGTCATTAATAAATTGGTACATTGGGTAAATTTCTCAGAATAGGTTTATGGAACGCCAATGGATTGGTCCAGCATAAAGATGAAGTATCAATATTTCTTAGAAAGAATCACATTGACATCCTTCTGGTAAGCGAAACTCATTTTACAAGAAAAACATAATATTTCAAAATCCATAACTACAGTACATACAATACTAATCACCCCGATGAAAGAGCCCATGGAGGCACTGTCATTCTAATCAAAAATTCAATTGAACACCACGAAGAACTGAAATTCCAGGAACAACATTTACAAGCAACTACAATACAGGTAAAGTCTTTACCTTATGACCTGACCATATCGGCTGTCTATTGTCCACCAAAACATAATTTGAAAGAACATCAATATACTGAATATTTCAAAACTCTCGGTAATAGATTTATTGCAGGCGGAGGTTACAACAGTAAAAATGTCAAATTCGGGTCAAGATTAACAACTACCAGAGGCAGAGAAATTCTAAAATCAATTGAATCATGCAAATTTACATATGCAAGTTCAGGTAGTCCCACATATTGGCCTACCGATCCACAGAAAATTCCAGATCTTCTAGATTTTTTTGTCATGAATGGTATCAATCATTCATATATCGATATAAAATCCAGCTATGACTTGACCTCGGATCATTCACCAATAATCCTGACAGTCGGAACCTCTATTCAACAGAAGCAATTCTCACCAAAATTGCACAATAATAAAACAGGTTGGAATGAATATCGAAAAAAAATAAAGAAATCCATAGATCTAAATATTAAATTAAAAACAACTGAAGAAATCGAACGAGCTGCAGAAAACTTCATTGAAAAATTACAGTCAGCTGCTAGAGACTCCACCTCAGAAATTAAATTACAAAAGATAGTTAGGGATGTTCCCATAGAGATAAAGATATTAATATCAGAAAAAGAAGGGCAAGATCGAAATGGCAGCGAACACATACGCCGAAGGACAGAAAAATTTACAACTATCACTATAAAAAATTAAAAACAAGACTCAGAGAGATAAGAAATGAGGATATTAAAAATTATATCGGAAATCTATCAAGAACAGATAATTCCATATGGAAACCTATTAAATCAAACAACAAACCAATAATTCCCATACCCCCCGTACGAAGAAGTTGTAACGACCCCTGGGCAAAAAATGACACCGAAAAAGTAAATGAGTTTTGTCTTTTGACGACATTATAGATCAAGAAATAGAACTAGCTTGTCTGAACCAATATCGCTAACAAATTTTCAAAAATATGTAGGATTCGGTATTTTTTGACGCTAGGACGGACCTGTTGAATATCTGGCCCTCCGTGAAAGTAGGTTATTCGATCCTAATAACTCTCATTGAGTTTTCGTGTATCGACGATGTTTAGGTGACAGGCAGGCCTCAGCTGATTTATTGACACCAGACCGTTTATTTATCTGGAGCCCTATGGATCAACTTCTGCAGACATTCCAAGATTAGGCGACATGGTTGGAAATCACTTTCATTATTATTTACGAGGCCCTCGTGATAAATATTGTGAATAGACAAGGACAATAGGGGATCTATGGTAAAGCCCATTCGGTCAAAGTGAACCAATTAGAAGTGTTTAGGGGTGGACCTGAGATGAAACATTTTTGGAAGTGCGGAAGCCTACATGACGGAACAATAGGTGGTGAAGACGCGAGCGAGGAGTGAAGACGCGGAGTCAGAAGTTAGACGACGAGATACTCGTACGGAGTGCTCGAAAAAGTGTTGACGATAGACGTTTCGCGACTTAGAGAATATTGAACGATTTAGATTTAGAACTTAGACGAAAACTCAGTATCGGCTTCTGTATTTGTACATTCGACGGTATTGTTAGTTATTTCTCATTAGTGTAAATAAACTTGTAAATACAAGAGCCGTGTTTGATTCGACGTTAGACGTTATCTGTAGGCGAAAACCAATCATACCCTAGACAATTGATAATAAAGCCTACAAATATTTCAAAATTAAAGAAATTGTGAAAGAAATCAATCTACTTAAATTGAAGAAGTCGCCAGGTATTGATTTAATAACTTCCCAAATGTTAAAGGAACTACCCAAAAAAGGATTTACTTACTTAACATTTATTTTTAATGCAGTTCTAAGAACAGGATATTGGCCTAAATGTCTTAAAATAGCAAAGATCATTATGATACCTAAGCCAGGTAAAAACCCATCAGAAGTTTCTTCATACAGACCAATAAGTCTATTACCAATTATTTCGAAAACTCTTGAGAAGCTTATCCTCCGATAATTACATTCTGAGTCCTCTTTATTTGAAAAATTACCTAACTATCAATTCGGCTTTAGGGAGGGTCATTCAACAATACAGCAAGCTCATCGTATTGTCCAAGTAATAAACAAAGCCTTAGAAAACAAAGAATATTGCAACGGTGTCTTTTTAGATGTAAAACAAGCATTTGATAAGGTCTGGCATGCAGGTTTACTTTATAAGATTAAAAAATTATTACCTACAGCATTCTTCCCCATTCTAAAATCCTATCTTAGTGATCGAACATTTCAAACCGCGATAAATACTGAATCATCTAATAAATATTCAATCAACGCAGGAGTCCCGCAAGGAAGTGTTCTTGGTCCGATACTATTTCTGCTATATACTTCAGATTTACCAATTGCAAGTGATACAACCATAGGAACATTTGCAGATGACACCGTCATTCTTTCGAGCGATTATGACCCACAAAAACCTCGGACAATATACAGAGCCATTTGAATCAAATTGAACGATGGTTGGTTAAATGGAAAATTAAAGTTAATGAAACCAAATCTTCTCAGATAATATTTACTCTCAGAAAACAAGTATGTCCTCCAGTATCAATAAATAATGTAAACATACCACAATCTGAATCAATCAAATATCTGGGCATGCATCTGGACCAGAAGCTCACTTGGAAGCAGCACTTATCAAAGAAAAGGAAACAAATGGAAATAAAGGTTAAAGAACTACAATGGCTAATTAGAAAAAAATCCAATTTATCACTTGAGAACAAAGTCCTACTATATAAATGTGTCATTCAACCCATCTGGACATATGGAATTGAACTTTGGGGCTGTGCATCAAAGTCGAACATTGACATTATACAAAGATGTCAGTCAAAAATTCTACGACAAATGATTGGTGCTCCATGGTTTGTCACAAACCATACCATACACACGGATCTAAACATCCCCAAAGTCCAAGATACCATCCGTAGCAGATCGGAAACGTACCACCAGAGATTAGAAGCTAACCAAAACCACCTGATGCAACCTATGCTGAACCCAGTAATCAACAAAAGATTGAAGAAGATGTGGCCAATAGAATTGTTGAATTCAAACAGGTAATGCCATGGGGCATTAACCTGCAATAGCTTTTTTTTTTTTATTTTATTTTTATTCAAATTTTGTATCAACACTTTAGCTTATAGATTCTGTTATACAGTGCTAGTCAAAAGTCCCCTCCCCCCCTCGTATCTTTTGAACGGGTATATTTATAATAATGAAATTTGGAGGGTGGAAATAAACGGATGTAGGCTTCTCAACTGGTCATAACAGGTGACGCAATAGTCATAAATGACGTCACAAGGCCACTGTGACCAATAATTTTAAATGGGACCCTATGGCAAGTGACAGCTCGTTTGAAAGGTATTGAAAATACCTATTCAGTCATACCAATTTTGTTTGGGTTTCGGCTGATTTTGATTGATAAATTGAAGAAATACGAAAATTATAGTTTCGCATTTAATTAATAAAAATTTAAGAACCAGTTCTTATAATAAGTGTTCAAAATGTGCTCCATCTACTTCCTGGCAGTAATGCATCCTATTGCTAAACTCTTGTCGTACTCGTCCCAGTGTGTCAGCGGAAATTGCCCTACATTCTTCAACAATTCGTTGTTTCAGAATGGCAATACTGTCAGGTGCTGTAGCGTAAACCTTAGATTTCAAGTTCCCCTTATATAAAAAAATCTAATGGTGTAAGGTCCGGTGACCGAGCTGGCCATTCGATCGAACCTCGTCGTCCAATCCATCTACCACGATATTCTTCATCTAGGTAACGTCTTACTGCACCGTAATAGTGTGCAGGAGCACCATCTTGTTGAAACGTTTATTTCCAAGTTGTCGAATTCATTTGGATTATCTTCTAGAATTTCAAGATTTAACGCCTCAATATCATTTTGTAACATCTCCAGATACAATTCACCGGTTAAGTTAGCATTGAGAAAAAGAGGCCCACCTATGTGGTTTCCCAAAATACTTGCCCAAACATTTACTTTTTCTGGAAATTGTTTGTATGTAGCCTGGTTGTTGGTTCATTTTATTGGACATAGTTTCACAGAATTCTAGTCTTCGGTCGGGGTCATCATCTGAAAGTTGGTGCACCATTTTTAATTTGTATGGATGAAATTTGTTTTTAGCCAACACCCTATGTACTGTCCTTTGACTATGTTTTTTCTCCAATTATGTCACGAAAGATGTCGACCAGATTTGTGTCACTCCAATACCTTTTTGAGTGTTAACATTTCCATTGAGAAAGAAAGTACTTTCGTCACTAAAACAAATTGTTTGTATGTAGCCTGGTTGTTGGTTCATTTTATTGGACATAGTTTCACAGAATTCTAGTCTTCGGTCAGGGTCATCATCTGAAAGTTGGTGCACCATTTTTAATTTGTATGGATGAAATTTGTTTTAGCCAACACCCTATGTACTGTCCTTTGACTGACTTCACAGATAGACGCAACTTGGGCTGTGGAAGAAGATGTAGGGTTTACCATCATTTCTCCAATTATGTCAATTTTTGTCATCACTAATTGTTGGTCGACCAGATCGTTTGGCATCTTGAACACTACCTGATGCTTCAAACTTCCGAAGAAGCTCCCTCAAATAAATTCTCGATATAGGGCGATCCTGGTACCTCTCATTAAACAGTCATTCCGCTGCATGGAAATTGTTTCTACATTCACCAATTATTAAGATAGCTGCTACTTTGTCGGCTACAGTACGTACCATTTTGCCTATGTAAACACTTAAACGTCTCGTTAAACAATAGCTTAGGTAAATTTTCAAGGTATAAACACTTTTGACAAGTAGAGAATTCAAACACGTCAACCTTTTTGACAATTAACCAGAGGCGTTCTGTAAAATCTTTATTAATTAAATGCGAAACTATAATTTTCGTATTTCTTCAATTTATCAATCAAAATCAGCCGAAACCCAAACAAAATTGGTATGACTGAATAGGTATTTTCAATACCTTTCAAACGAGCTGTCACTTGCCATAGGGTCCCATTTAAAATTATTGGTCACAGTGGCCTTGTGACGTCATTTATGACTATTGCGTCACCTGTTATGACCAGTTGAGAAGCCTACATCCGTTTATTTCCACCCTCCAAATTTCATTATTATAAGTATACCCGTTCAAAAGATACGAGGGGGGGAGGGGACTTTTGTCTAGCACTGTATATCTGATTGCTAAATAAACTATGAGGAAAAAAAAATTTCATAGTCATCTTCTAAAAATGCCTGGAACACATTCTGACCGTTTGAACATTGAACTTCATCTTCCGGCCATAATTTTTCACCCATAATTCGCGAATATTCTTGCAAGAGGGAAATGTGAATAACCGATGTATTTCTACACATTTTGTTGTTGCTAGAGCAACCCACTACAGCGTAATAAACCATAATTAATTTTATAAAATGAATGAACAATACAATTAAACCCAAAATAAGTTTTCTCTATTTCACTGTCGTATTGAGTTAGTTCATTACAGTACCAAAAACAGTGCTGTAGTGAACTTTTTATAGCATTGTTTTTAGTTATATATTTCGTTTTGTGGTTGACAACACTGACATCCTATCCTTTCGAATGTCAACAAGCGTCCATTGCATGTCAATTGTCAATATTAAACCATGTAGAGATTTTAACGCACTATTCAAATTCTATAATCTGTCAATTTTAGTATCAGCCAACGTCGAAAATAAAATACAAAAGGCACTAGGAGGTATAATCTGAATTTTTCATTGAATTCCAATAAATTTCTCACAATTCTTGACTGAAATAGAGAAAATATCGTCTAATACTCGTTGCAGAAGGCAATTCGAACCCTCATGCGTTCAAAAACTCGCTCCTTCGTCGCTCGTTTTCGAATTTCGCATTCGTGTTGGAATAGGTGCCCATTCTGCAACTTGTATTAGAATATACTATTTCGTGAACAAATTCAACTAACTGACCGACAATAAATATCAAGCGTCAAAAGCAAAAATATTTATCTTTGGTTAAACTTCACAGAACACGAAAACAATGTCATAGACGACCTCTGGACATATATAGCATGTAGAGACATCTCTGATCAGTTCTAACAATCAATCAGGGGTCTTCTGATGACGTATATCGATATGCGCGTGAGTTTGCCTTGTAGTCCTAGTACCATGGAAAGAGTCTATACTCTGAGTTGATGACAATTATTCAGCAGCTTCCCTCTCATATAGCCACATCCGCGGAAGTCGGAAATCGAAACTACTGTTCAGCGGCAGTGCCTTGGGGCATTATATAGTAACATGTGGGCGTGGGAATTCAGAGATAACCAGAAATGCAGGTGATTTTAGTATGTTGATATTGGGAACGTCAAGACAAAATTATTTTTGTTTTCACAATGAAAAAATGGCGAAGTTAGCAGAAGACACTGCCGTCGAACTCTTAATGTAAAAACAAAACAATAAACAAATATTTTAATTTCATGTGAAAACAAAACCATTACAAAACTAACTTTTTATTCATTTGCAATTAAAGCAAATACTAATTTAACGATTAGATAAACAAAAATGAATACATTTAAGAAAATCATTAGTGCTACATTATGAAACTTACTTAGATATTCAAAACATAGATGTCTGAACTGACAAAATGGCGGTCGTATGTTGTTGTTGATATGTCTTCGAACGAATTGATCAAGTTAAACTGTAATTACGGTGGTGTTTCCGTGTAGTGTTCGTGTAGTATTTTTTTTTATCACGGTCTTCTCAAGATGGTGCGCTGTTCTGTATTTCTCTGCTCAAATGAATACTGAAATGGATATAACATTCACTTCTTCCGTAAGTTTAATGTCAAAAGATAACATTATTACGTATTGTATTGAAATTTCACTTATCTATTTCAGTTTTTTCCGTAAGAAAAAGGAATTGTTACAACCAAAACTCAGAACAGGATTTGTAGTGCTCATTTCACAGAAAATAACTGCCAGATTAGGCTTAGAACTTCCACATTGCTTTTAAGAATGTGTATTAGTGATCAAAGGTTTCTTTCCGGTCGAAATTTCAGAGACTCAATTAGACAAAATGCCGACGTTTCGATTTTATTTTAAAATCATCTTCAGGGCTCTAAAATAAATGACAAACTTTATACTGAAAACGAGTAAAAATTCAAAAGAACAAAAAACAGAATTGAATAAGAACATTAATCAGAATAACAAAGTAATAAATATAATCAAAAATATCCTTGAAATTATCACATATATACAAATAACAATTAGAAGCTACTCTATTGTCAATTCGAAAATTAAAAACAACTAGGGTGAAATAATTAAAGACATTATACAGGGTGAACCACGACGAACTGCATCGATCGATATCTCAGAAAATGAATGTAGGAAAAATTTGAAATTTTGGGAACTTGCCAGATGTCTTGGGACCTATAGAGCTAAAATAATTTCATCTATTGGGCACTTCCGGTTATACCGGAAATAGACCCTAAGTCGCTTATTTTAAATGGGATACCCTATATATTATTACATTTTTTGATTTTACTTGACATTCTAGGCAGATTTTATGTATCATGTCCTATCCCTAAGTCTGAGCGTTTTTGACATATTCAGGTTTTTATGTCAAAAATTACGATTGCAAGCCCTAATTTAATTATCAATTGTTCCTATAAGGAAGCCCTTTTTACTTACTTTGGGTTAGATGTCTTGTTGAAAAGGACCTACTTCAATAGATTTTGTATAATACTTGGACAAATAATCATACAGAGTGTTCAAAAAAAAAGATCTAGAATGAGATTGAGAAAACTGACAAAACTCGATTTTTTCAAATGGAAACCCATTTTTATTATTTTGTAGCATTAATCATCAAAAATGAAGGTAACTTTGTATGAGGTCACCTATACCTAAAATTTGAAGTTTTCGAAA
This sequence comes from Micraspis discolor, assembly GCA_030674115.1. Lineage (NCBI taxonomy): Eukaryota > Metazoa > Arthropoda > Insecta > Coleoptera > Coccinellidae > Micraspis > Micraspis discolor. The sequence continues at coordinate 1,035,713 of JARTUT010000878.1, read as the reverse complement.
TATTGCCAATTCAATATTTTTCTATGGCGGTTTTGCATTTAATGTGTAAACAATTAGATCTAGGATAGCCACGTTTATATTTGACATTTTCAAATCATCGTAATGCCAGCCCGGTTAAATTATACAAACGAGGATTATTTAAACTTATTTATTATTTATGGACAATGTGAAAAAGTTATTTCAAGAACCTGTGATACATTTGCTACCCGATATCCTCATAAACAAAAACCATCACCAAATACTGTTAAACTAATTCAAGAATTTTGGATCCGTAAAGGCAAAAATGTACAAAAAGAAACCAGTTGTTGACAATGAAAATATTGAAATAGCAATTTTGGGATATTTTGAAGCATATCCAACAAAATCTTCAAGGCAAGTAGCATTAGAATCAGGATTATCTCAATGGTCAGTTCTAAGAATTTTACATAAACACAAATATCATCCCTATGCAATTTCATTAGTGCAGCATTTGAATGAAACTGATTTTCCAAGAAGAATATGGAATTCTGTGAATTCATAATACTTCGTTCACAAAAAGATTTTTCTTTTTTGGATAATATCATTTGGACCGACCAAGCCAAATTTACAAAGAATGGTGTTTTTAATCGACGTAATTGCCATCATTGGAGTGATAGAAATGTACACCCATTTAGGGAACACAATTTCCAAGAATCCTGGCAATTTAACGTTTATTGTGCAGTAAGAAATGACGGCATTGTTTGCTTACAATTTTATCAAGAGAACTTGAATGATAAGTTAGGTCTTTTTGAATAGTTCTAATATAAAACACATATTTCAACTTATAGGAGACCCATACCTCAACATCTTACGGAATTTTGAAGTTGACTATTTAGACAACTTGCCCCTGGCTGAACTTCGAAAACTTTTCTACCAACATGATGGAGCACCTCCACATAATGCCCATTTGGTCAATAATTATCTGGAAAACTTATTTTACGATCAATGGATAGCCAACAATGGACCAAATCTTTGGGCACCTCGCTCCCCGGAACTATCAGTGCTCGATTTTTATGTATGGGGAACAGTGAAAAATAACGTGTATAAAACATCAGTGACCACCATGGAAGACTGCATGAGACGTGTTAGAACAGCATTTGAAGACCTGGACCCCCAATCAATAAGAAAAAAGCCACCCATGAACAATTGCTGCTGAGATGCAAAAAATGTTTAGAAGTTCAAGGACACCAATTTGAATATTTACTTAAATAATTTTTTTAACCTGATTCAAATGCTACTTGAAATGTCAAATATAAACGAGGCTATCCTAGATCTAATTGTTTACACATTAAATGCAAAACCGCCATAGAAAAATATTAAATTGGCAGTATTTCGAAAACTTCAAATTTTAGGTATAGATAACCTCATACAAAGTTACCTTCATTTTTGATGATTAATGCTACAAAATAATAAAAATGGGGAGTATCCATTTGAAAAAATGGAGTTTTGTCAGTTTTTTCCTTCTCATTCTAGATCTTTTTTTTTCAACACTCTGTATGATTATTTGTCCAAGTATTATACAAAATCTATTGAAGTAGGTCCTTTTCAACAAGACATCTAACCCAAAGTAAGTAATAAGGGCTTCCTTATAGGAACAATTGTTAATTAAGTTAGGGCTTGCAATCGTAATTTTTGACATAAAAACCTGGATATGTCAAAAACGCTCAGACTTAGGGATAGGACATGAGACATGAAATCTGCCTAGAATGTTAAGTAGAATCCAAAAATGTAATAATATATAGGGTATCCCATTTAAAATAAGCGACTTAGGGTCTATTTCCGGTATAACCGGAAGTGCCCAATAGATGAAAATATTTTAGCTCTATAGGTCCCAAGACATCTGGCAAGTTCCCAAAATTTCAAATTTTTCCCACATTCAGTTTCTGAGATATCGATCGATGCAGTTCGTCGTGGTTCACTCTGCATACGGTTGACTGAATTGTACGAAATAAAATACATCAAAGGAAAATGAACCGGACGGATGATATTCAGTGTTAATCATCTGATAACTATCAAATAAGAAAAACGAAATAATGTGTAGGTAAACTAAAGGGAACACGAAACAACACAAATCTGTGGATGTTATAAATCTTGTAGTCTCTGTATGAGATCAAGATAGGCCATGTTCAAGTTATCAATGTCTTTTGTTAACAGAATTTGCATCTTTTTTAATTTCAACCATTTCACAGAACAATCTTTTCTTCAAGTTGTTTTGAGTATCTAAAATAGTGACACCTTCAAATTTAAAAGAGTGTAACGTATTCAGAGTATGTTCAGCTAATGCTGTGTTATTATCTTTATTTTTAATGGGATTGTGAATATTAACACAGTCTCTTTTGTGTTCAGTTATTACTCGTTTTAAGGTATCTATTCGTCTGACCTATGTATACCTTGTTGCAATCACGTCAAGGTATTTTATAAACAACATTCGATTTAGACTCGAAATAATTTTGATCATATTAATTACTTTGTTAGTCTGATTAATGTTCTTATTCAATTCTGTTCTCTGTTCCTTTAAATTTTCACTTGTTTTTACTATAAAGTTTGTCATTGTTTTAGAGCCCTGAAGATGATTTTAAAGTAAAATCGAAACGTTGGCATTTTGTCCAATTGAGTCTCTGAAATTTCTACCGAAAAGAAACGTCTGATCACTAATACACATTGATACCAAGGTAATGAAAAATATCAAATCTTTTCAGAGGATTATCAGATTTCTACAAAAAAAAGAAGACTTTCTGAAGATTCTGAATTTCAATAATGTGATGGCCGAGAACGGCAGACCTTCGAAGAAACTATGACTAGAGATTCTGCAACTCATTCAGATCTGGAAGTCATGAAGAAAGGTAGTAAAGAATTGCCAGATAATGTTAGCATCGAATCATTATTGAAAAAGAATAAATGCGTTACACAAAGAATATTGAGGAGGGGAAAAACGATTGGATCTCTAATTATATCACTTAAAAAAAAGGATTATCAGACCCTAACCTAAAGCTCTTACTAGTAGAACCAGAACCACACTCAAGCATTTTTCTCAAAAGTTTGGGCTTGCCATGGGTTCAACAACAATCCGATTGTTCAACAGTTCAAACGGACTTTCAACAAATTTTGTTGCACAATCAGATAAAGGCATCTGCTGTTGGAAATAGCCTTTATGTGGATAATGACCCAGAGCAAAGTACGAGGCATGTTTTTAAAGTAAGTACCTTTTTGCGATTCTGCCGCCGTAGCGCTACGGTCAGCGTTCCGCGCATGCGCGCTGGTTACCTACATCTCTTGTCTACGCACTGACGACATTACAGTCTGATTCTTCATTGTATGAGTTGTTTACTGAGTGTTTAAGAAGCCTCCGACAATCGTGAGTCCCGCTGATTGTGAAGTAGGTACGGGCTGTTATTCGATTTCTTAGTGGTAAAGGCGTAAAACCGATCGATATTCATCGTGAGATCTGTGAAGTTCACGGACAAAACATTATGAGAGATGGAATGGTAAGGAAATGGATGAGAGCATTTAAAGATGGCCGCACAAATGTGCATGATGAAGAACGGAGTGGACGTCCTTCGGTCGTTAATGAAGATTTGGTGTAGAAAGTGCCGGATCTGGCACCCAGCGACTACCATTTGTTCCTGCACTTGAAGAAACACCTGGGAGGGGCCAGCGTCTGCAAGACGAAGTCAAAACATTTGTGACACAGTGGTTAACAAGTCAGGCGGCAGAATTTTATGAGGAGGGTATCCAAAAACTGGTGCCACGTTATTACAAGTGCGTCAATATTCACGGAAATTATGTTGAAAAGTAGATTAAGATACAGGCTTTCATGTAAAAATAAAATTATTGCGATATCTATACATGTCTTTTTTTAATTCCAAAACGGTGTTTACTTTAAAAACATACCTCGTAGATGTCAAGAATATCCGGATTTGAGGTGCCATAAATTGGAGATGATCGAAATTATTGCTAATGAATACCTTAAGGTCAGACCATATGCGGCAGCTAGGGTAGAATCAACAAGAATGAATGCCACGTCGACAAAGCATCGGCACAATAAGTTGATATTAAATATATTTAAAATCAATAAAAATGAATTTCAACATCCTAGGTACTGGATAAGTCATTTTACCGTCTTATTTGTAACTCCAATATATATTTATACATTAATATTAAAAATTATCATTTTGATTATGTAGTCATTCATTAACAAATCACTTCTGTGAAAAAAATTTTTACTAAAGAACTAAACGTATCTTGTAATTTGGAAAGTAGAAAAAAATTGAAATAAATGAATGAGCGCTGAAATAGTTAACATAATGGCCGAACAATTAAATATTTTCATTCAACCCATTTCTCTACATTAGACATCTGATTTACTATTGATAAAGTTAGTAGTCACATAGATATAGAAACCTTCTTTATCTATGGCAAAATCATCACTCAAACATAGATGTATTCATTTCTCTATGATCAAAACTCGGCGGCCATTTTGTCAGTTTTGTCAATTAAAGCCTCACTTTTCAGGGACGATTAGTGAGAGAGTTAGACATCTAGTTTCTATATCTATGGAAACTTAGCAGAGAACCATCGAGTTTGACTACAATAGAAATGAAAACCAACTCAATATAAATAAATTTATAGATTTTAAGAATATCATATGAAGAATATTAGAACTTAAAATGAAACAATTGCCCATATAGTCATAAACACATACATAAAGACTCATATGTATAGGCACTACGATTGGAAAATATTCTTGTATTTCTTCCTATACGACTGGCTTCTTTTTTTTTCTGCAGCCAATATTCTATTTTTACTTGTTAAACAAGAGCGATAAAAGCACTTACCTGTTGGTCATCAATTAAATAATTGATTTCTGACCGAAATTCTGCGCTTTCTCCTCTGCGGCAAACTAACTAAAGATCATTGAGTATAAATCTACCTAGAGGGGAAACGCAGTTCAAAGAAATGAACCCAGAAATTTACTAGTACGATTTCTGGTTTTTAGATGGACTGTATGTTTCTGGAAATAAATGTATTTGTTCATTACAGCATCTAACGGAGAGTTACCGAACTATTAGACGATGGCCAGGGTCGGCTTCAGAAAATATTTTGTTTTTCACGAAGATTCATAGTTATTTCATTTCGATATTTGTTCTTCCGAACCAAGATTGAAAGGGAGGCCAAGATAGTAGCATTATAAATTGAATCCCTCATATCATGATTTATCAGAATTTCTCCCATGTATGTTATGTCATTGGATCTTCTCAGTTATGATTTTATATATTATACTTACTGAAATGGCGCGGTTACATTCGGCTATCATTTTCAACTTAAAAGTGAAAATCGTGAGGGTTTAATCACAATGAATGTAACGTAAACGCAACCATAAAATATCTTCACATTGATGTAGTTTCACACATTTCAGGCAATTAATAGATAATAGACGGTCCCATAATAATTTAACTCGCGCTGTATTTTGTAATGAATATGAACTTGAATATTGATTAAATAATGATTTAACTTTAAAATTTCTAAATTATATTTTCCCGCGCGCAACCGTATTTCGAATGAACGTTTAATTTATATATATATTCATACAGATAATATAATGTTGTTATATTTTGAAATAAAACAACCACCAGAACACTTGAAATAAATAAAATTAGAAGTTTTTTCTCTCTTCTTATAAATAGGTAAACATGACATGAGCTGTGTTTTTAGAAATGATCATATAATATATAACTGTTTAAATTTTTTTTAATGATGATGCCAAATCAATTACTTCCCTTCTCGGAGAAACTCTTAGCTACACCCTTCTATATAAGGTGGGTGGACCATGGAAGGCCACGCTCCTTTGAAGGCCAACTATCAAAAAGTCGCAGTTATTGACATGTTAACACATATTCCTTCGGCTATACACTAAGATCAAAGCATCAAGAGCATCAAACTCAAGTCCACAGATGCTATTGTGGCAGTGCGATCTGACGCTTCGTAGACTTTGCTCATCGACGTTACAATTGTTATTCGCGCGCACAGCAAAACGTAATTTTTAGTTAGATAACCTATTAATATTTCATTTTTTTTTACTGTGAATTGTCGTATAAGGCTATGTTTATGGTACTAAAGAAAAAAAAATTGTTTTGCCTCGATTTAAGTTAAAATATTGGCAGTGTTCCCAGGAAAGCCGATGGTTCCTTATAAGGCCAATCAAAAATTTGACGGTTGGCCTTGCTAGGGTCCATGGGCCTCACAAAGAACATGTACAAACCATGAACATATGAACAGTTACTTTTAGTTATAAATACGTACCATTACAGTTAAAACTATGTTTTATATTTATAATATTTTCATTTATAAGGCTTATTAAACTTTTTAACTCATATTGAATAGACATTTCTTTTAAAATTATTTTATTATCAGTATATATTTAAATTTCTTTTATGGAAAGGTTATGTCTGAAAATAAACTAAACTAATTTACATGAAAAGCAACGAATATAAAAAAATTTACATGTTAAAAAGGTGAAGTATGTGATAAAGTAAGTATGTGATAAGTTATATATAAGATAGTCTGTCTATAATCATATTTTAAGCAAAAAAAACTTTATAACAATAAGCCGGTAATTGAATAGATGATTAAATTTTATGCGAATAAAGTCATTGATAATTTTTAGTTTGGCCTTCTTAGGAACATTTTGGCCTTACAAAGAACGGACCCATAAGAAGGCCATTTGAGGTAAAAAAAAAGTTTTTAATTTCATTATAATACGCGTTGGCGAGTTATTTGATGTCAATTTAATACTCATTACTACTGTTTTTAAATAATTTCCATTAATATATTCTTAGTTATACGATGGTATTCAAGTAATGTTCGTTGAGTTTTTTATAAATGATAAAAATATATTGAGCATTTAATGTTTTGCTTAAATGAAAGAGCTTATTATGTAGTTTTAGTAAAAGCTAATATATTAATTGTTACAACTCTATTTTTAAGTTGAACGACTGATGTATAATAATGGCCTTGTTTGGAGCCGTGTTCCTTGCAAGGCCATTTGGAAGAGCTTAACAAAACTTAAGTTTAATGAATACTGATTAGAGCTAGGTTAAAAAAAAGTGATTTATATGGTACACAATAAAACAAATTATTATTTGATAATTTGTTTTCTTCATTTATCCAGTTAATAAACGAATAAAAAGCGTTTACTCGTTAGAGTGGCCTTCCATGGTCCACCCACCTTACATTATATAATTTTGAGAAAAATTCGATAATTCTGGCCTCAGCTTTTGTATGAGCACCCGACCGACGCATGCGCCGATTTACTATCATATACTCCGTCGTTTTAGAATGAAGTTTTTTCACCATAGAATTTCATCGAAAATGTGTATTCAGCAAATAATTTGTCGTTACAAAAATTTATTTGACCATAAAGTGATGCGTAGGGAAATCTCTAATTACGAAGACTACCGTAAGAAGAAAAAGATTATGTTTATAGTGCGATGACTGTAGTAACCTACCTGTAAAATTGGTTTCGAAAATCATTCAATAGTTATATTTAATAAAAGTGTGAATTGAATACTTTAGGGATATATTGAAAGCTTCAATGCTATGAGGGGAGATTGTATTATTCCTCCATTCCTTGATAAATACTGTATTCAGCCTGCAATGTTCCTTTTACGGATTTCAAGAAAAATTCATAACTTCATTTTAAGGAAGCTCTTCCCGGAAAAGAGGATTCGGCCGTTTCTTCACGAAGCTCTCATAAGCAACAAATTCATAAAATATTTCAAACCGGCAACAATTGAAGAAATGAAGGACTTAACGTACATGAGGGAATATTCCGCAGGAGCTACGATCTTAGCTGAAGATGAGGCAGTAGATTTTTTTTTCATAGTCGAGGAAGGAGAGTTCGAAATAGTAGAGTTCAATAATAAGGAAACAGTAAAGGGGGTGATTGGACAAGTATACGGAGAGGATGAACTTTTAGTTCATAAATTAAAGCTGTTGACCATCCAAGGTGAGTGTTGAAATTTCACATTATACACATAATTCGTCATAAGACGTTTCTACATACCGTGACGATTTTCATTTTTAAAATCGGTATAAAATGGTTCTACATGAGAACATACCAGCTTTCAATTTCCTTTTGGCGCTCTTGTTCATCTGAACAGTGTTTATGGATACGCCCAGATGAATGCATTATTAGAATATTTGGGTATAAGTAATATAGATCGTTTTAGTTCGACTCACTTAGGTCCGTTTGCACCAACGCCCCCTAAAATGTCGCTTAGCTAAGTTAAGGGTCGCTTAAATTCATCTCCAGTTGCACGACTGTCACTAAACAGAAACTTAACTAAGCGACGCTTAACTTTCTCAATCTAGTGACATTTCAGTATTTCATTTCTCCCTAGATCAATAAAGCGATTTCATTGGCTACACGCAATATTTGATGTTCTGTGGTTGAAGAAGTTTTAAATATTTCGTCTATTCTATGGCAGAAATATTTGTTTATATATTAATATATAAATAAACAAGCCCGATATGCTTTTAATTAAAGACTTTATACGTATAGACGCCTAGGAAATTCTCTTTCCACAATTTCTACTATTCATTAAAGAAGTCCATTAAACAAGTTAATAGCGTTGTTCGAAGTATATATTACAATTACGATTAATATTATTTTAGTCACATCACATTTGTTCGAAAATCACAAAGAAATATTAGACAAATATTTGGAAAACCAAACAAATCAAATTATTTTAGGTTAGAATCATAGATAAATACCAAAATAAATGTACATTTACCTTTGATCTATGGGTAGAATCCGCCTTTAAATACTTAAGTGGCCATGAATGAGCACTTAAATTAAAGGCTCGCTTAAGGGATTTAAGTGCCGCTTAACAGTTGGTGCACCGCCATTTAAGTTGAGGATTCATTTTAAGGGACGCTTAACGCTATGTGTGGTTGGTGCAAACGGGCCTTAATAATCCGTGGCCAGAATGGATTCCGTCCGTCCGCCCATGAGCACGATTACAGCCGATTTCACGGTTAGGACTCGTTTATACTGACCGGTACCGTATTCCGTAAGCCGTTACCGTATCCGTAAGAATTTCAGTAGCCGTTCATACTGGCCGTAAACTTATCCGTAAACAGAACATAGAGGTTATGGATTTTGCTCTATGCTTGTTAATAATTGTCATTTTGAATTTGAGTTTCAATGTTTTGAAACGTGCTGACCATCTTGAATTATAATTTATTATATTATTTGAAATTACCGCTATCAAAACAGAGATCGAATCTGTATTCAATACTATATAAATAATTGACTCTCTATGGAATGCGCATGTGTCAAAAAACTCGCCCACTATTACATGCTCTTAATTTGTCTTACTTATAAGATAATCTTATACCCTTATAAGATAATCTAATCTAATTATCTAATATATGTATGTAATTTGTCCAAATAATTCTAATTTCTATGAATTTGTCCCTAGAAGTTCAACACTTTACCGGTACCGGAAAAAGTTACGGAATGAGTATAAACGAAAGCATTGCATTCCTATGGTTCAACTTTTACGGTACCGGTATCTACCGGCCAGTATAAACGAGCCCTGCTTCGAAACTTTCAAATATGGCTATTCTGTTTTTCAAAACATATCTTGATTTTAAAGTATGAATGCGCATGATGAGAAAACAACGTTAATTACGTATAACGTGATACGCAAGCCTGCTGCAAATCACGTGATGCGGAAATGTTAACACCGCACTCAAAATAAAGAAAAATAACGTGCAACGCTAATACCGACCGACGTAATTTCATCTTTCATATCTCATTTATTTTGGTAGAATAGAATAGAATAGAATAATTTATTCATGCCATTACACAAAAGTGTTTACATACGTCAAAGCAACAATATATCACAAGATATCAGACACATCATCTGAAAAAAACTCATTCAAAGAATAATAACATTTTTCACAAAAATAATCTTTAATTGTTTTCTTGAAACTATTGACAGACAGAACCCTCACGGTGGCTGGCAATTTATTGAACAGTTTGGGACCATAGAATGATACGCCACACTTCATTCTGTTTATACGATGGAAATCTGTATACACGTGATCACTGTGGCGAGTACTATATTCATGCAAATTTCCGTACGTCCGGTATTCATTTACATGAACTCTAACATACAACATGCATTGCAACATGAACAAACATGGGACAGTTAGTATTTTCTTTTTCCTAAAAGCATCTTTGCAATCGTCTCTATATCCAAGATTGCTCAATATCCTGACCGATTTTCTTTGCAAACTAAAAAGTCGTTTTGTGTTAGGGTCGTGACCCCAACATAATATTGCATAGGATATCCTCGATTCAATGAGAGCATGATATACTGCAATAAGACTTTTTCTGAAACAGTACCCACCAAAATCCTCAGAGCAAACACACCAGAAGATACACCTTTACAGATCTTATCAATATGAGGCATCCAGGAGAGTTTATAATTCACCGTGATGCCCAGAAAATTTACTGAATCGGACACATTAAGACCCTCCAGTTCTCTCAAAGAAAAGTACATGAGGTGAGTTTTTGTATCATTTAGTTTGAGCTGATTACTGTGAAACCACTCGGAAATCGACACGCGAATATTCCCCATCAACTGCCCAATAAGGGTCCTACATGCTGCTTTCTTCAGTGCTGTGGTGTCATCTGCAAAAAGTACAAGATCGGCGTTTGAATCACAGCCGACAATATCATTGATGTAAATCAGAAACAAAAGTGGCCCCAGGACCGACCCTTGAGGCACACCAATCGCTACATTCAACAAACTGGATAATCCCCCTCTAAAATCAACGCACTGCTTCCTGTTACACAGATATGAGCCAATAAGATCGACTGCATCCTGCCCAAACCCATACTGTACAAGTTTATGAAGGAGGATCTCACGTGAGACACAATCAAAAGCTTTGCTCAAATCGCAAAATAAAGCACCTACATACTGACCTTCCTTGAAACCTTCATTAATAACTCTCACCAGTTCGGTAATGGCTACTGTTGTAGAATATATTCTACCAAAATAACAAACTCGCCATGAATTAGTGATAATCATTTCTTTATTCATTTATTAGATATCTGAATATCACGTTAGAAAAATTACTGTGTACATTTCGAGTACTTGAACTGGTCACAGTCTATATAATGTAGTCAAAATGTCTGTATTAAATAGACCTACAAAAAATACCGTTTCACTAGATATCTTTCTTTGATGTGTGAGCCATTATAGCCAAAATATGGAAGGCTATACCAGTTAGTTGATAACTATGGGACTTATCTATACGGATACTAATGAGTAATTATTCAAACTTTGAAAGATATATATTTATTAATAGAACTGTATCACAAGAGAACTTTTATTCGTGAAGTGTAATTTTTAGAAAATGTTTTTTCCATTACTTCCAAACTACTACGAAAATTTGTTGGAAATAGTTATTCCACAAATCTACCCTGAAAATTTGTGATCTCGTGCTCATTCAGTGAGTCAAACAAAACTATTGATACATTTATACCTAAATCTTCGAAAAATGCAGATATCAGGGTAAATCTACAAGCACTTTTTTCAAAAGAACAAAAAATTATATATGATCCGGAAAAAAAGTTAGAAAAATAATATTTGCGAAATTATTTTTATGTTTAAATTGGAAATATTATCATAGTATTTTTATGACAACCCTGGGTCCTTGATACATTGAAAGTGAAGAAGAGAAGTGTTAATTATGCACACCAAGCTGTGAGGTATATTTCTACCCTAGAGGTACTCCAAATATCCGAACATTGCCCAATAAGTTTCATTAGTTGTAGGTACATTTTTAAATTTATATTTCAATTTTCTGGTAAAAAGGACACTTTATTCATTTAAAAAGAAAACCTCTAAGCTAAACATGTGAATACTTATTTATTAATGAAATTTTCTCATTAAAATTTTCAGCAATAACCAACTGTAAGATATGGAGACTAGATTTGGAAGACTTCGAACATATCATTAGATGGCAGGGAGGAAATGCCAAAAATTCAGAAGTATTGCGGAACTATCCCTTGTTTGCACGTAAAAGTGAAGACGCCCTTTTGGAATTAGCAGATATTCTCGAAATTGAGACCTATACAGAAGAAGAGGTGGTATTCCTCAGGAGAAGTACGCTTTATATAATAAGTAACGGAGCTCTAAAATTACAAGGTATGTTTGCATTTGAATTTCATTAATTTATTTCCACCGTCTTGCAATTGGATATTTGAGTTTTTTTATTGATTTATTAATTAGTGGATTACTGCATATTTCTCAGTTTGTTTATGTTTTCAATTATTGTTATTGTTGTGTTGGGGTCTTTAACGCATCTTAAGCAAATGTTTTTTATGGTCTGGATTTTTCTGATGTTGATATCCGATGTCTGTATCCATCTGGCTGCTACGTAAGTGATAGTGGGCCGTGGGGCCATATAATTTTGTATATTTTCAAATTGTTTCTGCCCTTTAGTTTGCTCTTTTTTTCATTATTGGGTACAGAAAATCTTTGATCCTTCAAGCTTTCGTCTAGAGTTACTCCTAGGTATTTAGCTTTTTTCTTCCATAGAAGAAGGATGTTTATTTTAATTTCTTTGTCGGTTGGTTGTCAGTTTTTCGCTCATAGAATATGGTGCTACTTTTTTCGGGATTTACTTTAATTGGCTACTCTTCGTTTAGAAATATCTGAGATGTATACCAGATGAAGGACCTTGCTTTGATATTTCTTTTTTCTGATTTTTCTTTTCCAAGTTGCACTCTGCAGTTAATCTTTTTGACAAATTTTGTTCTGTATACAATACGTTTAACATTATCAAAATCTTGAAATTGTAGATTTGAGACCTTCGTTGGAAGATATTTCAGTTAGTTGACAGGAAAAAGGCCAGGTTTGTTGAAAAAAAAACTTCTTAAAACAAGGCCGACTAGTTTCGATTTTTAATCTGAAATCATCTACAGGGCTCTAAAATGAAAAAAGAACAAGAAATATTACCATACATTACATACAACAAGTAACAAAAAAGTGACAATGGCGAAAAACATCAATATCAAAATTGCCAATTTTATTAATCAATCGAGAATGCTGAGTAATAGAAATATCACAGTGAGAGAAAACGGAGGAAATTACAATGTTTACAATTATTTTTTTTTCTTAATTAAATCCTATAAATATACTTCGGTTACTCGTAATAATGGAATTGTTTAAATAAACACAATCATTATCTTGTTTTCTTTTGTTTATTCAAACAATTCCATTATAACGAGTAACCTAAGTATATTTATAGGATTTAAATAAGAAAAAAAATGATTGTAAACATTGTAATTTCCTCCGTTTACTCTCACTGCGATATCTCTATTACTCAGCATTCTCGATTGATTAATAAAATTGATAATTTTGATATTGATGTTTTTCGCCATTGTCACTTTTTTGTTACTTGTTGTATGTACTGTATTGTAATAATTCATGTTCTTTCTTCATTTTAGATTAAAAATCAAAACTAGTCGGGCGTGTTTTAAGAAGTGGTTTTTTTCAACAAACCTGACCTTTTTCCTGTCAACTAACTGAAATATTATCAAAATCGAACTAGTGATCATTACAACTGCATGTGTAGAAAGTGCAGTAGCCTGCGATAAATTACGACAGTCCCTAGTATGTTGACTCCTTCTGGATTTTAAGTACTGCTATCCAATATAGCAGTATGAGTCAACATATTTGTCTTAATTTAGCGCTAGTGCACTGCACTTTATACACATGCAGTTGTCAATGATCACTCATTCGATTTTGATAATGTTAAAGTGTTGTATACAAAACAAAATTTGTCAAAAAGATTAATTAATGAAATGATTTTTATAAGAATTACACCACAATTTTAGAACAGATGTAGATACGTTGAGCGCTGTGTATTGCAATTTGATCAAAGAAGTCAGATTTTGACAGTGAACATATGTGCGCCTGTCTTTCATTGTTGTTTAACTCTTTGATCTCTCATATTGTTCTTTATATTACGATGTATACATTCATTTGCGTTAGAACTCTGTTTTCCCTGTAAATTATTCCTCCAATTATTATATCATGTTATTCTGATGTGGTGAGTTCTCTTTCTTGTTATTCTATAATATAAAAATGAATCGCAAAATGTGTTTGTAAGCGCATAACTCAACAACGCCTGGACCAATTTGGCCAAATCTTTTTTTAAAATGTTCGTTGAAGTTCAAGGATCGTTTTTACGGCGAGAAAAATTAGAATTATCGCTGGAAAAACCCTAAAATAGCCCTTTTCTTTTTCCCATACAAATGATTTGTAACTAAAACGTTCATATTAAATTACAAGCACTCACTGTTGACAGCTGTTGACTGTCGACAGCAGACAATGGAAAATCAACAATTGTCAAATTAAATCAACAAGATATTGAAATAGATAATCGTTGGATTGTTCCATATTCACCCATTTTATCAACGACATTCAAAGCACACATCAACGTTGAATCTTGCCAATCAGTGAAATCTATTAAATACATTTGCAAATATGTAACCAAAGGGAGTGATATGGCTGTGATTGGAATTGGTGCAGAGAATTCCAATGATGAAGTTACCCAATAACAAATGGGCCGCTATGTCAGTAGTAATGAAGCAGTTTGGCGAATATTTTCTTTTCCTATTCATGAGAGACACCCTTCTGTTGTTCACTTAGCTGTGCATTTAGAAAATGGACAAAGAGTGTATTTTACAGCACAGAACGCAGTACAAAGAGCTGCTCAGCCATCATCTACTACATTAACCAGTTTTTTTGAGACATGCCAAAACGATGATTTCGTACAAACATTGCTATATTCTGAAATGCCAAAATATTATACCTGGAATCAATCCTCAAGAAGATTTATACTACGGAAACAAGGAAAACCAGTTCCAGGATATACAGATGTATATTCCACCGATGCGATTGGCCGGATTTATTCAGTACATCCAAGCAATGATGAATGTTTTTATTTACGACTGCTATTACTCAATGTACGTGGCCCAACATCATTCCAACAGTTACGAACTGTTGATGGTGAATTGTGTGGATCCTACAGAGAAGCCTGTCAACGTTTGCAATTGCTTGAAAATGACGCTCATTCGGATCAAACTCTCAATGATGCGGTAATATCATCACACGCTCATCAAATACGAACATTGTTTTCTATAATCATATCTACATGCTTCCCATCAAACCCAATTGATTTGTGGATCAAGTACAAAGATTATAAGTGTGATGATATTTTGTATCAAATACGGAATAGAATGGGAAATCCAAATATACAAATCAGTGAAGAAATTTACAATGAAGCATTGATTTCAATTGAGGACATGTGCTTGATAATGTCAAACAAACTATTAATTCAATTAGGCCTGACCGCGCCCAATCGTCCAATGCATGACGCTTTTAACCAAGAGTTGCATCGAGAAAAACTGTATGATCTCAACGCTTTGAAAGAATTAATTCAAACAAATCTTCCACTGTAAAATGAACAACAGAAGTATGTATTTGAAACTCTTATGAAAGTAACAAATGATGAAACTGGAGGGATTTACTTCTTAGATGCACCTGGTGGTACAGGAAAAACTTTTTGATTTCATTAATATTAGCAACAATTCGCTCACAAAATAAAATTGCACTTGCACTCGCTTCGTCGGGAATCGCAGCAACTTTGCTTGAAGGTGGTCGAACAGCCCATTCAGCACTAAAATTGCCATTAAATATGCAAAGCAATGAAACTCCAACCTGCAACGTTTCGAAGAACTCTGCAATGGCAAAGGTTTTGCAGCAATGTAAATTGATTGTTTGGGATGAATGCACGATGGCACATAAAAAATCTTTGGAGGCTTTAGACAGAACCTTAAAAGATCTACGGAGCAATAATAACCGATTTGGTGGTGCAATGATTTTATTAGCAGGAGATTTTCGTCAAACATTGCCAGTGATTCCACGATCAACGCCAGCTGATGAACTCAATGCATGTCTAAAGTCCTCCAATTTGTGGAAACATGTCAAAGTACGTCATTTAAGCAAGAATATGCGTGTCGAGTTGCAAAATGACCAATCTGGAAACATATTCTCTAAACAACTCATTGACATTGGTAATGGCAAATTTCCTATAGACATGTTGACTGGCTGCATAAACTTTCCTCAAAGTTCTTGTCAGTTAACTCGATCAAAAGATGAACTTATTCAGAAGGTGTGTCCAGATGTTTCTCAAAATTACAGAAACCATGATTGGTTGAGCGAACGAGCTATACTGGCTGCAAAAAACATAGATGTAAATGAATTAAATTTCAAAATTCAAGAACAAATTACAGGCGAATTGAGGATATATAAATCAGTTGATTCGGCTACTAATCAAGATGATGTAGTCAACTATCCACCGGAATTTTTAAACTCGCTGGATTTGCCAGGATTGCCACCTCACAATCTTGAATTAAAGGTTGGATCGGTGGTTATAATGTTGTGAAATATCAACCAACCGCGTCTTTGCAACTCTACACGGTTAGCGATAAAAAAATTACTAAACAATGTGATAGAAGCAACTATACTCAAAGGAAAGTATAGAGGAGAAGATGTTCTCATACCGCGTATCCCAATGATTCCGACTGATGTGCCATTTGAGTTTAAACGATTACAGTTTCCAGTGCGGCTTGCTTTTGCTATGACTATAAACAAGTCCCAGGGGCAATCATTAAGTGTTTGTGGTATTAATCTAGAAAACCCATGTTTCTCACATGGTCAATTGTATGTTGCCTGTTCCCGTGTTGGAAAACCATCAGATTTGTTTATCTATGCGCCAAGTAATCAAACAAAAAACATCGTATACCTCAAAGCACTACAATGATAATAATAATAATTATGATTCACATGATTAACAATAAAGCGATTACTAACTTTTAAATCCTTATATATGTTTTATTTAATTATTTTTTATTCACAACGCCCTACCACCAGGGTGACGGTTCTGTTCAGGAGAATTTTTTAAAATACGTAGGCACAAAAACTGCCACATTACAAATCTTTTTGACAGGACGAAGTCTGTCGGGTCAGCTAGTATTTTATTTATTTAATTGTAATATTCCATATTGTGTGAGACTTATTGGGTCATTATGAAATCTTGGTTTTCATTTTAATTTCAAGTTTTGATAAATATTTATTTTTATTTTATTTTATGACGTATGTGTACTTATCATTGTTATTATTTTTATATTTTTTGACGTTTGTATCCCTTATGATTTCTTCTGAGTGCTCAATTGTTTGTGTTTTTCTATTTTTGTAGCCTGAAGAAGGAAATAAAAGTTTCCGAAACGTCGCTGAAAGAATAATAAGTTTTTCATTTGGTTCCTTGTGCCGATATATATTACTGTATTGTATTATTTTTGGAACGATATAATCTTCGACGGGTTTCATTAATAGCATGATTCAAATTTTTCAGGACCAAATGGATCCATTGTGAAAGTTTTAAGCTGGGGGGAATATTTTGATGACAACATACCACCAAATCACGACTTCGTGCCTTTCCATCCTGGAGTAGAACTCTTGGTCATAGAAAAAAAAGATGTTGATAAGCTGATAAGAAAAAGAGATGATTTTTATCTACACCCATCCAATTTCTCAGAAAAAATAATAAGAGGTAGGTTTAAACCTAAGATGATATATATTCATAAACTTTGTATTAACTGTAGGGAAAATTTTTCTAATTTTAACATATAAAGTGTCACTTTTCAAAGCATTCAAAGTAACGTTAATTTCGCCATTGATTGTGAAAATCTAAATTCTCAACTCGTTCAAAAAACTATTTAAGTGCACGCATGTGGAAAAATTTATTCCCTAGCAAGAGCCATTCCTTATGTCAATATTTTTTTAATGAATTTTATTTTATGTTTATTTTCAGATCCATGGGCTAACATAAAGTTCAATGACTTGAAATTGATAGACACAATAGGAGAAGGTAGTTTCGGAAGAGTAGAACTGGTAGCATATTCGAGAAAATGGAAGACCGATTATTTTGCTCTTAAGAAGATCAACAAACGAAGAACAGTTAAGGGAAATTGCCAACATTTCGTGATCTCAGAAAGGAGAATACTTCTGAGATGTGATAATCCCTTTATAGTGAAGTATGTACGAATGATTCAGTAAGAAATATAAAGTAGAAAGTATTTTTATGAGGTCAAGTTTGTACCATTTGCCACTTTTTCCTTCGAAAGAAGGATGACAAATAATATTTTTGACGCTCTTGTTCACCCGATCAGAGTGCCTATCATTTTGCCCGAATATCTGTAATTTTGGAATATAGAGCCGAAAATGACCTCAATCGATTGGGTTCGACTCCCTGATGAAGAATTCGTGGAGAAAGTTGAGTCTGTCCGGCCGGCCGTATCCTCTCTAGCATCCAAAAGAGATAAGCTAGAGTTTTCATATTTTCAGAATAGGTTAATTGTCCAAATATCTCGGTCAAGTTCGTTATTGGGCCAAATCCGTCGGATGGTTCAGTAGTTATGAGCATCTGAAATTTTGTTTCCTCAATAACTACTAGAATATCCATCCGATCAAGTTGATACTTGAAATATTTTTGAGGGAGGCTGAAACAAAACAACTCACAAAATTTCGCAGAAATCGTCACGATACAAAATTTTCAAAAAATTCCCAAAAAAAAAATTTTTAATCCTCACTATCTCATAAAACATTTTTCGGATTTGAATAAAAATTCCTGAATATATCGAGGTGATCGATATCTTACTTATTCTCAAATTTCATTGTCGTAGCTCTTTTTCATCTAAAGATATCATCATTTTTTTCATTTATTCAAGGGAAAAGAGAAATGACATACGTCCCGATGAATTTCTCTGAACGATGGCCAACACAGATCGATATTCGATTGACAAATGCCGGCCTCATTAATCAGTGTCAGCTGGCGTTATATTAATCAAAATTTTTCATAACTGGAAATCATAGAGGTAGAATTCAGTCTCGATGGCTGAAACAAAATACGTTGTCAAAATTTAGAATAGCACTGACGTAAGTTTTTAGAAGGGAATAGGTTTGTTCATTCATTAGGCGTTCATATTTGCATCACATTGTCCCATAGTACGAGAAAAGACTATTGTTCACCTGATCAGAGTGCTTATAGATTTGTTATGGTTTGAATATTTAGGTACTCCCAAGTAGCTCAACAAGAGCGCCAAAGCAATCTGACCTCACGTCAGTGCTTTCTAAATTTTTTTAAACTAACTACGGCAATGGAGTCTGAATGACTCCAGATACAAAGACTTGGCCATTTAATGTGATCGTCTAGCAAGGGTAGGACTCTATGTTATGTTTACGTAATAATTCCAGTTCGTGATCATTGAGATTAGTGAAAATAATTGGGTAACAAAAAATGGTAAATAAAACACAACACTTAGACCCAAACACTCAACTCTTTATTCAGGATCTAAAAAATATAGAGGAAAGCCTCAGGCAGAAAACCCCTTATGTTAGGTGATGTTAGGGCACTTGTTTAAAACTAAATGGTTAATCATTAACAGCTAGCAAACTCAAGTATAACAATTCGGGAAAAACTATGACAATACAAAACGGATAGTAATCATAATAATCAGAGCAACTTTCATAATTCAAAGAGAATAATAAGCATGGTAAATATGGCAACTTCAATAATGCAACAAGGATAATAATTATGGCAAATATATACTTCAATAATGCAACACGATAATAATCATGGCAAATATGTAAACGACTAATTATGACCATCGTTATGGTCTCGGCCCCAGGGTATTTGAGCCATAACTATAATATTGCATGAGCTAAGGAATTGGGAACACGGGGAAGGTCATGGAGTTCCAGCGGCGGCTCTGAAAAAATGACAGAAAGTTTCGAGGTTGATGAAAAAAGTATATTCTCTCATTTTTGTCCTTGGCCTTGGAACTGCCCCTTCAAGGCCTTCGATCTAGGTAACTAAGAAATCTCATACAATAGTATAGGAATGGTCCATAATCTCGAGACCCCTAAAGAAAATATCATGTAATACGGGCATATAGATATATATATAGCAGTACGAGATCATAGAAATAAAAGAACGAAAGTGCTCTCATCACTTGATAAAACATAAAAATTATAAACATATAAATCAATAGAAAGGAAACATAGACATAAAAAGCAGCAAGAGAACAACATGAATAATAATAAGACAATTTCTACAAAGATTACAAGAAAACATACCATTAAATAAACAAAGGATCTCTCATCACTTGATAGAATAGTAACCATAAGTGAATAAAATCAGAATAACTGTAAGGAACATGAGCACAACATGATACTAAGAACTATACATAATCGACAGTAAGAAATACATATAATCAACAATAAGAGATATACCTAATGGTAGCAAGTAGGGTTATCCAAAACAACAAAGCATTACATTCATAAAGAAATCAGAATCAATGACAACGGCCCAATCATCACCTAATACACCATGAAACCTCATAATATTGCATAATAACAGTATTAATTTACAAACATAATAGAAGGATAATAAATTCACTGAACCAATCCAGTTCTCAATGCTATTCATCAACAAAGGTTAATGAAATGGACAAGTAACCAATAACATTTAAAATAGTCTCAATTATACTTGCAAAATATGTTCTAGACTCACTCAACGTAAGATGGCTTCGTTTTCGAACTCACACATAGGCACTAACACTTTTTTGGGTCTCTATTACTTCTCTCACAACTCCACCGATAATGGTCCCACCAGCTTGCATTATTTCTTTCTTTTTCTTTCTCACGCACTCGCGCAGATCGACGCGGGCACCAGGCAGTGACAGACGTGTTCTTCTTCATCTTTCTTTATTTGAACCATGGAATATTCTAATATTCGATATTCATTATATTTTCAGACTCCATAAAACATTCAGGGATGATGAATTCGTTTACTTGCTGCTTGAAGCTTGTTTGGGAGGAGATGTAGCAACTTTTTGTAGACGTATCAAAGTTTTGGACAAAGAAACTGCCCGGTACATTACGGCTAGTGCAGTGGAAGCATTGGAATATCTGCATAACAAGAACATCATTTATAGGTAAGTTATCAAGTTCCTCATGGAGACAATTTTTCTTTCTACTATTTTCATAATTATGCATATTTAATTTTTTTTCAGGGATCTTAAAGCAAGTAATTTGGTAATAGATCAATACGGTAACGTGAAGGCGTCAGATTTTGGACTGTCCAAACATTTAGGACACACTGGAAAAACTTGGACTTATTGTGGAAGCAAATGCAATATGGCACCAGAAATAATTCTTAATGAAGGCCAAGATAGAGCCGTGGATTTGTGGGCTTTGGGAACTATGATTTACCGATTGCTGTCTGGTTGGTAAGTGAATTTTCAAGAATATTTGATTACTACTCACCATTGAAAATTTAGACGGGGTGATATTTTGGTCCTTCTTGATATCTAAAATTAGGATTATAATATTGTTCGATATTCTTTATAGAGGTAAAATATTTTTGCAATCTGAGCTGAACAGTCCTGGTAATACAAGATGAAATAAAAATAGCCCTTAGTATAATTAGCCTCAGATAGAGAGGCTTATTCGCTGCAACCAGAAAAACAATGAATTAACTACCACTGGAGCAATTAAGTGCGACTTAAAATGATACTTTTTGGCTTCGATTCAGTCAACCGATTTCCTCTCTAGGTTGATTTCAACTCAATGATATTAGACAATAACAAGCATTTGAGGTCTTCAAACTTCAAGAATATTCAAACGCTGCAAACGTTTTCGAATATCTTAATCCGAATTTTTTGGTTTTCAAATAGGTCGAACTAACTGGGCCTCAGAAACTCCAATTTCAAACACCCTACATATTGAATCAAGGAGATCTATTGCGCTCCAATTTTCATATCCTATTATATATATAATTTAATAATTTTTCAACATTTGATTTTTTTTCTAGCAATGCTTTTTATCACCGGAATCCATTGGTTTTGTTCGAAAGAATTTTAAAAGGCATTGAACTCAATGGGTTTTCATCCAAAGTTTCTGATCGACAAGCTGAATATTTAATAATGGAATTATGCAAAAGAGAACCATCTGAGAGACTGGGCTATAATAATATCATAGATCTGAAGAAGCACAAGTGAGTTTCTTTCGAGATTTTCGAGAAATAATGATTTTTAATTTAAATATTTTTTTTTCCAGATGGTTCTCAGGATTTAACTGGGACGCACTTAAAGCAAGGACTCTGTTACCTCCAAGATGTTTGATACCAAAGTTGCATTATGCCGGAGACACTTCAAATTTTGAAAAAGTGATGGATTGTGAGAGAAAGCTCGTAAAAGAAATGAGTAATTGGGATCAAGAGTTCGAATGAAATATTCTTCAAAGATGACTATGTCACTATATTGTATTATATGTACAGTTATTTGTTTATTGTGAAGTATATATTTATCTATAAGTATTTGTTCTTATTCAAGCTAAAAATAAAAGAATTAACTCTCTTGAATATACCATCAAACGAAAATGTAGGTAGCTTAATTTTCATTCAATACCAAATTACAATTTACCTCCTTTTGGAATTGACGTAATTAATTCTATTCAATCATCAAACGCATACAACTCCCTTGCTAAGACCTGGAACCGAGTTTCAGCGCCTTCTTTCAGCGTGGTAAGAATTAATGAGATTATTTAGAGATTTTGTCAACAGATGGCGCTAGAGCAACTCAATGACTGTTTAGTACAGCCCTATTTTCAATAAAGTTGTTTGGTTAAATTTGATATCCCGCTAATTCAAATCCTGTTTACTATGAATTTATAATTAATCAATTGACAAAATTAGAACATTACCGATATAATATAAACAACATATTGCTAAGGTGACACGTAATTTTTATAAATGAAGATGATGAAGTAATAAATAGATTGGTGTAAGAGTGGAAAATGTGCTAATAGTGAAGTATTAATACAAAATATTTTTCCAAAATTTTTTATTTCACAACCGATGAACAATTTTTTGGATTTTCTCTATTTTCAAAGAAACATAGGAGTTTATAGAGAAAATCTCATCTGCGCAAGTCGGCACGAATGTAGCACAACTGCATGACTGACATTTTCACAGAAAACATATTAAAGTATGCTCACATTCTATTTTTCAGTTTATTCGGAAACCAGTTCGAATTTTGCCAAGAGATTAATAAATAGCACAACTTTACACATGCCTAGCACAATTTTCTCAACATATTATGCATGCAAAAAAAAATATAGTTCTGGGCTGACTTTGTTAGGAATTTCGGTGATTTTCCGGAAAATGTGCGGTATTTAATGGAAATATTACTAACACAAATTGCCCACTCGTTCGCGATTAGGAAAGGAAGTTCTGGGGGAACTTTTTTTAACTTTTTATTTTCCGGAAAATCAATCTGTTATTTGTTTCTTGTGAAGTATATATTTATCTATAAGTATTTGTTCTTATTTATGCTCCGACATGAAAGAATTAACTCTCTTGAATATATCATATATATATATAATATATCAAACGAAGTGTAGGTAGCTTAATTTTCATTCAATACCAAATTACAATTTAGCTCCTTTTGGAATTTACGTATTTAATTCTATTCAATCATCGAACTCATACAATAGATCGGCAACTCCCTTGCTAATACTTGGAACCGAGTTTCAGCGCCTTCTTTCAACGTGGTAAGAATTGATGAGTTTATTTAGAGATTAAGTCAACAGATGGCGCTAGAGCAACTCAATGACTGCTTAGTACAGCCCTATTTTCAATAAAGTGGTTTGGTTAAATTTGATATCGCGCTTTCGTCAAAGTTAATGATCTACAATCTACACGTACTAGCAAACATTGACACAATCCAAGAAGTTATAAAAAACACACACACAAATTTTTCAACTTCACAATTCATAAACATGACAAAACAATTCATCTTGGTAAGACAAATCCCGAAAACACCAACATAAAAATTAAACATAAACTCACACACCACATCATGTTGTCATGATAATCCTCCCCTACAACCCTCAAACCACCTGAGAATAATAGTGTTTCATTTGTACCTCATCATATATCTCTAGGAAAAACTGTAAAACCATCAACAAATCAACACTGTATATGTATACTTAATAAAATCAAACCTTCAGATAAAATCAATAGGTTAGGTGCTGAATATGAATGTATTTAAACTTAAGTAAATGTATCCATGTTATTTCCCCTTGTAAATAATTTGTATATATATAACATTAAAAAACAATAATAAAAAAACGCTGAAAAGCTACTAATAGTGTTTCATTTGTGATATCGCGCTAATTCAAATCCTTTTTACTAAGAATTTATATTTACATCGTTTCGAATAAAAATCAATTGACAACTTTAGAACATTACCGATATAATATAAACAACATATTGCTAAGGTGACACCTAATTTTTATAAATAAAGATGATGAAGTAATAAATAAATTGGTCTAAGAGTGGAAATGTGCTAATAGTGAAGTATTAATACAAAATATTTTTTTCTAATTTTTCTATTTCACAACCGATGTAGTAATTTTTTGGATTTTCTCTATTTTCAAGGAAACATAGGAGTTTATTGTGAAAATCTCATCTGCGCCAGTCGGCACGAATGTAGCACTACTGCATGACTTTGACATTTTCACAGAAAACATATTCTCACATTTTTCCCATTTTTCAGTATATTCGGAAACCAGTTCGAATTTTGCCACACTCCTTTGCGACTAGCAAAGGCAAGTTCTGGGCGAACTTTTTTTAACTTTATATTTTCCGGAAAATCAAATGAATTATCTTAAATATTCGAACAACCCTTTTAGTGAGAATGGCGCATAGTTTATTCAAGTCTTTGAAAATCAATTTTCCAAAAAGTGCCGGGCTGACTTATTTTATAAGACATTTATTTTTTATTTATTTATTTGACAAAAATGAATACAAATACATATGTAATCGTAATTGATTCCTCGCTTATCCCATGGTGAAACATAGTTTGATATTAATTAACAAAAATTGAATAAAATGTTAATTAAAATACATATGTGTAAATCCATAAACAGTATTCACAAATTCGAATACTGTTATAATGTGTACATCGAGGATCTATTCTGGTAATAATATTATTTGTGCTACAGTTGAAAAAAACATATAAATATATATACACATACATTCATGAAAAATTACACATCATATAAAAGAGAAAAAAAATATACTTATAAGAACAATACTGTGAATGTAATAAGAACTTTGAAGCCAACATAGTAAGTAGGCTTTGAAACCTTCGACCTCGCTGCATAGCCTACTCGACTGCGCATGCGCCAAATCTAGATGTCAATTTCAACAAGCGGCGATTTTCAACTTTCAGTTTTGCGCATGCGCAGTAGAAATGCGTTTGGACTGAAATTCACAATATATGTCTAATATATATATATGGTTGTTGGTCAATATAATCAGCAATTTTTGTATACATCAAATTTAACTGCAATATAAGTGAAAACTAAATCAACATAAGTAAATCTATTGATTTCAAGTATCATACAATCGATGGTTGTCATAATGTAACCGGGACTACAAATGGATAATATTCTCATATTTTTTTCTATTTGAATAGATTCTTTTCTTGGGCAAACTTTTATTTCTCGTGGTTAACCAGAATTTCAACCAAATTGATTAAAGAAGAAACATTATGCCATAGAATAGCGTGGTCAAGAACATAGATCCCAATTCTTCTTTCGGCGCACCGGTATATAAAGAACATTAGTTCTTCTAGCAGCACAGATTTCCCATTCGCGTTGCTTGGAGTTGTTGAAATTGAGTTTTTACTATTCGTATAAATTTTTCCATTCTTCAAACCGCATTTTATCTACCTGTATTTGTATATTTAATTAACTACTTTCCATTGTGGATACCTACATCTGTACCTAAGGTATCACTAAGGGACTATAAATATCGAAGACAAACATAAAGATTTCAATACGAAGTCAAATTTCCACTTGTTTTTCAGTGGATAAAACAAAATGTTCAGAAACAGAACATCTGAGTCAACAGAGGAGTATTCTTCTAACTGTATAGCTGGATTTCCTTCACCCGATGTATTTCGTATAGCTGTGAGTATTTTAGGCTTAGAACCTGATGTATGGGAACATTATTTATCCAAGAGAAAAATCTACGATGCCTTGAAGGCAAACAAATTTATGAAACATTACGATCCTTCAATTATACAAAGCATAATGGATTCCATGTACATGCAAGAACACTCGGAGGGAGAAATAATTATGGACGAAAAACGGAAAGGAAAGCATTTACTAATATTTGAAGAGGGTGAATTTCAAATACATGAAGGAATTGCTGGAAAAATTGGGGAAATATATGGAGTAGAAGAGTTTTTAATGCATTATCAAAAAATTAAAAAAATCAAAGGTAAGGAATGGAATTAAATACTCCTAAATGGGTAATCATATTGACTATGTAAAGTAGAAACACTAATTTGGTTTTTTCAGCAATAAGTAAATGTAAAGTCTGGATACTAGATCGGAAGGAATTCAAAAGGATCATGAAAAGTAGCGGAGTAAATCTCAAAAATAAAGAAATATTGGAAAATTTTTGCTGGTTCAAGGGATGTAATGAAGAGACAATTGAAAAAATAGCAGATGCCATTACTATCGAGTACTTCGGTACTAATGAAACATTAAAATTGAGGGAAAATATTCTATATATAATCAGCAACGGCACTGTTAGAATAACTCAAAATATTGAAGGTGAGAGAGCTTTTATTTTTATATAAAAAACGAAACACGACTTTGTTTAGCAGTTATCTTTTAACGTATAGTTAAGGGTAGAAGGGTTTTTCGGTAACTTGTCATTCGCATCGGCGGAGTACGCTCTAAAGTTTACTTGGGCAGAAATATCTATATTAAATTGGAGTATCCGTTTGTAATACAGAACTAACCAATTTTAACAAATGCAATCACGGTAATATTGCGGAAAAATATTTTTTCAAATTTTTGCCTGTTGGTTCATATGAATCTCTAATATGGCTGGACAAGTTCTTTCAGCAAATTCACTGGCTTAACTTATGCAACAGCAAATAACTCTCACAAAAAAATACTAAAAAAACAAGTTCAATGGAAAATTACAAATGGTTTTACAGAATTCTGACCGAAAATATGTAATAGTACAGTTGTTTGTCAGGCATACTCCGAACATATGAGGGCGCTATACTAACGGTTATATCTATAAATTACCATAGGCACACGCAAACTGAAGAATTGCTATGCTATTTTGAACTTTGGGACTGAACAAAATATTTTGCTATTGAATACTACGCGGAAGTAGTCGCGGGTAACATTTAATCTATACATACAAATAAAGTGTAGTTGTAATAGTCAAAATTCAGAATAGTGTTAACTATTTAAATTTGGATTTTCATTCATTTTCGGTTTTTTACTGTAGTAATTTAATCAACTATCTAATTACCAAATGAAACACACATAATGCACATATGAATAAGCTTTCAGATTGGAAAATGTTGATAGCTACTTAATTAAAAAGGGAACAGACAAATTATTTTGTATATTCCTAACTCATTTGGATTCTGCTTGAAATCATTTTAATTTGTTGGTTTGTAAGACATTTTTATTAATGGTTACCTGCCATCTGGCATGCTGTAATTAACATAATTATAATATAATTATAATAATAATAAAATAATAATATAATGATAACATAATATTAACTTAGTAATTAATTGATGTAAATTATTTTCAGATTTATATTCTTGTACTTGACTTGTCCTATACACCTTTTTGTGTCCTAAAGGATTAATAAATTATTATTATTATAGATATGTAGTAGGCTGATTGTACTATAAATATCGAGACATACCTAATCACAGAAACTCAAAAGAATTTTCCTGTATATTATATAATATTTCAGATCAAGGAAAAGGGACCATTCTTCAGGTTTTGAATCGAGGAGATCATTTTGAGGGCGAAACAAATTCCACGAATAAGATTATTGCGTTCGCTCAGGGTGTTGAATTATTAACCATAGAGATGGGATTTCTCAATGGGTTAATTGGAGAGAATATATTTTTCAGACAGCAGCTTGCTAAGTTGCCGAAATCTCAAGGTAAGTTGAAAAAATTATCATTTTATATAGTATTAGTTGAAAACCCCATCCCAACTTATGGCCTGAACCTTTTAGTTTTTGAGCTACAAAGTTTGAAACATTTAAAAAAAAACTTTGGAAAGTTTTTAGATATTTTTTCGAAATTTGGCACGCCGCTTTGAGAATCAACTGTGACTTGTCGATGTGGAATAATTTTTGAATTTAAAAAAAAATTTTTTTTCAATAACTTGAAAATTTAACTTGAGTTAAAAAAAACTCAGAGTAATTTCTTTTCCGAGATATATTATCGTTGAATTGAACTCATGAATTTCTAATTATTTTCAGACTCTTGCTCTGATGTAGAGTTGGCAGATTTGGAGGATATAGGAATGTTGGGAAGTGGTAGTTTCGGCCGTGTTTACCTAGTACGACATTCAAAAAATCCAGATAACACTAGATACTTTGCTCTCAAAGAAATAGGAAAATATCATACTTGCGAAACTCTTCAACAAACCCATGTCATTGCAGAAAGAGAAATACTGCTGAGTATTGAACATCCCTTCATAGTCAGGTATGTAATATAAGTTTAAATATTATGTTCTCACGAAAATGGACAGAGCTTGTCAGTTCCATACTGGAAATATACATAAATAATATAACATTTATAGTATATAGTTATTTTTATTGACCAGAAAAATGTTTCCTAGGAATAATATTTAGTGTATTGGCCGAGTCAAATTTTAAAAAAGTTTGCTCTTTCTTAGTTAAAAGCTTGGCGAAGTCACTAAAATTGTATTCACTTATTGTCCAAAAACAGTAGGAAATTGCAGGGATGACCAGTGTAGTCGACTGTTTTCCAAAGATTTTTTTTTATGAATAAATATCAGTAAATAACGAAACATCTTCAACATAGATTGTGCAACAAGTAATAACACTTTATACGAAGTTCACCGGGTCAGTTAGTATTAATATAAAATCTTATTCCTTATCCATGTTCAAAGTATTTTTTTGTTATAAAAATGTTTTGTTATTTCTAGGCTATACAAAACATTCAGGAGTTCGAGATATGTATACATGCTCTTTGAAGCTTGCCTTGGCGGCAAACTTGGGGTAGTTTTGTGTAAAAAGGGAAGTTTTAACCAAGAAACTGCCCGTTTTGTTGCTGCTTCAGCAGTTGAAGTATTAGATTATCTTCACAATAAGAATATACTTTACAGGTATGTACTGAATTCCCATTTTTATTACCACACGGAAGAATGTAAAATGAAGTTCAGAATTTCAAATATCCTGAGAAATTTCAGAAATTTTCGAAGACTTATTTATCAGAGGTTACATACATTTCCATGTACAAAATTGGTGCGCTGAAGAGTTTGAAATTTTTTTAAAATTATTCTAACTCAACTAGCCTTCAAAAATGACCAACCTTTTTTTAATAAAGATGGTCCTACTTAAATTAGATTCATATTTTTAAATTACATATAACTATTGAGTTTCTATTTTAAGTAGCTTAAAAATTCAAATTTTTTTTATGTTAATTTCAAATTGTTGCTGCCATTTTGACAAACCCTTTTCAGTTTTAAGAATTCATTGATTTTTCATATGAAGTTGTATCTGTAGATACATCCTTTATTTCTATTTATGTAATTTCTCTAGGGACCTCAAAACTGACAATATTGTCATCGACCAATATGGATATGTAAAACTGGTAGATTTTGGATTTGTCAAGCATTTGGGATATCCTGGAAGAACGTGGAGCTTTTGTGGCACACCATGTTATATGGCTCCTGAAATAATTTTGAATGTGAGCCATGATCGAGCAGTTGATTTTTGGGCACTAGGGCTCATGATTTATGAAATGTTGTGCGGATGGTGAGTATTTTTTTTGTCTTATATTAAAATTCTGGCATTGGTTAGTAATTACTTGAAGATAAGATATTCAAATAGAAGATAATTTGTGGATATTAATTAGTTATTGCAAGTACAAATAAATGATCTTAAGAGATTGCTCGTGCAAGTCTCAAATACAGGGTGTCTCAAGTTCGAGTGCTTATTAGACGTTTCTGGAGAACTAGACATATTTAAAATCTGACAATTAGGAATATGATATTGTTCGAAGTTCTCTACAGAGCTAAAATATTTTCGAAGCCCAAATACTTCCGGTTATACAGGGAGTGAAAATAAATTCAACGAAAAATTTTTTTTTCAAGTTTTCCATTCCCTAGTATGATCGAGTATTCAAAAGTGAATACATTTCTGTTGAAACCATTGTATTAAATCGAATAGTTTCCAAAATATAAAAAAAAATGGAAAAAAAGTGAAATATGTTCGGTCAGTAATATGTTCATTATTCTTATTTTAAATATCCTGAGCGTAAATCGTTTTTACAACATCGAAGAGGAAGGATGTGAAAAGGTCATGCGTCTTTTGGATTTCAAAAATATCATCACAGGGTGTTTCAAATTTTGTGTTGAAAATTGTGATCTTTAATTGGCCATAAGTTTTGTTTTTCAAATTAGAACCCTATTTTTTTATAATTGTGTTGGACAGAAATAATTATAGTTTTCTCATATGATTATGCTCCTAAATTCAATAATTTCTGAGTTATTTGAGATTTTCAGCCGTGAATCTCTCGATATTTTCTCCCGTTCGTGCTCACAATAATTGCTTATTTCAGCGTCTGCAAATTGATAACAGGACAGGAAATAAAAATTGATCATATATGAATTCGTTCTCCTTCAAATAATACTCAGTAAATCATCAGTAAAATTTTTATCAAATTATCTTCTGTTGATTAGCGATAAAAAATTATAACCATTTTTTTTATAGTAACATGTTCAATGATTGGAATCCACCGAAGGCTTATGAAGAGATAATGGCAGGTATTGAAAATGTGAAATTTCCATACAAATGTAAGGGACTTTCTGAAGATCTAGTGAGGAAACTATGCACAAGAAATCCCTCTGAAAGATTAGGATATAATTCTATAAATGATATCAAGAAACACAAGTAAGTTATTTTCTTCAGAAATGTTTTTCATTGGGCATTCCCTTTTGAATACGAATAGTTATCCATTATTTATCATTGAATAAACTGGTTCACTCACTAGGAAGGAAAAATCAGCAGTTAAGTTTCTGCACAAGATAAAATTCAAAACTATCCTGATTCCCACCAAGCGGATTGCGTATCCCAAATTTCGAACGGTGGAACGCCATACACACATCGTTTTCACTGTACCTGCGCATTTAAGTCTTCGCGATTCCTTCGTAGTAAATGGGCCCCTTCAGGCAGTTATTCCGAAAAGCATTGAAAATTTTTGGCACATTCTTGATCTTCACAAAAAAAATTATTTCGTTATGCTTTAATAAACTGAATTTTTTCTAGATGGTTTGCAAAATTCAACTGGGAAGCACTCATTTCAAGGACTATGAAACCCCCCAAATGTCTCATACCATCTCTGAAACATGCTGGTGATATGTCGAATTTCGATGATCAAAATGAGGATAACACCCAGCTTCCGCCTAAGGATTTAAGTAACTGGGATCATATATTTGAACAATAAATCTTATTAAAACGACTGTTATATTACTCGAATGACTTGATGTATATTTTATTTAATAAATACTTTTATATATATATTGATACGATTTTCTTCGATTCCTTATACTGAACACCCGTTGAAAAGGGCGGATTGGGGATTTACTTAAAAAAACTTCTTATCCCAGGACTGTTCCCCCATTTTTAATAATTTTAATTTAATGGTGAAAATTGCCGTCCGTGTGCCATGTTGAGGTTGAGCGCATGGCGTTGTAAGTTACAATATAACATTTTTTTGAGCCATAAATAAATAAATATAAAAATCTAATAAAAATATAATATATTGTCTACGGGAAATTTTTCTAATAATTATAATAATCATTCCACAAAATATAGTATAATTTTAACACATCAACGAACTGATTCCCGCTTTAGATTCTTTTACTGAAGTTGATTTTCCAAGAAACTAAACCTCTGTTACTCAGCAACTTCTTCCGCGAATTCCTAAAGCACAGTTCATCGAAAAAATATTTAAACAATTGCCATTAAATTTGTTTGGTTCGTGGAATTATTTTGTTTACCCATATAATTGTGATAACAAATTGAATAAATTCAATACTTTGTTTACAATCATTTTTTATGCTAACAAAACAAAAAGATGCACCGTTATGTTATGAAAAACTTTATTTTTATTTGTCACGTATTTGTCGTTAAATAAGGAAATTTATTTTTTCCAACAAATGGATTATTTCAATATGTCGAAAATAAATAATTCACAACTCCTTAAAAACTTGTAATATATGATATACATAATTTTATTTCTTAATGATGATGTTCATTTGTTTATGAATATTTTTCTTATTTTTAATAGTACGGAAGGGTAATAGGAATTTTCTTTTTTATCATAATTGACAGTTCACTACAAATGAAAACACAAAGAAATTTTTTTCATTTACAATTCAACTTTTTATAATTAAAAACTACATGAAATTTTCTTTCTCCTGGCACACGCTATTATGCTCAGGCTCATTGAATTTATTCATCTGAAAATATGAATTTTTCATTAATTCGGAAAAAAGAAAGGTCAAAGAGTACGTCAGAAATTTCAATTTTCGATGCTTACATAGATCCGTATTCGATTGACATCGGTCGGACTCGTTCATTCAATTTCACGTGGAGGAAAATACATCGAAACGTTCATTTACAATGAAATAGTGTATGTTTCAAAATTTTGAAACCAAATTCGTGTTCTGAAAAAGTTTGATACACGAATAAGTCATTCAGAAGATTCGATTTCGAAGAATTATCACTTTTGTGTAATTTGGATTTATATATGCCTTGGGTTGGATCTTCGAGTGAAGGTGACAACATGACACTTCCTTATGCTGTGAGACATTTTATTAACTTTAAACCAATGTTCCACTCTGTTCAAGTCATCCTGTAATAGAGCGCAGTCAAGCAAACTCAAGATCCTACTAGACATTTTGAAATCATCCGCGAACAACAGAGCAGCGGTGAACCTCAAACAGGCAGGAAGGTCATTAATAAATATTAGAAACAGCAATGGCCCCAGAATGCTACCCTGGGAACACCTGAACTCTGTTTTATATCTTGTGATAACTTGTATCCTTCAATGTAAATAGGATTCTATGAAATCACAAGCATCTCTCGAAAAGCCATTCGTAGCAAGCTTATCAATGCAGAGTGGTTAAAAAAGCCATCGAAGAAAAAAGGAGGGGAAAATTGACCTGTTCAGAACGGCAGCGTTGCGTTGACTGCACTGCATAAAGTGGGCTTCGAAATTTTGGCTACCCTACACTCCTGACTTGGCCTCAGCGATTATTAGCCCAGTCATATTAGGTAAAAAAAGGGGTCAACCTCGGAATGAGAGATAATATTAACTATAAATTGGTATAAACCTTTGTTTTATCGTGCTAAATGTTGTCACAAATGATACCGTGTCAGCGTCTTAAGATATTGAATGTCAAAGGTCATAAAAATTGGTTTTTCGTGAATATCTCGCTTTCTATTGCTTAAATAATATTTTTACCTAGTTGTAGAGTATAAAATTCTCTACAATTTTCGTTCCATGTTCTTTTTTAATACGATCAACCATTTTTGAGGTTAGAGTGAGAATGGTCATATATGGTCCAATGCAAGGTCAAGCATGAGTTACGGTTATCAGTACATTATATAAAGTCTATTATTTATTAAATTATTATAATTATTAAACAATGGCCATTATTTATGTACTAATTATTAATTGTTGATATTTTATCAAAATCAGTAACTCAATTTTTTATATTTAACTATTCAACTATAGTATATTATTAATTCTGGAATATATATTTTTAGTTAAAACGTCATTACATACGTTTTCTTCAAAACGTGTAAATTTTTTAATACTTATATACCTTGATATACTTGTCCCTACCCTATGACCTTTTCTATTTATAGCCGGTACAGATATTCTATTGTATTCAAGGCCACTTTCTCTTTTAAGGGACCACTTTGTATTCGTCAAGATTATTCGTTAGTTTGAAATTGTATCTTCTCAACGACGGACGTACGGTTTTAAGAGCTATGACTGATTTGTGTTTTAAATATAACACACTACAGTTCAGAAATTGTTGTTGTATTTGACGGATATTCGGACAATAGTGAAAATATTAAAGCAATGGAACAACAAAGAAGAACTGCTGCAGTTTCTAAATCGTATGAAGTACGAAGCCAAGAAAAATTTTTATCGGTCTAATAAAACAAAATTTATCTACATGCTTGTCGAAAAATTAATAACTATTAATATCACAACAAAACAAGGCCAGAGATGATGCTGATGTTCTCATCATCGAGACAGCTATTGCATTATCAGAACATCAAAAATTACCGTCATCATAGGAGAAGATATGCTCGTTATTTTAATTGGGCGTACTCAATCACATCAACAGGAAATTTTCTTTAAAAAAGTTGGGAAAGGCAATGGTAAGACACAAATATACTTTTCCACAAGTTTTGATCAATATCCGCCTACAAACAAACACATTCTATTTTAACACGCATTTAGTGGCTGTGACACGACTTCTGCGCTATTTAAAAAAGGAGAAAAAACTGTTACTAGAGCATTGGAGAAAATTCCAAATTTGGATAAACTGGTGGAAGTCTTTAAACAAGAAAACTGCCCGGTACAAACATTATTTGAAAATGGAGTGCGCATCTTGTTGGCATTATATAATGCTCCAAAATCTGAGGACAACATTGATCATTTTCGCTACACGCAATTCATTAAATTAACGAAACTAAATAAACCTGTACAATTGTCAACACCAACAAGTATAGCAGCTCTTCTTCTTCTTCTTCTAATGCATATTCACTAATGAATGTTTGCGACCACACGATTCATTTCTACTCCGTCTCTAGCTGTATGTATTAGGCTTTCCATTGTTCGCAAGCCTGTCCATTGTCTTATGTTACGTAGCTCATCAACATATAAATCGCGTCTACTACCAGATTAAAACGTGGTTAGGGAATGACTTAGAACCTCAAGAATGGGGCTGGATGCTTGAAAATCCTGGAGCCCATAAGAACGTTTGACCTTCAGCACCAACGGAACTACTAAAAATAATATTTTGCAATTGCAAAAATGGTTGTGGTTCCCGCTGTGGATGCCGAAAATGAGGGCTACCATGTTCTTTACCTTGTGCCCAGTGCAATGGACAAGCTTGCCTGATCATTTAAGCAATAGAAAGCGAGATATTCACGAAAAACCAATTTTATGACCTTATGATCTTAAGACGCGGACACGGCATCATTTGTCACTTAGGAGACAACATTTAAAACGACAAAACAAAGGTTTATACCAATTTATAGCTTATTATCTTTCATTCCGAGGTGTAACCCCTAAAATGACTGGGCTATATTGTCTATTCCCAAACTTGAAAAAAGAACTTATATTAGTGGGAAGAAATTTTCTGGTGATACGGAATGAAAGATGCAATTTCTACGTATTTTTCAGACAATCATCAAACATTTTTTTAAAGGGATGAATATGTTAATTGAAAGATCTGAAAAATGTATAAGAGTTGCAAGTGAATATATTGAAAAAGAAAAATAATTTTGTATTTTTATTTCTATTTCTTAGTCCCCTGGCGCCAACTTCAAAATGTTCTGATTGATCTGTGATTGTATAAAATAAAACTCCTTCCTATCCACGGTTATGTTATTTAAAAGATACACCTCGTATAATAAAATAATAACCGTATAGGTACCGGCAACATGGCTCGTAAAAATCAACTTCTAAGGTTGAGCTGCCACAACTGCACTTTCATGAGTTCCAGGACTGAGCGAATTAGCGGTTTTTATACCGTAGAATGCCGAGCACACGGTGATGATGGCAGTTGAGTTTGAGA
The DNA here is from genome assembly GCA_030674115.1 of Micraspis discolor. Lineage (NCBI taxonomy): Eukaryota > Metazoa > Arthropoda > Insecta > Coleoptera > Coccinellidae > Micraspis > Micraspis discolor. Next base: position 999,564 of record JARTUT010000878.1, on the reverse strand, counting down.
TCGTGCACTAGGTGAATTTATTCCCTGTGTTGACGGTCACCGGTTCGTTTATTGTGTACATTCGGCAGGTGTACTATATTTCGGCAGATAAATTTCGACGTTTACGCTGATTCCGTACCCAGTCGCCAACAGGTGGTTGTTTTTTCGGTAAGCCGTTTTCTCGGAATTTTCCGGATATTGGTGGATTTATCTCGAAGAGTTCATAGGTGAGTGGGATTATTATGAGTCGATATTCATGTCATCTTCCATATCTGGCAGTGATGGTGTATTTACTTCATTATTAGGTGATAAAAAAACAATGACGTGAGGTCAGGAATTGTTGTGCACTTAATACCTTTTCCGGACTAGGGAGAAAATCTATACACAGAAAAAATCGACATAAAAATGTAGAAGAGCATTGACGTAATATCGGGTGTTTTTGCGCACGTGTTCTGAAGTATTTTCCCTTACTGCGGAACGGTGTGATAATTATAGCACCGCCACAATGAATAAACAATCCTCTAGAATTAATACATTCTGATCAACCCTTAAATATCGAGATAATAGTGTATGATAATCTATTAGAATTTCTTTTCCCAGCTCCGTCGATCTCAAACAATTTGAAAATATAAATTTTATCTCGTTTTTTCAATCATTGGTCAACAGTGGTTCGGGTGCCGAAGATTTTGGAGGTGATTTCATATGAATTTGATGCCCTGAATTCAAATATGCTATAAGTTTTCACCTGCCAGCTCGAATTTTTAAGATATCAACATTTTTGTGAATTATACATTACACTCTTTCAAAAGAAAAATCATGGTTTAAAGAAACAAATCAATAAAGGAATTTTTATTATATTACACAGATAATACAGATATTATTCATTATACTTATACTATAGAAAACAGAAAAAGTCATCATTTAAACCAATTACTCACTAAACATTTCGGAAACTTCTTTTGCGTGACATTCTTGAATGTATTTTAGAACAATCCCGTTTTAAAGACTAGCAGTAATCTGCCATCATGTGAGTATCCCATCTTCCTAATAGCGATCCTCCATACATTTGATATCTTGGTGAAATCTTTCATCTTGCTCCTCACTAATGTCACCTAAATTAATGCTCATGTTACACCCAAGTGATCTGAAATTATTCAGCATCTCATTGACTAATTCAACTTAGTTTTCAGCTTTGTGTTTATCCAGAAAATTTTGGACAACTGAAACAAATGAATTCCAGGCATTTTATTCAATCTCAGTCATTGAATTTATGAAGTCAGGATATTTAATCAGCTGTCTTATTTGTGGGCCTGCTTTAATTTTTTCCTTACTCAGCTGGGGCATTTTTTCCTATATATGCAAAGCATGATCCATTCTTATCAAGAGTCTTTACAAACTGCTTCATTAGACCCAGCTTGATATGCAGGGGTGGACACATGATTTTCTCTCGCGGAACTAAGGATCATTGATGATCCGGGGAACCGTGGGAATTCACAAACTAACCTCAACTCTCAACTGCAGTTGAAGTTCACTTCAGATTGGACAGCTCCATATATCGGATTTCTATGGAACTAACTGGATGACACTAAATAGGATTAAATCCCACTTCTTAACAGTTTGTCAACCAAACAGTTATATATCTCATATTGTTAGTCTTCTATTTGTAATAAATGAATTAAAATAATAATTATAATAAATATTATTATTTTAAATTCAATTTGTTACAAAAGACTGACAATAAGGAAAATATACAAGAATCTATCTCTTGTATAAATTTTACAACACTTATACTTGAAAGTATTAAATAGGAAAAAGCATTGATAGATAAGTGAATTCATCTAAAAATCTAGAGCTGATACAGAAAAACTGCTATCATGTTTAGATTCAGCAATAAACATATAGTTAAAATCAGCTCAAAAATTCTAGGCACCAGAAAAAAATATTTTTTTGTAGGCCTGTGTTATAGAACCGCCACAATGAATAAACAATCCTCTAGAATAAATACATTATGATCAACCCCCAAATGTTGAGATAACTTTCGGCGCTATAAAATGTCTTGTCGTTCATTAAGGATAAAAAAATATAATATTCGTCCTTTTTCGCTATGGATGCCCTACCACTACAAGTTTTGCTGATTTCTTTCTTTTATAATACTGTCCCTTTCTCACCCTCTTTTTCAATTTTCATAAAAATCTCTATAGAACTGAATATTTTTTAGTCAAATATTTGTGATATTTGTGATATTGATACTGACACAAAAATCATGTTTGAAGGTGGAATTGACACTAGAAATATTCTTTTGGCCATATTCGTTGAATACACTTGGAAGTAACAATCGAAATAAAGGCTTTTCTACGAGATCAAAATGCATTATCATCTGTATACAGGTCGTCCATAAATTTCCACCCCGATTTTTGAGCTTCGGGATGGAATAACGAAAAAACGCTCGGACAGGTCAAACTTTGTTGAAAGAGGGACAAATAAGGGTGTTCAAATGAGTTTCTTATCACCATTCTTGCCGCAACACCTAACAGCTCTCATTTCTGAATAGGGAAAATGGGTCGAGCAGCATCTTGTTGAAAAAGCATTTGAATTTCCTGCATGGGAATTATATTTTCATCGCTTTATTATTATACAGAGTGAGTCTTGTTAATTTTAGCCATAGATTCTTGACGTCAAAAGAAACATTTGCTTCCTATAACATTATCCAAATTTGGCCCCGTTCAAAAGATATAGTGTGTTGAAATTTCATAAAAAAATTGCATTTTCACCTGTAATATTCAAACGCCAATATCAATTGAAATGATCTCTTGGAGCGTCCGTAAGGCACTATTTAGATGAACAATTTCTAGGGCATTGGATTGAATGGAGGGGTGCCATAGAATAACCCCTGGATTATAGGGACATTTGAAAAGTAAATTTATGCGATGGAGCCTGCAAACTTGGATGAATTACGCCGGCGCATAGTAAACAAATGTCGTTTGATACGTGTCGCTTCGAGGAACTGCTGCATTGGGGAAGGTGGAATCCATTTTGAGCATTGACTAAATTGAAATATTAATCATTATGTCAATTCATTTTTTAATTTTGACTTGTCCGTAATTTAATAAAGAAAACAGTGTTTTCATTCAATTACGCGTTCATAACCCTGCATCAAACTTGTCCGTGTTTTTTTCGTTTTCTCATCCCGAATGCCAAACATTAGGGTAGACGTTTACCGATTGCAATACTGTTTCATGCTATTTTATAGTGGAGCGATCGAAAAAACAATAATACGCTTATGCAGGTTATTGAATTAACTTTTCAACAAAGCTACTCAAACTATTATCTCTATTCAAAAATAATTGTTCTAGGTGGTAGCGGCTAGAGAGGTAGTGAAATCGAATTCATTTTTTGACTCATCCGGGCGATTTTTCCATCTCAAAGATTCAAATTCGGCGGTTGAAAGTTATTGAGGGAATACTGAGTCACTCTGTACAATAAAAAAATACTCATACAGGAAATTGAATTTCCTTTTCTACAAGATGCTGCTCGACCCCTTTTCTCCATTAAAAATGAGAGCTGTTAGGTGTTGCGGTAAGAGGGGTAGTGATATCAAACTCATTTGAACACTCTTACTGGGCCCCCTTTCAACAAAATTTGATCTGTCCGAGCGTTTTTTTCGTTATTTCATCCCCAAGCTCAAAATTCGGAGTGGAAAATTGTCGATGGCCCACCCTGGATATTGAAGAATCCTAGCTTATTGGAAGAAAATGATGCAATGCTTAGATTGAAGGGTTTCCTGGATGGTAATATTTTTCCAAATTTGACCCCATTCAAAATCCTGGGTGTTGAAATTCAATAAAAATTGCATTTTCACCTGTAATATTCAAACGACAATATTAATTAAAATGATCTCTTGTAGAAGGTTTTTGATAACAGTCATGCATATTTTGGCATAGATCTATTCCATTTCTGAAGGGTTTCTCACTACCACTGTACAGATTGATTAAATTGCATGAAAAACAAATATTACTTGAACTAAAGGTCCGTATCTCGTACTTTCTAGAATCATTAGTCTTTTTGCAGATAAAATCATACCTCATCTTTTTTCCTAAATTGCATCATTTTTGAGATATTTGAAGTTGAAATGAATTGAATCGAAATAATCATCTGATGAATCATGAGTGTGTGAATCATTTCTTAGAGGGAGAATAATTCAGATTCAATAGTGGATGCTGTGGAAAGTAATTTTCATTCAAACTAAACTGGACCTCAGAGGGGTATTTGCCCAATGTGAAAACTTTAAATGCTTGTAACTTTTTAACGCAGCTGAATATGGAAAAACGGTATGGGAAAAATTGCCTTTTTTGATCTCAAGAACGTATGGTTAAAATTAACGGGATGGTCAAAGACTCATCCTGTATAAACACAGGAAATGGCCTTGAATCGATCATTTTCAAAAATCACAGAAACCTGATAAACAATTAAGCAAACTACTCAAAGTTTGACAGTTATCACTTCCGGAATATCTTTCAGATATTTACTTAGAGGTGCTATCTGGTAGTTAAGCCAGGAACTTATTGACCGATCTGAAATAATCAGTAACTTTTTGCATTATTATTAAGTGAAATGTGATCAGCAGCTCGCAAGGAAGTCGACATCAATTATGCTTACACTATAATATATATTTTCCAGGAACGACTTACCATCGTTTGCACTTAATATCGGATTTATATATGTGGCTCACGAATACCTGAATACTACGTTGAAATATTTCAGTGAAACTGTTTCCAATTCGTTGATAAAAATTCATAAAAGCTGTAATATTGTGAATATTATTGCCAAACCAACATTCATATTAACTATTTACCTTCACGAGAATATCTACGCTTTCAAACTGAAATAGTCATAAAAATAAACTATGAAGGTATCACGTTAAGTATAGTTAATATTCTCTCCGAGAGATATCTCTTTACATTTGCAATCTACAAAATGAACAAACTTTTATACTGGAATTATTTAGGTAATGAAGACATTAACAGAGCATAGTCTTGCAAAGCTGTTTTGAAAATTTCATAGAATATATTTCTCAAGAGAAAATTAAATTCTTAATTACCCCTATTAACACTCAACATTGGTTGAGCATTACAAAGATTTCAGAAGGAAACTTACAATTATATTATTTACACATTATATGAGTACATATATTCATGTCAATGTCTTGAAGAATATATATATATATTCTTTCGAACTTTTGGCTGACAATATTTAGTTAGCAAACAATAAAGCATATAGATCAGGAGTTAGTGACGGGATGTCATACAATTCTGCATATGACATAAAAGCCTAGGGAAAAAAACCCAGTAAAAAAACCCTGGCTCCCCGTCTAAGTGTGAAAATACAAAAATAAGCTGAAATATATTTAGGGACTTCTTTCTGATGGAGACAGAAATTTCTTTAAGTTGCTCACATTGAATCTGGAAATGAAAAGACAAAAGCAGAAAAAAGAACTGAATAACAAAAATACGTATCATATTCGTTTGAAATTTATAACCCATTCCAAGAAGGAGTCGGAAACATCATGAATAGCCCTAAAAGCATCTTGAAATTTATATATGGGACAACTATTGATGAGATGAGGTATTGTTTCTTCTGCTTCTCCACATTCACAACTTGCGCTAGGAACTGAGTTCCATCTGAATAGCATGCTATTGGTACGACCATAACCTGTTCTCAAACGATTAAGAACTTATCCAATTTTTCTTGGAAGATCAAAACCAGGAACTTTTTCAGAAGGATCAGAAACGAGATACTTATTGAACATTTCGTAAGAGTTCCACTCAGTCTTCCATAATTCTTTATCGCTTATGTTCATATTGAAGAACGTAATATGCCATAATGGTTTACGTGACTTCAATCTGGGAATTCTATTTTGTGGAATATATGAAATAATTGGGAATAAATTGGAAAGAATGATATTTGTTCCAAGAATTCAGAGCTGCAGTCTGTCTGCGATCATGGACAATGTTAGACAAAACTGGTAACCAATGAACCGGTGTAGATCTTATGGTGCCAGTAATTATTCTCATGGATGTATTCAATTGTGCATCAATTTTTTGTGTATGTGCACTGTTAAACCAAACAGAGCAACAATACTCAGCTGAAGACAAAACTAGGTCTAGAAATGTTGTGCGAAGAGTGGAAGCATCAGCACCCCGAGATGATCCAGCTAATTTCTGAACAATATTATTCCTAGTTTTCAGTTTTAGGCTCAGGTCATTTAAATGTGCCTTGTAATTGAGAGATGAATCTAATTTAACTCCTAAGTATTTTGGATAGAAATTATGTTCGATAGGAGAATCATTGAAAGTTACAGCTAATTTCCTATATTTTTATGATTATTCAGATGGAAACAAGATACAAGATGTTTTGTTAGGATTTGGACATAATCGCCACTCATTAAAATAATTCTTTAAAATTTCCAAATCGGATGACAGTATGTTTTCCAGAGTATGGAAATCTAAATGTTGGTAAGCAATAGTAGTGTCGTCAGCATAAACAAATTTCTGAGATGCTGTTTTGGGTAAATCAATTGAAAAGTAAAGGATCTAAAACTGATCCTTGAGGAAGACCGTTTTTCAATGTTTTGAAATTGCTACTCTTATTGTCAATAAAACACGAAATCTTCTATCAGATAACATATTTCCTAATAATCGTACCATTTTCCCACAATTGAAATGGGTATAGAGTTTGGAGGATAGGAGGTACAAACTATTACAAATCATTTCAGAGTAACTTCGGATCATCTGAGAACGAATTAATAATAAAATTATGGAATTAATTCAAGTTTGCTCTGTATTCCATAAAGCTTCTTGAACCTAGTTAGTGGGTAATAACTTATCGAAAATTGACAATTTGTTAATTATTCCAACAAAAGATTATTATTAATTTAACCATGATTATTGCTTTTGCAATGTAATGGCAAAGAATTATGAATTGACTAATGGATATATGATTGAAAAAACGTTGGGACTGTTAGGAGGCATGAGAATTGTTCCGTTTCTGCCAATCCACATGTTATTCTGAAACAGCTGTAATCTAAGAGCATGTGCACCTTATTGTTGCCAGATTGTGTTGTTGAATATACTTAATTCTTCCTCCAATCTGTTGTTGAAGGAGCTTGAGACATCGAATCCCCGTTATTATAGTCTAAGATTCCGCTGCGGGATTGGTGTGCTCATCGACTTTTTGTTTAAAACCAAATTTTTATGTTTATTGATAATTGATAGAATATATATTTACTAGGGTGCCTATCAAAATTTGGCCGCCATTATTTTTAATTAAATTATTTTTAATTGATTTTTGGTAAAAAATTTCGTTTATTTATTTTTTAAATAAAATAACGTCTACATCACGGTAATTAATATGAAGATTCTAAAAAATCACGGTTGCCGTTGCGCACCTGGCCGCACCTCTTTGCAGCCAGGTGTAAACAGGTATGATTTCTATAAATTTATACGTTTATAACCTATTTTCATTAATTATATGTCAAATTGAAGCTAATTTTTTTCTATTAATTATCATATAAAGTTGCTTAAGTAAATCTGGCCGCAAATAAGGGTTACTGGTTGTTAAAGATAATAAATATTTAAGGTATAGTGAAAGAGAGTTAGCGCGTAACATCATTTGTTAGACGAGGACAGCGATTGCCGGCTGTGCGACGCTTTTAAGCCATTGCGCACGCGTCGAACGTTAGTGTTCTCTTTTCATTTTATACATTAGTTCTCGAAATATTCTTAACTAAGTATTTGAAAATGAAGCGGTGTTTTCATGGCACTTGTAGTGTTTTTTTGTGACTGTGGCTTCCTTCCTCCAATCCACTGACATAGAAATCTTTAATCAAGATGATGAAATTATGTGGAAGATCAGATTGTGTTTCAGCAGGATGGAGCTCCTCCACACTACGCCTTACCAGTTCTAGAATATCTGGATCAAAGATTTCCAAATCGGTGGATTGGAAGAAGGAGTCCCACTGAATGGCTAGCCAGATCTGTCACCACTAGATTTCTTTCTTTGGGGCCACTTAAAGAGTAAAATTTACTCTACACAGCCCGATTCCATAGAAGATTTAAGAAGACGTATAGTGAACGAATGTACTTCACTTTGAAAAGTCTTATTTTTAGATCAATACTTCAAATCGTTCTGATACCGTACAGTTGGAGAATGACTTCAGTGAATAAAACAGCTAGTCGAACATCTGACCCTAGTAGCATTAACACGTACGGTATGACTTCATTTGCCCAGTGGTAGATGTTTTGCAATTTCAAATACAAGTACGGAAATTTTGGTGTTTCGGAAGCACGAATTGTCAATAATTCGCTAAAAATTAATTTAAGTGATAAAATTCACTAACGCATGAATATTTCGAGAACTAATGCATAAAATGAAAAAATCTCGTCTGTTTCGTTTTCAAATGGCCACCTGTATAAAATGTGTCTACACCAGAATTTTATGTACTTGTGCTCACAGCCACTACCACTTTCGTCAGGATATCAGTAATTTCTATGTTTTAAGCTATAAATGGTCTTAATCTACAGGCTTTAAGGCATTAGCATTTCTAAGACCTAAGATAAATTCAATTCTGTCCTACTTCACCGCCACTATCATAAAAGCATCTAATCCATATTGAAGTTAATCCTTATAGTTACCAGTTTCAAGTCAGGTTTCTCATAGGTTCAGGAATGTGTTAAAAGGAGACAAGATTTAAATTTTTCGCTGCTGTAAGAGTTGGATTATAATATACCAATTTTCTCCTGGATTCACACATTATATTCATGACCTATTATTGTAATGCAAATTGGCTTAGTCTGAGTACTCTTCTTTATACTGACCGAAGCAGTTATTATTGTTGAATGAATTGCTTATTATAAACTTATATATGTATACCGGGTATTTTAACGGCTCTTTTATTCAATGCTAATTTTTATAATCAAAAATAGCAACGAAAAATGTCTATAATGTTCTCAAGACAATTTTTTTTAGATAAACGTGGTTCTAAAATTAAAATATGACCTAGTCCATGAAGCTGAAAGATATTATAATGTTGATACTTCGTTGTAAGTTGATCGATGTACAATTTAATTTGTGATATCTGCAAATTTCTTCAGTTTATATGGACGGCCTTGTCTTCATTCATCTCCATTATAAGCATAATATTAAACCCATAATAATCATCATAATCATGTTCATAAAACCTAGTTGAATGTTTGGTAGTCTGATCAGGCCCGAATCTAGGGGGGGGGGTGTTGGAAGCGCCCCCGGGCGACAAAATCAACCAAAGGATAATTTTTTTTTGATTATCTCGGAAAAAAATAATTTTCTAATGCTATAATCGAAACTGTAAAATGGAAACATGATAAACCATCACTAAGCCAAAAATCTTTAAAATAAATGAGGATTCAATCGATCAATTATTAACTGCATATCATTCAGTAATCTACGAATGACGTAAAACAGGTAAGGAAGAATAGGAAGATAAAATATTAAAAAAGTTGAAGAAAAAAAGTTCCATAAACATGGGGTCACAAACGTTTCGATTTCGAGGAGCTGATGCGTTCGCGGAAAGAAAAGCGCGCCGCGTGAAGCTGTCAAGAAAAAAATCTAATTTCTCTCCTTGTGATATTTTTTTAATAAGTATTAGTATTTATTTTCATTGCTCATTTTTATTTTATGTTATTTTTTATGGATAATTCATAATTCATGAATTCATTCTTTCCTTGTGATAGTTTTTTCATTATTAGTATTTATTTTTATTATTTATTTCTTGTTATTTTTTATGAATTATTCATATATTACACAAATGAAGAAATTATATATATAACTATACAGGGTGTTCGGCACATGGACCGTCAAAATTTTTTTGGGGCGTTGGTAGGGTCATTTGCTACCTTTTCAGTATTGGAACCTGGGTCCTTAGTATTACGGTTACGGAGGTATGATTTTTTAGTAGGTTTTTCTAAATTACCCAAAATGTACCCTTCGAAGCCCCATAATTTTTTTGCGTGTGCTTTTACATGCATTTTTATCGTATTAAGTCTACATGAGTGTGTGTTTAAAAAAAAAAACGTTTTTATTGTTACAGATAACACCACAAAATTAACACGTGGGCCTTTTATTTAAAAAAAAATTATGAAAGTATGAAAACATCTCCACTCCTATTGAAATTTAAAAAAAGTTACAGCTATTACAAACTTAGTTTTATTTTAAAATGTTCTTTGGTTCACAACGTTGCTAACCATATGCTATTTACGTAAGTCAATAAAAAAAAAATAATGCAAATATGGTTTTAGTCAGAAGAGTGAAGAAAGTCGCACCTAAATAAAAGTACGGATTTCGACACAACACAGCGAGCAAGGAAATTTTACCTGCCCGTTTTAGACGCGTGTGAATTATTATTACTATTTCTGTCCTTAGGTTGGATTGGGTTAGTCGCCGCTGACTTGACCCTACCGTCATTCGAGATTTAACTGTCTCAGCTGTTGGAAGTGTCTGTGCCGCGTTGTTCAGTTTTTAAATTTGTATTTTTTGTTACTTTTATCGACTTCTCGCTACTGTTGTTTTAATTTTGGTTGTTGATATGCCTAATTGCACCTCTTGAAAATTTAAGTTTCCAGTCTCTCTTAATCGTCGATAAGTCGTCGAGAATGTTTCGTGGTGGCGTAATCTTCGATCAGGAAATTTGGCTTGATAAATCCTTTGAGCTGAACGAGCAACACCATCGGCCTTGCCATATGCCATCACCATATCAGCATACTCAGCGTTGGTGAAATTAGGCATATCAACAACCAAAATAAAAACAACACTAGCAGTAACAAAAAAATACAAATTTAAAAAACTGAACAACGCGGCACAGACACTTCCAACAGCTGAGACAGTTAAATCTCGAATGACGGTAGGGTCAAGTAAGCGGTGACTAACCCAATCCAACCTAAGGACACAAATAGTAATAATAATTCACACGCGTCTAAAACGAGCAGGTAAAATTTCCTTGCTCGCTGTATTGTGTCGAAATCCGTACTTTTATTTAGATGCGACTTTCTTCACTCTTCTGACTAAAACTTATTTGCAGTATTATTTCTTTTATTAACTTACGTAAATAGCATATGGTTAGCAATGTTATAAACCAAAGAACATTTTAAAATAAAACTAAGTTTGAAATAGCTGTAACTTTTTAATTTCAATAGGAGTGGAGATGTTTTCATACTCTCATCATTTTTTTTTTTAATAAAAGGCCCACGTGTTAATTTTGTGGTGTTATCTGTAACAATAAATACGTTTTTTTTTAAACACACTCATGTAGACTTAATACAATAAAAGAATGCATGTAAAAGCACACGCAAAAAAATTATGGGGCTTCGAAGGGTACATTTTGGGTAATTTAGAAAAACCTACTAAAAATCATACCTGCGTAACCGTAATACTAAGGACCCAGGTTCCAAGACTGAAAAGGTAGCAAATGACCCTACCATCGCCCCAAAAAAAATTGACGGTCCATGTGCCGCACACCCTGTATACATTCTTAAAGCTTTCAATTCTCATATTCAACCTTCAACCTTGAATTTTTGCCCCGGTCAGAAAAAATCGTAGATCTGGGCCTAAGTCTGATTGTCACTTTATTGATAATTGAAGACGACCGTTTTCGGTTTTTCAAGCCATCTTCAGGTGCTGAATACAGTCACAAATATTTTCATTTTTAAACCTGTGGGATATCCAATGGTGGTGGTTGGCTTATCTCTGGCTGTGTGTTGAGTGGTGACAGATTGGGGTTCTTCCACAAATTCGTTACTTCTGTCAATTCTAGCGAGTTCAGTATTTGTGACATTTGGAAATGATTTTAACATTTTCAGTATGCATATGACGTTTTTCACTGTTGATATGTTTATAAAAGGCGAAATTTTTGTCTGATTTCAGGTGTTTTTTCAACCTGGCCTCAAAGTATCTGCCAGGTTGACCAATATATGCATTATTGCAGTACTCACATCTTCTAATTTTATAAATACCAGAAGTTTTGACGGGGTTTAGTTCTGATTTCAAATTGTCCTCTTGAAAAATACTCAGGGCTATTCAATCTAGCATACTATAAATGCTTCGGGCAGTAATTCACAATCAAAATTAATTAATAATTTAGGTTAATAGGTATTCTAGAAAATTAAGGATCAAATACTAATAACACAAATCTGGAAGATTTGTAATTCTGTAGATTGCATGGAATGTAATAAGCCAAAAAATAGGCAATTTTATTCAGCATCTGAAAATGATTGGAAAAAGGAAACTGGTCATGTTCAACTACCAATAAAAAGAAGATCAGACACAATACGAGTACATGTTTCATTCATAAAATAAATGAGTCATCTATAAAATCTAATATAAATTACCATTAGTATAATTCCTCTTACGTTCCATCCTGTGACCTAGGTATCCGCCTACCGTCTTATGGTTAGAACTGCAGGCGAATCAATTCTCTGTTAGCGTTTATTTCCGAACTATGCAGCGAAAAATTGAAACAGAAACTTAATCAGAACGGAATTAATTTCTTTATAACCTTGAAAATATTGCGTGTCGAACTAATTACCTCCGGTAATCTTCAATTCTGAAATAATAATATTCCTGTAGCAGATGCGAGAATATACAAGATGTTCCATTTCACTCGAGTTCAGAAGAAATTAATTCGAATAAAATTTTTCCCTGCTTTTATCTTTCAAAAGAAAGATACAAGCACGTAAAAACATGCAAGCCATTAAACTCAAAATAACGAATCTCTAGTAGAATATGCTATATTCATACAATGTATCATAATGTCAGTTCCAGTATAATTATTTATATTTCAGACTAGCTGACCCGACAGACTTCGTCCTGTCAAAACGATTTGTAATGTGGCAGTTTTTGTGCCTACGTATTTTAAAAAATTCTCCTGAACAGAGCCGTCACCCTGGTGATAGGGCGTTGTGAATAAAAAATAATTAAATAAAACATATATAAGGATTTAAAAGTAAGTAATCGCTTTATTGTTAATCATGTGAATCATAATTATTATTAATACCATTGTAGTGCTTTGTGGTAAACGATGTTTTTTGTTTGATTACTTGATAAACAAATCTGATGGTTTTCCAACACGGGAACAGGCAACATACAATTGACCATGTGAGAAACATGGGTTTCCTAGATTAATACCACAAACACTTAATGATTGCCCCTGGGACTTGTTTATAGTCATAGCAAAAGCAAGCCGCACTGGAAACTGTAGTCGTTTAAACTCAAATGGCGCATCAGTCGGAATCATTGGGATGCGCGGTATGAGAACATCTTCTCCTTTATACTTTCCTTTGAGTATAGTTGCTTCTATCACATTGTTTAGTAATTTTTTTATCGCTAACCGTGTACCGTTGCAAAGACGCGGTTGGTTGATATTTCGCAACATTATGACCACCGATACAACCTTTAATTGAAGATTGTGAGGTGGCAATCCTGGCAAATCCAGCGAGTTTAAAAATTCCGGTGGATAGTTGACTACATCATCTTGATTAGTAGCCGAATCAACTGATTTATATATCCTCAATTCGCCTGTAATTTGTTCTTGAATTGTGAAATTTAATTCATTTACATCTATGTTTTTTGCAGCCAGTATAGCTCGTTCGCTCAACCAATCATGGTTTCTGTAATTTTGAGAAACATCTGGAAACACCTTCTGAATAAGTTCATCTTTTGATCGAGTTAACTGACAAAAACTTTGAGGAAAGTTAATGCAGCCAGTCAACATGTCTATAGGAAATTTGCCATTACCAATGTCAATGAGTTGTTTAGAGAATATGTTTCCAGATTGCTCATTTTGCAACTCGACACGCATATTCTTGCTCAAATGACGTACTTTGACATGTTTCCACAAATTGGAGGACTTTAGACATGCATTGAGTTCATCAGCTGGCGTTGATCGTGGAATCACTGGCAATGTTTGACGAAAATCTCCTGCTAATAAAATCATTGCACCACCAAATCGGTTATTATTGCTCCGTAGATCTTTTAAGGTTCTGTCTAAAGCCTCCAAAGATTTTTTATATGCCATCGTGCATTCATCCCAAACAATCAATTTACATTGCTGCAAAACCTTTGCCGTTGCAGAGTTCTTCGAAACGTTGCAGGTTGGAGTTTCATTGCTTTGCATATTTAATGGCAATTTTAGTACTGAATGGGCTGTTCGACCACCTTCAAGCAAAGTTGCTGCGATTCCCGACGAAGCGAGTGCAAGTGCAATTTTATTTTGTGAGCGAATTGTTGCTAATATTAATGAAATCAAAAAAGTTTTTCCTGTACCACCAGGTGCATCTAAGAAGTAAATCCCTCCAGTTTCATCATTTGTTACTTTCATAAGAGTTTCAAATACATACTTCTGTTGTTCATTTAACAGTGGAAGATTTGTTTGAATTAATTCTTTCAAAGCGTTGAGATCATACAGTTTTTCTCGATGCAACTCTTGGTTAAAAGCGTCATGTATTGGACGATTGGGCGCGGTCAGGCCTAATTGACATTATAAAGCACATGCCCTCAATTGAAATCAATGCTTCATTGTAAATTTCTTCACTGATTTGTATATTTGGATTTCCCATTGTATTCCGTATTTGATACAAAATATCATCACACATATAATCTTTGTACTTGATCCACAAATCAATTGGGTTTGATGGGAAGCATGTAGATATGATTATAGAAAACAATGTTCGTATTTGATGAGCGTGTGATGATACTACAGCATCATTGAGAGTTTGATCCCAATGAGCGTTATTTTCAAGCAATTGCAAACGTTGACAGGCTTCTCTGTAGGATCCACACAATTCACCATCAACAGTTCGTAACTGTTGGAATGATGTTGGGCCATGTACATTGACTAATAGCAGTCGTAAATAAAAACATTCCTCATTGCTTGGATGTACTGAATATATCCGGCCAATCGCATCGGTGGAATATACATCTGTATATCTTGGAACTGGTTTTCCTTGTTTCCGTCGTATAAATCTCCTTGAGGATTGATTCCAGGTGTAATATTTTGGCATTTCAGGATATAGCAATGTTTGTACGAAATCATCGTTTTAGCATATCTCAAAAAAACTGGTATATGTAGTAGATGGTGGCTGAGCAGCTCTTTGTACTGCGTTCTGTGCTGTAAAATACACTCTTTGTCCATTTTCTAAATGCACAGCTAAGTGAACAACAGAAGGGTGTCTCTCATGAATAAGAAAAGAAAATATTCGCCAAACTGCTTCATTACTACTGACATAGCGGCCCATTTGTTATTGGGTAACTTCATCATTGGAATTCTCTGCACGTATTCCAATCACAGCCATATCACTCCCTTTGGTTACATATTTGCAAATGTATTTAATAGATTTCACTGATTGGCAAGATTCAACGTTGATGTGTGCTTTGAATGTCTTTGATAAAATGGGTGAATATGGCACAATCCAACGATTATCTATTTCAATATCTTGTTGATTTAATTTGAAAATTGTTGATTTTCCATTGTCTGCTGTCGACAGTCAACAGCTGTCAACAGTGAGTGCTTGTAATATAATATGAACTTCATACCATAGCAATAAAGCTCAAATTGACTACGTTTTAGTTACAAATCATTTGTATGGAAAGAAGAAAAGGGCTATTTTTAGGGTTTTTCCAGCGATAATTCTGATTTTTCTCGCCGTAAAAACCATCTTTGAACTTCAACGAACATTTTAAAAAAAGATTTGGCCAAATTGGTCCAGGCGTTGTTGAGTTATGCGCTTACTAACACATTTTGCGATTCATTTTTATATTATAGATAAAGATCAGTGAGTTATACAGGGTGTAACTAAATAAGTGTAAAATATTTAAGGAGGTAATTCCTCGTCGACAAAAAGAAAAGGATCTTTCATATAAAGAAACTTCATTGGCGCTGTAATGTGGTAAAATCTCTATCTGTGAAATCGGTGATTGCGCATACTCTGCTAGTGGTACTGGCAATGCTCCGCGCAGAAATTCATTTGCCTTTATTTTCTCTCGTCGATTTGAGCTGTATGCAATAATAAATATTCAAAAGATTGGATGATCTTCTGAAAAACCAGTGGGATTTATACACATATTAGGCAATGCTTATTGAGATTCATTCTGTAGAATACTCAATTGCGTGTACACGGATTTTTGAGTCAACAGGTAAATGAATATTTCATGTGCAATGTCGATGCAATATGTTTTGAAATATTTCAGCGAACATCAAAATAGGCATTCGTCTCTTCTCTGCGTTTTCCCACGGGTTTTCCACGAGTTTTCCACACTTCACTGTCAGGGACGGAAAGATTCTCCACCCTAATTATATCTCTGGTCTGAGAAGTCCAGAATAGAAGTATACAGTTTTTTTGGATTCATCACTGTTGAGTTTCACCGCCACAATATTGTTCTCCGGCATCACAGATAAGTCAAATGTCTACTTTATCAGAATTCATGAACATAAGAAATTGTGTTCTCCAATGTTCATGTATTATCTATGTACCAATAAACAATATATCAAATTTTTTGTAATTCATTCTGTGCTGAATTTGATGGAATTGAAAAGTGAATTTTAATTTCATATTTTTTTTTACTGCTCACGCTTAATAAAAGAAGGTGCTAGTCGGGTTTAAGCGTGACAGAGCATCCCTTGTTAAGATACAGCCCCTCAAAAGGAGTACATAAAATTTGTATAACAATTTTTTTCACAAGCACCAAAAAAATTACAATATTGAAATTAACCTAATTAGTTTTGTTCTTTACCATTTAGTCGTTTAATGCAGGTACTAACTACAGAATAATAATAAATCCAGTTCGCATTTATGACGATGTATCTATCTCTGTAGTTGTTCGTAAAATAATTTTTTGCTGCGAACTGGTTTATTTTAGGCAAAAAACTGTTGAGACATTTTTCGTTTAGAATGAAACAGGCTATCGGAAATAAATTTTTACATGGTAAACAAATAATAAGACAAAAAGTTACATTGGAAATAAACTTTAGGGGTTGCGTTTTGCACCCTTACAACCATGGGGTAAACCAACTAAATAACCGGATACGTGTCTTTTTGCTACTAGGAAACGTTAGGTTAATTTCAATATTTTAACTTTTTTGGTGCTTGTGAAAAAAATTGTTATACAAATTTTATGTACTCCCTATGAGAGGCTGTATCTTAACAAGGGATGCTCCAATGAAGTTTCTTTATAGGAAAGATCCTATCTTTTTTTCGATGAGGAATCACCTCCTTAAATATTTTTCACTTATTTAGTTACACCCTGTATTTATTCAGTTTGTTTAATGAAAGAAGTAAAAGGCGAAATCATGACAAAATTCATGTCTTCTATCAAAAAATCATTGAAGATTTCTATGCATTCCCACGTTCACTCGCTGTAATGTATAATTTGAACGAAAATCTTTTTCAGAATTCGCATCTCCGCATATGAAATATTTTAAAATGCTATAATTAGAAATGATTGATCAAAATTGTTATTTATGTGGTATTGCCATGAAAGGATAAATCCAATCTATGGATTGGTGTTTGATCATTTTTATCAGTAGACCATTCTGTGTAATTGTGACAAATTACATTGATAAAGAAACAATATCGTTGATAAGATTAGATGAAGATAGCTCCTCTGATATTTGGAGTAGTATGTAAATCCAATTGACAGAAGTAATATATGATAGACTTATCATAAACTTAATTTTGATGTGTGATTAATTCTTTTGGAACCTGTTGCAATTCGTAATATTATATTTTTCTGCGTGATTTTTGCTATTATTTTCAATGAAATAAGTGTTATATCACAACCTCCCCAATGTATATTAGATTTGAATATAGAGGGTATTTCTGAGGACAAGAGTGATTATATCTCTAAACTAGTAAAGGACTATGGTACTGAGATTATACTTTTTCAAGAGACACATACGGATACTAAAAAAAAATCTTCGTGAAAGAGGAACCATAAAAGGTTTATGTATTCATTGATTATCTCCTTAGTAAAATTTACGGTTTAGCTTGTTATGTTAAAAAATCCTTGATTCACAATATCGAGTTAATCCAAAAAGGGAAATTTGAAGGTGTTTTCTTTATCTTTCAAATTTCGTATTTTTGTTATTCAGTTCTTTTTCTGCTTTTGTCTTTTTATTTCCAGATTCGATGTGGGCAACTTGAAGAAGTCTCTGTTTCCGTCAATAGACGACCACTCTTGAAGAAAGAAGTCCCTGAAATATATTTCAGCTTATTTTTGTACTTTCACACTTAGACGGGGAGCCAGGGTTTTTTTTACTGGGGTTTTTTCCCTAGGCTTTTATGTGATACGCCGAATTGTATTACACCCCGTCACTAACCCCTGATCTATATGCTTTATTGTTTGCTAACTAAATATTGTGAGCCAAAAGTTCAAAAGAATATATATATTATATATTGAGGGCTCTTATCTCAAAAACCTTCAATGCATCATGATCTCGAATACTAAAAACTACGAAAAAGAAGAGATTTTTTCAATTCTATATTGAAGAAAAAAATTTTTTTGGTCCTTTGTGTAATCGTACAGTCGAGAAATTTCATATTTTTAATGTTACAATTTTTCACCAAAATGTCTTATTTCTGTTATTCGATTTCTTGTTTTTTCCTTCTGGTGTATTGAACAAAAGTTATGTTTAATATTACAATTGTTTTTTGTATAGTGTTTATTGAAATTCGCAATCTACTTTCACAAAGTATTTTCTCTATTTCAGTGTCGTAATGAGATCATTACAGTACTAAAAACAATGAACTCATTACAGCATTGTTTTCAGTAATATTTTTCGTTTTGTGGTTGACAACACTGACATCCTATCCTGTCGAATGTCAACACGCGTCCATTGCATGTCAGTTGTCAATATTAAACCATGTAGAGACTTGAACGTGCAATTCAAATTCTATAATCTTTCAATTTTCGTATCAGTCACACCAACTGCGAAAATAAAATACAAAAGGCACTAGGAGGTATAATCTGAATTTTTCATTGACTGAAATAGAGAAAATATCGTCTAATACTCGTTGCAGAAGGCAATTCCAACACTCATCAATTTCGCATTCGTGTTGGAATAGGTACCCATTCTGCAACTTGTATTAGAATATACTATTTAGAATTGAATCTAAGGTAGAAAATGCACTACAGAATTTCCAGTGAGGTTGTAGGAAAAATAGAAATTGGTTTTCTGTGTTAAATCTTTATGGATGGTGTGGTTGGATACATACTTAGGGTCATTAATTATTGTAGTATTTTTGATTGTACTCTTTAGATAATTTGATAACTTAGCGCTTCCCCGAAATTGGATGCGGTTGGTTTGATGATCGCTTTTTAATCAGCAATTTATTCTGAAGGTTCAATTTGGACTTCCTACCTATAAGCCAATACATTTTTCGGCATTTCAGATTTATTTCTTTCTTTTTAGCATTAATGGGTTGTCTCCAGTTGAAGCGCTGGTCTAAATGTATGCCGAGATGTTTAGCCTTGGTGTATACTGGTTTCGAATATTTCGACAGGGGGATATATATTTTTTCTTGTAGTGAATGTAACATGAACTGATTTAGCCCCATTAATATTGAGTCGCCATTTTCCATGCCACTGTCCAAGGTCATCGAGATGTTCTTATAATTGCATGGAAGTTGGAGAGCAGTTGTTTGAGTTTCTACAGCAGTCCGTTGTGCCACACCTTGTCGAATGCTTGCGATGAGTCCAGAAATTCACCACAGCTCTGCTTCAATCGTTGAAGGTGCAAAATAAGGTGCAGGTACCTTGGATGAAACTTCCACAAACAAATTGTGGCTTGACAATATGCAACTGCTTCACAAATTCACAAATCACAACTTTCTTGTTTCACTTGGGAGGATTGCAGCTGAATAACTCAGATTCACAATGTACTAGGGTATCTAACTGACCCAACTGGAGAAAATGTTTAACAGAGAGATGATATTAAACAACGAGGAACTTTTAGAGTTTACACGTTATTCGCTGCTGAAAACTAACTGGTAAAGTAGAACTGGCCGGTCTGGTGGTCAAACTAGCCATACTGAGAGAGGGTTCTTGAATGATTGAGAAAGGCCGGACGTATCGAAAGTACTTGCACAGCTTAGGGATACCCAAAATTCCGTCCAATAGAAGGCATTTTTGAAAGTAACGACCGCGGCTCTATATTCCCAGAAGTGTCCTTTGTTGCGAGAATATTGCAACATTTGGTGAATACGGCAGGTGGGACAGTAGCTCCTAGACAAGTGTTTTGATTATATCCTGAACTGGTTTTGTTTTGTGTGCAGGTACATTGTCATGGAGCAAAATTACTTGCCGTGTCTTCTGGCCCATTCTGGTCGTTTCTCGATCAATGCATGGTTCAAGTTGATCATTTGTCGTCGGTAGCGATCAGTATTAACGGTTTCACCAGGCTTTAGGAGCTCGTGGTACACCACACACACAACATTGTCTTCTTGCTGGTTGTCCCAGATTAACCCATGATTTTTTCTGTTAAAGATTCTTAAAATAAATCCATTTTCCGCAAATCGCCAGGAAATTTTGACATTCCTGTCAAAATTTCTTGAAGAAAAAGTCAGGACTTCCTTACTGTAAGGAAATGTCATGTCCTTACTGTAAGGAAATGATATTTCCGTACAGTTGTTAGTGTTCTACATAAATGATAGAAAACACATTGCTTATAAGGAATTAATTTATATTTTGAAAACATCAAGTCATTGCTGAATACATTTTTAAGATCAATTTGTTATATTTACAGTAATTTGACAGTTAGTACAATTATTGAACATTGGAGGAACACTCTTAGAACTATGAGAAACATTTTGGACAACATGCAGGGTGGAAGGGTCATTTTGTTGAATATTTTGTACTGTGAAAATTTTATTTGCCACCTCAACCTTATTGTTAAGCGATTCTTCGATATATCCTTCAGCAACGTTTGATGACTTCCATCCGCCATGCCTCTTTAAACTAGTTATGTCGGCACCAGAGTCAACCAATATTTTTGCAGAGGACCGACGAAAGCAGTGACCAGTATATTCTGTCGGATTTACCAAGTTCAAATAAGTAGTAACTATTTTTGGCATTTTTCTAAATTGATGAATTCCTACCACTTGTCTACAACCCTTTCCGCTTTGATATTTAAAAAAAAATCGGTCACTGTTCATATTTTCTGGTCTTAACGAAACATACTTTCGATAAACATTCAAGTAGATCTGATTAATTACAAATGATCTTGGTTTGTTGGTTTTCGAATCAGGTATGCTGATTAAAAGCTTAGATTCTAAGTCTTCTATATCGT
This sequence comes from Micraspis discolor, assembly GCA_030674115.1. Taxonomy (NCBI): domain Eukaryota; kingdom Metazoa; phylum Arthropoda; class Insecta; order Coleoptera; family Coccinellidae; genus Micraspis; species Micraspis discolor. The sequence goes on along the minus strand of JARTUT010000878.1, from coordinate 978,218 downwards.
GTACAGTCATTCGGACTAACTCATCCATTCTACAGGCCCCAGAAATACCAAATATTACAGCCACCTAAAAAATAAATAAAGCTATAATCTAAATAGAAATTAAAAACTTGTAAATTACCTCAATCATTAAATTTTCTTTATCTGGAGCTTCCTGGATAAATTTTTCAATTTCTTCCTTCGTTAAAATCTTAGATTTCTTTGCCCTATAACCTTGAGCTTGCCGTTTCAATAAAGAACGAAGTTTCGAGTATGTAGATTTATCTACATTGTGTTTAAGTGCAAGGGTTGACTTCAGCATTGAATAATTGGCCCATAACGTTGAAGATTTCATCTTTAAACAAAGGTCTAGGAAGTATGCCATTACAACATTTTCTGAGAAAGAACTCGTAATTTTACTCATGCGATAATCCATAACGTCTGTATACATTTTCGTATTTTCTCTTGATTTATTTGGCAATAATTCTAATGAAGCAGTTTTCACTGCCTCAACCAGCTTTGGAGGAGTCCCAGGAATGGAAATTTCATCATCACTTATCATTTTACTTTCGAGAACACCAGCAATTAAATTTATAAGCGTCAATGGGAAAGATCCAAAAGTGTGGAAAATGGGTGCCACATGAATTGAATGAAAGACAGATGGAAAACTGATAAAACACTGAAATTTTGCTGCAAAGACGCGAAAGAAAATCGGTTTTGCGTCGGATTGCAACTGGCGGTGAAAATAGTACATTGTTTACCTCGTAGGAAAAGCCACATTCCTGGACTCTGTGTTGCTAAGTCTAGGCTTGCTTAGCAACTCGACTGTAGCAATCTTCACAGGTTCAATGTCTTTTTCAGCAAAATTTCAATGTTTTATCAGTTTTCCATCTGTCTTTCATTCAATTCATGTTTTACCCATTTTCCACACTTTCATTCAATTCATGTGGCACCCATTTTCCACACTTTTGGATCTTTCCCATAGCTTTTAAACGGTCATAAATTGTTTATTGTGCAACATTTAACATTTCTGCCATTTGCTTTTCATTAAAAGTGTAATCTCTATCCAATATCGTTTGCAATTCGGCGTCTTCAATGACTTGACGTATACTAAATATGTTTCTTAAATATTTTCTCTTGTCATAGCAAACAATAAAAAAATAAAGTCTCGTTCACAACAAATGTTGCCTATCGAAACATTTGTATCTTGACGCTCTCTTCATACCTAGTATATGAAAAAATTTCCACCCCTTATTCTGAGGTTACATCAGAATCCGATGTTGGATCATGACGAAATAACATCAATCGGATATAAAAATTTTCACAGCAAAAATTGCTTTCAGTAGATATCACAACCAAAAATAATTCAAGCAGTAGATAAGATAGCATTGAGTCTAGGATTATCCAGCCGTTATTCAACTTATTCAAGAGTATTCAGTAATGATAAATATTATTTCCACTAAAATTTTAATGTTATCCTTATCTATTGAGTTATTTTTGAATAAACATTTATCTCCAAATGAATTTTTTTCATTTTCGAAGGGTCTTTGCTTGTGCTAAATTGAACTTTGTGAATTTATAATGAATGTATTCGTTTTGCAGCATTCAAATTTTTTTACAGCTACGGCAGGCCTGGAGGCTGGCTGGAGATCCTCCAGTTTAATTATGAGCAAAACGAGCCCAATATTCCACTGGGAACAAGCTTGATAGCAATGAAGTGCTTGACATCTTTTGCGGAATAAAAAAATCCTTGAACATTTATCCAATTTCAATTTCTCGTCACAACTAGGAAACACTTACAAATGATAAATTTTCAATGCGACCCTGTATTTTTACGTTAGGGTCGATAACATAGAGAGCAACATCATAAGGAGAAAAACTATTACGTTGACATCGATTTGTTACTGTGTATCCTGAGAAAATGAAGAAATATATGAACAAATAAGGTCGGTAGATTCTTCGTCGAATCTGGGATTCCGCAATTAGGCTCGTAAACAATAACATCAAAATAATGCCAACCTAATGAAACAATAACCACGGAACAAACAAGCGTTTTCGTTGCACAATTTTTTTTATTTACAACAATTATGGAAGAAACTCATGCATATGCTGAAATAGTGGAGTAGAGGGAGGCCCCCAGGCCAGGGGGAAAGGGGAGACGGGCACCAAAGGGGCCCCAAGCTAAACTAAAAGCTGTCAATGGGGCCTCAATAATTCTGAGATACTTACTTGTCGATCCGCTAGATTTAATTGTTATTCCCGAGAAATATTCCTAATTTATTTTCATAACAATGAAAAGCGTTGACATGAGAACAGAAGCTTTTGTGCGCTTGTTTACACCTAATGTGATACAAAATCAACCGACTAGATATTAAGATAATTAACCTATTCTGAAAATATAATACCTCAGCTTATCTTCTTGGGAAAATACAAAGTGTACGGCCGGCCGGTAGGTCATACTCAAGTTTGACCACGGATTCTTCATCAGAAAGCAGAATCCAATCGATTTACACCATCTTAGCATATATATATATTCTTTTGAACTTTTGGCTTACAATATTTAGTTAGCAAACAATAAAGCATATAGATCAGGGGTTAGTGACGGGGTGTCATACAATTCGGCGTATCACATAAAAGCCTAGGAAAAAACCCCAGTAAAAAAAAACCTGGCTCCCCGTCTAAGTGTGAAAATACAAAAATAAGCTGAAATATATTTCAGGGACTTCTTTCTTCAAGAGTGGTCTTCTATTGATGGACACAGAGACTTCTTCAAGTTACCCACATCGAATCTGGAAATAAAAAGACAAAAACAGAAAAAAGAATTGAATAACCAAAAAATGTATCATATTCGTTTGAAATTTATAACCCATTCCAAGAAAGAGTCGGAAACATCATGAATAGCCATAACACCATCTTGAAATTTATATATGGGACAACTATTGATGAGATGAGGTATTGTTTCTTCTGCTTCTCCACATTCACAACTTGCGCTAGGAACTGGGTTCCATCTGAATAGCATGCTATTCCTGTTCTCAAACGATCAAGAACTGTCCAAAATTTTCTTGGAAAATCAAAACCAGAAATTTTTTCAGAAGGATCAGAAACGAGTACTTATTGAACATTTCGTAAGAGTTCCACTCAGTCTTCCAAAATTCTTTATCACTTATGTTCATATTGAAGATCGTATGCCATAATGCTTTACGCGACTTCAATCTGGGAATTCTATTTTGTGGAATATATGAAATAATTGGGAATAAATTGGGAAAAGAATGATATTTGTCCCAAGAATTCAGAGCTGCAGTCTGTCTGCGAATATGGGGAGGGACAATGTTAGACCAAACTGGTAACCAATGAACCGGTGTAGATCTTATGGTGCCAGTAATTATTCTCATGGATGTATTCAACTGTGCATCAATTTACTCAGCTGCAGAAAAGACTAGGGCTAGAGATGCTGTTCGAAGAGTGGAAGCATAAGCACCCCAAGATTATCCAGCTAATTTCTGAACAATATTATTCCTAGTTTTCAGTTTTAGGGTCAGATAATTTAAATGAGCCTTGTAATTGAGAGATGAATCTAATTTAACTCCTAAGTATTTTGGATAGAAATTATGTTCGATAGGAGAATCATTGAAAGTTACAGCTGATTTCCTATATTTTTCATGATTATTCAGATGGAGACAAGATACCTCTGTTTTGTTGGGATTTGGACATAATCGCCACTCAATAAAATAATTCTTTAAAATTTCCAAATCAGATGACAGAATGTTTTCCAGAGTATGGAAATCCGAATGTTGGTAAGCAATAGCAATGTCGTCAGCATAAACTAATTTCTGAGATGATGTGGGTAAATCACTCAGATATAAATTGAAAAGTAAAGGAGTTAAAACTGATACTTGAGGAGGACCGTTTTTCAATGTTTTGAAATTGCTACTCTTATTGTCAATAGAAACACGAAATCTTCTATCAGATAACATAGTTTCTAATAATCGTACCATTTTCCCACACTTCAGATGGGAATATAGTTTGAAAATTAATCAATCTTTCCACTGTCTTATGCCGAAAATAAATCAATGAAAGCAGCTCCTTATTTCAACCTATCATTGAAGCCTGATTCTATGAAACTTGTAAGGCTGAGAACCTGATCTGAACAATTTCTATTTTTCCTAAAGCCTCCCTGGAAATTCTGTAGAGCATTTTCTATAGAAGATTCAATTCTAAAAAGAATTAACCTTTATAATATCTTGAAAGGAATACTCAATAAACTGATGAGTCGATAACTACTAGGATCACAAAGATTATTTCCTCGTTTCAAAACTTACGAAATTTGGAAGGAAAGTTTCCTGAATTCAGAATATTGTTATAGAAAGACAATAACCAAGACAAGGCCTTTTTTCCTAAATGTTTAATGAATTCTGGATAAATTGCGTCAAAACCTGCTGCTTTTCGAGATTTGGTAGATTTGTTTGCAGCCCTCAATTCATCTATATTGAATGGTTGTGACACATGTTCTAAAGTAGAAGCTGATCTCCTGAATATGTGTAATTTTTTACAATCTATTTTAGGAGTTATAGAATAAAAGCAAGTTTCAGATGTTCATAACTGCTGAACTATTCGACGGATTGGTTCTAATAACGAACTTGATCCAGATATATGGACAATAAATATGTTTTCAAAATATGAAATTATAGCTCATCTACTATTTCTACTAGTTTAATGAACTAGAGTAGGATGAAATTTGTATTCAGAATTTCAATTCATCGGTTTGGTTTCGTAACACCTGTATTTTCATATTTACCTCAAATTTGTGAACCTTGTAATGAAATGATATAAAGTTACGATTTTCCGCTGCAACATGAGAAATGGGACAATTGGATTAAGAAGCCCTCGAAAAATATCGAACACGAATGACCTCTTAAGACTCTTGAATCTTTGTTCATTAAGAAATTCAGTTTTCTTCCCCATTTAATGGGATAAATATAATTTACATTAGCGCAGAGAAAAGAAATTTCAAAATTATCAGTACTAGCAATTTGAAATGATAAATAAAATGGTGATCTATTCTAATTCTCACGATATCTATTGTTTCAAAGAGAACTTTATTCTTATCGTGTTCTCAGAATTCTATACACCTATCTGACCTACAATCTAGTGTCCCAGTGATTATCTAACCCTCAGCGGTCTGAAAAAAATCCGAAATCCGCAAAATATCCTCCGGGGTCAAAAACCTGCGCTACTCGGAGAAAAATCCGCCGATTAGCAAGACTCATAGACTATACGAAACTAACTTGCAAGAAGCAAAAGTGCGGAGTTCTCACTTTCTTTTCTATTCAAATTTTCAACATAATTAATAATTGAAAGAATCAAAGTAGATACCGTGGTCGTTCGAAACATTCGTGAAAGCGAATCTGATAAGATGAACTAACTAGATAATTTTCAGTGAAAGAAAAGAAAGAATCTCCTGGTTGAGTGAGTAAATAAGATTAAATTCTAACTGTGTTATCTTCTTATAGAAAAGGTATCAAGAATAATCTTAGTAGCCTAATAACTGAAGCGTTACTTGATTCGGTGTTAACTATTGTTTGTTTTCTTGGGCTATTATTCGGCTGGATGAATACAACTTCTTGCTGCAACATAATTCATACGATACGAGTAACTTGTCCAGCAATTTGAACGAATAATTATAGTGTTGAAAATATGTGACTGAATATCGAAAAGAGAACTGTTTGCAATATTATGTTGATTTATTTTATAATCAGACGATTACTTGGTAGAATAATGAATCTACTATTATAATAATATGATACATGGTTAAGGTCTAGCGCCTAAACCAATCAACCGATTTGCATCAAGTTTTTTTAAATTAACGGTAGGCATCTAAACTGATGCAGAAGAATAATAACAAGTGCCAAACATCTATACTTTCTCTAAAAAACACAAAAAACTTAAAAATTAAGGGTGTTTGGCATGTTTTCGCTCTAGATGGCGCCACCGCTCAACAATTTTTTACTGATATGGGCTTTGATTTCTTCTTCTTGCACTACATATCACCATCACCGTCATATAACTCATTAAAAACATTTGATTAACTTTATTTGTATTTAAATTATAACATGTGACTTATAAATCATATGGTAACATTGCTAGAAGAGGAAAAACACTTTATTTCAGTTGTTTTATGTAGGCTTTCAATTTGAAAGGGTGAAGTGAATTTTAATTAAACCAGGGTATTTGAAGACTTTAAAAATCGATTCCATTTTTTCAGTGGAACTCGATTTGTTTATTCAGACCCATTAAACAATCTTACAAATCGATTTTTTTGGTCAAATTATATCGCTGAAATAAACGAACATGCCAAAAAAAGTCAAGATACATTTAAAAAAACAAATTGTTGACAATAGTTTGGTAACTATGGTCTGCTCAATCAAGCATACAGATGATGATATTATTTATGTTTTTCCAGCTCAGATACAACATGAAAACTAAGAGGTGAATATTCGATTAACTTTATTTGTATTTAAATTATAACATGTGACTTATAAATCATATGGTAACAGCTTTGACTTTCAAAGAGGAAAGACGTGTTTTGACGAGCTTGATTTTAAGTTTGATTTTAAGCTTGTTTTAATTTCCAAACCTACCGAGTAAGTTAATTTAGAAAATTATATTTGAAAAAGATATTGAAAACCCATATTTGAATGGTTATTCTCCATTTTTGGGTAAAAATTGAAAACGGGTCACATCCGATTTTTCAATTTTGAGTTAGGTCCAGTGTCAAATTTTAAAATTTTAATTTACAATGGAGACACGACGACGAGGCAGACCAGTGGGTTCTCGAAGGGCTACCCGGACAACCCAAACTGAAAGAAACCGACGCCGCGTTCATAACAATAATTACGCAATGAGACGAAATTCCCGCGTTTTTTGTCGGCGAAATGAGCGAATCGTCTCAATTTTGCAATGCTCTGCATTTAAGGGGTGAAAAAGGGCGAGATGGATTCAGCCAGTGCTGCCAGAAAGCCAAAGTTGTAATGAGCGAGCAGATGCAATTGAAAGAAGTACCAGCTTTGCTCAGAGAACTTTACACAGAAACAGATGAACAATCGAAGAATTTCCAAAACAATATACGCCAGTATAACAGTGCCTTTGCGTTTGCTTCCCAAAAAGTTAGCTTAAGAGAATTTGCATCAACTAGCCCTTATTCATGTTGTCTGCATGGAACATCATACATCAGAATTGGTTCCATTATTCCGCAACCTGGAAACACGCCCAGATTCTGTCAACTTTACACACTTGATACTAATGAAGCTCTGCAACATAGATTCCAACACCCAGCTAACCAAGGATGCAATCCTGTGACAATGCTTCGACTAGATGAAATGCTTCGTGTAAATAACCCATCGCTTTTTACACAATAGGAGAAAGATTACGTCGCAAAGCTATAGCTGAAAATCGTGAATTACCAGATATTCGAATGATTTTTGCGTGTACAGACAACGATCCTAGAAGATTTAATTTGCCGACAGGAGACAGTGTTGCAACAATATTTGTCGGCGAAAATAGAGAACCGCTAGAAAATATTGATTTTGCGGTTCATGCAAAAAATGGACCATTGCAAACAATATCAAATCTTAGCCCACGCATGGATCCAATGGCGTACCCACTACTTTTTCCGAACGGCGAATTTGGTTTCAGCCTCAACATAAGCCACAAAAACGAACGTGCAAGAGCCCAGCGTAACCGTTTGACCATGCTTCAATACTACTTTCGAATTGTAAGACATTACACAGTGCGGGAAAATTGTTTCAGCAGTACGTTTGCTGTTCATACGTCAATCAAGAAAGTAATAACTTAAATTGAATAAGACAGAATTTTTGGGCATTTTTTTAAACACGTCTTCACTCGATGAAAGCTAGACACAAAATGACATGAACGGCTGCTTATAGGGGGGCATTTGCTAATAACGACCCTGCGCTTCCTTACTTGCGCCCGTAGCGACACGGGCTTTTCCACTAGTAATAATAATAATAATAATAAGCGTTTATTCATGCCAACATCTTTCGATTTACATTCGTCACTACAAAAATCTGGAATTTAAATCATCTTCTCCACAAGAAATTCACACAATTTTATGCTCTGGTCAAAACCAGGGTTATTTTTTTCGTGGCATTCTATTAATGTCCTATTACCGCAGATAAAACTGCTACTCGGTAAAATTTAACAGACTTAGCAGTTTCACTCCTGTGACTACCTACAAAAGATATCAATTATAATCGTACTTGCAGGGATTATAGTTCAATATTATAATATCTACACTTTTTATTAAATCTTTCGAAATATATAACGAAGTACCCTCTATTATCATATGAATCTATTTTAATATCATAGTGACGCAATTTGTGTTGCATTATTTACCTAAAATTTACCTAAATAGTAGATTTACAGTTCGTAATTCTACAGGTTTTCATCATAATCTCAAATATTTCCAATTTTGAAGGTTCCTCAAAATTGGAACGAAACCATTAAATCAGTACGCCACTGAGTATTTAATGACTTCATTCTGCAGCGTTGCCAACTGCTAGAAAGCATATATACTTGTCTTTTTCTGACACATGGTGAAATAATTCAATGTTGTCTATTAATTTCAACAGTTTTGTGAATGAAATGCTAGGTCTATCTCTTTATATGTCTATGGACCCCACACTTCATAAGAGAGTGGCATAGAGCATAGTTGGCCGTCAGCAATGTCTCCACTGAAACTTTAAATGATAAGAGTACGAATTACAAAAATATTCTTGCTTAATTTTTTCGAAAATTCTTCATAGTGAACATCCCATGTTAGTTTGTTGTCCAAATGTAAGCCCAAAAACATAAAACTATGTTTAAATTCAGCGTTTAGCGGTTTCAAGGTACACATTAAAATATTTGTTTTGTTCTGATTGAGCTCTCGACAGCGCGAACCCTCCATAACCTAATCAAAATCTCGACCCCTCAAAAGAAAGCATCATCTCTAAATAGAAGACTTAAGTCTGGGAGACTAGTTGGAGATTCAATTATGTAAATTAAAAATAAGATCGGTCCAAGAATAGAACCTTGAGGTCACCCAGTTTGATATTTTCCATATGCGATATATTGCTGTTCTCAATCGGTTGCCCGAATAACTATTGTCGCATGTGTGTACATTAAATTCTGCATTTCTGAGTATAAAATTATTATTAGATGTGAAATATTTTTTTTATTTTCCAAAATGAAAGATAAATTAACTGTATTTATTGTACTGGGTCCAATCCAATATTTTCCTGTATTTTGTGGGAGATATTAGAGTTCAAACGTCGATTACTAAAAATATAACTCCCATTCCATTCATTAAACCGTATCGAATATAAAAATCAATAGCCCCATCGGGTTTCCGGTTGTTCGGATCGACCGCGTCAAAAAATCATTTCCTGCTAATTGTCCGACCGTCCTAAAACGGAAACTGGAGTCTCACGCTCCAACCAACGATGCCTGTCGCTGCAAGATCGACGTAATGACCTTTTAAGAGCATTGTTGTCGATATTCCTTACTTTTCTGAATAGAAGTCGCCCTAATAGGTGGTAGGCAGAGTTCATATCACAATCAGAATCTCCAGTTGTTATAGACAGTTAGATAGATTCTTTATTTCAAACCAATTAAATTTCGTGATACAAAAAATAACAGAATCAAATATTCTCATATATACACAAATATTATCATCAGATTAATTCCTAAACCATACGGTTCAATATCAATTAAAAATTTCTTTATTTTCACCTATTTTTTTTTCATAAAATTATGTAAATTAATAATTTAAATATTTTTATAATGGATAACTTCCAGTTACTTATAGTTTATTCATTTATTTATTGTATTACAAGCACATCTTTTTAGATCTCGCTGAATTCGGTCAGGATCTTCTACACTTATTATTTCTTCATTCAATTGGCAAATCCTGATCCAGGGTCCAAGATTCCTTGTCAACTGACCATGTGAAAGGCCATTTGGTGTGGCCTGTGTCATCGAGTAAGGATATGTCTTTAGTAGCCAGGAGATCGTTCTGATCATCTGGCTGCCATATAATGCTAGTTCATTTACTTCACATTTTATAACGGTGTCCAGGTGCAACAAGAGGCGAACTAGCTTTATACTAGCGAAGGAAGATATTTACTTCGCAACCAAAAAATTCGTGATTTGACTCATCATTGACATTGTTCGATCCCTTGTATAATTTATCGAACAGATATATTTGTCGACCATAAACAATCTTTTCCGAGAAGATAATTGCTTGAGTGGTCGGGTCATTTAAGGAATGTACCCCAATTTCAACGTTGAAATGTATCAAAAGAGTTGTGTTCGATCGCTTTATTCATTGAATAATACAATACAATACCTTTTATTTCCAAAGACAATTATAACATTGTATAGGAACAGTCAAAATTTCAGTCCTAATCAAAGAACAAAATTATATGTACAATAAATAATTAAAATTTAAAAATCATATATTGATATACAAATATCTAAGTCATATTAAAATCTGTAAAAATTCCTCCACACGATAAAAACATTTCTCAATCAAAAACTCCTTCAATTCAAATTTAAATCTGTTCAGCGATTTACACGTTTTGATGGCATCAGGCAAATTATTAAACAATAGAGGTCCCAAATAATGGGGAAATCGGAATGCTAATTTTGATTTACATACATTTGTTCGCAATTTTGAGCAATATCTTGTGTTTAAACGTATGCACTTCAGAGTTCTTCTTGAATTTACTAAAATTATTAAAAATATACAAACACATTTCATACAAAAACAGAGATGGTAAAGTTAAAATTCCAAACTTCTTAAAATAATCTTTACAACTATGACTGTGGAATCCCCGCAATGGAACGTAGACACCTCTTCTGAGCAATAAAACAGATAGATCTGTTGACCAACAGGATATTTGGCCGCTCAGGTCATTTAAAGCATATGGCTTAATTACAGGTTTAACAAATATATTGAAGGAACCTTTTTTTAACTATTTTATTTGTAAGGAATGAAACACTTTGAACGGGGAACAGGTCCCATTATATACTTGAGAATGCGATCTTCCAAGAAGGCTTTTGGATTTCCATTAGAATGTTCTGGAATGTTTGTACCCCATTTTTGCACCAGAAGGATGAGAATATAAAAACTAAAAACAGATGTATTTTAGAGAGAATCATACAAAGGTACTGTAAACGTCAAGCTCAGTCGTAGACTGACGAAATAATAAAGTGACTTTACTGTTGTAGTTAAATAGTGTTTTACTTTGAGCTAACCCAGCAGTATCAAGTGAAATTTCGATACACCGTTTTGGTATCGACATTGTCCTTATCGATTTGAATTTTCCCGCCAGCTGTTAGTTTCACACTTCGCCGTAGCTGCGCTAGCATCGAATACGGCCAAAAAAATTTGCGCAAGAGTTACCATTTCTTTATTTTTTGGAATTATGAATGGAAATAAATGCCAAAAAAATCTCGGAGGAAAGCGAGTTCTTTTTGGTATAAAAAATAACAGATACTTTACCAATAAAATAATGTAGAACAGCGACATCTAGCTCAATGAAACTATTTTAAGTTAATCGCCTCGATGAATTTTCAATGAACGAGTCTATTTCAATTTACGAACTGAGCCACAAATGGTCCATAACAGTTTATCTTATCATCGCACTGAAATGATCAATGTTTAATTTTTTTTTCAGAAAATGGATCTTGTGTGGGCGAGGCATCCCACGGAGGGCTTCGTCCTCGGAAGAATCTGCGAAATTATGGGAGATGAGGTTGAGATTAGCCCTATTGATTTAAAATTCCAAAAAATGACTATACCTTACGCCGATGTATTTCCAACATCGAAGGAAGATATTAACAAAGATTTCGATGATAATTGTAAGTAATAGTATATTCTAAAACAAGTTGCAGAATGCAAAATTCGAAGACGAGCGACGAAGGAGCGAGTTTTTGAACGCATGAGTGTTGGAATTGCCTTCTGCCACGAGTATTAGACGATATTTTCTCTATTTCAGTCAAGAATTGTGAGATCTTTATTGGAATTCAAAGAAAAATTCAGATTATACCTCCTAGTGCCTTTTGTATTTTATTTTCGCAGTTGGTGTGACTGAAACGAAAATTGACAGATTATAGAATTTGAATAGTGCGTTCAAATCTCTACATGGTTTAGTATTGACAGTTGACATGCAATGGACGCGTGTTGATATTCGAAAGGATAGGATGTCAGTGTTGTCAACCAAAAAACGAAAAATATAACTAAAAACAATGCTGTAATGAGTTCATTACAGCACTGTTTTTAGTACTGTAATGAACTTATTACGACACTGAAATAGAGAAATATCTTTCTATTATTTAATTTTTCATTGACTTAATTTTTACGATTCAAAATTAAGCAAAATCATATCAAATCCCACCAAATTCCTAAAGGTAGTGTGATATACATATGAAATCAGAAGCAGAATGTTAAATGTTTTCGATAAATATTTCCTCACTTTGTATAAGTAGAATTTATAACATAATATCTAGTTTCTAAAGTTATTAACTTTAGAGTTTCCCTGAAGATGAGTTCGTGAGAACCCGAAAGCATGGTTAAAATAATAAAGAGGATTTAAAGGTATCTTGTTTGACTACATATCCAATAACTAACTTCATTATTGATAGAGATACTTACATATTCTTGAATTATGAACATTCTAGCTTATCCCCTTCTGATTTTGGAGATTATTTTTCCGACCCAAATATCGACCAATAGAATTGCACCATTCGACGTCACGTGGTACAACCTACATGGTATTATACTGATAATTTTTTGAAAATTTTCTCTGGTAGTTGCTATATATAAACAAAACATGATCCAGTCAAATTAAGCACACGTCAAACTGACAGGTTGAATTCAATTGTGAAAATTGGAGATTTTGCATGAAAATGAGTCGATTTGGAGTTTGTTCTCTGTCCACCATCGATAAAAAGTCAAAGAAATGTTGCCATTAATACGGAGAAGGCAAAAAAAAACAGTTTGGAACCAATTTACTACTTTTTGTACTGAGAGGGAATACACATTGAGTGCTGAAACGAGTGAAGCGCAATTGGCAAACATTATGAAAGATTACGCTTACAATATGAAGAAAATGGATGGAGAAGACTATAAGGCAGGTACAATAAAAACAATGTGGAATCAGACTGCCAAATTACTTCAAGAAAAGTATTTGAACGATTTCGACATCAAAATCAACCCATTTTCGGATGCTGCATTCAAGACCGCTCGAGGAGCTCGTGATGCCAAGCGTAAGGTTTTACAATCTATTCCGGAAAAACGGAGGGCAAGTGCAGCAGCGTTGGAGGAAAAAGATTGGGATGCAATGACCACTGTTTGGGACGAGGAAACTCCTGATGGCCTCCAAAAAAATTATTCATGATAATATCAGTGGAATTGGCTTGGAGAGGTGGTGAGGGCAGCATGGCGTCAATACATCACTTCAAGGCAGAACAGCGAAATGACGGGGAAACAACTGGGAGAATTGAATACAATCCAATTTTCAGCAAGACCACACAAGGTGGTGATCAAAAATTATCAGACAGCAAGTGGCTGGTGGAGAATCGGGAAATCCCTGACAAGTGCTCAGTGAGACTGTTCCAGAAATTGAGAGAGAAGAGAGATGTCAATATCAAGAGAGACAGACTATTCCTGACCCAAAATCCATTCTGGAATAAAGTTCCAGGCGCTAGGTGGTACAAGGATTCCCCAGTAGGCCAAAACACGATTTCAAAGTGGGTTAAGGAGTCGACACAAAAAGCTGGGCTTGACCTTGGTAACAAAAAAATCACCAATCACTCCAGTCGTGCAACAGCCGTCTCCAATCTAGCGAAATCGGGCCTGGGAGAGCAGCAGATAATCAAAATAACTGGACATGGCAACAGTAACTCCATCAAGCCGTATCTCCAACTCGACCAGGAACACCACGAATTAATTGTCAAGAAACTGCGAAGGAGTGAGCCTACTGCAGAAAATGCCATCTACAGCATAAATCTACCTCTTCTGGGACCATTACCGATAACTCTGACTTGAAGAAAACATGCACCAATGTTTACAACAATTGTATTTTTAATTGCACTACCCTGATTCTTAATTAAATGTTGTTTTATTTATGAAATTCTTATTTGTTAACTGTACATTTCGTCTCATGGTGCAATTCTATTGGCCGACATTTGGGACAGAAAAATAATCCCCGAATACCACACGAGCTTCAAAATTATCTGGTATTTCCCGATAGGTTCTTAATTCTGCAAACAAATAAAATCGTCAAGTTTTTCAGGAAAAATCACTCGCGCTTCGCGCTCGTGATTTTTTAACCTGAAAAACTTGACTCCTTCATTTGTTTGCAACGGACCTATCGGGAAATACCCGATAATTTTGAAGCTCTTGTGGTATTATAAGTGAGTATATGGTTGCAACGACAAAAATTATTCGTTTTAACTTTAGTGCTTCTTCTTTGTCTTAATTTGTTGTTATATCTACAAACTCCACACCATTGACTCCAAATAAAAGTACTTCTCTTAAAAATAATTTGTAGTTGTCTCCAACCAAATGTTCCAGTTGACGTCAGGTCATTTTTCGATTGGTTGAATAGACGATGGTTTCCAAAAAATTGTAATCTGTCTCTGTTTCAGGTGAAATGATGTTTCTAAACGAAGGATCTCTCTTGAATAATATTAGGACGAGGTACTATAAAAATAAAATATATGTAAGTGAAATATTTTGAAATTATTTACTTTATACAAATCCGGTAAAGGAAATATAGTCTCCTCTGTTTTTATCTGTAAGAAATAAATTAGGCATAATTCACAATTACAGCGATATGGGCAAATTGATATGAATACTCAGTGATAACTTCAAAGTATATTCTTTTCAAAAGGCAAGTTTTTGCATTATTATTTTCTCGCGTTCATAGCTAGGTATATAGTGTCAGTTTTTTTCTAAATATAGTTTGAAATTAAACAGCCTTAGTAGCATTTTAAAGTACTGTTGTAACAATTTCACTTTATTATGTAATCTCAAATGGCAATGATGTAATCGCAACAACAAATCAAAGTAATAACATTAGCAATAATATTTATCTTCTTCCAGAGTTATGTAGCAAACATATTGATAGCTGTGAACCCCTACAAAGAAATTCCTTCCTTATATTCCAAAGATACAATGAAAAGCTATCAAGGAAAATCTCTCGGAGAAAGACCTCCACATGTATTCGCCATAGCAGACAAGGCTTTCAGGGATATGAAAGTCCTTAAGCAATCACAATCCATTATTGTATCCGGTGAATCTGGCGCTGGTAAGACGGAATCAACGAAGCATCTTTTGATCTACCTTTGTGATATGTGGGGGGCTCATGCGGGACCCATCGAACAGAAGATACTGGACGCAAATCCTGTATTAGAGGCTTTCGGTAATGCAAAAACCACCAGGAACAACAATTCATCAAGATTTGGTAAATTCATCGAAGTCCATTTCGATAAAAAGTTCCAAGTAGTCGGTGGACATATTTCTCATTATCTGTTGGAGAAATCGAGAATTTGTTCGCCTCATGGGGAAGAGAGAAGCTATCACATCTTTTACATGTTGATGGCAGGCGGGCCAGAAGAATTGAGAAAGCAACTGTTCCTAACAAAGCCAGATGATTTTAATGTAAGTGAAAATGAATATCTCTCATTAATTCCGCTTTATATTGTGAATTTCATGAATTAATTATTCAGAATGTTGAAACAATAGGATGTGAATTGATAGAGAAGCCTACACTCAACGTAGATAAGCATCCAGATGATACCTATTATTGTCTATTCTTTTTTTTTTATTCGTTAGGGCTTCGAAAATAGACGTGTGTGAACTTTTTGATTGTCGAAAGCATTTTGTTGTGCTGATTAGTGCTGTTTCATTTTTCACAAAATGAATGGAAAGAGCTGGCCCAGTACTTTTCGAAAAATTGAGTTCAAATGACTGATCAAATTATACTAAATGCCTACTTGAGTTGTGCTTTTAGAAAATTAGAAAAATATTTTTGAACAAAAAAATGATTTTTTTTCTATTATTACCGAAATAGAGATTGAAAATTACTCTGAAAAAAATATTTTAGAACAAGCATGCACAATCTCCTGACCTTACGTCAGTGCTTTTCTACATTATTAGTTTGTTACTCGGGATGCCATAGAGATCTGAAACATTTTCTGTTAAAGAGAATTTCTGGATTTATGTAGTACGTAGAGTCAAATTCTTCGAATCTGATTCATAAGGATATTCTGGAGCATTGATGATAAATCATCCCATTTATAATTCACAAGTGTCAGACAGGTCTTATTGTGAGTCGTTATGAAATTTTTTAATTTCACAAAATGAATCGTTGCTATTCTAATAATGAGATTTTGGATTTATTTCTTATATTGTATTTTTTCAATTGAGTAAAAATCCATGTATATAAAATAGATCTAGAATTTCGTAATTAGAATAACGACGGTTCATTTTGTTAAATCGAGAAATGAAGATAACGAATAACAATAACACCTGACACTTGTAAATTATTAACAGATAATTTATCTTCTATGGGTATAGAGTGTTCCCATGGTTTCGAAAGAATATTCGTTGAACTTTTTTAGATGCAATCAATTTGACTCTACGTACACCATAAATCCAGAAAATCGCAAATAACTCAGAAATTATTGAATTTAGGAGCATAATCAAAAACGGTTTACTCAAAATGTCAAAATTCTGCACACAATGCATTTTTTTTCAAGTCAAAACTTTCGATTTAATACAATGATTTCAACAGAAATGTATTCAATATTGAATACTCGATCCAGATACCCCAAAATCACTAGTCAGCTTTCCGCCGAAAATATCCATGATCGATAGAATCACAACTTACACTCAAGTATTGAATTTCTTATTTCTTTTTGCCCATTACATAATTCAGAATGGTCTAATCAAATGAATAATGTCTTGGCTTTATACATCTCGTTTTCTTTGCATTATGGTCAAACCGGCGTGTTCGCCATTTTGTAATACCAACTTTCTACTGGATCTTTGAACTACATAGTAGAATTATTAAAAAATTAGGTTTTATGATTTTGGTAGCACTACGACTTGTGGCATTTTTCAATATTTTATGAGATGGTTTACCTAAGTATGTTAGACATACAAGGTTTTCCAATAAGAGGTGTTATTTTGAATAGCCGGCTATTTTGGTAGATGTCGCTTTTGAAGCTGTCATTTTTTGACATTTGACAAGTAGAAACTACGCCATTAATGAAAATGGTACGATACACGCTTCAACAACGCATTGAAATTATTAAAATTCACTATAAAAATGATGAAAATTTGGCAGAGACGGTTCGTAAAACTCGACAATTTTTGGGTCGTCGTGAAGCACCTTGTCGGACCGTAATAAAGAAATTGGTGGAAAAATTCGAGCTGTTGAGACAAGTTAGTGATGTGAAGAATAAAACCCGTGCACGTCGCTCAAGAACAGTCGAGGCTTATAAAGTTCAGTTAACACAAGAACTTAAGCCGGCCGATCATCAACAACGTCGTGTCTTTGCTAGTTGAGTCGTTGAAATGCATGAAAATGATCCGGAATTCCATCGAAAAATCATCTTCAGTGATGAGGCCCATTTCCACCTCGGTGGCTTCGTCAACAAACTAAATTGTCGCATCTGGGGCTCAGAAAATCTAAGAGTTATTGTTGAAAAGCCTCTCGATCCTCAACGTGTGACTGGCGTGGTTTATGGTCCGGCGGAGTCATTGGATCTTACTTTTTCGAAAATGAGGTTGGAGCAACAGTTACGGTGAATGGATTGCGCTATCGAGAGATGATTGACGATTTTTTATGGCCGGATTTAATCTGGACAACGCTTACTTTCAACAAGACGGTGCTACGTGCCACACAAGCAACGAAACCATTGATCTTTTATGGGAAAAGTTTCCGGACCGTGTTATCTCTCGAAGAGGTGATCACAATTGGCCACCGAGATCTTGTGATTTAACACCTTGCGACTTCTTTCTTTGGGGCCACGTGAAAGAGAAGGTCTATGCCAACTGCCCAGCGTCGACTCAAGACCTCAAAGATGGAATTCGTGAGGCTATCGAGGACATAGGACAGCCACTTTGCGATTTGGTTATGGAAAATTTCATGAAAAGGATATTGTCCCGTCAGCGTAGTCGTGGTGGTCATTTGCCTGATGTTAATGAAATAAACATCCGATAATTTATATTAAAAAATGGCATTTTTCTTTAAATATTAAAATAACACCTCTTATTGGAAAACCCTTTACTTAAGTGACCCATTTCATAAAATATCAAATTTCTTGAAAACCCAAAATATTAAAATTGCATTTTTATTAAAACAGACAACAATTTAAAGTCTTTCAAAATAAAACAGAATCAATTCTACAATCGCGCATTCACTAAAATTACTATCACATACAATCAAAAAGTTTGAAATTAAATCTACTTAAATACATTATAAAGTACCATCAACACCATAAGTACAGTTTTAAACCATCTAATGGAGCTTTACAATTAACCGATAATACATTTTATTTTTGAGAAAGACCTAGCACACCCTTAATATAGCTGTCATTCATATAAACATTTACCGGCCATAATTATTTAAAGAACCATCTCATTTTGACAAAATCATTTTATAACTCGCTGTGAAGATGATAGGTAGTGGGTGTTTCAAAACAATTGTAAGCCAAAGCTTCGCCATTCTTCATTATTAGAGCTGATTACTCTTTTATCATGAATGTTTAATTTTAACAGTATCTCAAAAAAGGATGTACACGATTCTTCACGAACAGTCAGAGTGAAAAGAGACTGGCAGCAAATCAGAAAAGCGCAGATCATTTAAGATCCGGTCCATTACATGATATACTCCTGGACGACGTCGGTGATTTTCAAGTATTAGATCAAGCATTGGATAGATTAGGACTGAACCAAGCCGACAGATTCGATATTTACAAAACTGTTGCTGCAGTGCTCCATCTTGGCAATATTGAATTCGAAGACGATTCAGAAGATAGAAGAGGAGGCTGTCGAGTCGCTCAAAACAAAGGAAATGGATTGAATATTGCATCTAAATTGTTGAATATAGATCCTTCGGACCTCAGACAAGCTCTGGAATCTAGAGTGATGCAAAGTACTCGTGGCGGATTGAAAGGAACTGTTATTATGTGAGTAACTTACAATTTTATGCATCTTATAATTATACACCAACAGATATGATTAATATATAATATTGTCGAAGAACGTATCCGACTTGTAAATAGGTACTCTGGTGCTTCCGACTTTCATAAAGTGCAAGGCACTATCACTTATGTGAATGAGTTTATAGCACGTGTCCGGATCAGTTCTAAAATGCCTAATGAAGCAAGCGCTGTATTGGTAGGGTGCCCATGCTTGCGAACGGTTGGACATAATTGTACAGGTCTTTGAAAGTTGTACGCAAAACTGTAACAGAGCTCTTACTTTACTGTATTCCAATGATATCAAAATCTAGTCGCAAGAATATAATGAACAACTATTTGTACTTAATGCTCACTGAAGTTGTAGAATGAATGTCATCAAATTCATTTTATTGACAAGAAATTTGTATATTATTCTAGGGTACCGCTAAAGGTTCAGGAGGCAATCAATGCACGAGATGCTCTTGCAAAAGCCATATATAGCAACTTATTTGACCACATAGTATCTTGTATAAACCAAAGTATTCCGTTCAAAGCTTCCAGTTATTACGTTGGCGTACTCGATATAGCTGGTTTTGGTAAGATTTTTTTTTAATACTCAATCCCTTTTATTCATTATCCTATTTCTATTTACCAGAATTCTTCACTGTTAACAGTTTCGAACAGTTCTGTATTAATTACTGTAATGAAAAGCTGCAACAGTTCTTCAATGAAAAAATTCTGAAACACGAACAGGATTTATACAAAAGAGAAGGTTTGAGTGTTCCTGAAATTTCCTTTATTGACAACCAAGACTGCATAGGTGAGAACTTTTTATTTTCTATCTAATATAATTGAGTATAAATCTACCTAGAGGGGAAACGCAGTTCAAAGAAATGAAGCCAGAAATTTACTAGTACTAGTAGTAGTATTTCTTTACAGCATCTAACGATGGCCCGGGCCAGCTTCAGAAAATATATTGTTCTTCACGAAGAGTCATAGTTATTTCATTTCGATATTTGTTCTTCCGAACTAAGATTTAAGGGGAGGCCAAGATAGTAGCATTATAAATTGAATCCCTCATATCATGATTTATCCAAATTTCTCCCATATATGTTATGTCATTGGATCTTCTCAGTTATGATTCTATATATTATACTTGTATTTTTAGAGAATTTCAAGAAACACTGATAGAAATTTACTTCACGTATTTGATATCACCAACAATATGCCCATAATTCATTTATTAAAATCGTCATCTAAATATACACAGATCATTGGACAGTTAGTCAATATATCTAAATAATAAAATATTCTAAGAGGTGATGTCGAATAAATCTGGCCCTGGTTCAGACCAGCTCAAACAAAGAGACCAAGTCGCTGCAACCATAAATACAATGAAATAAAGGTTACCGTGTTTACACGCTTGACAGCGCCACTTTACTGATAGAATTTTTGGCTTCATTACTTTGAACTGCGTTTCCCCTCTAGGTAGATTTATACTCAATGCTAATATTTAAGGAGGCAAAGGTGACCCCCGGGTCTCTGGTCTTGCGGCTCCAAATGCCTCAGCATTTCTCTTATCAGATCTTAAACAAGACATTGTTTATATGATTTTAACCTTCATAATGCCATCAAGATCGGAACACTACAGTCATCTAATGTTCTTTCAACTTTGCTGAACGCGTATGAAACGCTGGCGTGAAATGAATGAATAATTGTAGATTTCAACTAACTACCTTTCTTCAGATTTAATCGAAGCCAAATCCAAAGGTATATTCGCCCTTCTTGACGAAGAATCAAAACTTCCCAAACCGTCTCATGTACATTTTACTAACGAAGTACACAAACGCTGGTCGAACGAATTTAGGCTTGGACTTCCGAGATCTTCGAAATTGAAACTCCACAGGAATTTGAGAGATGATGAAGGATTTCTCATACGACATTTTGCTGGTGCTGTTTGCTATCAAACGGTAAACAGAATTAGTTTATATTGATGTTGTTCAACGGGTAATTTCATTCTGATAATTTTCAGGCTCAATTCATTCATAAAAATAATGACGCTCTTCACGCATCTTTGGAGAGCATCATTCAGGAGAGCAAAAGCAATCTGATACAGAAATTATTCTCCAATTCAATGGCACAAAAAGGCAAGCTTACATTTATTAGCGTTGGAAATAAATTCAAAGCCCAATTATCAGAACTGATGGAAAAGCTTAAACTCAATGTGAGTAATGGGTAATTCATACTGTTTCATTTATTTCATTAAATATATTGTATATTCGTACACTGTAAAAAATAGTTCCTCATCTCAAACCATATTAATTTGTCTCAAGTACTCCGTACGTTTGAATACAGCCAAATGCATAAAGTACTTGACCCTACCGCCCTCTACGGTTGAGAATGGCGTTTACCCTAAATAAAAGTTTCTTGAGTTAAGAAACTGATTAGTTTCAACCAAGCTCAGAGTTTTTGACTCAGGTGGTAAAAAAATTGATCCAACGGTAATATTAATTAGTATGTAACTATTGATACTTTTCGTAGAATAAAAATTTTGGTTTCATGTAAATAAATATTATATTTCACTGAAAATCGATTTGTAGTTGATTTAAAGGATCTTAGTTGAATGGGTCGAGAATTCAGTCGATAAAAATGATAATATCTCTTATGTCAAGTGAAAGTTTCTTGGGTTAAGAAACTGATTGATTTGAGCTAAATTGAAGGGTTTTTGACACTAGCAAAGGAATAATTTGATAAAACAAAAAAAAACATTTGTATGTAATCATTATTTTTCTTCACAGAACAATAATTTCTCTTTTATATTAATAAATACCGCAATACCGCGGCAGACCATGAATATTGTACGGAATGGGAAAGGCGTCTAGAGTTTCGTTGGTAGTTGCAGAGAGGGAGCGAGTATACCTCAAGCGTCAACCGTCTGCTTTTCCAAGACACGTCGTAAAGACAACCGTTCCCATCACGTCGGGGTCCCCACTTATGCGTTTCGTCCCTGGCGCACACATTTGGACTCATCAGTATGGCTTGTGTGCGCCATGCCATAGACGCAGGGGTTAGAAGTTTTGAGGGAGCCGCCGGGAGTTGAACCCGGCACCTAGTACCTAGTCGGTGTGAAACTTGAGCGCAAACCTCTAGGCCACCGAAGCGCTGTGAACTAAGCTATGCGTGGCTATATAGAGTGCCGCCAAGAGATGCCTATACACTCCCCTGCCGCTGACAGAGTGCCGCTACAAGAGCTATAGTCCAGGCAGTAGGTTATCATCTCATCCCTGTCATCATCCAATATCAGATCACCCGGTTCTCCACCAACACAAAGATATTTGGTTTTCTCTAAGTTGACATTTAAGCCCCACTTCTCGTATTCTTTAATTAGCTTGCGCATCATGTATTCCATGTCATCTTTATCACCGGATACAACAATATTGTGAGTAAAATGCACAAATATTTGCATTTAAATGGGATATATTTAATATAAAAGAGATAGAGTTTTGATTTAATTGCAGCCAATATAAAAAAATTGCTACAATTAATTCGTTTTATTAAATCAATTACGCAATATTTTTTTTACAAATGTCACTTCATATTGCAACAATTATATGTTCAATTTTATTCAAATATTTATAGTTTTCTTCAAGTAAATGAGGCGAATAATATAATCTCACGAGATTCTTGTCTCAAGAAACTGTAGTCGTTGCATCAACTGACAGAATTTACGACAACCGTACCTTCGTTCTATTGAACAAATAAAAATGAAACGAACGAATGGTTTCATTAAAACCTATTTAGAATAATGTATTTGTACCAATCAATTATGGATATTGAGACAAGTGCATAAACAATTTCTTGTAATTGTATTTTTATGTTGAATCAGTTGTTTCTTTCATTTCGCTGAAATGTAAAAAGTTTCAGGCGAATGTTTTAGCTGTTCTCTATAATCAACTAGGTTGTTTTAATCAAGAAAAATAGTTCATTTGGCGTAATCAATTTTAGATTAATTCAAATTAAAATTGTTTGATTGAAAAAAAAATTCTCAAACTCCTGAGGAGTTTGAGCGCAGAATTTTATTTTTTACAGTGTACCTGTTGAAATTCGAGCATAACATTTCGATGAGCTAATATTGTAACTTTGAAAAAAAAAAATTTTTCCAGCGATTTAATGAAAAACTTAACTTGAACAATCGCCCAAATATGATTTTTTAGCTGTTCTGTAGATATTTCATTTAAAAAAAAATCAGAAATAACAGCGTTAATTCGTTTCTCTATTTCAGTGTCGTAATGAGTTCATTACAGCACTGTTTTTAGTACTTACAGCATAGAATGTCAACTCGCCTCCATTGCACATCAACTGTCAATATTAAACCATGTAGAGATTTGAACGCACTATTCAATTTCTATAATCTGTCAATTTTCGTCAGTCACGCCAACTGCGAAAATAAAATACAAAAGTCTGAATTTTCCATTGAATCCCAATAAATTTTTCACAATTCTTGACTGAAATAGAGAAAATATCGTCTAATACTCGTTTCAAAAGGCAATTCCAACACTCATGCGTTCAAAAACTCGCTCCTTCGTCCCTCGTTTTGGAATTTCGCATTCGTGTTGGAATAGGTGCCCATTCTGCAACTTGTTTTAAAATATACTATTTCGATTCGAAAAACTTTCGTTCGATCAAACAAATCTTTGAGATTTAACTGTTACATTTTTTCAGGGAACTAATTTCATTAGGTGTATAAAACCCAACAATAAAATGGTCGATAATCAATTCGAGGGCGCCTTGTGTTTGATGCAACTGAAATGTTCGGGGATGGCTAACGTTCTAGAACTGATGGAACATGGATATCCCAGCAGAACCGAATTCGCTGATCTATACGATATGTACAGGGAATATCTTCCCAAAGAGTTGGCTGTTTTAAAACCCAGAATATTTTGTGAAGTGAGTAAGCAAATATGTTTATATTTAATGAAATTGGCCCCAAAGGAAACATAATATTCAGATTCCTAACATTACACAAAAACCTTCTGCTTCTTCTTTCAATTAAAAAATGTTTTTTGAAAAAATTCTAAGGAGAGAAAATAATTTCATAACTCGACATGAAGGACCCGGGAATCTCAATAAAAATTGAAAGGGTGAACCCCTCTTCTTGAAGTGGCTACTTCAAAACCCCCCCTAAGCGCTCCTAAAATGTCCGAAATTTTCAAACGAAAATCGCGAAAAACGCCATTTTCGCCGAAAGTGTTCCCAAGGGGGAAAGTTTTATGAACGAACTGGACCGTCTCGGGGGCCGAGATCGGTCGCTTTTTCAAGAAAAAGACATGTCCCATACTGGTCTCTATATACATATTTAGAAAGCAATATTCCATTGACAATTTTGTCCGTGTAATAAATAAATTCTGAACCAATTAATATATTTAGCACTTCAAAATTGAAATCACCATTATTATTTACAACTAGCTGACCCGACAGACTTCGTCCTGTCAAAAAGATTTGTAATATGGCAGTTTTTGTGCCTACGTATTTTAAAAAATTCTCCTGAACAGAACCGTCACCCTGGTGATAGGGCGTTGTGAATAAAAAATAATTAAATAAAACATATATAAGGATTTGAACGTGAGTAATCGCTTTATTGTTAATCATGGGAATCATAACTATTATTATTATCATTGTAGTGCTTTGTTGTATACGATGTTTTTTGTTTGATTACCTGGCGCATAGATAAACAAATCTGATGGTTTTCCAACACGGGAACAGGCAACATACAATTGACCATGTGAGAACCATGGGTTTTCTAGATTAATACCACAAACACTTAATGATTGCCCCTGGGACTTGTTTATAGTCATAGCAAAAGCAAACCGCACTGGAAACTGTAGTCGTTTAAACTCAAATGGCACATCAGTCGGAATCATTGGGATGCGCGGTATGAGAACATATTCTCCTTTATACTTTCCTTTGAGTATAGTTGCTTCTATCACTTTGTTTAGTAATTTTTTTATCGCTAACCGTGTACCGTTGCAAAGACGCGGTTGGTTGATATTTCGCAACATTATAACCACCGATCCAACCTTTAATTGAAGATTGTGAGGTGGCAATCCTGGCAAATCCAGCGAGTTTAAAAATTCCGGTGGATAGTTGACTACATCATCTTGATTAGTAGCCGAATCAACTGATTTATATATCCTCAATTCGCCTGTAATTTGTTCTTGAATTTTGAAATTTAATTCATTTACATCTATGTTTTATGCAGCCAGTATAGCTCGTTCGCTCAACCAATCATGGTTTCTGTAATTTTGAGAAACATCTGGAAACACCTTCTGAATAAGTTCATCTTTTGATCTAGTTAACTGACAAAAACTTTGAGGAAAGTTAATGCAGCCAGTCAACATGTCTATAGGAAATTTGTCATTACCAATGTCAATGAGTTGTTTAGAGAATATGTTTCCAGATTGGTCATTTTGCAACTCGACACGCATATTCTTGCTTAAATGAAGTACTTTGAGATGTTTCCACAAATTGGAGGACTTTAGACATGCATTGAGTTCATCAGCTGGCGTTGATCGTGGAATCACTGGCAATGTTTGACGAAAATCTCCTGCTAATAAAATCATTGCACCACCAAATCGGTTATTATTGCTCCGTAGATCTTTTAAGGTTCTGTCTAAAGCCTCCAAAGATTTTTTATGTGCCATCGTGCATTCATCCCAAACAATCAGTTTACATTGCTGCAAAACGTTTGCCATTGCAGAGTTCTTCGAAACGTTGTAGGTTGGAGTTTCATTGCTTTGCATATTTAATGGCAATTTTAGTGCTGAATGGGCTGTTCGACCACCTTCAAGCAAAGTTGCTGCGATTCCCGACAAAGCGAGTGCAAGTGCAATTTTATTTTGTGAGCGAATTGTTGCTAATATTAATGAAATCAAAAAAATTTTTCCTGTACCACCAGGTGCATCTAAGAAGTAAATCCCTCCAGTTTCATCATTTGTTACTTTCATAAGAGTTTCAAATACATACTTCTGTTGTTCATTCAACAGTGGGAGATTTGTTTGAATTAATTCTTTCAAAGCTTTATACCATAGCAATAAAGCTCAAATTGACTACGTTTTAGTTACAAATCATTTGTATGGGAAAAAGAAAAGGGCTATTTTTAGGGGTTTTCCAGAAATAATTCTATTTTTTCTCGCCGTAAAAACCATCCTTGAACTTCAACGAACATTTTAAAAAAAGATTTGGCCAAATTAGTCCAGGCGTTGTTGAGTTATGCGCTTTCCAACACATTTTGCGATTCATTTTTATATTATAGATTTGATCACCCTTTTCATAACTTTGAATAAATCTGCTCAATCATATGTACACAAGTTAGTCTATTTCATAATTCGTTTACCTCCATTAAGCCAGTAAAATTATATTATACCCAAAATCTCACCACCCTTGTGATGCCTTTTTTCGGTGATCCGTTAAACTTACTCGGGGGACTATTTTACCTTCCAGGGCTGTCACCCTTACCTTCTCTTCCGTGTAGTGGAACGGAACTATCGAGTCTCCAATGGACAATTTGGTGGGTATTTATTGTAAGTGGAGGTATCAATAAAATTCTAAAAGAACCAAAAGTATAGTTTATTCAATAAAATCACAAAAATTTCGGCCTCGCTGTAAAAAATTGGTTTATTCTTGTTACTTAACTGAAATCTTAAAAAAGCGGGCAATCAAACAGAAGTTCTCAACTAATTATATTCTATATTTCAAACAATTCTTGCATCCTAATTTTTATCTGCCCATTTTCGGCACGAATTCCATACCAAACATCGGTAAATAATTAAAATTAAAAATCCCATTTGATTCTAATACAAACTTCAATCAGAGCAACCGATAGTAAGCGTGCAAAGCAAAATAATTGTGGCTAACAAGGCAATCACGCAATGATCAGGAAGAATAAACAAACGAGCTTCCGGGGGACACACCCATCATTCTATCAAGCACTCATACACACAGGCAAATTGGCACACAACCCAAGCCAAAAGTATAGGTGCCGTTACAACTGTAAGCGACAGAACCTTGGTCCAACCAAGTGTCCTCAACAAACTCGGAAAAACAGGCAGTACAACTCATGAAAGACTCAACTGTCGTTGTTCCGTATCAAGCAGTGCTCGTGACCGAATCTGCCTGAAGTAACCTCAGTCGGATCCAAGATCAGATAGAATCAAGTGGCGCTAACCTGTCGCAGTTACCGTTTGACGACACCCCTTGTCCTCCTACCAATAAATCTTTTTCTGGCCATTGATCATGCGCAATAGGGTTAGGTTAGGTTAATGTATTTCTACAGCATCAGAAAACTCAACTATAAACTACCGTAAAAACTTTCTTCATAGAAATGATTGAGAAAACATATGGAGAATACAATGTGATCAGTGAATTTTCAAGTGATATTGAATGAAGTACGAATATTACTTTCCTTTCAAATCGCAACCTTACTCGATCTTAAGAGTCTAAGAGAAGCGTTTGTTTCGATCTCGAACCTCATCAATGTGTCTCAACTTGCTCAACTATGTTCTGGAGCAATATAGAGGCAAATGAAATGATTTAATTTAATTCTACAAATTTTTTAGGCCATGCTGCACAGCCTGCATCTTCATGACAAAGACTATAAGTTTGGTATCACAAGAGTATTCTTCAGACCAGGGAAATTCAGTGAATTTGATCAAATCATGAAATCCGACCCGGAAAATTTGCGAGCTATAATCGGAAAAATAAAGAAGTTCCTCATCAAGTCACGTTGGCGCAAATGCCAATTTGGAATTTTAGCTGTCATGAAAAGTAAGTTCAAATAAACATGGAACCACTATACAGGCAATCATGAGTATATTTAAATTTGGTGATCTTCACAGATCTTTTCTAATATTTCAATATACAGGATGTCTCCAGAACTCAGATTCTACGAATTTTCGAAGAAAAAAATCCAATAAGTTTCAATACTTGTCAATTACCTTTATTACGTACATGCATTCCGTAAAATCACAGATGGTACAGCATTTTGACAGCGGTTTCTGGTCAGTTATGAAAATTATCCTCCTCGGTGAAAAACAGAAGAGCTTTGGTGGCAAGTTACTGACTGCTTCAGATTGGCGAACAGCAACTTTTAAACACAGCATATTTGAACGGTTGAAGCTTCTGTTCAAAGGCAATGATTCATCTCATTTAGGAATCCCAAGGGGGCACAAATGGGACTCCCTCACTTACTGGAAGTTTGGATATAGATTGCTTTTTTTCTGAATATTTTCACTCTGGAAACAATAGATTGTTGCCGTCCAGGAACAGGCCACGCGGAATGCATCTAATCCAAAAAAACCTTTGGGTAGCAATCACCAAATGATTATTTTCGAATTTAACTGTAGAATTTAAGTTAATGGCAAAAGAGACAAAATAAGACATTTGAAATTCCGGAATAATGAGACCAGAGAGAGCGTTGTTCCAACCAATATCGAGAACTCCTTTCTCCCAAATTTCAGAATGTTTTTAGGATCACTTTGTTAACTTTGCTGTTCGCATAAGTTGGGGAAACGTTATTTGTTGGAGGAAAGTTATTCAATATTAGTAATCATTACCATTCACTCAATCTTTTCTCCAATGCGTCATCGACATTTTAATGATATCAGCAAGTACCATATTTCCTGAATTCTGGATCACATAAACAATTAAGCTGATATTAATGAATGACGAAATTAATTTTAACGTCTGTGAAATTTGACACTTGAAATTACGGAAAAAATGCCTCCCTGGCGGGACTCCGATGTCGGTTGGAATAACGCATCTCCTTGGTAGATCAGGGTGAGTTATAGAAGTTTGGTCACCCGGCTTCAATTCCCGCCCGGGGAGGTCTTTTTTCGGGAATTTTAAATGTCGAATTTCGTCTGCATGCCATTAACCTCAATACTAGATTAATTGCACAGACTTTAGAATTAAACATAATTAATGGGTTCCGTTGTGTATCAAAATTCAATATTTTTCAGTAAAGAATGTAATGAAGAATAGAATATCGTCCGTCATATTGATGCAAAAACATGTTCGAGGATATTTAGTAAGAAAACGTTATGGTCCAAAAATAAAATTGACGCGCCAGTTAAGAAGCTTAGACAAGAAATTGAATAGTATTCAAGAATATTCCATCCAATTAAAAAATCGAGAAAATATAGAGACAGGAGTACAAAAAATGAGGGACAATATAATATCTACGTTACAGCGTGCTAAGGTAAGGATATGAACTTAATAAAACCCATCAATTGTTATTCTTATAAAAAATTTCAAAAGATTGACCAAAGACTTACGGAAACGGATTGCACAGAAATAGTCAACAAATTTGAAAATGACATTGATGCATTGAGGAAGGAAGTTCAGATAAAATTAGTAGAGCAGAAAATGGCAGAGGAGCAAGCCAGACTGAGAAAACTCCAAGAACAGATGGAAAGAGAAAAACAACAGAGGGAAGAAGAAGAGAGAAGAAAACAACAGGAGGAGGAAATGAGAAAGTTAAAAGCTGAAATGGAGATCCAAAGAAAGAAAGAAGAGGAGGAAAGGAAAAGACAGGTAATGAACACAAATGTTTTTTCGATATTCACAAGATTGATTTATGTATTAGTAGTTTCAATGAATGACGGGGATCTCGACATCGCTTGACAAATAAAACTGTCGGAAATTTGAGGGTGATTAAGCTTTTTTTTGTGTGGCCTGAGATAGGGTTAAGCTAATGCGGAACTAAATCCCAATTGACGCCACAATGTAAAAGCATAGTTTAAAGATAAAATAATTTTCTTTAAACTATGGTTATAGACACACTGTAAGAGTAGAGGACATCTATCTATCTATCTATTGGAAAATAGCAGGAATTCAGTCTTGATCATAACGATTACTGCAATAAAAAGTTGACAGTGTCATTTCCTTATTTTTGATAAACCTTTTTATAGGAAGAAGCAGATGCGAAATTAGCTCTGGAACACAAAGCACGTCTTGAAAAAGAAGCACTAGAAGAGAAACTTTACGTAGAACGTTTGGAACAAGAAAGACAAGATCACGAACTGGCTTTCAGATTAGCACAAGAAAGTGATGGACAATTGGAAGAAAGTCCACTGTTAACCAGAAAGTAAGTCATCTTTCAGTGACAAAATAATAATGATACGATTTGGTATATGGATATGATTCCCAAAATTTTTTCTGTTGTCTTATTGCTAAAATATAGAATGATTTTGATGTTAATGTCCCAGGGCAGTTTGTTTTATGTTTCGGTTACTGTATTCAAAGTTGAATTAGCCACAGTGAGACAAAATTGATTTGGGAATGCTCAACTCAATACAACCAGGCCGCAGCACAGAAAGAAATTACAAAAAAACACTTATATGTTGAGTGTCTCAACCGCATCAAAATGGCTAGTTTAAGATTTTTCGCGGAGTGGGTTCACATATGGGAGAAGAGTGAGCTTCGAATCAATAACACCCAGGTATTCATGTAACGGAAAGGCCTACCCAAGACACATATTCTCGGAGGACGACTGGCATCGAACTTGCATTTCAGTGAGATGGCGACAGACTTGCTAAATGAAATCGTCAATTTATTATACGATCACCACCCAAACTTTGATGTGCACTTTCAAGAGCATAGACGATGGTAAGGCCCTTCTCTTAAAGAAGCAAGTGAAGCAGCTTGTCAAATACTTCGTTCCAGTATTGAGTGTTGCAGACCACTTCTCTGTAAACCTTTAGAACGAGAAAAGTAATGAAGAAAACTACATTTTTATCAGATAGGTTCCTATGAAGAAGATGAAACTGATCTAGAGGGATATAAATTTCTCGTGAACGGCGGAGGATACTAGCTCACCAGAGAGAATCGAAAAAACCCCCCATATCTATGAAAATGGCGACAACGCCAAACTGAATTGATGAACATTTCTCGGCGTCCAGGAGATATTCAGAGAGACGGCATCTCAAGAATCTTGCCCACGGTTGACAGAACGATATGATTTTGAGTTCTGAGCGATTACTCAGTTTCAACATAAAGTTGAGGACTTCGAGATTTTAGGGAAATAACCAGATGTAAGACAGCGTTAAAAGTTTGATGGGCAATTCTGCGTTGACTTTTCAAGTTCTGCGTTGATTTTTTGCAATGGTTAGGTTAGGGCTTGGTGTACCTTCTTAATGGAGAGACCAAGACGACACCAAGAGAAATATTCGGAAGTGATGAAACGTTAAGGCGGATCAGTGCTTGCTCAGCGGCATCGATGCCAGGATCATCTGATATGAAGAACCGGTCCTTGATCACACCACCTGAATCAGGCAGGTTTTCTAGACGGCTGATAGTATGAGAGATCTGGCTAGAAGCAATCCTATGAGAGATTCCCCAGGAGAACATCTCTATCTCAGGCATTGCTAATCCAGTTATCATTCACAACCCGACAAATGGCGGCAACGTTCAATTTTGTATATAGCAGGTGGACTAGAAGTGACTTGAGGAGGCAGAGGCGTCACAGGATAGCCCACTGAATTGCCCTACGGTTCCTGCAAACAACGGCGCTGATAGCTGAGAGTTCGCAAGTATGACACTAGTCTCCGAGACAGCTAGTTGATCCAGATCGTCGGTATAAGCAAGATAAAAGGGAACTCTGTGAATGACTGATTAAAGTTGTACGTCAAAAAATAAATTCCCAGTCTGTGGCGTCTTGAGTTCGAGATCAAAGAAGATAGATCTATAATCGCCGATCTTCAATCCGTCGTAGAGACACAACAGGCGCACCCAGTTAGAAATGGGAAAGGAAACCAAGGCTACATCGATGAAGGACTATGAATTCTTCGAGGGAAAAACCGAGGCCGTCATGACAGCCCGCAGCTCCTCAAAGGCAACATACGGCTCTTGAATAGCCATAAGGCCGACTGACCACCGGTTTGCTAAGTGAAGAACAGCAGCGCAGCGCTGTGCATTAATCTGCATTATTTTGAGGTATTGGTTTGAATTGGACTCTGATTCCTGCTTGCTTGCTGTCATAGAGGCAGCTACTGTCGGAGGTGTCATGGTTCGTAAGAATGCCACAGCAGTGAAACAGTCAACACGTCTCTGACAAATATTCTATAGATATGATTTCAAAATTACTCTCAGGTAGTTCAACAAGAACGCAAAAGCATACGACACTGTTCCCTAAAATTTTTTAAGCACTTCACTTTGAGGACGGTACAAGATATATACCGAAATTGAATATACAATACATTGTGGTTTTAGTGATATATGTCGTCTTCGCTTCTCGCTGGCTCATAGACAATGTATCGCAAGAAAAGTGACACAAGTCAATAAATTCTAATTATTTGACTGTTATAGGAAGCGCATCAAAACATTGTATTCTTTATGGTGTCACAACTGAAATTTTGATAGTTTCCGCTTGCGCCGGGTTTCTTCTGCACAAAGTTTTCGCCATCACAAAGGATGCATGACACATAGAATAAACTAAAAAAGTAGTACTTTACACAAAACTTGAGTCGGTCATATATTTCATTGAAAAATATCAAAGAACATTTATTGCAACAGACCAACTCAGGTAGCCCGTAGGAAATCACTACTTTTTTTTTAATCTACCACAAAATTAGTCAATTTCGACTTATGTCACTTTTCTTGCAAGAATGTGATGAGATCATAACGATTAAAGATAGTCCAAATTCGAAATGGTGATGTCATAAGCCAGTGAAGTTGGCGTGGATAATCTTGTGGATAATATTCATATACCAACCCTTGGGAAAAATTTGATGAATTTTACTGTATATTTTTTCATTATGTATCTTCAATTCGTTTAATTTTTACATGACACAGCAGTGGAGTGGATTCTGCTAGACAGTCCTTCAAATTCAACAGGTATTCTTGAAGTAGATGGTAGTGAAGTTTACTAATACCATTTCATTTGCACTTGATAACGTAACATACTCGTAGATCGTGTTGATAACTCATTTGTTTTTTGAAAATCCATTATGTATATTGAATGAACCAATCCATACTGAAATGTTATCGTTCTTAAACCAATGGGATATTCAATGATGGTGAATGACTTAAGTCTAGTTGTGTGTTAAGTGATAACAGATTGGGGTTCTTATACAAATTCGTTATTTACTTTGATTCAACTAAGAGTTCCGAACTACATCAAATTCATATATACTGTCACAACTAATAGAATTCCTCCCAGGATATAAAAATACTCTGACTTATTGAAGAAATTAAAAAACGTAACCAAGTAAGAGATAATATAAAATTGAATTTAAATTTTCCAACATCTTCTGGTAGATTTGTGTACCTTTGTTGGGTAATAAAATGAAACTTCGGATTGTGTCACTATAAAAATAAACTAGTAGCATCATCTGTTATCAAGATCGCACATGGTAATCATATTGATCTTTAAAGGGTTTTCTGTGAATAATTTTCATTATTGTTTTACTAACCGCATGTAGTCCAATCAACGCTGTAGGAATTTGTACTTCTTTTTTTATTTAATAAAAATCTGTTTGCAGGTCAGACGCCGTGAAGAATCAACAAGCAGCTCTCAGCAAAGGAAAATACGATTTATCCAAATGGAAGTACTCGGATTTGAGAGACACAATAAACACATCGTGTGATATCGATCTCTTGGACGCATGTCGTCACGAATTTCATCGTAGGCTCAAGGTTTACCATGCTTGGAAAGCAAAGAACCAAAGGCGCAGCATTATGAACGAAAACGAAAGAGCCCCAAGATCAGGTAATAATTTTTGAAGGCTCTTGTAACATGACAAAGTGCCACTTTAATAGACGATCATGTGTCTCTACTCTTAATTCTCTCAGGGTGGGCTCAATTATACCAGCAACAAAACTCCCCTCGGTTTTTGACAAATATATTGAAGTGTATAAGTACAATTCACAAATAACAATTTTAAGGAATGTCCAATCTCCCAAGTAAAACAGAACACTAGGGACTTATCTTAAAGCTATCTGAGTCGATAGTTTCCTCCCAGCTCCCAGATACAAAATAAAGTCCCAGGGGGTATGGCCTGACAGTTGACCAGAAACGGGTTGTATAGTTTCCACACAGATGTTCCAGACAGCGATTCGATGACTCCAATTTTCATCCCAGTTGAAGAATGTGCTCCATGGCAAGGTGGTTATGCCACAAGCTCCAATTATGTACTGCTCGAACCAGGGACTGGATATGATTTAATCTCTCATCGTGGAATGCATCTCAATCTTGAACTAGCATATGTCTTTGGCCTCGTAATAGGATATAATTTGGCCCCCAGGAAGGAGCTATATCAGGATGAACGAAAGAACATTAGAAACTGCAAGTCCATCTTAACAAATTGAACCGAGAAGTCACGTTGTGGGGATCATTGGAAGCAGTCAATGCAAAAATGTGCTCTCAAGTTAAAGTGCCAAAAAGAACTAAAATTTCGGTTCCTGGGAGGAAATAAACACTTACCAGGAATAGTTATGTATTTCTCGCAAATCTCTGACCCACAAGAGTCACTTTTAGATATTGATTTCAATAATTACTACAGAAGATGACCGGCATCTGATCTCGACCGAGAGAAAATACTAAGCTGACCGTTCGAGGTTAGCTTCGCGGAACACAGATAACCGGCATGGAACACATCTATATTCCATTGCAGGAGAACTGCTTCAAATTTCAACCATAATTCGGGTGCGCGTACGGAATAACGTCAGTGGCGTGCAAATCGTTGCACTCTTATGTTCAAATATATTGATATCTTGTCTATAGAATTTAACACTAGACTTTTGGACTTCCTAATCGAATTTCCTGACGATGATCCGCTGGTACCGATTGATTCACATCGTCCTGCACTTATTGTACTAGATCTTACTTTCCTGCTTTTACGGACAATTTTATTTTAGATGGAAAAAGTGATGCTTTTGAAAGTTTGTACCTATATTGAAAATTTTGTTCAGTTTATGGGTGATATATACAGGAATCAGGTTTTGGGTCACAACAATGATATATGAAAGGTACTACTAATATATTCAATGATGCCGTTTAGGTGATGTCGTCGGAAGGCGCCAGATCTGGAGAATATGGTGAATGTTGCAGTACGTCCCATTCCAGCTGTAAAAGTTTTTGGCGAGTGACCAAACTTGTGTGAGGTCTCGCATAATCCTGGTGGAACACTACACCCTTCCTGTTGATTAATTCGGGACTCTTCTCTTTAAGTGAATCATTCAATTTGTCCAGCTGATGACAATAGACTTCTGAATTAATCGTTGTATTGTCCGGCAAAAGCTAAAAAAACGTTTCCTTTGACATCCCACCAAACGGAGAGCATCACCTTTTTTTGGTGAATGTTGGCTTTTGACACGCTTTGAGCCGGTTCCTCTTTTCTGCTCCATGACCTCTTGCGTTTAACATTGTTGTATACAACCCATTTTTCGTCTCCAGTCATAATCCGCTTCAAAAATGGATCATTTTCTTGACGTTTGAGGAGCGAATCACACGCGTCAACTCGACGACACAAATTTCGCTCCGTAAGGACATGGGGCACCCACACATCGAGCTTCGAGGTTAAGCCCATGCCTTTCAAATGGCCATAAACAGTCGAATTCGACACATTTAATCTCTCGTGTGGTTATTCGCCGATTTGCATCAACTAATGCCTTTATCGCATCTTTGTCAGCTGCGACCGGCCTTCCAGACCATGGTGCATCTTCGACATCAAAATTGCCGGATCGAAATTTTGCAAACCAGTTTTGGCACTGGCGTACTGTTAACACGCCTTCTCCATACACATCCGTCAATTTTTTTCTCGCTTGGACATCATTTTTACCTTTTCTGAAGTAAAAAAGTAAAATATGACGAAAATGCTGCTTATTGCTCTCCATATTTAAAAGGGCACCAACCAAAAACTACTGTGTAGAATTAATAGAACTTTTTCACACACAAGCCTTGCAATATCAGCTCTCAAGACATATAATAGTTATGCGGCTCAAGTGTGAAGTTGGTTTCGAAAAAACGTAATTAAGTCCTCTGACGGGAAAAAACGAAATTACTTTCCGAACAACCTAATAATATTAACCCATCAATCATCATTTTCTTTCCAAAACTGTTGATTCGTGCTTGCTATATACTCGCATTTTTGTCTAGTTTTACGATAGTGCAGGAAAGAATGGTTTCCATCAGACACAAGTGAATTGAAAAAAATATACTTTTGCGGTAAATAATAACAGCAATTGGAAAACATATAAGCGGAATTTGGATTCAAATACCGATAAAAAAATTCAAATTCGTATTCTATATGATGTAGCATATTCTGAAAATCTGACGGGTCTGTTAACTCATTTTATTATTTTCTGAATAAATTAATTGGCAATACCTCTTTGTTGCAGTAATGGAATCTGCCAATAAAACTCCAAGACATCAGCCAAAAGTCAACAGAGAGGACAATTACAAACAAAGATATTTCCGCATTCCTTTCACTGGTGGAGATCCCAATAGAAAAGGTTTTTGGTTTGCCCATTTCGATGGTCTGTATGTGGCGAGGCAAATGGAATTGCACCCTGACAAGGCTACATTATTAATAGCAGGTAAGCCACAATCTTAATCTCATCACTTGGCTCCTGTCAATGAACATACATACTGAATTCGCATCCAATGAGAATATGCTGAACTATTGATTGGACCCTAAAGGCAGATTTAGTCCTGTATGGGATGTCCCAAGGTGGATGGCCTATTAAACTTACTTTTGGAATTTCCAGTGTTGCCAAATGTATGCAAATTTGGCAACAGCTTTGTTATTTCAAATGGGACACCCCGTATTAGTATTTTTTAGTGAATATCATATATATTATCATTTTTTAAATTTTCTACACTTCCCTTTATCCATTTTTAACGGTTTGCGAGTATTCCTAAAAATTTGAGAGTCACAAACATGACTATATTTCGCCCAATATTCTACCTCACGCCGTGCTTTTCTAAAATTTTTTATTAACTATTCATCAGGAGATTCTACATTTGATTTGGTTCGAACTAAAAAATGGTTCGTTAATCGAATGAGCCATCGGATTTTGGATACGATGAGGAATTTCATATGAAATATTTCATTATTTCAACTGTACATGAAATAAACTCAGTATTTCTGGACTTTTGAAACACCGATACGAAAGAGAAACACCGACTCAAGGTGTTCATATGCTGTTAGTTTCACATATGTAATTAATACTAATCATTTCATAGCGCAAAAAATATTTTTTTATAGGTAAAGATGATATGCAAATGTGTGAGCTATCTTTAGAAGAAACTGGATTGACAAGAAAGAGAGGAGCAGAAATTTTGGAGAATGAGTTCGAGAAGGAGTGGGCAAAGAATGGTGGAAAACCTTATGTGAAGCCATCTGATAGGAAAAACTAGGGGTGAAATGAATTCGGCTGCCTTAAATTATATAAAAAACTTGTTGATAGAATAATTTATAGAGTAGTGGTAATGAATCGTTTATATTGTATTTAATGAAACTTTGCAAATTAATATTGCTGTTGAAATTTGTCATACTTTTTTTATTGTTTTTTTCCACGATCATTTTTCAAAATATCTTTGAATACAAGGTTTGACAATTAATGTCAAGCTCGAAATAGTGAAACACACGTTTCGTCTAGTTCGCGATGATAAACTATCTATGTTATTGCTCAGTGAAAATTCCTCACTCAGTCTCGTAGATTATTATTATTATTATTATTACAATGATTACAGAGTTGAGGCAAAGCCTATAAACTCACTTAAAAAAAAATACAAAATTTGAGCGTTCGAAAAAAAACATAAGTACTGTTTTCTACTGAAAAAAAAAACACCTATAAAATTAAAAATACAAAATAAATAAGTACTAAGAAAGACAGCACTATTGCATCTCCAGCTATCGGTCGTAAGAGTTCTTGAAATTTTTCACCGAACCGGAACTGATAAGATAAGATAGTGAAAAGAGCTCTGGGGGATCAACTCTGACCAGGAAATTTATATACGAGGCATATTTTTTAAGTAAGTACCGTTTTGCGATTCCGCCGCCGTAACGCCACGGTCGGCTTTCCGCGCATGCGCGCTGGTTACCTACATCTCTTGTCTACGCACTGACGCCATTAGAGTCTGATTCTTCATTGTATACGTTGTTTACTAAGTGTTTAAGATGCCTCCGACAATCGTGAGTCCCGCTGATTGTGAAGTACGGGCTGTTATACGATTTCATAGTGCTGAAGGCGTAAAACCGATCGATATTCATCGTGAGATCTGTGAAGTTTACGGACAAAACATAATGACTGATGGAATGGTGAGGAAATGGGTGAGAGCATTTAAAGATAGCCGCACAAATGTGCATGATGAAGAACGGAGTGGGCGTCCTTCGGTCGTTAATGAAGATTTGGTGCAGAAAGTGGACGAAATGCCCTGATCTGGCGCCCAGCGACTACCATTTGTTCCTGCACTTGAAAAACACCTGTGACACACATTTGTGACACAGTGGTTAACAAGTCAGGCGGCAGAATTTTAAGAGGAGGGTATCCAAAAACTGGTGCCACGTTATGACAAGTGCGTCAATATTCACGGAAATTATGTTGAAAAGTAGATTAAGATACAGGCTTTCATGTAAAAATAAAATTATTGCGATATCTTTACGTCTTTTTCAATTGTAAAACGGTACTTACTTAAAAAACATGCATCGTATATTATGTATTAGCAGAATATCATGAAGGTTTTCTGGAAACAAAGACTGCATGAGACGTGTTACAACAGCATTTGAAGACCTGGACCCCAATCAATAAGAAAAGCCACCCATGAACAATTGCTGCTGAGATGCGAAAAATGTTTATAAGTTCAAGGACACCAATTTGAATATTTACTTAAATAATTTTTGTAAGCCTGATTCAAATGCTACTTGAAATGTCAAATATAAACGTGGCTATCCTAGATCTAATTGTTTACACATTAAATGCAAAACCGCCATAGAAAAATATTAAATTGGCAATATTTCTGAAAACTTCAAATTTTAGGTACAGATAACCTCATACAAAGTTACCTCTTCATTTTTGATGATTAATGCTACAAAATAATAAAAATGGGGTTTTCCATTTGGAAAAATTGAGTTTTGTCAGTTTTCTCAATCTCATTCTAGATCTTTTTTTTTTTACACTCTGTATGATTATTTGTCCAAGTATTATACAAAATCTATTGTAGGTCCTTTTCAACAAGACATCTAACCCAAAGTAAGTAAAAAGGGCTTCCTTATAGAAACAATTGATAATTAAGTTAGAGCTTGCAATCGTAATTTTTGACATAAAAACCTGAATATGTCAAAAACGCTCAGACTTAGGGATAGGACATGATACATGAAATCTGCCTAGAATGTTAAGTAGAATCCAAAAATGTAATAATATATAAGGTATCCCATTTAAAATAAGCGACTTAGGGTCTATTTCCGGTATAACCGGAAGTGCCCAATAGATGAAAATATTTTAGCTCTATAGGTCCCAAGACATCTGGCAAAATTCCCAAAATTTCAAATTTTTCCCACATTCAGTTTCTGAGATATCGATCGATGCAGTTCGTCGTGGTTCACCCTGTAGAAAAAATATAGATGATGAGGATTGTTTGATATAGAACACCTCTATGATGGCTCTACACTTCCATGTCGTGGTTAAGTTAAATATAGGTCTAATGTAATAACTCAAATAATAGTACTCGGTCCTTTATGAATATTTATAACAGTAACACAAACATAATAAGATATTAATCACAATTGAATTCTACATTTGCTGCTCTTAGCATTTATAAATCGAAAGGGATTGTCTGTTTCTGCCATTTAGAAATAAATAACAATAATTTCAAGAAAGAAATAAGTCAGTGCCATTTCTTGAATATATATCATTTTAGCCTTCAAACAGAATTTGGTTTTTTGAAAATGTGTTATTTTCTACCTTCCTAAAAGGCTAAGTTGATTCAAGCAATGGTTCATGTGTTTTTTCATGTTTTTTCAATGTACTTGAATCGTAAAAGCCTATCCAACAGATAGAACAATGAAATGGAGTCTCTCCTGTGTGAGTACGCACATGTACTTTCAAGTTGCAATTAACGGCAAATCCCTTACCACAAAAAGAGCAAACATAGGGTTTCTCTCCGCTGTGAGTCCTCATGTGATTCTTCAAATGAGTAGTCTGGACGAATGACTTATTACATAACTTACATGAATATGGTTTAACGCCCATATGCGTGAGGACGTGATTATTCAAAGCACTCTTTCGAGCAAAAGATTTTTCACAATCAGAACATTTGTGAGGTTTAACGCCAGTATGAACTTTGAAGTGGGATTGAAGGGCGCCTTTTGTGAAAAAATTTTTGCCACAATCATTGCACAGGTACATTCTTTCACCTCTGTGTATTAGTTCATGATTACGTAGAGCTGACTTAGAAGCAAATCTTTTATTACAATCCTTACATTTTGTTTCATCATATATTTTCTGATCATCGGGCAATTCTCCATTTTCCAGCTGGTGCCGGATAACATGAGCCCTATGACTTCGGTACCTCTTCAAACTTTTTCCACAGTACTTACAAATGTATGGAGCTTCTCCTGTATGAATTCTAACATGGTCTTCTCTCACGGAAGCACGTGCAAATGCTGTAAATGATAACCCCTAATGAATACCAAATAATTCAAAAAACTAAATGTTAATTACCTTCATTACAAATAGGGCATACAAATGGTTTTATACCCTCATGTATATTTTTATGTCTTTTCAAATTTTGAGCGAACCTGAACTGCTTTAAACATATGTCGCATTGAAAAGGAGTTTCTTTTGTATGAGACCTCATGTGAGATTGTAATTTGTATCTTCTTTTGAATATTCTTGAACATACATTGCATTTGAGTCTATTCTCCATGCAAACCTTATTTTGAACATAATGCTGTCTCAATGTTTTTAGCTGATCAAAGTTTTCACCACAAGTTTCACAATCCAAATTCTTTTTGTGTGATTTATGAGCCTGCTTTTCTTTTTGAGCAATTTCATCTTGTTCTTCACAAAATTCAATGCTGTTTTCACTTAATTGTTCTGTATCATATGAATAGATATGATCAGTTTCTAAGGTACAGTTATTTTCAGTAATATCTTTGCTATTCAGAGCTGATCGTAAAATTTCATCAGAAGCTCTACATTTCTCAACGAATTCTCTAATACTTTGTAAAGTTTTGAGGCAAAGGCAGCAAATCCCTTCAGGTAAGATTTTCTCTTGATCTATCTAGAAAAATAGAAAAATTGTAAATTTTTTTCGAACTGTAAGTAGTTCATTATCTGTAATATACAAATGAATGAACCCCTAACACTCTGAGTATAAGTTTTGTATTAATACCTTCAAAAACTAACCTCAATTTTAGTGATATCGAAAAAAAAATTTGAAATATTAATTTCTTCTAATAATTTCAAGGGTTCACTTTTCGACAAACAAATTCTACATAGAATAGGAAATTCATCTGGGGTAATTAATTCCATCCTCCAAAAACTAAAAAAACAACCAGAATAACAATCCAGTGAACTGTCAGTTGAATGTAAACCACAGAACATAAAATACAAAATGTAAACAAAAGACAAAACACAGATGTTCCATACATAGAGCACCTAATTAACTATTAAATATTAATACTCTATGGTTTTATAAGTTTGGATGCGAAGGACCTTAGACTATAGAAAGAAGAGACACGGTATCTCGTCATGAATAGTGAAGCCACACTTGAAAGTTTCCAGTACTTATTGAGCGATTGTAATACTACGGAGTGGGAAATACTCTAAAATTTGTTCAGCGTTGCCACTTTGTCAAATTTTTCCAGTTCATTAATACTAAATTGTCTAGCAATAGCAAGTTGAAATGAAATTCTCTTAGGCTAAAGTTACATTGGATGCGTTTTTTCACTCGTACGTGCACGCCGAAAAAGTCAAACCAATAAAATCTTATAATGGCGGTTACATTTCAATCAAGTTTGCGCAAGTCGTACTAATAATTCCATCAAACCACGTACCCTTAAACATAGATTAAAGAGAATTCTCTTCAATCTATGCTCTTAAAATATAACCCCATTTCAGGTAGCTATCTCATTCAAATTCGTATAAAAACAAGATTCCACTTCCTTGAAAGTCTTTCTTACATTAATTGCAAGACAGTAAGTTTCATTAATATCTTAATCTGAGCTCGGCAACGCCGACTTTCAGATATTCATTGATAAATTATTCCTAATTCTCCGAAGCCAATCACAGTAAAGCTGTCAAGGACGGTTTACGTCAAATTTTAACAACGTTGCCACGTGAACGTATATCAATTTTTGCATTCAAAAGAGTGTTTTTGAGATTTTTCTGAATATTTTGAGAAACTGCATTCACAAAATGGTTCTTAGATGTATAGTTTGTGGTAAATTGAACTCCCATCACCCTAACTTGAGTTTTCATAGGTAAGCATTACTTCATATAAGTTTTATATCAGTGGCGTTACATATTATATGTTTTAGATTTCCTTCTGATGTTGAAAGAAAGAATATATGGTTCTCAATTTTAAACTTGGTTGATACTGCAAACTTGCCTAAGTATATGTTCATATGCTCTGACCACTTTGATCCCAAGGACTTCTACATTCGAGTGAATGGTAGAAAACATCTCAAAATGGATGCTGTTCCTCTTACTCAGGATAAACTCTTCAATATTATGTCTTCAAGGTATATTTGTGAATATTCTGACCTAATTTTTTCTTAACCTAATTTGGGAATTCCCAAAAAATCTTTATACAGGCAATAGTTGCAAGAGCTTTGTAATATTCTCTAGTCGATTGAAAATTTGTAAATTAACCCTAAAACTGGTTATTATAAGACAGTGGAATACTCATCAGCATTTTAAAGATCTAGATACAATATTATGAAGTATATTTCAATTAATTATTACCCATTTTTACAGTTCAAGCTCCACGATTAACGAAACACCACCAAGTGCTGAAAGGTAATAAATCAGTTATGATATATCACATAAATAACAAAACTCAAGAACAAAAAGGTTTTCTCAAGAAACTTTTAAAATATATATATGATACCTATATTCTTTGAGACTATTCTAACTCGATTTTTTTTTCAGAATTGAGGTTTCATCTTATGATGGAGAAATTCTCCAGAACATTGATTCTATTCCTTGTTCCCCAAAAAAAAAGGTGAAAAATTTGTCTTTATTGTCACTTTCCTATTGAAATAAATGAATATTTTTTTCAGTGATCAAGTTTCATCTCTTGATGCAGTAACTTGCACTAAAATTGATTCGATTCCTCGTTCTTCAAAAAGGTGAAACATGTGTTTCATTATTGAAATATTGCTTATTGAAAATATTATTTGTGTTACAGTGAAGAACATATTGTACAAACTACTGTCACAAAACTTGAGCAGTCTGTGGAAAATGTTGAATCAGTAATCTTTTCTGAGGAACCATCATCATCCAAAATCAAAAGAGGAAGGTACAAATTTTATTTTTCTCCTGATCATTTGTGAATATAATGCAATTTTTTTTTCGTTTATGAAAACTACAGTATTTTTACTATTTCTTTGCAGAAAGAGGGCTTATGTAGGTGACTTACATACAAGTGATTTTTCATCACCTGACACACGGAAGAGAAATATAAATATTGTAAGAACAGCACTACAGCAAAAAAACAA
The DNA here is from genome assembly GCA_030674115.1 of Micraspis discolor. Classification (NCBI taxonomy): domain Eukaryota; kingdom Metazoa; phylum Arthropoda; class Insecta; order Coleoptera; family Coccinellidae; genus Micraspis; species Micraspis discolor. The sequence continues at coordinate 934,263 of JARTUT010000878.1, read as the reverse complement.
AAAGATTCGTTTATTACAGCAGTCTAATCGGAGGATGAAGCATAAAATCAACTCAATGAAAACATTGATGGATCATTTGAGAGAACGATTCTTGATATCAGAAGCTTCAGCAACAACCATATCGGTATATACTCTTCTTTATTTCAGTATCGTAATGAGTTCATTACAGTACCTACTAAAAACAGTGCAACAATTTGAATATTTAATTGAATTTCAACAGCATTTCACCAAATTTAACTGAACTAGAGAAATTATCGTCTAGTACAAATTGCAGAATTGGCTCCTATTTCAACAGTCGTGCTTTCATGATGGAGTAGAAAGCCACTCTGCAATTTGTTTCAGAATATAGTATTATATAGCAATGCGATCAACTCAAAGAACCATGATTTTCAGGCATCCATCAATGCTGGGCCAGCAAGTGATATATTCGATAGAATGTTAAAAGGACCGAATAAGCAAACATACACTCCTTCGTTAAGAGCCTTTGCATTAACTCTGGCCTTTTATTCTCCAAAAGGATACAATTATGTTCGAAAGACTTTCAACAATAGTCTGCCTCATTTAGATACTCTCTCAAGTGGTACCGATCTGTGGATGGAAGTCCAGGTTTTACAAATGAATCACTAACTGCCTTAACTCTGCGACAAAAAGAAGTATCTTATCCTTTGTTGTGTAATCTTGTTATGGATGAAATGTCCATCAGGCGTCAAGTTGAATGGACAGGTTCCAAATTCACAGGATATGTTGATCTAGGGACCAACTTGGATTCTGATATTCTACCTGAAGCTCGGGAAGCATTAGTGTTCATGCTAGTATGCCTGAATGGATCCTGGAAAGTGCCTGTGGGATATTTCTTAGTAAATGGATTAGGCGCTACAGAAAAAGCAGAGTTAGTGAAAAAATGCCTTAGTTTTCTACATGAGAGTGGAATACAAGTCACTTCATTGACTTTTGATGGTGCCCCTTCTAATATTTCAATGGCTGAAAAATTGGGAGCAGATTTTAGTGATCCATCAAATTTGATTACAAAATTTCAGCACCCAGTTACACAGAATGATATATATATTATTCCTGATGCCTGCCACATGATAAAGTTAGTCCGTAATTGTTTTGCCTCCCAAAATGGATTGAAAAACAAAGACAAGGAGATCAAATGGAGTTTTGTATCAACTTTGGTTGAAAAACAAAAGATTGAAGGTCTTCATGCTGCAACAAAATTAAGGCAGAGACATTTAGAGTGGATGAGAGATAAAATGAAGGTGCGATTGGCAACTCAGACCCTGAGCAAGAGTGTTAGTGATGCTTTAGATTTCTTGAGAGATGATCTCAGATGTCTAGAGTTTCAGGGATCAGAAGCTACATCTGAGTTCATTCTGAAATTCAACAATTTATTTGACCTCTTCAATTCAAGAAACACTTGTGCAAAATATGTTTTCAAAAAAGCAATCGGTATTAGCACACTAGATACGTTCATGAACTACATGATGTTGATGACAGATTACATACTCTCATTAACATTAAACGGGATACCTATTACAAAAAGTGGAAGAAAAACAGGATTTCTAGGTTTCTGATTGGTATGAAGAGTTTGCAACAAATGATCAACAAATATATTATTGAAGATAAATGTCTGAAATATCTCCTAACATATAAACTGTCACAGGACCATTTAGAGCTCTTTTTGGGTGTGTAAGAAGCAAAGGTGGTCATAACAATAACCCTTCTGCTAGACAATTCGAGGCAGCATACAAGAGGTTGATAGTTCACTCACAAATATCAGCTTGAACACAGGAAATGCCATTAACTTGGAAAGCATCAGAATTCTTACATGTGGATCTACAAGTAGCATAACGTCAACGGAACATTCAGCCAATATGGAAAATACTGAGAGTTATATTGAGTTGATGGAATGTATCGTCAAAGATATGGAGAGATATGAATATGCAACTTCAGCAGCATGGAATCTTACAACGTACTCTCTGAAGATATTGTGGGATATATTTCAGGATATGTTGTTCGGATTCTTGAACGATTCATTTCTTGCCGAAAATGTCTTGACCTATTAAGAAATGATATGGATATCTCTCTTCTGCAAAAAAGAAAGACCTATGGCAAATTAGTTCAGGCTAGTCAATTAGTAATTGATGTCTGTAAAGAGGCAGAAAAATTCTTTAAGTTTTTTAATAAAACTTCTAGTATATTCAATAGAAAAGTGGAGCATTTATTACCAGTATTGGTGAATAAAACCATGCATAATATTACAACTCATGTTTTGGATCATTTTCAAAATCATCTTTTTGATGAAAATGTTATTGACGGACATTCTGATCAGTTGATCAAGTATATTTTAAAAAATTATTTTAGAATTAGAATCCATCACGAATGTAAAAAACTTCTAGATGAATCCAGAAAAAAAAAGGACGAGATTCATTAATACTAAACTGATTTTGTTTAGAAATGAATAGATTCATGAATGTTTTTATGGGAATTCATGTGTGATATAGATGTATCGAAGACTACGTTAATTATTTTTCTAATATATTTTATGTACTGGATTGGTTGTTTCATTAAATTATGTACTTTTTTCAGCATATGATGGGATAAACCTTAGTTTATAGACTTCTATAATAACATTTTGCTATTTAGCTGATATTGACTAATTTTCTTAGTAAACTTTTTGGCGCTCTTGTTCAAATGAACAGAGTGAATATGAATTTGCCGAAATGTCTGTAATTTTTTTGCACGCTTGTTTCTAGTAAAACAGCGAACTATTATTCCAAATGATTATACCTACTAACTCGTTGATATGTATTATAATAGACAAATATCCAATCTCAATAGACAGCCACTCTACGCCACTGGAGGTGACTAATTCAAAATTTACGCGGACCTAATTTTTGCAACGTTGTCGGATGTATGTCGTGCGACAAGGAAACCATAGTTCTATCTGTGTCCCACTCAAGGGACATCGTTACGACTTTTGGCATCAACGATTACTGAATTTATGAATGAGATGCCGCGTCTCCCCTTTCTTTAGTCTAAGCGAAGGACGAATGAAAATAATCACATATATTTTGTCGCATACTGTTTGAATAGTTGAAAACTAGGACGTATTTACCTATAATATATTATTTAATCTATAAACAATGATCTAGCTTTATTTGTTGCATTGTTTATAGATTAGATAATATATAAATAATGTTTGTAGTGTATATCAGTATTTTATGTTCTGTGGTGTCTATAATCTATGATTTCACGCTAGGAAATTTGAGGTTAACAAAAAAGATTTCGTTAATTCAAAATACTCGTAATAAATAAATTAAAAATCTATAATTAAGTGTGGGAACAAGTAAAAGATTCTAGGCATTTAATTTGCTGTGCGTACCATCTTTGAATATGTTTCTGACAAACATACTTCTGAAGAAAGCTAAGAGCAAGTAAGTGTCTAATATTTTTCTTCAATATGTTCCTATATCTTAAATTGCAGGTCAATTATGGTTCAAATGGAAAGTGTAGTAAGTGGTCACACATTCAATAAAATAAGGGAAAGGTTGGCGGATAAATTGGAAGTTATCAGATTTGATCCACGTAGTAAGTAAATAATCGAAGTAGGTTATTATTATATTGAGATCATTTCTTCTTTCAGTTCAACAAGATTGTTTGTATAAAGAGAAGAAAAAAGTCAGAAGCATTCATTGAGTAATTGAATAAAACATTATATACCATGTGTGTAGGAAAATAAGATAAGGAATTATATTGAAAACAGTAGTAAAATAAAAAGTGTGAAAATACCAGGTCATTTTTTTCGCTTCATTTAAAAATGAATTGATTATTAAAAAGAGTTTTTGAGAGGTAGTTACAAATTAGCAAAAAATAAAGAGGAAATGTAATTAAGATGTTTCAATTGTTTATTATTTGTTAGGGACAGAAAGTATATTGGAAATTTCTATAGCTTCTTTGAGAACTTTTGGATCCGTATCTTCCTTTGCCTCGAAGTAAATGGTCTTTTGTGGCTTTATAAGGTGGAATCCATTCTCGGAAAATCTTCCAGATATTACTCCGCTATCCAGCCAGACAAAGAGAGCTATTTGAGATGTCTTGAGGTCAATTTTGAAAGTTCGCATTTCATCCATCATCACACCTTCTACTGAGAGTATCTATAAAAATATATATCAACATAATCAAATTACAGAAAAGAATATAATGCGGTGAAATTAGATATAAAAAGAAGGATAATGGGTGAAACCAAAGAAGTGCAAGTACCTTTCATCCAATTCTCATATTTTCTGCACTCCTGCGGTTTCACCCATTATCCTTCTCTTATATCAACATAATATATAGTTTTTTTTTACTGGTTGAACCATTCATTTTTATTCCATATTCTATAGTTTTTTTTTTTATCTAAAGCGTGTCCCATCTAGCGTTTCGAATTTAAACTAACGATAATTTGACATTGGAGACGTCAACTGTCATAGGAGAAGTGTCACATATTTAGTAATAAGTCTGAAATTTATGAAATGGGTCGTTATACGCTTGATTTAAGTTGGGAAATATCAAAACATTATTTCCGAAGTGGTGAATCGCCAACGCAAACTGTGCGAAATTTGAAAAAATATTTGACAAAAAAGATTTGCCATCGGAAGCATATGTGCGGATATTTAAGAGTCGTGTGCATGAAACTAGATCACTGTTGGATAAATCAACACGTAAACGTCCATTTCCAGCAAGGTCAACCGAAAACATCGCTGCGGTGGAACAAAGAGTTCGTGAACGGCCATCCACATCGATTCGTCATCGACAGCAAGAGTTGGACCTTTCTTGGTCAACTACGCACCGAATTTTGCGCAAAGACCTTACCCTGAAGCCATATAAAGTTCAATTGACCCAACAGCTAAAGCCAATTGATCATCCAAACCGTCTACAGTTCGCAAATTGGGCGAAAGATCATTTGGCCGAAGATGGGAAATTTTATCGCAAAATCCTCTTTTCCGACAAGACTCCACCTCGACGGTTATGTTAATAAACAAAACTGCCGTATATGGGGCACAGAAAACCCGCACATCGTCGGGGAGAAACCGATGCATCCACAACGAGTGACTGTTTGGTGCGGATTTTGGTCCAACGCCATCATCGGCCCATTTTTTTTTCGAAAATGATGAAGGAGTCGCCGTAACCGTCTACGGCGAGCGCTACCGTGCTATGTTAACTGATTCGCTTTTCGGTCAAATGGAGGGGTATGATTTGGACGATATTTGGTTTCAACAGGGCGGGGTTACAGCCCCATCTTCGAAAATCGCATAATCAGCAAAAATGATGATGTGAATTGGCCTCAAGAAGCTGCGATGTAACACTGTTAGACTATATTACCTTTGGGGAGCGGTCAAAGACGTTTGTTACGCCAACAAGCCAAGCTCGTAGTTAAGGAGCGCTCTCATAATTACCATAGTAATTACGAACAGTCCTAGCAACAAAGTGAATCTCCAAATACTCATAAATACCCAACGCGGATAATTCAAATGAGAATTTCCAGATACTTTTTGTCAGAGTATATATATATATATATATATGATGTGCAGAAAAGAAATCGGTGTTATTCACAATTACCTGAGCGAAAAGACATCTAGTAAAAGAGTAATTAGGAAGGCCCAATATTATGCCAAGAATTGCGGACTGAAGAAGGGTGATGCACAACTTCATCAAAAACTGAAGGCTCATGTGGAAACACTAAAGCAAAAGATAGCTGCACTAGGGAACCGACTGAAGAGATACCACAAAAGATGTCAAAGATACCAACAAAATAACCTCTTTCAATATAATCAGAAGAAATTCTTTAGACAGCTGGACGACCCAGGAATGGAAGGCACGACAACCCCGACTCCGGAAGAGATGGCTGCATATTGGTCGAACATTTGGTCTCGAGACACAGAGCACAACAGATCAGCGTCATGGATTGCAACAGAAAAGCTACAACAACAGAGCTTGACGGGCATGGGAAAAGTTTTTATAACTGAGGAAAACATAAAGGCCACAATAAGAAGGCTAAAGAATTGGTCGTCACCTGGTATCGATGGCATACAGAATTATTGGTGGAAGTATATCACATCAACACATAGAGTTCTTGCCCGTCTGATTCAGAACTCATTCAGAAACCCCCAGGACATTCCCGAGTACTTCACTCAAGGAGTTACTTATATGCTCCCGAAAAAGGGAGACTTGACGAAACCCGAGAATTATAGGCCAATCACCTGCCTCCCATCTGTATATAAAATCCTTACCTCAACAATAGCCCACAAAATTAGTATCCATTTGAAAAGAAATAATATAATGGCTTGGGAACAGAATGGGTGTAAAGAAAAAGGCCGAGGTAGCAAGGAGCTTTTGATGATTGATAGAGAACTGACTAGGCAGGCAAAGAGAAAAAATAAAAATATTTCAATTGCCTGGATAGACTACCAGAAGGCCTATGACTCTGTTCCTCACTCGTGGTTGCTCGAAGTTCTCGAGATGTATAAGTGCGACAAGCAGATGATTCAGCTGATGAAGTTCCTTATGACGTCGTGGCGAACGCACATCCAAGTGGGTGACAGGGCAAATGTTAGAACAGAAGAAATTCGAATAAAGAGGGGAATATTTCAAGGTGACAGTCTCAGCCCACTCTGGTTTTGTTTATCCATGAATACTCTGAGCGCGATGTTGAACAGAAGTGCATACGGCTACACCATGAGTGCTGATGCCACCATTACACATTTGCTATATATGGACGACTTGAAACTGTTCGCAAGGGGACGTAGACAGCTGGAGGGTATGCTGGAACTAGTGAGGAGGTTCAGTGAAGATGTCGGAATGACCTTCGGCTTGGGTAAGTGTGCCACAATCAATGTGTACAGAGGCAAACCAACAACCGAAGACAATATCAGATTGAGGGGTGGTGGTGAGATAACCGAACTAGGGAAAGAAGAAAGCTATAGATATCTGGGCATTATGCAGACGTATGAAATCAAACAAAAGGAGAACAAGGAAGCTGTTGAAAAAGAACTTTTTAGGAGACTGCATAAGATTCTGAAAACCCAATTAACAGCAAAGAACAAACTGGAAGCCATAAATGTTTGGGCCCACCCCTCGTTCTCATATACGGCTGGAGTACTCAAGTGGTCTTTATCGGATCTGCAGCGGATCGATAGGCGTGTCCGTTCGACCCTAACAAGATATGGATTACTGCACCCGAACTCAGCAATAGAGAGAGTACATTTGCCACGTAAGGAAGGTGGCCGAGGATTGGGTAGCCTCGAGGAGGTTTGCAGTAGGGAGGAGAGGGCTATGACTGATTACCTGAAGAAGAGCGTGAGCTCCCAGTCCACAAAAATGGATAGCAGACCAACTCGTTACCACCTCAGATAACCAGGGCCCATAGGGGAAACGGAAGAAGAAGGAAACTTGGAGAAACTTCGAAGGAAGTGGCAAGCGAAAGCATTACATGGGAACTTTTACTCCAGCTTACATCAGAGAGAAGTTGATCGCCAAAGCTCGCACATTTACTTGGTTAAAGGATATCTGTTTCCTCAAACTGAGGGGACGCTGCTTGCGATCCAGGATCAAGTAGTACCCACACGAAACTATTGCAAATACATTCTGAAACAACAAATTGAAAACAGCAAATGCAGACTGTGTGGTACTTATGAGGAAACGGTTCAGCATCTGTCTTCTGGATGCTCGGCCATATCAGATACCAGATATATGTCCCGACATGACAACATGGGTAAAGTTGTGCACCAACTATTGTGTCTCAAAGAGAATCTGTTAACCCATTTCACACCTCATCATGCTTATGTACCTCAATCAGTTCTGGAAAATGACGTCATAAAGGTGTACTGGGACTTCACGGTGACGACTGATCGCGGAGTGGAACACAACAGACCCGACATGATCGTCTGGAACAAACGTGACAAAACAGCTTCACTCATAGACTTCGCAGTACCATTGGACCAAAATCTGGGAAAGGCCTATGAGGGGAAAATCAGCAAATATGAGCCACTGGCGAGACAGATGAAGGAGATGTGGCAGTTGAAGCGTGTCGGGATTATACCGCTTATAATAAGTTGTAATGGACTGGTTCACCAGAAGACAACAGAAAACCTCAAACAAATGCAACTTCCACCTAACACCCTCATGTGGATGCAAAAGGCCGTGCTCTTGGGTACTGTCAGCATAATTCGGAGTATACTTTATCCGCATTAGCTTGTCCTGGCGAACTGTTGGTGTTTTGCACCCGAGTCGTTCGGATATCATGTGCCACGAAAGTGTGAAATTTAAAAAAAAAAAAAAAAAAAATGATGTGTATTCAATTTCTACGTACCTCAATCGTCGGTCTCTGCAAATTCAAATCGTGAAGAGACCTTGGGAAGACAAAGTTTTCAGGGGATAATTGTGTACCTCCACTCGTCAGATTCAAATGAAAAAGCAGTTAACTGCTGCCGTAGACAAACTTCCACATCCTAATCCGTTGAGATAATTATCTACTTGAAGCTTGGTTATAATTTTCGAAGAAAGTGGTTCCTGCAACAAAATATTTCTAGTGAAAGATTCAACTCAATCCCCAAAAACACGTGATTTTTCAGGGTCTTAGCGCATCTCGTAAAGCTTAAGAGTTATCAGTTCTGGTAAAAGTCTGCACAGGGTGAGCAGAAATACAAATATCTTAGCAAACAATTTTTTTGACCTTGAGAAAAATCGAATATACATCCTCTCTTTTCAAGAAAACTACCTTCATGCCTATATGCATACATAAAATGCGAAATTTTAGGTCGGATTTCCTTAATTACGAAGAAAAAAAAATCAGAAAAGCTTCTGCGCGCTCGTTCTAGAGTCCTTTCCTGTACTCTGGAACAATGTGCTAAAAATACAACATCCACGAGGAATGAACAAACCTATATATCATATTGAAGAAAATTACTCCTTAAGTGTTGTTAAAAGCTCAAATTCTCTTCTCCTAAGAACCCAAGTCAGTGCTTTTCTAAATTTTGACAACGTTCTTTATTTCACCGTAATAATGACCCCAACTGAAACTGAATTAAGAAGTCCGACCGATGTAAATCGAATTCGTATGTCAAAGAATCGAGCTTTGAAACTAAGGAGCTGGGGATCTAATTCTCTCAGATATCACTGATTTTATGTACTGTTCCAATATTTTTTGGCCAGATATTCGAAGCAGAGAAAAAAAAAATGAAATGAACGAAACACGAGCAATAAAGTAGACTCAAGTACCCTATTGATTGCCTGTAGATTGTTAAGAATATGCTGTCGATCATATACCTAAATTGCTTCTAGGTTTTCTAAAATCGAGTGAAAGAATACTTGTAATCGAATTGCTGCTTGCTGAATAGAATTGACCATTTTCAAGGTCATAAGGCAGTGAAACGAATCAATCCATTTCTGCCACGAGTCGGTTTTCGCAGTGGTCACATTACGCGCTTGGATCTGGCCTACCGGGAGCTAATAACTATCCTACATCAAGCGACTAACCTGATCATTATTCGCAGTAAAATTTGTTCAATAGAACTATATTTGAATCAAATATAACGTAAAATTATGAGTATATGTTTCATAACTTCATTTGTTCAAATCGATTAGGAATTAATTATCTTATCTTACCACTGTTACATTATGTTCGCTGGTTTTAATGGCATTGAATGAATTCCAATTGAAAACACTGATGGTTAATGTTGCATCTTCAATGGTTGTGGTTTGATCAGAAACTATTGTAATTTCCAAGCTTCGGTAAACATTTATATGGCCCAGGATAATGAGAGGTGAAAATGCATCACGTATTGCGTATTGCAGCATTTTCCATCTTCCTGTGACATCAATTCCAGACCATGTAGGAGCAATCCATACATCATTCAGCTGCCAATAGAGTGCTCCCATTGTCAAACCTCGTCCATCTGTATTTAGGATACTCCTGCGAGGAATATTTTAACTGATCTAAGTAATTAAATTTGTTTGTTTGGAGTAACATAAGCTACTGAGAATCGCATGTCTCTATAACCACATCAAATGCTTATCTCTAATAATGGGAACCCAACTAATGATTATTATATGGAGAAGGAAGATGATTCTGTTTTAGTGTACCACTGTTGCACAGATTGCAGCTGCCACTACGGTGGATCTCCAGTAGGTTTCACCAGTATAGTGTTAGGTACGTTTTACAAGAGATCAGATTCATTTGCTGTACTGCTCTTTTTAAAACGTTCAATCCCCGAACACATTTTTGGACAAGCAAAGCTTCCCGAGAGGACCGAAGGGCCGACCCCGGGGGAATCTCAATAAAAAGGGTGAATCCTCTTCTTGAAGTAGACACTTCAAAACCCACCCTAGGCGTTCTTAAAATGCCCGAAATTTTCAAACGAAAATTGCGAAAAACGCCATTTTCGCCGAAAGTGTCCCCAAGGGAGAAAGTTTCATGAACGAACTGGACTGCGGGCCGAGATCGGTCGCTTTTTCAAGAAAAAGACATGTGTCATAGGGTGGTACTGCTCTAAATAATATAGCAGTAAGAAACGAACCAGAGAAGATTATTTCGAAATTCAACGGGGGGACCGTGGAAACGAGGCTTCCGGGGAGGCCCGAAGGGCCGACCCAGGGGCAATCTTATATTAATATACCATTAATATATTATTAATATATTAATATGGTATTAATATGGTTTTAATATATTAATATGATATTAATTCTGTTACCTGTATTTTCTGTAATGTTCTGTTTCTGTCTTGACAGAAACAGCTTGGATGATTTGGCTGTAATAAATGAAACATTTGGTGTAGTTGGTGCTGGTTTCTGGTGGTAAGTGCAGTTGATAAAATATGAGAATTTGCATCTCAAAATCACCCAGTGGATGATGCTGTCTGCTTTTCAAGAAATTGCTACCTATTTCAAGATTGGACTCATTATTTGTTGCCGTTTTGAGCGAAGTGTATGCTGGATACGATTGATAGCCATATTCTGAGGAAAATCTTGGAATAGGAAATATATTCGGATCAAAACCGTCTAATTGATAAATGTAGGTGTGATCTGGAAAAAATGAATTTATTTAGGCGATTCAACATTTTGTCTTGTGTAATGCTAATATGGTATTATCAGTTGTAATGTAATATAACGTATAATCCATACTACAACAGTATAACATTTTTAGGTAAATTTTCTACTCTACTTAAGTGTGTAAATAGACATATAAGAAACTAATGAGGTTTTTATTTTAATCTATTTCCATCGATATCCAATGATATCGATGATAGCAAACATTCAAACTCTCATTTCTGTCAAATGCTCAGAAATAAAATATCTCTTATTTGCATTTGGTGAAGCATTCATCATAATCTTCAAACAATGTTAATAGCATAGCCGTACGTTTCAAACATGATGATATACATGAGTTAAATAGAATTTCTGAAATTATGAATACTTCTGCATATATCAACCTGATTTTCATTAAAAGTGGAATGCCATTGTCATAATCCCTTCATTTTTACTACATAGTGTTATGCTTCAAATGGCCCTTCCTGAACCAAGTTGCATAAAACCATGGACTGAAAAGATTAAAGGTTACCATTGAATATATCTTTTTATTGGATAAAATGTTCTATTATTTTGCAATATGTAGTGGCCTTCGGCTAGATACATCGATAATAGTAAGTGTGCTCATCTCTTTCGGAAGATAAAGAGTATACGGCCGGCCGGCTGGACATATTCGAGTTCGACCTTGGATTATTCATCAGGAATTTTTCCAATATCGAGCCGAAAATGGTGTCAATTGGGTTCGATTTCCTGATGAAAAATTCATGGTCAGATCTTGATATGAATTCTAATATTATGTGGGTGAGATGAGATTTTTGAAAGTGAATAATTACTTGCAAGTAACTTTGTGAAGTATAGGGATGCGTGGTAAACAAGCCATTAAAAACATGATGATATAAAATGGGGTTTCCTTCGAATGTCGACTGATACGTTTTTGGGCTTTTTCTAATTATGTTGGTTTCTACAATTGTTTTATGTACTTTAGGTGATCAATTTTTCCTAATTTAAACATAAATTCATCTTCATTGAAATACTAACCATCTCCGTAGTGCTGATCATATGGGTTACTTGATATACCACCATCTGATTCAGTTTTGATACCATTACTTGGACTGGATAGTACAAAGATGCCGTTTTCTAATACCTGGTTGAACTGAACTTTGATTGTCTCTTGATACAGCTTCTTGTAGTCATCATTGTAGATCTTTTTGGCATTATTTCCATACCTGAAATTAGTTATTTTTAAGTATTAAAATTACCATTTTCCACATTTTTACCAGTTTCCGGTTATTGCCGCTTCATTTTCATTGTTTCCTGCCCAAATAACTATAGACGCATGGCTGGCTATTCTCTTCAACTGATGATTAACTTCCGTTTTAACACTTCTGTAATTTATTAAGTTATTAATAAATAGTAGGTGGTGCCTTCAATAAATTATTGCTTAGTAGTTCGTGTTGTTATTTGATTGAAAGGTAAAGAAGAGCCGTCTACTAAAAAGTAGAAGAACCGGAATTCAAGAATGTGAACAACGGATGTCATCGATGGTGGCTTCGAGGGTGCTTTTAACCTGGCTTCTACCATCCAACGTCAAACTCTCAAGGTGGTCTTATTGTGTAGTGGTGTGCGCTGCTTGTTGCCATCTGACCTTGAATCCGACCGGAATTTTCTACAGGCGGGGTTAGTTATAAGCGCTGGCCCGGATCGGAGGTATGATGCACATTTGGGATCTCATAGATGTATTGAACCGATGTCCGAGCTCTTTGAGAGCACTCAGGGGTTCTGTGGCTTACGCAAGTACGGATTGGTTTGATATGCAGTTTGGAATCTTTTAGTTGCACCTTGTCTTGCTCTATCAATGTTGAAAAATTCTTAAATTCAAATTGGTAGCAGGATCAAAGAAACGGGAAAATGAAAACTATGTCAGTTTATATAGAGGATAATGGGAGGATACAATTGTTTAGTCCAGCCCTGAAGATGGAAAAATATATTTCCGAAATGTCGGCGAACTGACATAGTTTTCATTTTCCCGTTTCTTTGATCCTGCTACCACCAATTAACCTTCAAAATGTTGAAAAAGTCTTCAAACCGCATTGAACCCTATTGGCAAAAATCATTCGGAAATCAGAACGAAGAAGATTTCGAAAAATTCATGAGGTCAGAAAATTTTGAATAACCCGATACAAGTGATTCTCAATTTTTCTCCATACTACTTACTCTAGAAAATCAGGTCTTGTCGGGTAGAGTGCACACGCGAACATGAAATCCTGCCATATCATTATTCCAAGTTCATCAGTTCTCTCATAAAAATAATTATTCTCATAAACTCCCCACCCCAAACTCTTAACATATTCATGTGAGAATCACGAGCCGTTTGAAGCAGATAATCAATTTTCTGCCTATCTTGTCCTCTTTCTGGAAGAATGCTAAGGGAATGTAGTTAGAACCTTTTGCAAAAACAGGAATGTCATTCACTTTGAAATAGAAGGAATTGCCCGTAATATCTGAAAAGAACAAATGATTTATAATACACGCTGTCAGTTAGTCTTTCTTACTCTGACATATTAAATTAAATAATTAATTAATTAATCCAAACAGGAGAATTTGAGGGTGTTTTCTTTATCTCTTTCAAATTTGTATTTTTGTTATTCAGTTCTTTTTCTGCTTTTGTCTTTTTATTTCCAGATTCGATGTGGGCAACTTGAAGAAGTCTCTGTCTCCATCAATGGAAGACCACTATTGAAGAAAGAAGTCCCTAAAATATATTTCAACTTATTTTTGTATTGTCACACTTAGACGGGGAGTCAGGTATATTTTTACTGGGGTTTTTCCTAGGCTTTTATGTGATACGCCGAATTGTATGACACCCTGTCACTAACCCCTGATCTATATCTATGCTTTATTGTTTGCTAACTAAATATTGTAAACCAAAAGTTCAAAACAATATATATATACTCTAACATATTCTGAAGTGGGCCGAATTTCACCATATAGACCCATCTTAATTTTTTTGCTATTCGAAAAAGATAGTCGTCATTCTTGTATTTGATGCGAAACTAAGTTCCCGCAGTTTTTAATAGAAATCCAATTTTTCGGGTTACGAACATTACCGGAAACTCCTGCCTGTAGCCCGATATCAAGATGAATAAATAACCTTTTCATTTTCGATCAGAAATTGCACATAGCACTCCCTGGAACCAGCAACTCAGAATACTATATTCAGTCTAGTTAATTTTAACCGATAGCACGCAAAAGATCTAAATCGCGGCGGCGTTGATAAGAATATAACACTTTAACTTTTTTGACTTACTTCCATCTTGTTTAATTTCATCCTGTATAAGTTGCACCGTTCTAAACCCAACTTTTCGTGAAACAGTATCGTTGCCTTGTGCTGAAATGAATGATATATTCAGGTTATATAAAACTTGCTCTCCATAACCGTTGGGCCACCATCTTTTTACAGCATTCTGGAAATTAAAAGTTTTTATGTTTTTACTCCATACGAGAAAAACGATTATAAAATTATAATATTTTCGAACAAAAAAATTTTACATTTGAAATCCAAATGAATCCAAAAAAACATCTCTAACAAGTTGAAGAGAAATGCTGAGATTTGGGCAAAGAAATAGTAGATGTTGAAAAACATAATATTATATAAAATATAAAAGTAGAAATCACCACACGAGACTAGGAAACCGTTCAAATATATCCTTACTTAACAGTGACGGCTCGTCAGGGTAGGCCAGGCCGACCCAAGCGCAACCGAAAAAGAGAAGGTGAAAATAAATATTTTTTAATCGAAACTTATTTGAAAAATCGATAGCAATATTTAAATCTCGAGAAATTCCCTTAGAATCTTTGCCTGTGCCCTCTATCTATCTCATATTAACATAACATAACATTTTGTTTATTCACAGAAAATTATACAAATATTTACATATAATCTGATCAGTTTTATTCATGTCCATGAAAAAACAGAAAGAGGAAATAATAAAATTATTCCCTGTGCTTTTCGTGATCAAAACTTAAAATTATACTAAGCCTAAAAATGAAACCTACTCTTCACATTTTCCATATCTATTAACCTAATATACAAACTTAAGAATTTGTAAGGTGAACAAAATTTGTCTATGTCGGTTAAATGAGTCAAAAATCGGATGCGTTCGTCAAAAATCGGGCGAGTCAGTCTCAATCGGGTAAGTTTGTCCAAAATCGGGTAAATTTGTCCAAAATCGGGTAAGTTGTTCAAAATCGGGTAAGTTTATCTCATTCATCGTTAGCAATGAAGTCCTCGACCGTTTCGCAGTGTTCCGTCAAACGATATCTCCCCTGTCGCAGAAAACCCCGCAACCAGCGACGCACTGCATCCCACCTTAGACATCGTTGATGATACCGTAGAATAGATGTCGATCGGTATTCAAAATCCATTCACTCAATTTTTTTAAATTTTTTTTTTTCCAAATATTTCGTATGTTCTTTGGTACCGCAGTGAACATCTTGATGCCCAGGTAACGGAAATTTCTCTGTCCTATGCATTTTTCCATTCGAGGTATGTTGTACTTCGATTCTTGATCTCTCAAACGATAATTGCAATTTCTACATTCCAGAGCCTGAGTGTTGCCCTTCAGATCCAAAAGTACCCTGAAGCCATACAGCTGTGCGATATCCATTATTCTTGATTCCTGAAACAATTGATCACTGGAGTATGTTCTGACCTTTTTCATCATTATTTTCAGGAACCATTTT
Source organism: Micraspis discolor (assembly GCA_030674115.1). Taxonomy (NCBI): domain Eukaryota; kingdom Metazoa; phylum Arthropoda; class Insecta; order Coleoptera; family Coccinellidae; genus Micraspis; species Micraspis discolor. The sequence continues at coordinate 918,453 of JARTUT010000878.1, read as the reverse complement.
TGAAGAATACTTAATTTTTTTAGGTGCCTCTCACGTGCACCTCCCCATCCTATTATGCCATAAGTAAGTTGTGACTGTATGAGTGCATAATATAAAATTTTCATATGACCAACCTCCAAATACTTTCTCAAGTATCTGAATCTACTAAGCAGATATCTTATTTTATTAACCACATGATTTATTTGTAGGTCCCATTTGAGGTGGCGGTCTATCAAAATTCCTAGGTATTTTAAGGATGTTCCTCCTTAATCTCCGAGTCATCACCCAGACGAAGAGGTCCAAGATTCGGCAGTCCACTGGAATACGACGTGAAGGGAAGGTATATTGTTTTTTCGGAATTCAAAGTGAGGGTATTGTACTGGAACCATTTTTGTATTTCTAGAAGATCCTTCTCAACTTTTTGTGTTCAGATGTGCAGATGTGCCCAAGTATCTGCATGATACATAATAGCAGTATCATCTGCATAACTTATTAAACTCCCTTGAAGACTCATCAACAACAAGGAATTAACATAGATCGTAAACAGGATTGGACCCATGATAGTCCCTTACGGCACCCCATAAGTAACAGATCTGCTATCACCCATTGTACCCTCAATATCGACCACTTGTTACGATTATATAAATAACTCTGCAACAGTTTATATGAATTGCCCCTAAATCCATAGCAATATAGTTTACGCAGTAACTTTTCATGGTTAACGGTATCAAATGCCTTGGAGAGATCTATGAAGACAGCAAGCGTTGGTTGGCTCTTATCAAGGTGTTCATACAAGTATCCTGTCAACTCCTTAATTGCATCCTCTGTTCCTCTATTCGGCCGAAATCCGTACTGTCTAGATGAAACTATCGAGAACTTTTCTATAAAAGATGTAATTCTAATTGCTACCAGTTTTTCCACAATTTTTGCAACAGTCGAAATAATCGTAATCGGTCTATAATTAGAAATTTCCGACTTTGTACCACTTTTGAAGAGAGGTTTTATCACCCCTATTTTCAACGCATCCGGAAAACATCCTTCTTCAAAATATAAATTAATCAAATACATTAAAGGCGCTGAAATTTGTTCACTTATTGATCTCAGAGTTTCTGTCCTTAATCCATCAAGGCCGGGCGCTTTCTTCTGCTTCAAATCATTAATAACATCCTCGATTTCTTTTCGGTTTACAGGATACACATAAAATGTTTCGTTTCTGAAATGGTCCTGCTCGTGGTAGTTCTTTGGTTGCTTGATTTCGTTAGCATAAGTCTGCCCTAATTTACTGAAATATTCGTTGAACTTATTTGATATATCCTTTCTGTTCACAATCTTTCTTCCTGTATCATCAAAAAATTCCCCAAAACTTGTGTTTTTTACAGATTTTCCCGATATGTCATTGACGAAGTCCCAGATTGTCTTTGAATTGTTTCCGTTGTCTTGAATATAATTTTGCAAATATTTCTTCTTGGCCTTTATTATTTGTTTGTTAATGTTGTTTTTTGTTGAATTGTAAAATTTTTTTGAGAAATTCATTATCCGGATTATTTAAACACAACCTATAAAGCTTATTCTTTTCAGAAATGTTTTTCATTAGTTCCTGTGTGATCCATTTTTTCCTTGGTATATGTTCACGATTCCTTCTAATTTCCTGTTTATTATTGGAGATATGCTTCTGTAGTATCTTTAAAAATTCATCCGTAGAGTAGTTAGCGTTTTTCTCCTGATATACCCTTGTCCAAGTTTCTCTCAGCAAAATCCTCCTTAAGACCCCCATTATTAATTATACTTATCCTTTTTCTATTTATTTGAACTTTATTTCTTTTTTCTTTATCCCTAAATATTAGTGCAGTAGGAGAATGGTCAGTTATACCTACCCTGATGATGAAGGATGATACGTCAACTTTATCAGAATCTTGATTTTTTTTCATCAATATATGATCCAGGCATGTTTTACTTATTGTACTGGTATAACGATTGATTAATGATTCATAACCATATACATTGAAAACATTTTTATATTCTCCTGAAATTTCAGAGTTTGATAAGAGGTCTATATTGATGTCGCCTATGATAATATGGTAAGCATTATTATTATTATTCTCCATATACTTTTCAAGTTGGTCGATAAATACTTCGGGACTACTACTCGGGGATCTATAAATCCCGGTTAATCTTACCGATATATTGCCCACCACCACATTTATTGCAACCACCTTCTGTTGTCCTATTATTATCCTTTCATGACTTATTGGATAATGGTCCTTCACGTATACTAAAACTCCATCATTCTGATTGAAATCGCCCTCACTATAAATCATGTTGTATCCATTTCGCTGGTATATTTCCGTATCTGCAATTTTGTGAGTTTCGGTGAGTACAATAATATCAAAATTTACGTCTATTTGCCCTAAAAGTAAAGTCAGTTCGTCAATGTTTTTGGAGACACTTCTTATGTTAGTATGAAAAACTTTCAAAAAGGCTGTTGGGTCTGTCATGTCATTTCTTATACAAATAACGTCATCGACAACTTTTTCCATTCAACACATCGAAGTACACATTATTTCGGTTAAACACCTCAAATAATTTTTATTCCAAGTTTCCGCATCTGTCCTTATACGTAATAACGCAGCTCAGCCAGCCGAGCCACAGCTTTCAGTTTATGATTTCATCCAACACATACGTCGCTCGAAGTTCCTATTAATGGAACTCTACAATACCTCGACTGTGACACTTGTGAGGTCGGCCGAGAAGACTTGGCCGTCGGCCGTCCCTATGTGAAACGGCAGGCGGGTGAAATTGTTTATTATTATCGTTGTTTATTTCAAATATCAAATTAAAAATTGTAATTTAATATCCAACTTCTTCATATGTTTATCCTAAATTTGAGATAGAAAGAGAAATCATTATGTATTTAAAATATTGTCACGTATCCTGTTAATAATTGAAATTTTCTCCCTCAAATCTCAAATGACTATTATCATTACTTGAATATTATTTCAATTTCAGAAAAAAGTGTATTCGTACTGTATGGAATAAATTTTGTGATTTTCTGACCATAAAAATTCATTCTCAGTAACTGTAAATAGCAAAACAGCAACCCACGACTTGTTTATTTTTCAAAGACTAGGTCGGCCAAGATACCATTGGGGAGGGGGTATATGAGAATTGCATTGCGTGTGTTTACACTTTGATTATCAGAGTTCAGTTCACTAGGTCAGTAGTTTGGACTAAGATATTAGTGTGAAGGGCTTCCGATTGTACGAGTTTTCGTTCGTTTTCGGTTAAAAGATGAATGTGAGTGAACCAGATGGCAAGTGTAAGAGAGGTAGTATCAAATTGCGGTGATTTGATTAGTTGTTTAGTAGATAACAGGTTTTCCATTATTAGAATAATTCTAATTGACAGCCTTCTCAACATGATGAATATGATTTTAATTTTACTAAGTTTTAAGATGAATTGTTGGACAGTTATACATTTTAGATATGATTGTCACTGTATTTGTAACATGTAAACTTGAAAAAGGCTCAATGTACGCCGAAACATATGTAGAAAGTATTAATAAAAAAAAGATGAAATCCTAATTTCAATCCAGTGCTCTAATTCCAAGAAAATTGCTTCTAAATTATATATATACATATATATATATATATATATATATGCTTGGTCTGGCCGAACCACTCCTAGAGGGCATGAGCCGTCACTGTTACTTAATCATTATAGACAAATACTTCAACAGGACGACTACAAAGATATTGGCCAGTTGAATTAATGGAATCATGTTTTTCTGATGCTGGAAAAAAACTTTGATAACTATATTTATACCATTGAGCGAAAGCGAACAAATTTACTAGTTATTACTGATTATTTATTATTGTAAACTATATGATTTCAAACTTACTTGAGGAACTTTCACTACATTTTCGACAAACGGTTCATCTTGCTGTAAAATTGATCCATTTATATTCTCAATGAAAATGAGACTACTCTGATAATCTGTTTCTATCTCATAAATAATTTTGGCATTTTCTGTTTCTTTCCCTTTGTTTTTGGAAAGAAAGGATTTTGTCTTAATATTCCATACTTCATCTATATTATTTTCAATTATTTCTGTTACAATATCTCGAATAATGTGGGAGTTGTAACTTTCCAGATAAATATCTTTCCTGAAATTAAATGGAAGAAATAGAGCCAACAACAATTTTGTGCAACTCACAACATGGGGGAGATCCCAGATGATTTTCTATCTCATATTATTCTCGCAGTTCTCAAAAAAGAATCATAATTCATCCAAGATTTATTGACATAAAAACAGGCCTATAAAATCAACAAAATATGAGTGTTCGAAAAAAAAACACAAAAGAAAAACATCTAGAGTATAAAACCAAAAATACTGAATAAACAAGTACTAGAAAAACATCACCATTGCATCCCCAAGTTGTCAAGTTCCCATTGGAAAACTCATAATTTGCACTTGCCAACCCACTATTTTTTTTACATATAATGTACATATCTCTACATATAATTTTTGTTTAGAAATCCTACGGTATTTTTGGAGGCAAAATGTTACCGTCATTTATCAAAGACAAATTTTTTTCTTACCAAATACCCACAGAAGCCAAAGAAGGTCCCCAATCCCATGAGAAAGAAGCTTGCATCTTTCTCAATTGATTGATGTGACATTCTCCATTGTAATCATCCGGAGGACATTGCGGTGGTACTGGATATATTTTATTCTGTTCATCTGCCAGTTTTTTTGCATATTTAACAGGTGAAGCAAATTTTATTTCTATTGTATTGATCCCAACCTGAAAAAAATCGCTATTATCATATTATGTTCAATAGAAATTACTATACAGGGTGGCCATTTGAAAACGAAACAGACGAGATTACAGACGAAATAAGTTTTTTCGATAGAAATGCTCGGACAGGTCGATTTCTGTTTCGAGGAGGACAACTTAAGATGTAGGTTACGGACGCATAGCGCTTCAACCCTTGCTGCTACAACCCCCACCCCCAATTATTGAATAGGGAAGATGGGGTGAGTGATACCTCAATTCAAAGGTATTTTTATACTGATTGCAGCACAGTAATTGTTTTTTTACGTTATGCATTAGTTCTCGAAATATTCATGCGTTAATTTTATCACTTAAATTAATTTTTGCTTCCGTGCTTCCGAAACACCAAAATTTCCGTACTTGTATTTGAAATTGCAAAACATCTACCACTGGGCAAATGAAGTCATACCGTACGTGTTAATGCTACTAGGGTCAGATGTTCGACTAGCTGTTTTATTCACTGAAATCATTCTCCAACTGTACGGTATCAGAACGATTTGAAGTATTGATCTAAGAAATGAGACTTTTCAAAGTAAAGTAAATATTTTATCAAAAACTCACATCAATTAATTAAATATTCAAATTGTTCACCATTAGCTTCCATACAATGAAATAAGTTTTGTTCGAAACGATGGCGCACATTTTCCAGCATTTCTGGAGTGATTTGACGACATTCGTTCACTATACGTCTTCTTAAATCTTCTATGGAATCGGGCTGTGTAGAGTAAATTTTACTCTTCAAGTAGCCCATCAAATTCTCGAAAGAAGCTCCATTTGAGTGGTGACAGATCTGGCGATCTGCCAGGCCATTCAGTGGGACCCCTTCTTCCAATTCACCGATTTGGAAATCTTTGATCCAGATATTCTCGAACTGGTAAGGCGTAGTGTGGAGGAGCTCCATCCTGCTGATACACAATCTGATCTTCCACATAGTTTCCAGCATTATTTTCAATAATTTCCGTCAAAATTGGATCAATGTGATCACAAAATGCCGATTTTTCACAAAAAAACATTACAAGTGCCATGAAAACACCACTTCATTTTCAAATACTTCATTAAGAATATTTCGAGAACTAATGCATAAATTAAAAAAACAATTACTGTGCTAAAATCAGTAGAAAATACCTTCCAAAGAGAGGTATCCTCACCCCCATCTTGTCTATTCAAAATTTGGGGTGAGGCAACCCTCACCCCAAATTTAGTAGCAAGGGTTGAAGCGCTATGCGTCCGTAACCTACATCGTAAGTTGTCCTCCTCGAAAAAGAAATCGACCTGTCCGAGCATTAAAAATTTATTTCGTCTGTTTGGGGGTGAGGGTTGTAGTAGCAAGGGTTGAAGCGCTATGCGTCCGTAACCTACATCTTAAGTTGTCCTCCTCGAAAAAGAAATCGACCTGTCTGAGCATTTCTATCGAAAAAATTTATTTCGTCTGTAATCTCGTCTGTTTTGTTTTCAAATGTCCACCCTGTATAACCACCACAGTATTTTTTATTAATTAATTTCATTTTCGAACTTCTATCAAATGGAAATTTATTCTGAATTCCTGGGATGAAATGATTTCTGTCATTTATCTGTGATGAAATAGGGAATTTTATATTTTATGATATTTGAATTCAAGGTTCGGTTCATAAACATCCTATTCTTCTCCACATTGCTTTAATGGACACTAGGTAATATAGTGAGTCCAGTTCACGAAGGATTATGGAACATTGAATATCTGGATAACTTTCTTAAAGGTACTCTTTCTGGTGGGAATTTAGTTGCAGATCGCGCATGCGTCGTGTAAACTGAAGTGATATTCTTGTTCAGTAGTGTCTGACATTTTATAATGGAATGACTTAGCCGGCACAGCGTCTACAAATTGTTCAGCTTTATTACGAAAATAGGCGTTCTCCGATTAATGTGTATCGGGTACTTTGAGCGACTTACGGTCCACATAATCGGTCTACCGAACGCTCAATTCAGTTACACACGAATCATTGGGCTTGATGAAAGCTTCAATTGCGAACGCATGTTGTTCATCCTTCACAATCCGCACAAATGACGAAGCTAATGCAGCACCCTTCCTGGTCCTACGCTTAAGGATAAATTTGAAATGTAAATCCAAAATTCGCCACCAGACACACTGTATTTATGAATAATCGGAATAAATGAGCACTTTGTAATCGAAGTATCACATTGAAAAGTATGGATTCCAATTCGAAATAGAAAATTAGTAGATTTGAATTCAGAATATCAACATCAATGAAAAATGCCGGTAATGCTTTCTAAGTAGATACTTATGAGCTCAAAAGGTATATGATGCATTGAAGTTATCGGTGTTCTTATCTGAAATCTAAAATAAAGCTGAAAATATTTCACGATTCGTTTTTATAAAGCTATTAATGGCTTCTGATTAAATTTATAATAATAACTTACCACAAGCATACTCTTAACATCGATGATATATCTTACAAACATATTTGTGCAATTTCCAATTTTAACACCATTCAAGGATATGTTTGCTATTGTATCAACTCCATCTAATACAATATTAATATTGTCATATTCAGTGAAGTTTCTATCAGCTGAAAAATGAAATCTCTGATGATGATTGAAGACAAGACATAATTGATGATGGTTTTGGAGTGAAATTATTGTTTTGTGGTAGGTATGTTCATACAACATCATTTCATGAAAGAGTTGATGAGAAACGTTGAGAAATTTCCGAGAAATATCTGTGAAGAGCACATTTAATAGACTTAATAAAAAAGTGCTTAGAGATCTCTTAATGGAAGAAATAAAAGAAAGAACAAAACGGATTTCGTGTAGGAAGAAGTTGCAGTGACAATATATGCAGACATATTATTTTCATCTAGTCAAGTTTTATTTTCATGCCATGGACTTTCATTTACGATGGTATTCAAGCTGCAGCTGAAGGTCCACACCATGAAAATTTCCATGCACCATACTTTGTTTGTTTGTAATTATTGATATAATGGATCTTATATTATAAATAATTTATTCAATGTCGGTAATTTTTTATGAAATACAATATCAGATAAATGTCTATCGCTGTTAGTCTCAATTGCAACATTACATTTTCTCACATATTTCACGAGGTATTTTACTAATTTAATCACGAATATTTTGTTTGAGTTGCTCAAGCGTTTCTGATTTGTTTTAATCTGTCAAACTTTGTGAGTCCTGCCCACTGGCAAGATACAATCTTAAAGTCACAAAACTGATTTCTAATTAAATTACAACCGTTTACTACGAAATTTTACAGAAATATAGAGAACACATCGTCTAAATCTCGTTACAAAAGGCAATTCACATTCGTGTTCAGTTTTATGCACCAATGTATGATTTCGGTCGTTCTTAATCATTTTGTTTGAGATTAAACTTGATGAATAATCTAAATACTCAAAACGTTCCCATTGAATAAATTAAAAAAGATATTCCTCTCCACCAAATCAATATTTTGCTTTATTGATAAATAACTATGATAATATATAAATGAAACGAACTGTCAATATAACAATATAACAAATTGATTGTATTTAAACGAATTTCATTAGGACATACCTACCTGTAAAATTCCTGAAGTATGTCCATTCAGTTTGACCGATCCACTTATATTTTTGATCATTGTCTTCTCGAATAGGATCTTCTATCAATCTATTCGACATCAAATCGCTGAAGATTCCGCCTGGAACTGTTGCTTTGAGCATCCTATGATCTGTGAAATTGATACATTTTCTGGTTATAATTATATAGTATCTTTTCGAACATTTTTACGCTCTAAAAGATATCTTTTGGAAAAAAAATATGCCATTTACATATCGTTGCTGTTGTCTCAGCTGGAAGTAAGTCATAATATTTCCGTCTATAATCACATACAACTGCAGAAATATTGAAAGATTTGGACGAATATAATCATCAGGAGTTGAAATACGAGTTGAAATCTAATTGACTAAATAAATAAACACTTTCAAATCCTGCTCAGATTTCTTTTTTTTTTTTTTCAAAGCTATATATGATTATAATCAGTTTGATCTCACCTTCATTCGTTCCATTCAACCACCAGGAACCACCTAGATTTATTCGCTCTAGAGCTAAACATTCTGAGAAACTCAAAATTATCACAAATAGCACTGCTGTATATCTGCCTTCCCACATCGTTGCAATTAGACACTGAGAAAGTGGATTCAAAATTTGTACACATTGACTGTAAACATTTTCAATTGATTACTTGAGATAAGTGCTTAATGATCCACAGTTGGTCAGTAGCGCCGATATTCTCTAGTGATTATTCAGGATGATACTTGAATGATTATTTTGACTTATAAAAATACACTTAATTTGTATTATCTTACTTATTTGAACAAGGTTTGATTGACTGATATATTCTAATACATATCATTATCATGTAGAACACAAAGTTTTAGTTACAATCATCCCTTATATTTTTCACATCGTTGCCTTAGATTAACTATATCTCAAGTCAAGCACAATTGAAGGACCCATAAACTTATATTTTCGGAGATATGTTTTTTTCAAATTTATAAGTACTACCAAGGGCGCCTAATAGTCCCGACTTAACGTTTAAATAAATAATGTATGTATAAATTTTTTCGATAGAAATGCTCGGACAGGTCGATTTCTGTTTCGAGGAGGACAACTTAAGATGTAGGTTACGAACGCATAGCTATCGAAACGTCGGAAAAACATTACATCCACAATAGCGCTTCAACCCTTGCTGCCTTAGCTACAACCCCCACCCCCAATTTTTGAATAGGGAAGATGGGGTGAGTGATACCTCAATTCAAAGGTATTTTTATACTGATTTCAGCACAGTAATTGTTTTTTCATTTTATACGTTAGTTCTCGAAATATTCATGCGTTAGTTGATTTTATCACTTAAATTAATTTTTTGCGAATAATTGACATTTCGTGCTTCCGAAACACCAAAATTTCCGTACTTGTATTTGAAATTGCAAAACATCTACAACCGGGCAAATGAAGTCATACCGTACGTGTTAATGCTACTAGGGTCAGATGTTCGACTAGCTGTTTTATTCACTGAAATCATTCTCCAACTGTGCGGTATCAGAACGATTTAAGTATTGATCTAAGAAATAAGACTTTTCAAAGTAAAGTAAATAATTTATCAAAAACTCACATCATTTAATTAAATATTCAAATTGTTCACCATTAGCTTCCATACAATGAAATAAGTTTTGTTCGAAACGATGGCGCACATTTTGCAGCATTTCTGGAGTGATTTGATGACATTCGTTCACTATACGTCTTCTTAAATCTTCTATAGAATCGGGTTGTGTAGAGTAAATTTTACTCTTCAAGTGGCCCCAAAGAAAGAAATCTAGTGGTGACAGATCTGGCGATCTGGCTGGGCATTCAGTGGGACCCCTTCTTCCAACCCACCGATTTAGAAATCTTTGATCCAGATATTCTCGAACTGGTAAGGCGTAGTGTGGAGGAGCTCCATCCTGCTTAAACACAATCTGATCTTCCAAATAATTTCCAGCATCTTGATTAAAGATTTCTATGTCAGTGGATTGAAGGAAGAAAGCCACAGTCATGGTTGTTTTGAAGCTCAAAATGTCGATTTTTCACAAAAAAACACTACAAGTGCCATGAAAACACCAATTCATTTTTAAATACTTAGTTAAGAATATTTCAAGAACTAATGCATAAAACGAAAAAACAATTACCGTGCTGAAATCAGTATAAAAATACATTTCAAATGAGGTATCACTCACCCCATCTTCCTTTTTCAAAATTTGGGGGTGAGGGTTGTAGTAGCAAGGGTTGAAGCGCTAGGCGTCCTTAACCTACATCTTAAGTTGTCCCCCTCTAAACAGAAATCGACCTGTCCAAGCATTTCTATGGAAAAAATTTATTTCGTCTGTAATCTCGTCTGTTTTGTTTTCAAATGGCCACCCTCTATATTCTTCAAGCGGACTACTTTATACGATTATTGGATATAACGGAATTGACCAGAAGTAGATGTTGCATGATTTTTCCGGAAATTCTTATACTTACTACATAAAAACTCCAATTGAAATGCATACAAGAACACATTTTTATCAAATTTCCATAAATATACTCTTTCGTCTAGGAATCACTATCTAATGACTGATAACAGTAATTATCAATGTATGAGTGTTTGCTTCCTTCAGTAAAACATTAATGATTTACACAGTGAGGTTGGCTGTGCACACCAGAGGATAAATAAAAACAAAAACCAACAACACACTGAAGTACACCTTGTTGGTTTTTGTTTTCATTTAAGATTTATTGAATCACTTGATTAATTCATCAATATATGATCGGATAATAAACTAAATGAAAACCCTTGAGTTCTCACTCGAGCTTCCCAATATACTGGCTTATTCTGGGATATTGCCTTTTAGATGTTTATAAAAAAGTATTTCGAAATTTTGAGATTGAAATTCATTCGTTGATTTTGAGATAACGACCTCCTGTAAAGAATTATTGTTTGGTCAATAACCACTATACCTTCTTCCAACCAATGTTTCGACAGACATTTTTTTTCATCTCTAAATCTAAACACCACTCATAGTTTTTCTTCAGTTTTCTTCGGACTCTAGAAAAAGAGGTCTTGCCCATCGAAATTTTATAGAAATTGATATCTTTCTTCCAGTAAGCTCTTCTCCTTCAGAATATCTTATTTATTATTGAGATGTTTTTGAAGATGGGTTGTGAAATGAATACTACAGGGGAATCACGAAAAATATTTGATTAATTATTTTCAAGTATGTGGATGTAAATAAAACACACTGTAATTTATATAAAGCCTTGGCCAAAAGTATTGAGCACCCACGTCACCTTTCAGTTTTTTGAACAGGATCAAACCGAAATAAAATGAAACAATTCCTGTATGTTTATATCATTATTTATTAATATATAATCGATATTTTGTGGGTCCACCTTTTGCATTAATTACGGCAGAAATTCTTTTTTGCATCGAGTTCACTAGTTTTCTACAGTCTTCAGCCGTTATCGCGTTCCACTCCAGACGCAAGCAGCGTTTTAGCGCTTCTTTGTTGTTAATAGTGTGTGCCGGACTCTGCGCTGGGGCCCTATGGGGTTTAGGTCCGGAGACTGGGCAGGCCAGTCAAGAAGTTCAACGCAATTTTCTCGAAACCATGTCATCGAGCGAGCAGACTTGTTGCACGGCGCGTTATCCTGCTGGAATTTAACGCCATCCATATTTGTGTCCCCAAAAAATGTTTTGAATGAATGCAACAACGCAGATTATGTACTTTCCAGAGTTCATGCGATCCTCACACACGAACAATTCGCCAACTCCAGAATCAGTCATGCAGCCCCAAACCATTATGCTGCCGCCACCGTGTTTTACAGTTGGTACTCCACACTCTGGTTTAAATTCTTCACCTACCCGGCGACGCACAAAGATCACACCAGGTGTTCCAAAAATCTGCAACAACGACAAAATATTGAGCCCCGAGAAAAATATTGAATTAAAATAAAGAGGCATTTTTTTCCAACTGCTTATGAAATATTATAAGGACATAAAATTAAGTAACTTACCTCAAAGTTTGATTCATCTGACCACACGACATTTGACCAATCTTCTACTTCGGTGTTTTAAAGCCCATTCATATCGAGCTTTCTTGTTGTCATCCGAGAGCCATGGCTTCTTTCTGTCTTTACAACCTCTCAAACCAGCTTCCTGAAGTCGTCTGCGAATTGTGCGAGCAGAAATTAATGGTGTAATTTCTACTGACAATTCAGCAGCAAGCTCGGAAGAAGTTTTTTCCTATTTTTTAACGACTCTCAATAACTGACGATCTTGACGACCTGTAGTGATGCGTTTGGTTCTAGGCCTATTCCGATGAGATCCGGTAGCAGAGAATCACTCAATAGCATATTGCACAGATCGGCGCGAACATTTCTCAGTTTTGGAAATCTCTACTTGTGATTTCCTTGCTCATGCAGAACCTGTATCTGCACACTTTTTCTAACGAAAGTTCGTTTCTTTTGGCATATTATAACGATATCACCAAAAGCAAACTAAACGACTGGATGTGTCCACAACGAATGGCAGTAGCGAACTGATAAATAAAGACAAAATGTGCAAAAATAGCAAACTTTATGGCACCCAGGTGTTTTATTGCTTTTTGCGGCACATGTAATTATTTTTAATCCATTTTAGATGCCGACAAAAGAATCCTTAAACAATAGCTTTGTTTTTCCCACACTTGCCGTGCACCTGCGAAATTTTTGAGGGTGCTCAATACTTTTGGCCACGGCGGTACTTCTTTGGCATCCAAAGAAGTATATAAATTACAGTGTGTTTAATTTACATCCACATACTTGAAAATAGAGAAACATACTATGGAAGCATACATTACCAAAATTGATTAATTATATTGTCAATTCGTCCCACAAATCTATGGTTGTCAAAATTAGAACTCGCCCAAATTGATTTGAAAAATTTCACTCGAGAGATAGGATTCTTATGGTTAAATCAATGAAGATTTTCAAATATCAATTTACCAACTCTCGATTTGTACCATTCATTATTCGTAAAAGTTAAAAAAGCAATATCTATTCTCAACTTCATCCTACGAACTTCTGTGACTTTATTACTTAAAAAATCCTATATCTTACTTGGATTGAGTCTACGATGGCTTTCAAAATATACAATACAGGTGTAACTAAATAATGTAAAATATTTAAGGAGGTGATTCCTCATCGAAAAAAAGATAGGATCTTTCATATAAAGAAAGTTCACTGTTAAGATACAGCTCCTCATAGGGAGTACATAAAATTTCTATTACAATTTTTTTCACAAGCATCAAAAAAGTTACAATATTGAAACTAACCCAACGTTTTCTACTAGCAAAAAGACACTTATTCAGTTATTTATTTGGTTTACCCCATGGTTGTAAGGGTGGGAAACGCAACCTCTAAAGTTTATTTCCAATGTAACTTTTTGTCTTATTATTTGTTTACCATTTAAAAATTTATTTCCGATAGCCTGTTTCATTCTAAACAAAAAATGTCTCATGAGTTTTTTGCCCAAAATAAACCAGTTCGCCGCAAAAAATTATTTTACGAACAACTACAGAGATAGGTACATCGTTATAAATGCGAACTGGATTTATTATTATTCTGTAGTTAGTACCTGCATAAAACGACTAAATGGTAAAAAACAAAACTAATTAGGTTAATTTTAATATTGTAACTTTTTTTGGTGCTTGTGAAAAAAATTTATTTATTTATTTATTTATAAATAGGAACCCTTACAGGAAAATATCCCACTTACAAGGGTTCACAGAATAAAAACAAGAATTTTACAAGAAGAAAATGAGAAAACAATAAGTAGGTATACAAGCAGCTCCAAATTTAAAGATCTCCAACATCTGATCCGAACAAAACAAAAATGAAATTCAACAGTTAAAAAAGCACAGAAAATCCCATCTTACGGAATACGGAATAAACAAGAGTGAATACTTCTTCTAAAACTAGCCATCGATACATCAAATATGTCAATTTCACCCAAATATGTATTATAAAAGCGAATCATCCTCAAAAAGACAGAGTTGTAAAACAATGAGGTGCGAGCCCTAGAAACGGAGAAAAGCGTCCTCTGTCGGGTGTTGACGCTCGGAATATTGAATGTTATAAAATTAATAAGTGGAAAATTTAAATTGTTACTCAAAATTCGATAAAGAAAAATTCCATCAGAGACCATTCTTCTCCGCTCCAGGGTCGACATCTTATGCAGCACTAAGCTGGCTTCATAATCTAGTTGACACGGATGACGGCACCTATAGTTAAGATTCTTTATGAATTTTCTTTGTACACTCTCTACTCTATCAACATATTTACAATAAAAAGGTGACCAGATCGGCGTTGCATATTCTAGAGTGCTCCGCACTAAACTGAAATAAAGGGTCCCCAAAGCAGTCACATTTTGGAACTGCTTTGTCACCCTCAAGATGAATCCAAGCATTCTGAAAACCCTTGCGACAATCTGCTCCACATACGCCTCAAACGATAATTTAGAATCCAATACTATGCCGAGATCCCTGACCCTGGTCACTTTGCCAATCGCTCTTCCTTCAATGGAGAGTGGATGATCTATAGGATTCGTATTTTTCGTGAAGCTGATATGGTTACATTTTTCTATATTCAAAGTAAAGTATCTTCCAGAGCAAAACCTGGAAAACCGATCAAGGTCTTCCTGAAAACTAATAGAATCCCCCCCGTGAGCAAATACGCCTGAAAATCTTTAGATCGTCCGCATACAGCTCATAATAGGTGTTCAAAAAGCATGAAGACACATCGTCAATGTACATGGCAAAAAGAAGGGGACCCAAATGGGATCCCTGAGGTACTCCTGAAGTAACATCTGCCATATCCGAGGAAACACCGTTCACAACAACGTATTGTCTTCTATTAGATATGTAAGTCTCAAGCCATTTCGTCAAAAATTGTTATACAAATTTTATGTACTCCCTTTGAGGGGCTTATCTTAACAAGGGTTGCTCCAATGAATGAAAGATCCTATCTTTTTTTCGATGAGGAATCGCCTCCTTAAATATTTTACACTTATTTAGTTACACCCTGTATATCAATAAGCTCCATATATGCAGTTATTTAGTTGGGATCCGACGTACATCTTATGGGTTATCCACTATATTAAAACAATTTTCAGGATTTCCTAAAAATTATCTAGCCAGCCGATTTTCACATAATTTGATTGACTCCTTTCTTTCAACGTTATTCAACAAAATGTCAGTACTTCGATCATTCTTTCAACTTTCAATTTTTCATTACGAAGTATCACGTAGAAACTTACGATGATTTCCGAATGTTTGTACAACTTTGTTTAGGGAATAAGGAATTATTTCAATAAACGATAGTATTCGGCAATCGGTATAATCGTGGCTTGATAACTACCACAAATAATTTTTTTTTATTTTTAATCGTGTGTGTTCGTCGTCAATACTCTATGTTCATCTCACATATGATTTATTTTCAGCATGCCCCTTGAATATCCCTCAAAAGGAATAATGTTTTAGAATTTTAGTTGTGTGTGTAGTGATTTTAAATATTTTTTAACTCATAATATTTTTACTGAAAAGTGAGTATGCCATTTGCACTAATTATTATTCTTGATAATCATTTAAATTAGATTATTGAGGTGATATTTTGTTCTGTATGATCGATGAATCTGATATGAAGTAGTATGTTCATTAGAAACAATAATATTATGATCAACAAACAGATAAGACAATATTTCATTGTCAAATGCAAATGTATCATTATTTGTGATATTTTACTTGTTTTCTTTTTTGCTTCAATCTTAATTAATTCAAACAAAATGTAGAAAAGCATAAAGGTGTGAATACTAAAACAACATCCACGATGAATGTGAAGGAATTAGTTTTAAATAATATATATATTCTTTTGAACTTTTGGCTTACATCATTTAGTTAGCAAACAATAAAGCATATAGATCAGGGGTTAGTGACAGGGTGTCATACAATTCGGCGTATGACTTAAAAGCCTAGGGAAAAACCCCAGTAAAAAAACTCTGGCTCCCCGTCTAAGTGTGAAAATACAAAGATAAGCTGAAATATATTTTAGGGACTTCTTTCTTCAAGAGTGGTCTTCTATTGATGGAGACAGAGACTTCTTCAAGTTGCTCACATTGAATCTGGAAATAAAAAGACAAAAGCAGAAAAAAGAACTGAATAACAAATATACGTATCATATTCGTTTGCAATTTATAACGCATTCCAAAAAAGAGTCGGAAACATCATGAATAACCCTAAAACCATCTTGAAATTTATATATGGGACAACTATTGATGAGATGAGGTATTGTTTCTTCTGCTTCTCCATATTCACAACTTGCGCTAGGAACTGAGTTCCATCTAAATAGCATGCTATTGGTACGACCATGACCTGTTCTCAAACGATTAAGAACTGTCCAAATTTTTCTTGGAAGATCAAAACCAGGAACTTTTTCAGAAGGATCAGAAACGAGATACTCATTGAACATTTCGTAAGAGTCCCACTCAGGAACGTATTATGCCATAATGGTTTACGTGACTTCAATCTGGGAATTCTATTTTGTGGAAAATATGAAATAATTGGGAATAAATTGGGAAAAGAATTATATTTGTTCCAAGAATTCAGAGCTGCAGTCTGTCTGCGAATATGGGGAGGGACAATGTTAGACAAAACTGGTAACCAATGAACCGGTGTAGATCTTATGGTGCCAGTAATCGTTCTCATGGATGTATTCAATTGTGCATCAATTTTTTGTGTATGTGCACTATTAAACCAAACAGAGCAACAATACTCAGCTGCAGAAAAAACTAGGGCTAGAGATGCTGTGCGGAGAGTGGAAGCATCAGCACCCCAAGATGATCCAGCTAATTTCTGAAAAATATTATTCCTAGTTTTCAGTTTTAGGCTCAGATCATTTAAATGTGCCTTGTAATTGAGAGATGAATCTAATTTAACTCCTAAGTATTTTGGATAGAAATTATGTTCGATAGGAGAATCATTGAAAGCTAATTTCCTATATTTTTCATGATTATTCAGATGGAAACAAGATATCTCTGTTTTGTTGGGATTTGGACATAATCGCAACTCAATAAAATAATTCTTTAAAATTTCCAAATCAGATGACAGTATGTTTTCCAGAGTATGGAAATCCGAATGTTGGTAAGCAATAGCAATGTCGTCAGCATAAACAAATTTTTGAGATGATGTCGTGGGTAAATCACTTAGATATAAATTGAAAAGTAAAGGAGTTAAAACTGATACTTGAGGAAGACCGTTTTTCAATGTTTTGAAATTGCTATTCTTATTGTCAATAAAAACACGAAACCTTCTATCAGATAACATATTTTCTAATAATCGTACCATTTTCCCACACTTCAGATGGGTATAGAGTTTGAAAATTAATCCACCTTTCCACACAGTGTCATATGCCGAAGATAAATCAATGAAAGCAGCTCCTGTTTTCAACCAATCATTGAAGCCTGATTTTATGAAAGTTGTAAGACTGAGAACCTGATCTGAACAATTTCTATTTTTCCTAAAGCCTCCCTGGAAAATTTGTAGAGCATTTTCTATAGAAGATTCAATTCTAAAAAGAATTAGCCTTTGTAATATCTTGAAAGAAACACTCAATAAACTGATGGGTCGATAACTACTAGGATCACAAGGATTTTTTCCTCGTTTCAAAATACCTATTACTTTAGCCTTACGAAATTCGGAAGGAAAGTTTCCCGAATTCAGAATACAACAACAAGACCGAATGCATTTACTTCTCCATTGCGAATAATGATAGTACCCTTGTAGTTCGACATTCAGATTCTGTCATTACATCAAAGGACTGCACGAAGTTCCTAGGTATCAATATCGATAGACACTTGAAGTGGGATTCACACGTTGATGAAGTATGTAAAAAGCTTTATAGTTCTTATTATACTTTAAGTCGAGTCAGGTATCTGCTTCCCTTGTGTTCACTTATGAATGTATACTATAGTTTAGTATTTAGTCACCTATCGTATAATATAATGTTATGGGGTAATTCGACAGATATTGGTAGAGTCTTTATTATTCAAAAGAGAATTTTGCGTATGATTTTCAACGTGTCTCCACGATCCTCTTGTAGACCAATTTTCCTAGAAAATAGGATATTGACACTGGCTTCCATTTTCATATTTAGATGTTTGGTTTTTGCCAAGGAAAATGAGGATAGTCTTGTAAAATTGTCAAGCTTTCATTCCCATAACACTAGGAATAAGAAAATATTGTCAATTCCCAAACATAGAACGTCAAAATTTGAAATGTCACCTAAGTATCAGTGCATTAAGATGTTTAACCATCTACCTGGTAGCATTAAGTCGCTGAACTCCATTAAATTTAAAAAAGTTGTTAAGTCTTTACTTCTAAAGAAGTGTTTTTATAGTGTTAATGAGTACTATAATGATAGTTTTGAAAATGTCTGAATTTTTATTATTTTTGCATTTGTGACTTGTCCTATACATACCTTGTTATGTCTAAAAGGATCAATAAATTATTATTATTATTATTGTTATAGAAAGACAATAACCATGACAAGGCCATTTTTTCCTAAATGTTTGATGAATTCTGGATAAATTCCGTCAAACCCTGCTGCCTTTCGAGATTTCGTAGATTTGATTGCAGCCCTCAATTCATCTATATTGAATGGATGTGACACATGTTTTAAAGTAGAAGCAGATCTCCTGAATATCTGTAATTTTTTCTTCATATTCCTCATTTTAGATTGGGATATATTGACTGATTCAGATAAATAAATAGTAATAACCATTCATAGTTTTACATCAGTTTTATTCAATGACAAACTTCTATATCAAAGGACGGTATATCTTTCTCATAGGAAATTATTTAAAAATGGATATCCTTCTTTCACGAAGCTCTTGTTCTTTGAAATACATAAGTCAAACGTAAGAAAAAATTGTCTTTTGGCAACCAAATCTTATAATCAATGTGATTCTAATTGAGAAAGTTTAATATGAAAGCAGTTTTGTCAACTTGAGCTCACAAATTAATAAAATTTCTTCTTAATTTTATTCTATACACTTTATATCTTCGTCATATGAAGAAACTCCTATGTAGGGTAACCCAAGTTGGAGTGACTATTAGACGTTTTTGGAAAACTGGGCATATCTGAATTCTGAAAATTAGCATTATGATATTGTTCAAAATTCTCTACCAAGATCAAATATTTCTGGAGCCTGAGACATTCGTTTATACAAGGTGAGAAAATAAATTTTTAACAACAATTTTTTTTTATCTTTCTGTTCCTGATGCGATTGGGAATTCAATACTGATAATTTCTGTTGAAATTATTATATTAACTCGACTTGTTTTAAAAGGATGAAAAAAATGGTCGAATGTTAATAATCACTATAATTTTAATTTTAAAACTGTTTTCATAACGTCAAAGTAGAAGAATGTGGAAAGGTCATGCAGCTTTTGAATTTCGTAAATATCAGCACAGGGTGCTTCAAATTTTATGTTGGATACCGTGATCACAAATTGGCTATAACTTCAAATTAGAACCATACTTTTTTATGATTGCCTTGGATTATACGAAGAAAAATTTAATTCTCTAGATAACGATTCTCACGAAATTTGGCAGACTCCTTTCCGTCGACGTTATTCATACGATTTCCGAGTTTCAAATCGATCGGGTGAATACTTCAGGAGTTATTGAGGAAACCAAATTTCATATGCTCATAACTGGTGGCCTATTCGACGGTTTCGAACTCGGCCGAAATATCTGGGCAGTTGGCTCATTCTGATTATTTGAAAACTCCAGCTTCTCCATCTGGAAATCGAATACAATCGATTGAGACCAATTTCGGCTCGATATTCGAAAATTACAGACATTTTGGCAAAGCCATAACACGCTGTTCGACTAGTCTAATGATGTTGAATGATTATTTGGGCTATTACCATCATCTATTGTGGATGTAATGTTTTCCGACGTTTCGATAGAAATCTTCTATCTTTATCAAGGAGGAAATTTTCGAACAGAAGGCATTAGAAAAATATGTACACCCAAACTGTGGAAAAGATATGTAGATGATACTTTCATTATTTGGCAACATGGAAGAGACACTATAGATGGATTCCTTCAATATCTAAACAATCAAGAGGAATCAATTAAATTCACAATGGAAATCGAGAAGCACAGACAACTTCCATTCTTAGATGTACTCGTACATAAACAAAATGGAATCCCAAGAACCACTCTGTATAAAAAGCCAACGAACACAGGACAATATCTACATTTTGAGTCAAACCACTAACTAAACACTAAATTGGGAGTAGCAAATGTTTAATTGATAGAGCAATAAATATTTGTTGCTCTGAAGAAGACCAAATGAAGAAATAAATAACATCTCGAAAACTCTTAGAAGCAATGGCTACCCCAAAAGATATTAGAAAAAGCTAAACGAACAAGAGAAAGTCAACCTGAACCAACAGATATAAATCAGACCATTAAAACCGTAATTCCTTATGTAAAAGGTTTGTCGGAGAAAATGAGAAGAATTGGAAATAGATACAACATAACGACTGCATTCAAAACTCAAGACACTATCAGAGCTAAACTTACAAAAGTTAAGCCTAATAATGAGACACAACGGACAAAGAACTGCATATATGAATTACCTTGCGAGTGCGGAAGATTTTACATCGGAGAAACTAAACGCCCTCTGAATGTACGAATAAAAGAACATCAGAAGCTTCTACGAGTACTAGACAGCGACAAATCCAGGTTAGTCCAACATGCTGTAGATGAGAATCATCGTATAAAATGGGATGAAGCATCAATAATATCCAAAGAAGAAAAACTTGCAAGAAAAAAATCAAAGAAGCAGCATTTATGAAAATAACACCAGATTCCATAAGTGCTCCATCTATAGATCTGCCAGAAGTTTGGACGCCGATAGTTTGATCCAACTTAAAAAGATCATCATATCACAGATGAGTATATAACATTGTTCATTTTTCTTTCATGACTTCTGTCATATTGACTTTTTGAAAATTGATAATTTTCAAAGGTTTTTTACTTTTCCTCCTTGATAAAGATAGAAGATGTCTATCGAAACGTCGGAAAACATTACATCCAAAATAGATGATGATAATAGCCCAAATAATCATTCAACACGAGCTCCATCATCAACAATATCTCGTCATCAACTAGTCTAATGAACTAGAACTAAGAACAGCGCAAAAAATTGAAAACTTTAAGGTTATAAAATTGTATATATGCACTGTGTGGTGAAAGACTTCTAATAGTATTAAAGTATTCTTCATATTGTTCGTTATTTTGAATATTTATTATTCTATTGTGGAATTTCTTTCAGATTCCCCTACGAATAGATCAATATGGAAGAAAATGAAACCGATTTTGTGAAAAACAGAGCTGAAACCAGCAATGGAGAATCCGTTGATAGTGTAAGTGTTATGATATCCAGCTTATCGACTATACAGGGTGTAACTAAATAAGTGTAAAATATTTATGGAGGTGATTCCTCATTGAAAAAAAGATGGGATCTTTCATATAAAGAAACTTCATTGGAACATCCCTTGTTAAGATACAGCCCCTCAAAGGGAGTACATAAAATTAGTATAACAATTTTTTTCACAAGCACCAAAAAAGTTACAATATTGAAATTAACCTAACGTTTCCTACTAGCAAAAAGACACTTATCCGGTTATTTATTTGGTTTACCTCATGGTTGTAAGGGTGGGAAACGCAACCCCTAAAGTTTATTTCCAATGTAACTGTCTTATTATTTGTTTACCATTTAAAAATTTATTTCGATAGCCTGTTTCATTCTAATCAAAAAAGTCTCGTGAGGTTTTTGCCCAAAATAAATCAGTTCGCAGCAAAAAATTATGTTACGAATTACAGAGATACATCGTCATAAATGCGAACTGGATTTAATATTATTCTGTAGTTAGTACCTGCATTAAACGACTAAATGGTAAAAAACAAAACTATTTTATTAATAACAAAACACACTTTTTTGGTGCTTGTGAAAAAAATTTTTATACAACTTTTATGTACTCCCGTTGAGGGGCTGCATCTTAACCAGGGATGCTCCAATGAAGTTTTTCTATATGAAAGATCCTATTTTTTTTCGATTAGGAATCACCTCCTTAAATATTTTACACTTATTTAGTTACACCCTGTATAATCATAGAGATAGAATTCAATCTCGGTGGCTAAAATAATAGCACTGACGTAAGTTTTTAAGGGAAGGGAATTATAGTTTCGAACAAAACTTGGGGAAAATTATAAGTAGTTATTTTTAATTTGAGATATAGGTTTGTTCATTCATTAGGCGTTCATATTTGCATCACATTGTCCCATAGTACAGGAAAAGACTATTGTTCACCTGATTAGAGCGCTTATTTGTTATGGTTTGAATATTTACTCGCAAGTAGCTCAACAAGAGCGCCAAAGAAATCTGACCTCACGTCAGTGCTTTCTAATTTTTTTATTTTCAATATCTTTCCTGTAAAAAGGGGAAGGCGATAAGACGATCAAGTTTCTAATTGGTCAGCGTCTTATCTTACTAAATGCCCTTGTTTTAATATTGAATCATCATGTTTTTGTTACAATCTCAGGAAATGATCAGAATTTAGAAGTTAAATGCCAGATGGGCGGGGCTTTAGATCCTGTTGTTGGCACTGTATAAAGAAGGAGGGACAAGAGACGATGAGGTTTCTGATTGGACAGCGACTTATCTTGCTGAATGCCCTCGTTTTAGTACTGAATCATGTTTTGTAATAATCTTAGGAAATAACTAGAATTTAGGAGTTGAACGACAGATGGGCGGGGCTTAAGATCTAATTATCGGCACTGTAAAAAAGGGGAGGCGATAGGACGATCAGGTTTCTGATTAGTTAGCGTCTTATCTCACTAAATGCCGTTGTTTTACTACTGAATCATTATGTTTTTGTTATAATCTCAAGAAATGATCAGAAAGTTAAACGACAAATGGGCGGGCTTAATATATAATTGTCGGCATTGGAAAACGAGGGAAGGGACAACAGGATCACGTTTCTGCGTGTCCAGCTACTTAACTTGCTAAATGCCCTTGTTTTAGTACTGAATCATCATACATGATCTTATATAATAATCTCAGGAAATGGGAAATGATCAAAAATTAGTAGTTAAACGACAGATGTAGTGTTGGATAGTACACGTCTTGAAATTGAGTTTGTAAGAGGTGCCTCATTTTTGTACTGAAGCGGTACATTGTACCACTTCAAATGAGGCGAGGGGGTCTGGCCATTAATGACGCGATACGATGTCGGGACCGAATTTGTACTAATATAGACGGGTTGTTGAGGCGGTGTAGCGTAGCGAGGGGGCGAGGCTTAATATCTTATTGTCGGCACTGTTGAAAGAGGGATGCGACAATAGACGATCAGATTTCTGATTGGCCAGCGACTTATCTCGCTAAATGCCCTTGTATGTAAAACGACAAATGGGCGAGGCTTGAAATACTGTTGTCGGCACTGTATGAAGGAACAGGAGATAATAAACGATCAGGTTTCTGATTGGCCAGCGACTTATCTCGCTAAATGCCCTTGTATGTAAAACTATAAATGGGCGAGGCTTGAAATACTGTTGTCGGCACTGTATAAAGGAACAGGAGATAACAGATGATCAGGTTTCTGATTGGCCAGCGACTTATCTCAATTCTCAAAGACTAAGAATGATATAAACAGAATATTCACTATAATTGATGAAGAAGATCTGGGTGCTGCTCGTTTGGTAAGGGAGTATTCGGCGTTGCGTTCGTAAGGCATTCTTAGGTTCAAATGTTTACCTTCATCTTCTATTGAAGATATTCATTTATTGAATAATGAAAAAGCTGGAGCGATATGTTGAAAAGGAGAAAAATATTTCGAAGAATGAATAATTTTCTGTGCTACCTATGTGATTTATACAAAATTTTTCAAAACTGATATTAAACTGGTATTATATATTCATCATTGAAGATTAATTCAAAATTTGTTTTCTTGGATCGTTTATTATTTCCTTACAGAACAATTGTAATGAAAAATTATTATTTTCTAAGAGCGCTCTTGGTGGTGTAAAATTGTCCTCAAGAGAAGATTTTGAAAAATGGATATCTCATTTTCTTGCTAATAGAGACAGGATGTTTTGGGAACGAGGCTTAATGAAATATGTTGCGAGTAGCAGTGGGTTTAATAACCAAAAAGTCCAGAGGTTTTATTTTAAGTAATTTTATTTTAAACTTATTCAGCATTCAACTTACACTCATGTTCAACTGTCTACACTATCTATGACTATATCATCTGCGCAATAGCGAATTCAAAACTGAATGTCAATGTCATAGAATTAACATAGACACATAGATGTTGACATTAAAATTAATTTTGAAATTATAATATTTTTATCTTGAACACCCTCTCCTAATTTCAAAATTCCAAAAAAAAATCAAAATTTTTCTAACAATAAATTTTCATAAGTTTACATGAACTTTGACTTGAATTTTTCAAACTTAATTTTACTTAATGGTTTAGTAAAAATATCAGATATTTGTTCTGACGTTTCACAATAATCAATTTTCAATAGTCCTTCAGAAATTTTTTCATTTATAAAATGATAACGCACATCAATGTGTTTACTTCGTTTTCCAAACTGTCCATTTTGATAATGTTTATAGCACTTTGATTGTCCATATTTAGGTTTATCTTGACACTGTCACCGGTTAGTTCTTCAATCACTGATTTTACATATAAAAGTTCCTTGGTACATTCTGCTGCTGCTATAAACTCAGCTTCGGTACTCGATAGAGACACAATTGGTTGTTTCCGGGATGTCCATGATATTGGACCGCCGCAGTAATAGATTATATATCCAGTTGTGCTTTTTCTTGTTTCTCGGTCTCCAGCAAAATCGCTATCGCAATATGCAATCAGCTGTTTGTTATTTGAATTCATCATGTAGCTAATTCCTTCACGTTCTTTTCCATTTAAATATCTCAAAATGTTTTTGGCATTTAGAATGTCTGAAGATTCAGGCTTATCCAATTTTCTACTGCAAAGATTTACTGCAAATTGTATGTCGGGTCTAGTTTTATTTGTCAGATACAGTAAGCTGCCAATCAATTCTCGATATGGAAACTTCTGTGAAGTCTCATCAACTTTGTTACCTTCTTGTTTTGAGTATTCATCCATTGGTGTCGATCTTCCTTTAGCATTCTTCATATAGAACCTTGTTAAAATATTTTCACAGTATTTTCCTTGAGTTAGATATGTTTTATCACTGGTTCTAGTTATTTCTATTCCCAAAAATGAATTAGGGTTAGTATTGGTTGTCATTTCAAATTCTTTATTCAATTGCTTTAATAATTCATTAATCTCCTCTTCATCATACCCAAAAATAATGCCGTCATCAACATAATTGCCAAAAAATTGTTCCAATTTTATTCTTGAATATACATGGCTCTGTTTTAGTAGCTGTGAGATTCTTTTTAGATAAGAATTCAGTAAAATATTTATTCCAATTTAGAGATGCTTGTTTCAAGCCATAAAGAGATTTTTGAAGCAAACATACCTTGTCATTTTCCTTAAATCCTTCCGGAACTTCCATGTATATTGTTTCGTTCAAATGTCCATATAAAAATGCTGTTTTAATATCGAATTTCTTCATATGAAGGTTTCTATTTGTAGCTAAAGCAAACAAAATACGTAAGCATGTTATATTTACTACTGGGCTGAAGGTTTCTTGGTAGTCAATACCATTTTGTTGTTCAAATCCCCTGATCACTAGTCTGGCCTTGTATTTTCCGTCATCCTTTACCTTAAAGATCCATTTGTTCGTCAATATATTGTCATGCTGTACCTTATCTTTGTCAACATAGGTCCACACCTTGTTCTTGTTCAATGAAGTCTTCTCATCTTCTATTGCTGCCATCCATTTGTCCTTATCTTCAGAATTAACTGCCTCTTGATATGATAGCATAACATAGTCTCTCAGCTTTGCTGGCATTTTTGTGTTTCTCCTTGGTCTTTCTTCGTTATCTACTTCTATATCAGCTTCCCTTTCTTGGATTGTTGGCTCTTCATCTAGGTTAGGTTCTATCTTTTCTTCTTGGAAAGTTATCATGGGTTTCATTTCTGAAATTTTATCGTTTATATTATTACCTTTTTTGAATATTACGTCTCTAGATATAATTATTTTTGATCTTGCTCATCCCATAGTCTGTAACCATTGATACTATAACCAACAAAGGTAAGTTTTTGGCTTCTCTCATCCAGTTTCTTCCGATATCCCAAAATTTTTGCATATGCATCATTTCCGAATATTTGTAATCTTGATATATCTGGCCTTTTCTTAAACCACATTTCTGCTGGTGTCACCTTTAAACTTTGTGTAGGGCTTCTATTTAGTAAGTATGCTGCCATGTAAACAGCTTCTCCCAAAAAATCTTCTCCATTTTGGAATCAAAAATTAAAGCTCTAGCCTTTTCCATTATAGTCCGGTTCAATCTTTCTGCTTTTCCATTCAATTGTGGTGTATGTGGTATAGTTCTGTCAATTATTATTCCTCTAGACCTGCACCATGACTTTAGGTCATTATTTATATATTCTCTACCATTATCACATCTCAAAACTGATACTTTAAGGTTGAAGTGAGCTTCTGCTTCTAATATATATTCTTTCACATAGCTAGTTGCTTCATATTTTCCCTGTAACAAATAAGTTTTAGTGAAATGAGTATAATCATCGAGAAAGGTTATCATGTATTTTTATTGTCCCATGTCATTGATCTATAGGTCCACAAACGTCTGTGTGAACTATTTCGAGAGGTCTACTTGCTTGTCTTCTTGATTTGTCGAATGGAAGTCTTGTCTGCTTGGCCTCCACACATATCTCACATAAGTCATCTAGTAATTCGCAATCTTTTCATCAATATCCATACCATTTGTCATCTTTATCAAATTCTTCATACCGGTTACACTCAAATGTCCCAGTTTCGCATGCCAGTCTTGAACATGTTGTCTTCTATCCCTAGTCAGCATTGCTTCTTCTCTGTTCCCTTCATTCCTGATATCAATTGTGAACAATCCGTTTTCTTGTTTTACACCTTTTATTATTGGTTGATTGTCCTTGAAAACAGTCACCTCATTCTTGCTGAATTTTACTTCACCTCCATTATTTGTGATCGCACTGACAGATAACAGATTCCTGCTTAGTTCTGGAACATATAATACATTTTTAAGTACACAAGATTTTCCATCTACAGTTCCAATTTTTCTTGCTTCCATGTTTTGATCTTCTTTTTGCTGTGTTTATTTCTGTTGTACAATTCTTGATGTTATCTAATAGTTCTCTGTTGTTTACCATATGTGATGTAGCCCTGAGTCAACCACAAATTCTGTTATTTGTTTTTCCATCTTATTTGAAACCATAAATGCTAATTTTTTCCTTCATCATTTGGCTGTTTGTTTCTGAAGAAACAATTTTGAGTACTATGATTCGTTTTCTTACATATTGTGCATTTCCTTTTAAAACATGATTTTGCTTTGTGACCGGCCTTGCCACAGTTGAAGCATTTTATTTTATCAAATTTCCAATTTTCAGCCTTGAATGCTACAGCTTCTTCAGTTTCATTTTTGATTTTTAGTTTTGATTCTTCATTTAATAATCTGGCTATCAGGTTTGTCACTGTTCTTTCCTTTAATGGTGTAGATTCCCAAGCAGTACTAAAATGCTTGTAATCATCGGGTAATGTAACCAATAATTTTGACATGAACATAGAATCATCTATTTTGTGTTTCAATGATTCCAACCTACAAACTATGTTCTGCAAACAGCTTATGTGCAGAGAAATATCTGTGCCTTTTTATAGGAGTAGTTAAAAATCCTTCAACAAGCTGCACTTTTGTTCCTCAGTGCCCTGCTGAAATATTCCACACAACTTCTCAAACATTTCCTTTGAGGTTTCACAATTCATGACGTGATTTATTAATTTCTTATCGATGCTGGTTACGATGATTTTTTGTGCCTTGGCGTCCTTTCGTTCCCATTCCACCATCTCTTCTGGTCTGGTCAGATCTTGAAATTTTCTGCTACCATTTACAATTTCCCAATTTCCAAATGCTTTGAATACCACAGTTATTTGGAACTTCCATATTTGAAAACTTTCTGCGTCCGTGAGCTTTTCTATAGAAATTGCTTCGTCATTTGGAGGAGCCATTTTGTACGCCAACGGTGTCTTATCTTGAATTTTATTTCTTAACTCTTTACCTTTCTTTTCGTTTGTTCTGGACTACACTGGGCCCATAACCTGTTGCGAGTAGCAGTGGGTTTAATAACCAAAAAGTCCAGAGGTTTTATTTTAAGTAATTTTATTTTAAACTTATTCAGCATTCAACTTACACTCATGTTCAACTGTCTACACTATCTATGACTATATCATCTGCGCAATAGCGAATTCAAAACTGAATGTCAATGTCATAGAATTAACATAGACACATAGATGTTGACATTAAAATTAATTTTGAAATTATAATATTTTTATCTTGAACAAAATATCATTCTAAATGGCAATACGCAACTGAAAAATGGGTGTATATTTGAGCATTAACCAATGATTGTAACTATGTTGTTGTATTTCTTTTTCTCCAACTTAATATTATCTTTCTCACGCTTGTATAAAATCTCCATATATAAAATGATTCACTTTTTGGTTAACCCATTTACAGAGTGAAGAAAATTATTATGAAATTTCCGATCTGGCATTGAAGACATGGAAAGTCGATGCGAAAGATCACCCAAGCCAGGTTACTGAAGAAAAACAGATTACTTTGTCATGGTGCCACCTCAATGTGTACGGCTCTCGATCATCATATTCCACCAAAGATGTTTTATCGCTAGGAAGAAAAAGTGTAACAGAAGAAAAGTCTCGCATACTGAAGAATGGTAAGTTTTTCTTTAATTTTATGAACTGAAGGTGATCGAGTTCAATTTAGAGTGCATGATTCGAATCTATGCCTGAGGTCATAGCTGTCGAATTCCACCTCTAAGTTTATGACTTATGAGTTATGATTTATGAGAGTTGAAGGCATTTTCTACTATGACTTGAGGTCACCTTTCAGCACCAGATTTCCGGTATGATATCTCAACATATTTTATATTTTTTCAGCAGATATGTCTTTCCAAATCATTTAATCACTCTTTCTTTAGATTCCTCCATCAAAATAACATCACTTGAATCACCTATGTTTAGTTTATCACGAATCCTTCGGTGATTTTCACAATATACTGATAAATGATGGGAGGGTACCTACCTGATCGCAATCTGGTCATCTAGATAGGTCAATGTCAAACAGCATGTAGAGAATCGTGACGTTTGTGTGTTATATTCTCAGTATGGTCAAAGAAACATATTTTATACCTTCGAGCTGCGATTCCCTCCTCTCTTTTACTTTTTTTGCTCGCTCATCCCATTTCATTAAACTAGTAGAGCAGCGTACTATCGTTTGGCTAAAATGTATGTAATTTTCGAGAATTGATCATCTCAATCTATTGGGTCTTGTTGCGTACCACAGTTAATTTACTGGGGCTGTTCTTGGTGAACAATCTTCGATTGACTCAGTTGGGATGTATATCTTAGATGTTCAAAGATATACGTCAATACCAAAACGATGTATAGAAATTTCATTTGATACTGCTGGGTTAGCTCAAAGTAAAACACTATTTAACTACAACAGTAAAGTCACTTTGTTATTTCGTCAGTCTATGACTGAGCTTGATGTTTACAGTACGGAGGTTTGCGTGATTCTCTCTAAAATACATCTGTTTTTAGTTTTTATATTCTCATCCTTCTGGTGCAAAAATGGGGTTCAAACATTCGAGAACATTCTAATCGAATTCTAAGAGCCTTCTTGGAAGATCGCATTCTCAAGTATATAATGGGACCACATGTTCCCCGTTCAAAGTTTTACATTCCTTACAGATAAAATAGTTAGAAGAGGTTCCTTCAATATATTTGTTAACCCTGTAATTGAGCTTTATGCATCAAATGACCCGAGTGGCCATTTGTTCCTGTTGTTCAACAGATGTATCTGTTCAATGAGTAAAAAAGGGATCGAACACAACTATTTTGTTACATTTCAACCATGAAATTGGGGTGCATTCCTTAAATGACCGGAACTCTCAAGCAATTGTCTTCTCGGGAAAGATTGTTTATAGTTCACAAATATATTTGTTCCATGAATTACACAAGGGATCGAACAGGTCTCATTAGATTATATTAAACAATAATTTGAATGTCATTTATTTAGTCAGTGGATCGGCACAACCTGGAGAATTTCTTGTAATCATGGGCTCAAGTGGAGCTGGAAAAACAACGTTACTTAATTGTTTAACATACAGAAATCTAAATGGTTTGGATGTTTCTGGATTAATTTGCATGAATAACAAACCTGTCAGCCAACCTGAAGTGGCAGCGAATTCGGCTTATGTACAACAGGATGATCTGTTTATTGGTTACTTAACCGTTAAAGAGCAACTACTATTCCAGGTCAGTTTGAAGCTTTTATCAATACTGTAATTCATAAATGTCTAAAAAAATAATATTCAGATTTCCAAATAATTTGTATTGTTTTTTACAACAATTGTTTCGCCAACACTGTGGCTTCATCAGGTTTTACATTTTTAATCACATTTACATTCAAATGTAAATGTTTAACTAAAAATAGTTCCAGGTAATATTCCTCATTAGAAATACATCATTTGTTTTTCAGTCAATGCTGAGGATGGAGTCGAAATATACAACTGAACAGAGAAAAGCGAAAGTTGAAGAAGTTATGAAAGAGGTAAGATTGTATACAATATAAATATTGCATTTGAAAGATAACAACATAAAGTTCTTCCTTTTGAAATTGAAGGAACTATCAGAACTGGCCATGATGATGTCATGTGGAAAGTATAGAAATAAATTAATTAATTTTTTTCTTTAAAATTTCTTGGGTGTATAGCACTTATTTTACTAATAATGTTAATTGTTAAAATTATAATTTTATTTATTTTATTTTTCCAACATATGTTTCGGCGTATCTACGCCTTTTTCAAGGAATATAATACAGTCGACAATTTCCTGTAAATTACACAATAATAAATACACAAATATATCAACAAACAACACAAAGCTTTTACGTACTTCTTCCAAATCGTCCGTCAAGATATTATTTTCTCCTATAAATCAAACTTTAAAAGATCTTCAAATATAAAATATTTTCGTCAGCCATGAACGAAATAATGTGACGATGATGCGCTGTCACGATTTTGTTTTTCCAACTTCTTATTCCAATTTAATGCTGAGACACCTGTACGAATTAACCAACAAGTGATAATCCCAAATCTGGGTTTGAATTGGTTCTTTTTAATCTAGATGGAGTTGGTAGTAGAAGATTGAAAATTTGTATTTCCTTATTAATGTTATAAGATTGAAATAAATTTGGGCCAAGTTTTTGATGTCTGTTTTATCGTTCATAGCTTCTTTTTCTTTTTTAATGTGGGTCCTTTCTAGTATGTTTCTAGTTTTGTTGTTTCTTTCTTTTTTCAGGATAGAAAAGTTCTCAAAATCCATTTTATGTTTTTCTGTTTGTTCATTCTTTTTTAGTGCGGTCATATTTTTGCAAAATTTTTGCCCATTTATTCTTTCCTTTATATATTGTGTTGTCTGTCCTATATATACTTTTGGGCAATCCATACAATTTATTCGGTAGACACAATTCGAGATTTTATTATTTTGGAATTTTGATTTCAATTTTGTGTTTATGAATTTCAAATTATTTGTGTTTTTATGTGCTACGTTTATTCCATAATGCTTCATTGATGCATTTGGTGCTTCTGATAAGCCCTGTATATATGGTGAGGATACATATTTTTGGGTTTCGATATCGGTTCTTCTAGTTTTTCGTTGTTCTGTATTATAAAGGCTAAAGATTTTGTCTTTGATGATCTTGTCTATTAGTTTTAGAGGATAGTTATTAATGGCTAGTATTTCTTTTGCTTTTTTTATTGTTTGTTGTCTGAACTCTGGACTAGTGAGTTTTAGAGCTCTATCAGCGATTCATGATACGAACTGCGGCTTCAAAGTACAAATATCGTCCACTCCAGGTTGGTTTTGTGTACCAAATTGGCTTTACTTTTGTGTTTGTTCGTATGAGTTTCAGATCTAAGAAATTGATTTTATTTTGTTTTTCTAACTCACAGGTGAATCTCAAATTAGAATGGTAGTTATTGAATTCATTTATAATATCCTCTATTTCATTTTCAGGTGCTGCTGTAAGACAGTCATTAACAAAACGTTTGAAAAATGGTATTCTGTACTTAAATTTCTTTATAACCGTTTCTTCCAGATCCTCCATTACGAGTTGAGCTATTACTGCAGAAATTGGAACCTGCATGCCACATCCATTAATTTGACAATAATATTCATTTTTGAATTGGAAATATGAACTAGAAAAACATAGACCGATCGCTTTCAGAAATTCATCTCGTGGTAGGTCGGTATATTCCTTTATTCCGCTCCATTTTTTAATAATAATGTCCTTTGATATGTCTAACGGTAAATTTGTGTACAGACTGATGACATCCAGTGAGAATAGCTTTTCATCTGCTTTTAGTGATATTTCACCTATAAAATCCTTAAAATTCCATGAATCTTTCACGTAATATTTATTTTTTCCAAGTATTGGTGTTGAACAATTTGCGATGTACTTTGATAACTTATAAATTGGACTTTGCACACAGCTGATGATTGGTCTTAATGGTATATCCTGCTTATGTAATTTTGGGAGTCCGTAAATTTGGGGTGGATTTGCATTATGAATTTTCAAGTCATTACATAATTTTTTAGGTAGTAAAAGTTTTCTTTCCCATGATTTTATTAGATCATTATTTTTATTCTGCATACCAATAGAAAAACAGAAGCTTCCCATACACCATATCATTGCAAATATAGAAACGGTGATCGATAGGTTTGATAAAGATACTCAAGCAGAAATACGAAATTTATATTCCATAAACATATGTCGGAAAAATAAAATAAATAAAATAATAATTTAACAATTACCATTATTAGTAAAATAAGTGCTATACACCCAAGAAATGTTAAACAAAAAAAATTTAGAAAGCACTGACGTGAGGTCAGATTGCTTTGACGCTCTTGTTGACCTACTTGCGAGTAAATATTCAAATCTATAAGCTCTCTGATCGGGTGAACAATAGTCTTTTTCCGTACTAAGGGACAATGTGATGTAAATATGAAAGCCTAATGAATAAACAAACCTTTATCTCAATTTGAAAATAACTACCTACTCTTAATTTTCACCAAATTTTGTTCTATGCTTCTCCTAAAAACTTACGTCATTGCTATTCTGAGTTTTGACAACGCCATCAAATTCTTTCTCTATGATAAAAAATTTTTTGATTAATATTACGTCTATGCTTTTCTGAATTTTGACAACGTCATCGACATCGAATTCTACCTCTATGAATTCTATGAAAATTTTGATTGATATTACGCCAACTGACACTGATATCTAGGTCCGCAAGTTGTCAAACGAATATCGATCTGTGATGGCAAATCTTTCAATGACAAAGCTCGGACTTCATAACATTTCTATTTTTCTCTTGAGTAAATGAAAAAAATGATCATATCTTCAGCAGGGGAAAAGCTACGACAATAAAATTTGAGGATGAGTAAGATATCAATTAACCTATTCTGAAAATATGAAAACTCTAACTGATTCCTTTTGGATGCTAGAGAGGATACGAATTCTTCATCAGGGAGTCGAACCCAATCGATTGAGACCATTTTCGGCTCGATATTCCAAAATTACAGACATTCGGGCAAAATGATAGGCACTCTGTTCGGGTGAACAAGAGCGCCAAAAATTGAATTAATTAATATACAGAGTGTCTCCTTTAAAAATGTCCATCCTCAATATCTCGACAACAAATCAGATTTAGTAAAAATACTTTAAGTGTTCAGTGACATGATCTGGGATGCAAAAACTTCATTCTACAAGCAATCCTCCAGAGGGGGTTACAACTACATCACTAATTCGAATAAGGAAAGTGGGTAGTTTTGTATCAAGTATCTGTTAATGATTTCAAATCTGAATGAACAGTTTTTGTTCATAAAACGAATTATTCACAAAGCTGGAGGATGTTTTTATGGAATTGTGTTAGGGATGAAACTAAATGAAAAGGGCATTTTCTAATTGATCGTATAATATCTGATGAGAGACATTCTTTAACAAACGGTTTTAGTAAATACGAGGAATGTTTTTTAAGTAAGTACCGTTTTGCGATTCCGCCGCCGTAGCGCTACGGTCGGTGTTCCGCGCATGCGTGCTGGTTACCTACATTACTTGTCTACGCACTGACGCCATTACAGTCTGATTCTTCATTGTATACGTTGTTTACTGAGTGTTTAAGATGCCTCCGACAATCGTGAGTCCCGCTGATTGTGAAGTACGGGCTGTTATACGATTTCTTAGTGCTAAAGGCGTAAAACCGATCGATATTCATCGTGAGATGTGTGAAGTTTACGGACAAAACATTATGAGTGATGGAGTGGTAAGGAAATGAGTGAGATGGCCGCACAAATGTGCATGATGAAGAACGGAGTGGGCGTCCTTCGGTCGTTAATGAAGATTTGGTGCAGAAAGAGGACGAAAAGCCCTGATCTGGCACCCAGCGACTACCATTTGTTCCTGCACTTGAAGAAACACCTGGGCGGTCAGCGTCTGCAAGACGAAGTCAAAACATTTGTGACACAGTGGTTAACAAGTCAGGCGGCAGAATTTTATGAGGAGGGTATCCAAAAACTGGAGCCACGTTATGACAAGTTCGTCAATATTCACGGAAA
This sequence comes from Micraspis discolor, assembly GCA_030674115.1. Lineage (NCBI taxonomy): Eukaryota > Metazoa > Arthropoda > Insecta > Coleoptera > Coccinellidae > Micraspis > Micraspis discolor. Next base: position 883,117 of record JARTUT010000878.1, on the reverse strand, counting down.
TCATGTTGAAAAGTAGATTAAGATACAGGCTTTCATGTAAAAATAAAATTATTGCGATATCTTTACACGTCTTTTTTTAATTCCAAAACGGTACTTACTTAAAAAACATGCATCGTATTTTCAAAAATTTTGATACTTTGTTGAGTTATTCAGGGTGCACACTCTTAAATGAAACACCCGGTATATTAATGAAAATCTAAGAATGAATTATGAGAAAAAAGGCAAATTTTTTATATAATTCAAGTAATTAGTAAATTTAGTAGTCTGGAACTTATCGCAAAGTCGTTTCTGACTCATAAATCATACTCACACCCCATTTAGTATAAATTATTACTATTGCATTACTGAAATCCGACCAAATTGAAAAAAAAACTTATTTCAGCTAGCACTGAAAAAATGTGAAAACTGTCAAATAGGTGTACCAGGCGTTGTCAAGGGTATATCTGGAGGAGAGCGTAAAAGACTGGCTTTAGCGGGAGAATTCCTGACAAATCCCTCCATTCTTATTTGTGATGAACCAACCACAGGACTGGATTCTTTCATGTCTCTCAACGTTGTCCAATTATTGAGAGATATTGCTAAAAATGGCCGGACGGTAATTGCCACTCTGCACCAGCCATCTTCAGAACTATTCGGTTGTTTCGATAAATTATGTCTAATGGCTGAAGGAAGAACTGCATTTCTGGGCTCCACCAATGAGGCTAGCTCATTCTTCGCAAGGTAGGCTTTTATTTTACGCATTGATTAAATCTTATTTGTATTCTTGTACATTTTGTTCATCATGCCGCATCTCAAAATTTGGCTACATTGAGGAGAAATATGATAGACTGGTATATATATATATATATATACAATATTTAGTTAGCAAACAATAAAGCATATAGGGGTTAGTGACGTGGTGTCATACAATTCGGCGTATGGCATAAGAGCCTAGGGAAAAAACCCCAGTAAAAACACCCTGGCTCCCCGTCTAAGTGTGAAAATACAAGCTGAAATATATTTTAGGGACTTCTTCAAGTTGCTCACATCGAATCTGGAAATAAAAAGACAGAAGCAGAAAAAAGAACTGAATAACAAAAATACGCATCATATTCGTTTGAAATTTATAACCCATTCCAAGAAAGAGACGAAAACATCATGAATAGCCCTAAAACCATCTTGAAATTTATATATGGGACAACTATTGATGAGATGAGGTATTGTTTCTTCTGCTTCTCCACATTCACAACTTGCGCTAGGAACCAAGTTCCATCTGAATAGCATGCTATTGGTACGACCTGTTCTCAAACGATTAAGAACTGTCCAAATTTTTCTTGAAAGATCAAAACCAGGAACTTTTTCAGAAGGATCAGAAACGAGATACTTATTGAACATTTCGTAAGAGTTCCACTCAGTCTTCCATAATTCTTTATCACTTATGTTCATATTGAAGAACGTATTATGCCATAATGGTTTACGTGACTTCAATCTGGGAATTCTATTTTGTGGAATATATAAAATAATTGGGAAAAAATTAGGAACAGAATGATATATGTTCCAAGAATTCAAAGCTGCAGTTTTTCTGCGAATATGGGGAGGGACAATGTTAGACAAAACTGCTAACCAATGAACCGGTGTAGATTTTAAGGTGCCAGTAATAATTATTCTCATGGATGTATTCAATTGTGCATCAATTTTTTGTGTATGTGCACTATTAAACCAAACAGAGCAACAATACTCAGCTGCAGAAAAAACTAGGGCTAGAGATGCTGTGCGAAGAGTGGAAGCATCAGCACCCCAAGATGATCCAGCTAATTTCTGAACCGAATTATTCCTAGTTTTCAGTTTTAGGCTCAAATCATTTCAATGAGCCTTGTAATTGAGAGATGAATCTAATTTAACTCCTAAGTATTTTGGATAGAAATTATGTTCGATAGGAGAATCATTGAAAGCTAATTTCCTATATTTTTCATGATTACTCAGATGGAAACAAGATACCTCTGTTTTGTTAGGATTTGGACATAATCGCCACTCAATAAAATAATTCTTTAAAATTTCCATATCAGATGAGTATGTTTTCCAGAGTATGGAAATCCGAATGTTGGTAAGCAATAGCAATGTCATCAGCATAAACAAATTTCTGAGATGATGTCGTGGGTAAATCACTTAGATATAAATTGAAAAGTAAAGGAGCTAAAACTGATCCTTGAGGAAGACTGTTTTTCAATGTTTTGAAATTGCTACTCTTATTGTCAATAAAAACACGATATCTTCTATCAGATAATATATTTTCTAATAATCGTACCATTTTCCCACACTTCAGATGGGTATAGAGTTTGAAAATTAATTCATATTTCCACACAGTGTCATATGCCGAAAATAAATCAATGAAAGCAGCTCCTGTTTTCAACCTATCATTGAAGCCTGATTCTATGAAAGTTGTAAGACTGAGAACTTGATCTGAACAATTTCTATTTTTCTTAAGGCCTCCCTGGAAATTTTGTAGAGCATTTTCTATAGAAGGTTCAAATCTGAAAAGAATTGACCTTTCTAATATCTTGAAAGGAACACTCAATAAACTGATGGGTCGATAACTACTAGGATCACAAGGATTTTTTCCTCGTTTCAAAATACCTATTACTTTAGCCTTACGAAATTCGGAAGGAAAGTTTCCTGAATTCAGAATATTGTTATAGAAAGACGATAACCAAGACAAGACCTGTTTTCCTAAATGTTTGATGAATTCTGGATAAATTCCGTCGAAACCTGCTGCCTTTCGAGATTTGGTAGATTTGATTGCAGCCCTCAATTCATTTATATTGAATGGATGTGGCACATGTTCTAAAGTAGGAGCTGATCTCCTGGATATGTGTAATTTTTTCTTCATATTCCTCATTTTAGATTAGGATATATTAACTGATTCAGATACATTAAATAGGCGGCGAGTGATTAAACTTGGATCAATTTTTGATGATGATGAATATGTGAAATTCTGGTTGAACTCCAGGAGTAAAATTAGTTTTTCTTCGCTTTCTTTAAGTAAATATTGTGAATGATTAGTGAAGAAAAATTATTCGCAAATTATTTGTTATGTTGACCAAAAGTTTAACTTTATTTATACTGGTTTGTGAAATTAAAATTAAAGCTGTAATAAATAGTTCTGAAAAAACTTAAATTTTCAGAATAATCTCCTGAAAGGTCAATACAATTAGCGCAGCGCTCTTTCAAAAATTCATATAATCTCTGTAATGATTTTTCGGAAGTTCTTCAAAATACTGTCCCAAGGCCTCTTCATTCGACGAAAAACACCTTCTACGAATGAACGTTTCAACAGAATATACAGCCTTGGCCAAAAGTATTGAGCACCCATGTCACCTTTCAGTTTTTTGAACAGGGTCAAACCGAAATAAAATGAAACAATTCCTGTATGTTTATATCATTATTTATTAATACATAATCAATATTTTGTGGGTCCACCTTTTGCATTAATTACGGCAGAAATTCTTTTTGGCATCGAGTTCACTAGTTTTCTACAGTCTTCAGCCGTTATCGCGTTCCACTCCAGACGCAAGCAGCGTTTTAGCTCTTCTTTGTTGTTAATAGTGTGGCGCCGGACTCTGCGCTTTAATAAACCCCATAAATGCTCTATGGGGTTTAGGTCCGGAGACTGGGTAGGCCAGTCCAGAAGTTCAATGCAATTTTCTCGAAACCATGTCATCGAGCGAACAGACTTGTGGCATGACGCGTTATCCTGCTGGAATTTAACGCCATCCATATTTGTGTCTCCAAAAAGTGTGTTGAATGAATGCAACAACGCAGATTCTAGTACATTTATGTACTTTTCAGAGTTCATGCGATCCTCACACACGAACAATTCGCCAACTCCAGAATCAGTCATGCAGCCCCAAATCATTATGCTGCCGCCACCGTGTTTTACAGTTGGTACTACACACTCTGGTTTAAATTCTTCACCTACCCGACGATGCACAAAGATCACACCAGGTGTTCCAAAAATCTGCAACAACGAGAAAAATATTGAGCCCCGAGAAAAATATTAAATTAAAATAAAGAGATATTTTTTTCAAACTGTTTATGAAATATTATAAGGACATTAAATTAACTAACTTACCTCAAAGTTTGATTCACCTGACCGCACGACATTTCACCAATCTTCTGCAGTCCAACTTAGGTGTTTTAAAGCCCATTCATATCGAGCTTTCTTGTTTTCATCCGAGAGCCATGGCTTCTTTCTGGCTTTACACCCTCTCAAACCAGCTTCCTGAAGTCGTCTGCGAATTGTGCGAGCAGAAATTGATGGTGTAATTTCTACTGACAATTCAGCAGCAAACTCGGAAGAAGTTTTTTTCCTACACTGTAAAAAATAGTTCCTCATCTCAAACCATATTAATTTGTCTCAAGTACTCCGTACGTTTGAATACAGCCAAATGCATAAAGTACTTGACCCTACCGCCCTCTACGGTTGAGAATGGCGTTTACCCTAAATAAAAGTTTCTTGAGAGAAACTGATTAGTTTCAACCAAGCTCAGAGTTTTTGACTCAGGTGGTAAAAAATTTGATCCAACGGTAATATTAATTAGTATGTAACTATTGATACTTTTCGTAGAATAAAAATTTTGGTTTCATGTAAATAAATATTACATTTCACTGTAACTCGATTTGTAGTTGATTTAAAAGATCTTTGTTGAATGGGTCGAGAATTCAGTCGATAAAAATGATAATATCTCTTATGTCAAGTGAAAGTTTCTTGGGTTAAGAAACTGATTGATTTGACCTAAATTGAAGGGTTTTTGACACTAGCAAAGGAATAATTTGATAAATCAAAAAAACATTTGTATGTAATCATTATTTTTCTTCACAGAACAATAATTTCTCTTTTATATTAATAAATTCCGCAATACCGCGGCAGACCATGAATATTGTACGGAATGGGAAAGGCGTCTAAAGTTTCGTTGGTAGTTGCAGAGAGGAGCGAGTATACTTCAAGCGTCAATCGTCTGCTTTTCCAAGACACGTCGTAAAGACAACCGTTCCCATCACGTCAGGGTCACCAATGTAGAATCGAAGGAATTTATCCCTACTTATGCGTTTCGTCCCTGGCGCACACATTTGGACTCATCAGTATGGCTTGTGTGCGCCATGCCATAGACGCAGGGGTTAGAAGTTTTGAGGGAGCCGCCGGGAGTTGAACCCGGCACCTAGTACCTAGTCGGTGTGAAACTTGAGCGCAAACCTCTGGGCCACCGACGCGCTGTGAACTGAGCTATGCGTGGCTATATAGAATGCCGCCAAGAGATCCCTATACACTCCCCTGCCGCTGACAGAGTGCCGCTACAAAAGCTATAGTCCAGGCAGTGGGTTATCATCTCATCCCTGTCATCATCCAATACCAGATCACCCGGTTCTCCACCAACACAAAGATATTTGGTTTTCTCTAAGTTGACATTTAAGCCCCACTTCTCGTATTCTTTAATTAGCTTGCGCATCATGTATTCCATGTCATCTTTATCACCGGATACAACAATATTGTGAGTAAAATGCACAAATAATTGCATTTAAATGGGATATATTTAATATAAAAGAGATAGAGTTTTGATTTAATTGCAGCCAATATAAAAAAATTGCTACAATTAATTCGTTTTATTAAATCAATTACGCAATATTTTTTTTTACAAATGTCACTTCATATTGCAACAATTATATGTTCAATTTTATTCAAATATTTATAGTTTTCTTCAAGTAAATGAGGCGAATAATATAATCTCACGAGATTCTTGTCTCAAGAAACTGTAGTCGTTGCATCAACTGACAGAATTTACGACAACCGTACCTTCGTTCTATTGAACAAATAAAAATGAAACGAACTAATAGTTTCGTTAAAACCTATTTAGAATAATGTATTTGTATCAATCAATTATGGATATTGAGACAAGTGCATAAACAATTTCTTGTAATTGTATGTTTATGTTGAATCAGTTGTTTCTTTCATTTCGCTGAAATGTAAAAAGTTTCAGGCGAATGTTTTAGCTGTTCTCTATAATCAACTAGGTTGTTTTAATCAAGAAAAATAGTTCATTTGGCGTAATCAATTTTAGATTAATTCAAATTAAAATGGTTTGATTGAAAAAAAATTCTCAAACTCCTGAGGAGTTTGAGCGCAGAATTTTATTTTTTACAGTGTAGTCATGATCTTTTTTGCTGTATGTATGCTCTTCAAATGCTTTGAAACAGACCAATTTAGTTCATCTTACTCGGTTTTATTTTACTTAAGTACTTTTGGCCAAATTTAGGAACTAATTGAATTTTGTCTGAATCACAGACTTCATGCACCTTGTCCTCCACACTTCAATCCAGCTGATCATTATATTCAAATATTATCCGTCATCCCAGGTTATGAAATTAGCTGCAAAAATGCCATTGAGAATATCTGTGACGCGTTCGACGCATCGGATCTGGGAGAATCGATACAAGAAAAAGCCAAACAAGTGGTGGTAAGAAATTTTTTTCTACTTTAAATACTGATTAACAATACATTACAACCATGGCTCATAGGAATAGGCAATATAAACATAGTCTACCATGAGAAAATATTCACTAACATCTTGAAGTTTCAAAATAAACTATATTTGATTGCTCTCGTATTTGTGATGTGATGTATAATTGCATTGTTATATTTTAGAGAATAATGATTTATAGAGTACCTTACTGTGTTCCGGGCATTACCATGTACTTCCAGGCAGAGAGCACCATGTTCATTTCTTCATTTGTAAAACAGAGGCTCAACTAGATGAGTCATGAAGTGGACAACTATCTGGCAGTCTTATTTATAGGCTGAAATAAGCATGCTAACAGTGTTTTAATGAAATCTGAACAACTTTTAGCTAAGTGTTCTTTTTATTCGTTCTTTTTTAGTTATAGTGGAATTATGTCTCATCGATTGGTTAGCAAGAAATCAATTGCGGTTGATAACCCGAGTTTCCCCCCAATTGGGATTCACATGTTAAATTGATTAAAATTGGACTAGAACCGGTGTTGCATATCTACTTAAGTCGCAAGTTCACTGAAATAATTCTTCTTCTTCCAACATGTTCAACAAAATACTTCCCTTCCCAAACACCATCACAAAATTCGACATCATTATTGTTTTATCACAGAAGTAGGTTTGCAAAAAATCTTCCACAGTAAAGTTGTGAAACTTCATTGAGGAGCTGAAAGAAGCCACTAGAATTCACTGGCTGCTATGAACGGATCAAATTGAACTCTTAAAAAACTTAGCACCAACTACACCTTCCCAAAAAACCTAATCTGAAAAGCACAATCAACAGTTATAAAATTATTTACTTTCTTTTATACAGGGTGGCCATTTGAAAACGAAACAGACGAGATTACAGACGAAATAAGTTTTTTAGATAGAAATGCTCGGACAGGTCGATTTCTGTTTCGAGGGGGACAACTTAAGATGTAGATTACGGACGCATAGCGCTTCAACCCTTGCTACTACAACCCTCACCCGCAAATTTTGAATAGGGAAGATGGGGTGAGTGATACCTCATTTGAAAGGTATTTTTATACTGATTTCAGCACAGTAATTGTTTTTTCATTTTATCCATTAGTTCTCGAAATATTCATGCGTTTGTTAATTTTATCACTTAAAATAATTTTTTGCGAATAATTGACTTTCGTACTTGTATTTGAAATTGCAAGGGATCTACCACTGGGCAAATGAAGTCATACCGTACGTGTTAATGCTACTAGGGACAGATGTTCTACTAGCTGTTTTATTCACTGAAATCATTCTCCAACTGTACGGTATCAGAACGATTTGAAGTATTGATCTAAGAAATAAGACTTTTCAAATTAAAGTAAATAATTTATCAAAAACTCACATCAATTAATTAAATATTCAAATTGTTCACCATTAGCTTCCATACAATGAAATAAGTTTTGTTCGAAACGATGGCGAACATTTTGCAGCATTTCTGGAGTGATTTGACTGCATTCGTTCACTATACGTCTTCTTAAATCTTCTATGGAATCGGGCTGTGTAGAGTAAATTTTACTCTTCAAGTGTCCCCGAAGAAAGAAATCTAGTGGTGACAGATCTGGCGATCTGGCAGGCCATTCAGTGGGACCCCTTCTTCCAATCCACCGATTTGGAAATCTTTGATCCAGATATTCTCGAACTGGTAAGGCGTAGTGTGGGGGAGCTCCATCCTGCTGAAACACAATCTGATCTTCCACATAATTTCCAGCATTGTTTTCAATAATTTCCGTCAAAATTGGATCAATGTGATTTCATACACTTCATAATTAAGTCGGAAATCGTTTCACGAATTGGGACTGGAATATATCTGTGACATCATTAATGATTTGATTTTCTTACCTGGTAATCTGATTAGAGATATGTACGTATTTGGACTTGCTGGAGATTTCTATCGATCAAGTGTTACCGCATGTTATTGGAAATACTGCAAATTATATCGAAAATAATTTAGATTGAGTTTCAGCAAGATTGAGCCCCATCGCAATACGCTTTGTTTGTTCGACATCTTGATTAAAGATTTCTATGTCAGTGGATTGAAGGAAGCAAGCCACAGACATGGTTGTTTTGAAGCTCAAAATGTCGATTTTTCACAAAAAACACTACAAGTGCCATGAAAACACCACTTCATTTTCAAATACTTAGTTAAGAATATTTCGAGAACTAATGCATGAAATGAAAAAACAATTACTGTGCTGAAATCAGTATAAAAATACCTTTCAAATGAGGCATTACTTACCCCATCTTCCCTATTCAAAATTTCGGGGTGAGGGTTGTAGTAGCAAGGGTTGAAGCGCTATGCGTCCGTAATCTACATCTTAAGTTGCCCCCCTCGAGACAGAAATCGACCTGTCCGTGCATTTCTATCGAAAAAATTTATTTCGTCTGTAATCTCGTCTGTTTCTTTTTCAAATGACCACCCTGTATGTGTTTGGATGTGACATATAGAGAATGCGACAAAAGTCAGTTTACAATGTCTGGTATTCACGCATACGCGTATTCTCGGCCTGTATCGTACCTAGGGAAAGAGGCAGCTGAAACGTAACGAGTTGAGTTGTCAGCGTGTAGTAGTGTTTCTTGTTTACGTCTACAGTGCGTTCGTTGCCATGGCAGTGCGTTCGTTGCCATGGCAGCGTGTGTAAAGTTCCCCAAAAAAAGAACGTGTTTGTTTGTTCACTTCTTTCCTAAAATTATGCTGAAATTTTCGAAAAAATTCGCCAACGCTTTCCAAATAAGCAAGTTCCCACCAGGAAATGGCCCATGAGCCGGAATGCAGAAATCAAGCCATCGATAAAATGTGTCTAATGTGTCGGCCAGAATCTGAGCTGGAATTTGAGTTTCTGACCCTATTTCCTCATTCGAATCGAAAAGAGACCGAGGCTTGGTTTCGTACACGTGTTGATAAGTCCAGGGGCTGAGAAGCCATTGAATTTCGTCACGAAGTGAGATGTGTGGGAATTTTTCGCAAAGGAGTTCCATTAGAGTGTGATAATTTTCCCGTCTTGTTGGAACCACACTGTTCTGAAACGTTCGAAGTTTCGGAAAAAATTAGTTTTCGGCATGTGAATGTAACGCTCTGAATACGCAGTAGACGTTTATCTATCAGACCACAGAACAGTAAACTAGGTTACTCGTCTGTACATCAGCCATATCAGAATAAGGACCAATGAGCATCGAGCAGGTTACTGCACATACGTCTCGAACATCTATGGTGTCCAATTATCATCTTATATTGACATGTGCTTGAATTTGATAGGAATGCCAGTGCTGACTGCCATAAAACGAAAAATATAACTAAAAACAATGCTGTAATGAGTTCATTACAGCACTGTTTTTAGTACTGTAATGAACTCATTACGACACTGAAATAGAGAAAATCCTTTTAATGTGAATTTACAGAAAGAAGCGGGTCAGATCGATTCAACTTGGGAACATAAAAGAGGCCGAATCAATCCATACAGAGTAGGATGGTGTTCTCAATTTTGGGCTTTGCTGTGGAGAACTTGGTTATCAATCATGAAAAATCCGGCAGCAACTAGGAGGAGGTTTATAATAGTAACTGTAAGTTACATGATCAATGTTTTTTTTGAATTATCTATTTCCAGCATTTCTTATAAGATTCCCTCATGCATCTTCAGTTTTCTGATAAGCAGTTATTTACACCAATTTATACGAGGGCCGTTCAGAAACTAACCTCCGGTTAATTGAAAAAAATACACCAAGTTAAGTAAAAATATTTTAATATATACATCTTACAACTACATCTTTGCACTATTTTTCGACATAGTCTCCATTACGATTGAGGCACTTATCTATCTCTTTACAAGCTTTGAAATTCCTTCTGCATAAAAATCACCCGCTTGTGCCTTGAGGCACCCATCGTGCACAGAACTTACGGTAACCCAATCTTGCTGTCGCTATCTCGTACAAAAGAGTCTTAGAAATCTGTGGAAAATTAGTAGACAACTCCGCCATTGTGAAACGTCGATTTTCACGAACTTTTGCATCAACTGTCTGAACGAGTTCGTCAGTCACCAATGATGGTCTACCACTCCTCTCTTCATCATGAACGTTTTCTCGTCCACTTTTAAATAAACGTACCCATTCACGGACAACTCCTTCACCCATAAATTTTGGTCCGTACACGGCACAAAGCTCACGATGAATAGCTGCTGCAGAGTATCCTTTGGCTGTAAAAAACCTTATAACAGCACGCACCTCACATTTGGCGGGATTTTCTATTGCAGCACACATTTCAAACTGCCACAAAAACTAAACTAGCGCAGGTACGATGTTCACTCGACTACGGCTTGATGCCGACTGACCTGCTGAGCGCGTGAATGCACAGATGGCGCGCTACTCCCCCCCACTACCCGCACTGTGACCAATCGGAGGTTAGTTTCTGAATGGCCCTCGTAGATTTTGTCGAAACAATAGAATATGAATTTATTGTATAAAAAATTACAGATTTGCAAATAGTAGCCATCATTTACTTTTTTAATAGTACATTTCCCTATAAATCAATTATAGTAATATTTCTTTCAGATTGAGACTCTACTCATAACAATGATATATTTTGGACAAAAATATAATCAAAATGGAATAACAAACATAGATGGAGTCTTTGTCTTCCTCCTCGTCAGTATTTCTTTTCAGAACGTATTTGCGATAGCAAATGTAAGTATTACTAAAAGTACATGTTTTCCAATTGGAAACTAGAATTAATCAAAATGAAGTACAGGGTAGAGTAGCCAAAATATGTGTGAAAAAAAATTATTACATCAAAATACTCGGAAATACTCAGTTATACATTTCAGTAAAACAAAATTCAAGGTTTGAAAACTATGCCAGCCATATGACCTACGTCAGACAAAATTGAGGAATCGAGTTCATTGCTGGAATTTGAGTCACTATTTTTTTATTCCCTCCTACGAATCTAAGAGGGTCCGAGGCTTGCTTTCTTACACTTTAGATTTCAAATAACAGTAGCATTAGGATGAGTATTTTGAGAGACCCATCATAATTTGAAGAAGAACAATTAAATTGTGATTGCCTTTATAAGGTTGCAACGATTTGCACGCCACTGACGTTATTCCGTACGCGCACCCGAATTATGGTTGAAATTTGAAGTAGTTCTCCTGCAATAGAATATAGATGTGTTCTATGCCGGTTATCTGTGTTTCGCGAAGCTAACCTCGAACGGTCAGCGTAGTTTTTTCTCTCTGTCGAGATCAGATGCCGGTCATCTTCTGTAGTAATTATTGAAATCAATATCCAAAAGTGACTCTTGTGGGTCAGAGATTGGCGAGAAATACATAGATATTCTCGGTAAGTGTTTATTTCCTCCCAGGAACCGAAATTTTAGTTCTTTTTGGCACTTTAACAACATGACTTCTTCTCGGTTTAATTTGTTAAGATAATGTAATTTTACTATGATTTATTCAATATTTGTCTAAAAGAAATCGAGAAGGAGCCTTGTTATACATGCACTTGCATTTTCTAATGTTCTTTCGTTCATCCTCATATAGCTCCTCCCTGGGGGCCAAATTATATCCTATTATGAGGCCAAAGACATATGCTAGTTCAAGATTGAGATGCATTCCACGATGAGAGATTAAATCATATCCTGTCCCTGGTTCGAGCAGTACACAATTGGAGCTGGTGGCATAACCACCTTGCCATCGAGCACGTTCTTCAACTGGGATGAAAATTGGAGTCATCGAGTCGCTGTCTGGAACATCTGTGTGGAAACTATACAACCCGTTTCTGGTCAACTGGCAGGCCATACCCTCAGGGACTTTATTTTGTATCTGGGAGGAAGCTATCGACTCAGATAGCTTTAAGATAAGTCGCTAGTTTTCTGTTTTACTTGGGAGATTGGACATTCCTTAAAATTGTTATTTGTGAATTGTACTTATCCACTTCAATATATTTGTCAAAAACCGAGGGGAGTTTTGTTGCTGGGATAATTGAGGGTACCTTGAGAGAAGTACGATTGTCCCTAGACTTGTTCACTTTCCTCTGGACGCCGGTCACTGCTCCAAGTCTTCTGTCACCCAATTGTCGCTGCAGTAAATCAGTGGAGGGGCGCCGAACAAGGCGCCATGCTCTTGCTTACTAGTAATTCGTCAGTACGTCACTCAACGCCAATGGAACTCGATCATTTCCAAACACACTCATCAAGTATTACTAGATAATTTCATGATTCAAACGCATCGTTACAATTTATCTAGCAAGGCCTATCGATACGGTTTCACTAAGTTATGTGACAAACTATTCAGATATAGGGACGTGGGGTTTGCAGACGATTCAACGAGAAATCATTTGACAGAAAGAACTTAACATGTTGAAATTGGTGATTGGTATTGTATTTTGAATGGGTTGAGTTTAACGTGATAGCACTTCAACTAAGTATGGAGAGTAATATGAATCATTTATGTTCAACATACTTTCAGATAATGTGCGTGGAAATTCCTTTATTCATCAAAGAGCATAAAGATGGCATGTATCGGACTGATGTTTACTACTTAACAAAAATAATTTGTGCAATACCGATATCCATTATATTGGCCTGCTTAAGCACTTCAATGTGTTATTATGCTGTCGGTCTGAATCCAGAATTCGATAGATACTTGACCACTGTATGTCTTTCTATATTGGTGTGCTTAGCTGCACAAGGTCTAGGTGAGTATATTGAAATATTTCTTTTCATTATTATAAAATATTTTCTTTGGTTGCGCTTGTTGTGTATTTGGAAGATTGCTTTTTATGACTTATGACGCCCCCATTTGACAGATTAACTATGTAACTTTTGAGTGGAGTACGCAAATTTAGCTTGTATAAAGAAACTGAAAAAACCGAATATTTTTTCAAGCAAATTCACTATTCATTGCACAATTTATCCTAACTTGCTGTGCTGTGCTCTGAGTTAACAAGTTGTAGAACCAAATAAGTCATAGTTACTCCTCTCAGTGGAAATATTTTTCTGAGTATTGCCAGCAAGCTGACGCGGAAGTTGTAGTGAGAAAAATGATTGCCTCTAGGCAGTTTTTTGAGGATGTCACGTCGTACCCAAGCAGTTTTTCTATATTTGGAAAATCACAGGTTACCTCAGGCTCTTCAAACACGGTGTAGAATTGCTGTGCAAATATATCTTGATTTTTGCGCGCCCAATGGTTGTTGTTGGCTCTTATTTGAGGGACTCGAGGAGTGGGTCATTCAAACCTTTTTTTCGTTTTCCACAGGCTATGGTTATCAGGGGAGAGGTTCTGCATGTAGGTATCAAACATAGAATTTTGTGTTTCCTTAAGTGTTCTAAGAAGTTTTCTCGATAATGGTCTGTCATTCAGATTACGGAATCTCTGCCACTTTCTTCTGGCTATCAGATGAATAATGGGATGCTGGTGTATACAATGGGTTGTTCATCCTGGGGTGTTGCAACCAATGCACCGTACTAGTGAAATGTTGTGCAGCTCGTAGACTTCTATTGGTTTCTTTATGCTGATCTTGGTGTTCAAATTGTTCTCAATATAGGAAGTAAATTTATACCACTTTGTTCTTGCTGAGATCCACTTGGGATGTACTCATGTTTATTTAGGTGGGGCACAGGGTTGTAATGACTGGTGAGTGGTCAGGTGACAGATCATAATTCAATTGTATAGAACAAGTTTAGGTTGGTTTGCTAGTAAGTTGGTTCCATAGTGCTTAGGTAAGTGTAGTTAGCATCTGTCATAGCATCCGACCAATGGGTCCGATGAGCATTCCAATTGCCTGCCACAATGAATTTACTTCCTAAGGTGTTAAAGAAATGTGTATACAAGTCTGAAGAAATAGTGAATTGGTGGGGAGTATGAAACGGAGATGTTAAGGATTCCTATGTTGGAATTTATTTGAAATGTCTGGTGCACGATGTGCCAGGTCCTCTACTATCAGGATGGTTGGTGTGATATAAGGTGAAGCATGGTATTGAAACGGTTGATAATTCGGTAAAATGAGTTTCTAAAACTAGTAATACGTCAACCTCATTGATGTCTAGGAAAGCAATCTACTTCTGGTTTGCTAGACATAATCCATTTTCAGATGTCATTCGTGTGATAGATTGAAGTAGATTCAAAATCATGCTATTTTGATTCATCAGTTGGAAAAACATGTACTTGAACTCGTCTAGGAACTTTACGAGTTTTGAACCTATTTCTTGTATGTTTGTGTATGTTCGGTGGTGTTTTTACTGCTCGTTGATGTTTGAAACAGGTTGGAACATATGTGCTAAGCGGTGTTGTGAAGGAATCGTTATTCTGTTCGGCCTGTGTGCCGAAATGAAATTTGGTACGCAGCCTGTCAAAGGACAAAAAAAAAACATTTTAATGCGAAAACAAGGTTGGAAAAGGCGTTGGGTTGGAAGATTATGTGAAAGTTTTGCCCTTATATTGATCTCGTCAAGAGTGATCTGGTTGAAAATATTGCTCTGGACGCAATTAGTCTCCGTAGAAAAGTGACTGTGAGGGTCATTTTTCATCATTCGAATGGTGGATTTACAAAAGATACTTAGAGTTGAAGCAGTTCAACACACACTCACAGTGGTGTATTGAGCAGCTTCTACACTCTTACTCAAAAGTCTTTTCCAGCACCTTGAAATGAATAGTGCGATACAAAAACAACCGAAATGACACGATGAATGTAGAAAAATTAACAAAAAATATATTGAATTATCAAAAATTGAAAAAATAATAATCGGAAATTGAAAATCATAATTGATGTTTTTCAGGGTTCATAATTTCAGTTGCATCTCCGTCTTTTCAATATGCTCCGCCCATTGTGGGTACCACAGTGCCTCCATTATTGATGCTAGGAGGAGTATACTTGAATTTCAAGTGAGTAGGTTTTCAATTTAATTGTCATGAATAGGACGTGTAGAGAAATATTGACCTGAACTTTGGAACGGTATAGATCCCTCTTTGTATCTACCAATTTCCCAGCTTCTTAATCTTCATCTTTTCAAAACTTTAACAACTTGTGATAAATATATAAAAAATAACGCAGTACTGCATCTTTTGACAGATCCATACCAGCATATTTACAATGGTTATCCGATCTATCTTGGTTTAAATACGGATTTGAAGCATATTTGATAAATCAGTGGTCTAATGTTGCTCATATAGAATGTCACTACAACCAAAGTACTAATTCGATATGTATAACGAATGGTGTTGAAGTCCTGCATCAACAATCAATCAGTTTGGTAAGTACAAGATAATTTTACGATAGCTGCTTTCCAGTCACCAAATAAGGCGTCCTGGGAGTGCTCCTGGTGCATTCAGATCTACTCTAGCCCTTTCCAGTAAGCTCGTTTCCCTTCATAAACAAGTTCAAGCCCATGTACTTGACTGGAAAGCAGATAATATGACTAAGGTACAATTCTAGCTTATTTTTATTTTTTTTTTTAACGCATGAGTGTTGGAATTGCCTTCTGCAACGAATATTAGACGATATTTTCTCTATTTCAGTCAAGAATTGTGAGAAATTTATTGGGATTCAATGAAAGATTCAGACTATACCTCCTAGTGCCTTTTGTATTTTATTTTCGCAGTTGGTGTGACTGATACGAAAATTGACAGATTATAAAATTTGAATAGTGCGTTCAAATCTCTACATGGTTTAATATTGACAATTGGCATGCAATGGACGCGTGTTGACATTCGAAAGGATAGGATGTCAGTGTTGTCAACCACAAAACGAAAAATATAACTAAAAACAATGCTGTAATGAGTTCATTACGCCACTGTTTTTAATACTGCAATGGACTCATTACGGCACTGAAATAGAGAAAGGAATTTTACACGACATCGGCGCCGACCAATCAGAAACGTGATATTGCCGCGACTGTCTGGTTGGTTGAAAACAAAGCGACTAACAGGGCAGTGCTGAAATAAAGGAATTTTATACCACAACGACGCCGACCAATCAGAAACTTGATATTGCCGCGACTGTCTGGTTGGTTGAAAACAAAGCGACTAACAGGGCAGTGCTAAAATAAAGAAATTTTACATGACAACGGCGCCGACCAATCAGAAATGTGATAATGCCGCGACTGTCTGGTTGGTTGAAAACAAAGTTACTAACAGGGCAGTGCTAAAATATTAGTATATTCTAAAACAAGTTGCAGAATGGGCACCTATTCCAAAACGAATGCGAAATTCGAAAACGAGCGAGTTTTTGAACGCATGAGTGTTGAAATTGCCTTCTGCAACGAGTATTAGACGATATTTTCTCTATTTCAGTCAAGAATTGTGAGAAATTTATTGGAATTCAATGAAAAATTCAGATTATACCTCCTAGTGCCTTTTGTATTTTATTTTCGCAGTTGGTGTGACTGATACGAAAATTGACACATTATAGAATTTGAATAGTGCGTTCAAATCTCTACATGGTTTAATATTGACAACTGACATGCAATGGACGCGTGTTGACATTCGAAAGGATTCGAAAAATATAAGTAAAAACAATGCTGTAATGAGTTCATTACAGCACTGTTTTTAGTACTATAATGAACTCATTACGACAATGAAATAGAGAAATAATTTTATTTTGTTCCAATGTCAACTGAAATGTTTCGATTCTTCCATTAACTTCTAAAAACTGAGGTTAAAATGACATTATTTTTGTTTATTGATCAAACGGTCACGTGATTTGGAATGTTTAATATGATATCAACTTTGCTAACAGTGATTCGCGTTGCCAAGATGCAATTTTAATGTCAGTAAATATAAATGTCATTAAATTTCAACATGAGTCTACAAAACTTGGCTTAAATTGATGAAATATAGCCTGATACGAGAGGTAGAAGGTATTTCCATTAATTATGTGCATTTCTGTTGGAATAAAAACAAATTTTCTAATAATTATGGTCAAAAAAACTTTGTGACTGACACATGATTAATGAAATATGTCAATGCTATTAATGTGTCTGCAAAATCTGTTTTCTGCGCTCTAATCGATTATTTATTTTCTACTTCTAGGGAGATTTTTGGCCTGCTATCACCTGCCTCATTATTTTAGCAATTTTATTTCGTATCGTTGGATTTTTTGTACTCCTGTTCAAAGTATCAGCCGATAAGTAATACATGATTATTCATGTAAAATTGAAGATTCATGAAATTGATTCATGTAACCAGAGTATTTATTATTGAAAATAAAATATTTTTATTTAATAATATCCTGTTTTTATCTCCAGTTCCTTCAGTTCCTATTCGAACATCCATGTCTTATTATTGAAGAAAGAGAAGCATTAGTGGAATAGGGGAAGTTGATTAAGTGTGGTATGCCACAGCAGCTTCCAAATAATTCCGAAAATAACAAATAATTAATTGGTTTTGTTTGCATTAAGAGCTCACGATCTTGGAAAGTGAAGTAGAGGTTAAATCGGATGAATACTTCCAAAAAAATCCGCTTTGAAGTCAATCAAGAAAAAAGTACAAATTGTATTGTTTAGCATAGATATCTTTAAGAGTGCTGTGGAGGTTAAATCGGATAAATACTTCCAAAAAATCCACTTTTAGTCGATAAAAAAAAAGTACAAATCGAATTCTTTAGCAGAGATATATCTGTATGTGATAATGGAGTTCCAATTTGAACTTTGAAGGGTAATAGACACAGTATGCACGAAGGTATGATTGTGTATTACCCTAACTAGCATTTAATAATAATGTGATTAATAATATCCTTTATGTTCCTATTGTTTGGTATTTATATAGTCTTCATTCATAACAGAGTGAGTGGATTTGAAATGTACTCATTTTGGCACTTCCTTCACGAGACTAAAACATCTATTACTCCTTCCGCAAAATTCAACGGATGATCAAGAAATCATATTTTCAGAAAAAGAGGATAAAATACAGGGTGTCTCAAGTCTGAGTGCCTATTAGACGTTTCTGGAGAACTAAACATATTTGAAATCTGAAAATTGGGATTATAATATTGTTCGAAGTTCTCTACAGAGCTAAAATATTTTCGGAGCCCAGAAACTTCCGGTTATAAAGGGAGTGAAAATAAATTCGACGAAAAATTTTTTTTTTCAAGTTTTCCATTCCTGGTATGATCGAATATTCAATAGTGAGTACATTTCTGTTAAAACCATTGTATTAAATCGAATAGTTTTCAAAATATCCAAAAAAAAGTGGAAAAAAAGTCAAATATGTTCAGTTAGTAATATGTTCATTATTCTTATTTTAAATATCCTGAGCGTAAACCGTTTTTACAACATCGAAGAGGAAGGATGTGAATAGGTCATGCATCTTTTTTATTTCAACAATATCATCACAGGGTGTTTCAAATTTTTTGTTGAAAATTGTGATCTTAGATTGTCCATAACTTTTGTTTTTCAAATTGGAACCCTATTTTTTTATAATTGTGTTGGATTCTGCGGTCAAAAATAATGATAGTTTCCTCACATGATTATGCTGCTAAATTCAATAAATGTAGTGATGTACACTGTCAGTGTATACAGGGTGTCTCGAGTTCGAGTGCCTATTGGACGTTTCTGGAGAACTAGACATATTTGAAATCTGAAAATTGGGATTATGATATTGTTCGAAGTTCTCTACAGAGCTAAAATATTTTTGAAGCCCAAAAACTTCCAGGTATACAGGGAGTGAAAATAAATTCGACGAAAAAATTTTTTTTCAAGTTTTCCATTCCTGGTATGATCGAGTATTCAATAGTGAATACATTTCTGTTAAAACCATTGTATTAAATCGAATAGTTTTAAAAATATCAAAAAAAAACTGGAAAAAAAGGCAAATATGTTCATTATTCTTATTTTAAATATCCTGAGCGTAAACCGTTTTTACAACATCGAAGAGGAAGGATGTGAAAAGGTCATGTATCTTTTGTATTTCAACAATATCATCACAGGGTGTTTCAAATTTTTTGTTGAAAATTGTGATCTTAGATTGTCCATAACTTTTGTTTTTCAAATTGGAACCCTATTTTTTTATAATTGTGTTGGATTCTGCGGTCAAAAATAATGATAGTTTTCTCACATGATTATGCTGCTAAATTCAATAATTTCTGAGTTATTTGAGATTTTCTGGATTTATGTAGTACGTAGAGTCATATCGAAGAATTGCATAAGGATATTCTGTGAGCATAGAAGATAAATCATCCCATTTATAATTCACAAGTGTCAGACAGGTCTTATTGTTAGTCGTTATGAAATTTTTTGATTTCACAAAATGAGTCGTTGCTATTCTAATAATGAGATTTTGGACTTATTTCTTATATTGTATTATTTCAATTGTATACGCAATACACATTCAAATGCACTTAATGATATTGTTTATTTCAAATACATGGTGGATGACACAAAATGTTGAGTATCCAATGAGAAGTATCCCCATTTTTTTTACAATTTCTGAAAAGATGTTTCAAACTTTCCAAATTTTGGAATGTAAGAGCCCCTAAAGAATACAAAAAAGGGCAGTTGATGAAATTAGTATTTCGACTTATTTCGAAGCGAATGAGAATTCAACTCTTCAATAGGAAACACATTAAATAGATTCGCTACTTCAGTACACCGAATTATGATTGTAAATAAATTATGATAATAAAAATAAAAATACGTTTCAGAACTCAAATTAACAAAATCAATGATCGGGTAAGAATTTCAATATGGTAATCATTTTGTTCCACACTTTCGAATACGTCTTGAAACACCTCGGTTAATCGCTCGCTCAATTTCCTCCCCCTTTAGTGAGTGGAAAGCATCCTCCACACGCCGTATCAAATCTTCTTTGCTTTCAATAGGAGATTCATAGACTATGTTTTTTATTCTACCCCATAAATAATAATCTAAGGGAGTAAGATCGGGAGATCGTGGGGGCCAAAACAGTGAAGAACGGCGTCCGATCCACCGATTACCAAACATTGCATTCAGTTCTTCAGACACCTCGTGCGAACTATGTGCAGGAGCCCCATCCAATTGATAATATGCGGTAGTCGACATACTCAACGGCAGTTCATCCAAAAACTCAGAAACAAAATTTCTCAGGATTTCCAAAAATTTTTCTGTATTTAAATTTTCTTCATAAATGTAGTACCGCACTTTATTGTTCGTCAAAAGAGCAAACACATTAAAACTAAATTTGTTCTGGGGGTTTCTTTGACTTTTTCTATGAGGATTTTCACTTCTCCAAATTTGGCAATTCTTTCTATTAAATAATCCTTCATTATTGAATCTTGCTTCGTCTGTCCAATTTTTCAAAAAATTTTCATCATTTTCAAGTTTTTCTAATATTCCTCTACAAAAATTCAACCTTTTCATGTAGTCATTGGTTCTAATGCATGAATCTTCTCATATTTGTAGTCATGCATGTTGTGTTTTTTCGAAATTCGGTGCACTGAATTTCTATCTAAATCGATTTCATGATCTGCACTTCGAATAGATGCATTTTCATTCGCTTTGAAATAAGTCAAAACACTAATTTCATTTTCCTCATCATCAACTACCCTTCTTTTGTATGCTTTAGAGACTCTTACACATCCAAAACTTCGAAAGTTTGAAACATATTTTCTAAAGATCTTCTCCGTCATGGAAGATAAATGGGGATACTTCTCATTGAAGGCCCGGCAGGTTCTACTAATAATTCTGTCACATTCACCATGTATATAAAATAGATCCAGAATTTCGTAATTAGAATAACGGTTCATTCTGTTAAATCGAGAAATGAAGATAACGAATAACAATAACACCTGACACTTATGAATTATTAACAGATAATTTATCTTCTTTGGGTACAGAGTGTTCCCATGGTTTCGAAAGAATATTCATTGAATTTTTTTAGATGCAATCAACTTGATTCTACGTATACAATAAATCCAGAAAATCTCAAATAACTCAGAAATTATTCAATTTAGAAGCATAATAATGTGAGAAAACTATCATTATTTTTGACCGCAGAATCCAACACAATTATAAAAAAATAGGGTTCTAATTTGAAAAACAAAAGTTATGGCCAATTTAAGATCACAATTTTCAACCCAAAATTTGAAACCTTCTGTGATGATATTTTTGAAATCCAAAAGATGCATGACCTTTTCACATCCTTCCTCTTCGATGTTGTAAAAACGGTTTACGCTCAGGATATTTAAAATAAGAATAATGAACATATTACTGACTGAACATATTTGACTTTTTTTCCAGTTTTTTTTAGATGTTTTGAAAACTATTCGATTTCATACAATGGTTTTAACAGAAATGTATTCACTATTGAATATTCGATTATACCAGGAATGGAAAACTTGAAAAAAAATTTTTTCGTCGAATTTATTTTCACTCCCTGTATAACCGGAAGTTTTTGGGCTTCAAAAATATTTTAGCACTGTAGAGAACTTCGAACAATACCATAATCCCAATTTTCAGATTTCAAATATGTTTAGTTCTCCAGAAACGTCTAATAGGCACTCGAACTAGAGACACCCTGTATTGTTGCCACTTGAAAGAGGATTTCTATGATAGCCCAATCCGATGTCATTGTTTCGTAGTGCAAAGACAAATGCAGATCACCTCTCTGTTGTAATCATTTATAAAGAGAAAAAAACCCTTTGTGTTCCCTAATTCATAGTGTGGTCAATATGTTTCAATAAAATCAGAAAAGATCAACAAAAGATATATTCACTAGAAATTTAGAACAATCAATATAATAAATCATTCCTAGAAAATTTAGAGATAAAAATGCGTGAAATAAGTTAACTTGTACGGCAGGTTGGTATGTCGCTCATCCCGTTCTGTCCTTGGTAAAATTGATTAGATAATCTATAACCCATACTTGCAAGCATTGTTTCAAAAGGATCAACCGACATTCTTTGTTGGTTATCTTCCACAACAGTAGGCAGGTTTTCCACCACCCTTGTATTTTTTTGCCCATCCTTTGGAAAATAAAAATATTCAAACATATTCGTACTCCAAGAATAAGAAAAACTTACCTCATTTTCAGGAGACCACAGTTTCACAACAGGATCTATTCCGCTAGAAGCAATGAAGCAGGCAGTAGGGTGGGGCTGTATACAGTTTACAATAGACACATCTCCCCACAGGGCATTAACGATGTCTCCAGTGAATTTATCCCAAATAAAAATGATACCCTCATCTGAACCAGCACATATGAAATTGCCTTCTTCCCCTGAAATTATGGTTTAGTTAATATAAATCACACGCTATGATCTTTTCTTTGACTACCCCCCTTTCTTTCATTCAATGAACCATTTACAGCAATCCCGCACATCTTAAAAAGAGCTCACCTAAGAAATTGGCTTCTTTAATATCAGTCGTTGTGTTACAATGTCCAACAAATCTACTCCTATAATCTATCGAATTCTGCCTAAGCACCTTTTCTTGAGGATCAATTTTATTCTGTCCATCTCCATTCTTATCAGCCGATAAAAATTTAATAGTACTGCATAAATCATTGAATATTTGTGAAGTTCTCAATTCAGGAAATTTCATGACGGCATATTTTGCCCAATCATTAGCCTCCTTGGACCATTTCAGCCTCACCAGACATTTGATGAGCCCTAAATATGCACCTAATTCACCTGGACAATGTTGAATTGAGTAAAGATAATCCCTAAGTGCCTCATATGCATCTCCCATCCTGAAATATAGGTGATTTTAAGTTATCGATGATTCTGTTGATGTGTTATCTTCTATTATATATAAAAATGAAACCTGTTATTCGTTGTCACGGTATAACATGAAAACGGCTTGACCGATTTGGCAGGGTTTTTTTGTGGCTCTCTAATACGCTGTACATGGTTCTTACGGAAAAAAATATTAAGAAAATCTCTCGGAAAATTGAAAAATATACATTTTAATTGTTTAATGATTATTGCTTTCACAACTTCTTTTTTTTTTTTTTGTTAAGATGTATTTTTTTCTGTAAAGGGGTTATACCGTAGAATTATAATAAATAAATAAATAAATAAACTTGAGATTAGCTGTGGCTCATTAGCTCAGTTGGTTAGAGCGTCGTGCTAATAACGCGAAGGTCGCCGGTTCGATCCCTTCATGGGCCAAGAAATTTTTATTATCACCGAATCAAGTAGAAATTGAAGATGCCATTTACCATCTTCTTTATATATAAAAATGATGAATTGAAGAATTACAAATCAGTTGATTCCATTACTAATGAATATGAAGTTGTCAATTATCCAACAGAATTTTTAAATTCGCTGGAATTGCCCGGCTTACCACCTCATAATCTGTAATTAAAAATCGGACCTGTAATTATTATGTGACGGAACATAAACCAGCCACGTCTGTGTAATGGCACCCGGCTTGCGGTGAAGAAATTATTGAAAAACGTCATCGAAGCAACAATTTTGAAAGGGAAGTACAAAGGCGGAGATGTTTTAATCCCACTCATCAGCTTTAAACGTTTACAGTTTCCAGTGCGGCATTTGCAATATCAATAAATAAATCGCAAGGGCAGTCGCTAAGTGTATGAAGCATCAACCTAGAAAATCCATGTTTTTCACATGGCCAGTTATATGTCGTCTGTTCCCGTGTCGGAAAACCATCAACATTATTTATTTACGCGCCAGGACGTAAAACTAAAAATATAGTTTATCAAAAAGCATTAGAATAGAGAGAAGCAGTGAAGGGTATAGAGGCTATTAGTTGCTTTCTAGAGCGCGCGTGGTGTTGAGCTCAGTGTTTACTTGAAAATGCTAAGTTGTTCCATAGCGATTTGTAAAAATATAAGTGAAATTCTTGAACCGTATGAAATAAACACTATTATGAAAATATATATTTTGTTTTTATTTAATGAAATTAGTAAAGTCCTTCTCAGGTAAGGCGAGACCAGGGAAATGGGAATTCATTTTTATATGGAGCATATTATACAGGGTGCAAAACATCTGCCACTGGGCAAATGAAGTCATACCATACGTGTTAATGCTACTAGGGCCAGATATTCGACTAGCTGTTTTATTCTCTGAAATCATTCTCCAACTGTACGGTATCAGAACGATTTGAAGTATTGATCTAAGAAATAAGACTTTTCAAAGTAAAATAAATAATTTATCAAAAACTCACATCAATTAATTAAATATTCAAATTGTTTACCATTAGCTTCCATACAATGAAATAAGTTTTGTTCGAAACGATGGCGCACATTTTGCAGCATTTTTTTTTTTTTTAAAAGATATGAATTCAATAATCAACAAAATGAAAACATATTGAAGCCAACTGAGAAAACACTTCATAATTAAGTCGGAAATCGTTTCACGAATTGGGACTGGAATATTTTTGTGGCATCATTAATGATTTGATTTTCTTACCTGGTAATCTGATTAGAGATATGTACGTATTTGGACTTTTTGGAGATTTTTATCGATCAAGTGTTACCGCATGTTATTGGAAATACTGCAAATTATATCGAGGATAATTTAGATTGAGTTTCAGCAAGATTGAGCTCCTTCGCAATACGCTTTGACACTACAAGTGCCATGAAAACACCACTTCATTTTCAAATACTTAGTTAAGAATATTTCGAGAACTAATGCATAAAATGAAAAAAACAATTACTGTGCTGAAATCAGTATAAAAATACCTTTCAAATGAGGTATCACTCAACCCATCTTCCCTATTCAAAATTTGGGGGTGAGGGTTGTAGTAGCAAGGGTTGAAGCGCTATGCGTCCGTAACCTACATCTTAAGTTGTCCCCCTTGAAACAGAATGTCCGAGCATTTCTATCGAAAAAAATTATTTCGTCTGTAATCTCGTCTGTTTCGTTTTCAAATGGCCACCCTGTATGTTCCAGTTCAAATTGCATAGGTAGGTATTCATACATAAGATAGGTCAGCTTTACAAAATAAAGAGTGCTTCAAAGCAATGATGAGGCGGTACGAAGTTCGCCGGGTCAGCTAGTATAATATAGTTCATTTATCTCTGTTACATCAACTGATAATTTGTATATAAACAAAATATAGATGAACGTAGGCTACATAAAAGAAAAATAGTACTATAAACAAAATAAAACTCATTGCTGTGTGAGTTAAAATTCGATAAGGCACTGAAAGAAGAAAACTTTTCTGACTCGACAAAAGCTGTATTTTTTTGAGTTCAGAATATACCAGAAGAGAACAATTAGATCATACCCTAGAATACTCACCAATTCCTCTCAAAAAGTTTTTGTGCTCTATCCATATATTCACAAAGGCATTTTGGTATGAAGTTAACAGTATCATATTTTGTGGGAGGAGCCTGAAAATAATATATTTTTATTGCTAATGGTACTCAAGAATTTACTGAATGATAGTCAATGCACCGAGGTGTAAAACTAACCAAACCTATATACACTGCTCAACAATTGATACTTTACTTTTTCTAAATTTATTTCTGAAATATTCGCTCCAAGATTATAAATTTAGTCAGATATCAGAGTATTTTCAGTTGATAATATGGTTCAATTGAGAAAAGAATGAAAAAATGGAAAATTGGAGAGAAAAAAAGACTTTATTAGGAACACTCAAAACTCGAATAACATAAAAATTTTATGATGAAACCACAAGAAAGCTGAAGTTTGGGTTAAGCTAGTACCTAGTTGGTCCCCCACAAGCTCGTCTCAAGCATTCTACCCTACGAGGTATACTTTCAATCAAAGGATTTATAAAATTTTGGGGCAAATTCGTCCAAATATCCCGTAAAGCGTTAGAAAGGTCCTCCAGGTTATTGATCGGTTGTTCTAAGGTTGACCATTGTCTAGAAATCTCAGATCAGACATGTTAGATGCAATTCATGTCTGGAGAGCGAGCTGGCCAGTCCATCCTGTCAATAGCATGAGTTTCTAGCGCTTCATTAACCAGACCACTACGGTGTGGACGGGCATTATCGTCAATTAAAATGAAATTCTCGCCCAAGGCAGCCGCAAACGGAACAATTATGGGTTCAATAATCATATCGTGATATCTCTGGCTGGTCATTGTGGTGTTCTGCAGAACAACCAACTCTGTGCGTTGGTTCAAACAAATGCCTCCCCATAGACATATAGAACCTCCGCCAAAAGCTGTTGTGGGTACCATAAACTGTTCTGCATACTTTCGACCTTTTTCCCTCCAAGCAAGAATACGTCCATCGGAGTTGACCAAACGAAATCTAGACTCATCCGTAAATAAACATGGGCTCCAATCTTCAACTGTCCAATTACGGTGCTCCTCAGCCATTGCCGTCGATGAACCCGGTGTTCCCTATTTAAACGGGGATGTTGTACCCTCCTACGTGCTCTCAAACCACGAACATGTAGTCGTCGTCTTACAGTCTGGTTCGAAATTAGAACTCCTGTTGCAACTCTCAGTGATCTATTGAGCCGCGAAGCCGGGTAAGTGGGATTTCTCTTAGCATTGAGGATCAAAAGACGATCTTGGGCAGCTGTTGTACTGCACTGCCGACCTTAGAAAACATATAAAGTACAAATATTCACGAGATAATTTGAAAAAAATACAAATGGAGAGAAGGTCATAAGTGATCCCTAGCAATTGTTGATCAGTGTACATTAAAGTAGTACTAGTAGTAACTGTCTTTTATTGCAAGCAATTGGCCATCGACCTGAGGTCCTTCAGCCAATTAAAAATACACAGTAATATATCAATAATTTTACAAAAATTTCGACATTAAACATTACTCAATTTGTTTATGAGAGTATCGGTTGGATGTTTTCTATTAGAAATTTTCGTCTATATGATATGATCACTTATTCCAATTTCGACAACCTTGTATAAAATTTTTTATTCAGATTCTTCATTCTTTCCTTGACTGGTTCAATTCCTGTAGCTGAGTGAAGAAGTCTGTTAGGAGAATTATGTAGAACATTGTTTGGGTTCCTCATTTTAGTGATGATTCTCAGTGCTGTGGTTTCAGCCACCTCCAGATTTTTAATTGCCGGTGCTTTGGAATTGGCAGATAGTGGATGGTCATACTCAAATAAGAGTTGACATATAATACACTGAGTATTCCTTGTATAATTGAATGCTCGGCATTAGAATATGAAATGCACAAGAACAAAAAATTAATTATCATATGCAAATAGCAATCATCAATAGAGCCTTTATAGAAGTAATTTCCCCAGGTGGACTCAAGATTGCAGTAGTGAAACCTGTACACGAAAAAGGTTGCAAAGAAGATGTGAACAACTATAGTCCAGTAAACATGCTCTCATCTAGAACCAAAATATTCGAAAAAGTACTAGTAAATCGATTAATCCCATTCTTTAAAAAGCATAATATCTTATCAAGACACCAACATGGTTTTGTAACAGGGAAAAGTACTGAAACAGCTATCTAAGAGTTTACAAAGATGATACTTGATGCGCTGGATTCTGGAAATATACCAGCTGCACTATTTCTGGACATGTTAAAGGCGATTGAATATGGAATCCGAGACAACCAGTTAAAATTGATGAAAATCTACCTGACAAACAGAACACAAAAGGTAATTTTGAAAACTGAAGTTAACACATATATATCTGAGGCAAAACAAAAACTGATGGGGGTAATAAGGGAAGAAGCAACCAGGAAATAGAGTTCAACATTACCATCTATGCTGATGATATAAGCATTATAATATCCATAAAAAGCAAAGAAACAGTGACATATAATTGTGAATCAATTATGAAAGAGGTAGATAAATGTTGCAACACTAACAAACTTGAAGTCAATACAAGCAAAACAGAGTTTGCCATATTCCACACAGATAGAAGTAGATATTCTTTACCTCAATACTTCCAACTCAATAATACTATTATGAAAACATCAGAACAATTTAAATTTCTAAGAATCTGGCTAGACTCCAACATGAAGTCGAACCATCAAGTCGACAACAGGAACAGGAAGCTCAACAGCCTCAATGTCATGAAATACCACGTCCAACAAGGTACAATGAAACTTTCGTACACATCCAACTTCCACGCAACTTTATCATACGGTATTTATTGGGTAACCAGTGCATCTCTGAAAAAAATAACTCGAGCACAAAAGCGAGCCATCCAAGTTATGTATAAAATGAAATATACAGAAACATGTAGAGGTGGCACCATTTACTTTGACACTGTTTCATTTCATATCTTTTATAACTGGAGTTTGATTCGAAATAAAGATTGTTATTATCATTATTAGCTGATAGAAGGTTTCATGCATTTATTGACAATA
Source organism: Micraspis discolor (assembly GCA_030674115.1). Classification (NCBI taxonomy): domain Eukaryota; kingdom Metazoa; phylum Arthropoda; class Insecta; order Coleoptera; family Coccinellidae; genus Micraspis; species Micraspis discolor. The sequence continues at coordinate 854,381 of JARTUT010000878.1, read as the reverse complement.
AGAGTAGCAATTTCAAAACTTTGAAAAACGGTCTTCCTCAAGGATCAGTTCTAGCTCCTTTAATCTTCCTTTTATGTCATTTTATGTCATGGTATGTTGTCTGGTCCAGGTGCAGGTTGCTTTATGTAGTTATTGGTAGAATTCTATTTCATAAATTTCAATCTTTTCTGCCACATCTGTCACACTGTTTTTGAAATAGTCCTTGTACCAAGAATTGACTTCCTAATAGGTATCTTTTTCGTAATTGTATTTTTTGGCATATGTGAATATGTTCTTGTAGTGAATCCAACATTTTGTCACAGAATGTCTTCTCGGAAGATATGTGCTTGGTCCTTGTGACATCAGCTTCGATTAATAATATAATCAATAGACTTGATATCGAATTGTAACTTATATTGTGTAAAATGGCATATGCTAAATAAATAAAAGGCAACTGAATTACTTCATGAGATGAATAATCATTATGAGGAGATCGAACAACTTACCAATGAGTATAAACAGCAAGGCTCATAGAGGTCGTTTTTTCTTGATCGCAAAGCCACAGGTACCAAAATTTCATTGATGTGCTCTGAACTATTTACATCGAAGAGGTAGATCTGTTCACCTCCCATATTCACCAGCATCTCTGTACCAGCAGAATTAAAGGCAATATAAGTAGCAGCTAATTTGAAATTCATCAAACTGAAATTTTCTTTAGCTAGATGTCCCGGAGAATAATATTGCACACAATTGGTATCTGTTAGCACTGCCGATGATCTTTTAAGAGAATCTGCAGTAAGGCTTTTAGTGAGCTAAAATCATAAAGAGACAGACCTAATTCATCAAGAAATTTGATTTGATTCGATAGTCAGTCAAATTGCCAATGCAATTAATTTCTAATCAAATTCCCTTATTTTCTGAGAGTTAATAATTAGGACTGAATCCAGTTAGTTGAGATTGAAATTTTTCATAAAAATTACGAAGTTCAATAAATGTAAATTAGAGACTTATTGTTTGGAATCGAGGACTCCGGATGAGGCATCAGGATTGAACCCACCAAACATTCAGAATATAGTCTGTATATTTTTAGTTAGTCACTCAATTAGCCATGACTTACGTATCTTGCGTTGGTACCCTTGCTTTCGGACATTTCTTCGGATCACGACGTTGCCAGTTATCAAGTGTCATTTGGATAGTGTGAAAGAAAATAATCCTAAATGTCATCTGATATTTATTGTGAAATATTTAGTAATATCTTCACAAGAGTTCAAAATTCATAAAAAAGTGTAGAACTTATGTTAGGTATACCAACATAGAGATGCTTCTGAACGAGGAACTATTGATCAACATTCGATATGCAGACGATACTGTGATATTTACTGGCAACATGAATAGCTTGCAGGAGCTAATGGACCGAATAAATGAAGTAGGCAGTCGATATGTTTAAAAATTAATATCAACAAAACTAAGTTTATGGTAATTAGTAAAGAAACAGGTGGAAGGTAACATACTGAAGTTTGACCACGCCAAGCGCGCCGAAATTGTCATATTAAGTGTCAGGAGATGCAATGCTGAGATTTTGATGTTAGCAATCCTGACTTAGTTGAAGTCCTCTATTGCATATTCAAAATTTAGAAAAAAAATGGGACCCTACTTACAGTCATGGATGTAACTGCAACTTTCCTCCTGTCATATAATCGCACAAAACAATCGTTCACGCCTATAGCTATATGATTTGGATTTGTTGGATTCACTTGTATGCATTTCACTTCTGTTGCATAACTCAAATCAACAAAAACTTTTGCTTGTTCCTTACAATCATGAGGCTCCCTCATATCATATTGTCTGAAAATGGATTTATTGTTTTGATAACAATGACACAACAATGAAATGAATTCAAATTGCATGATCATTGCATGATGTTGCAGGTTTCTGGAAACTGTTCAACCAGTGGCATACATAGGGGATATAGAATAGTGTTCAATTCGTCGAAGATTATATCGTTCCAAAAATAACACAATACAGTAGTATATATCGGCTCAAGGAACCAAATGAAAAACTTATTATTCTTTCATCGACGTTTCGGAAACTTTTAATTCCTTCTTCAGGCTACGAAAATAGGAAAACACAATCAATTGAGCACTCAGAAAGAATCATAAGGAATACAAAAGTCAAAAAATATAAAAATAATAACAATGATAAGTACACATACGTCATAAAATAAAATAAAAATAATAAATAAAAACATCTATCAAAACTCGAAATCTGGTTAGAACCACTATGTGAGTTCACCACTAATGCCATATATACAAATACTTACAATACTAAGCCATCTTCACCAGCTGACCAGAATAGTAATGGTTGATCTGGAGCAGTTGCTAATCTTTTTACTCTTGCAATATGACAAGAACATTGTAAAAGAGGAGACTCCTTGGCCACTGCTTGATTAACATTTTGCACAATAACTTTGCAATCACCAGCAGCAGTTGCTATTATGGAGTCATTCGTATCCAGGAACTATAAGAGAAGTTCAATAATTTGCAGTATGTAAATACATAAGTGTATCAATGTTTAAATAGTCGCTTTCCAACTAAGGCATACCAGGAGAGCTCCTGGTGGTCTCCAGTCATCTCTAGCTCTTTTGTCAAGCACTGGCCATGCCTTTCTCTTTCATAAAGAAGAAAACCTCCAAAGCTTCAAGCCCCAGAGTCACATACACCAGACTGGAAAGCGACTACCAATTAATTTGTATTCTCGTACTCACTTTCACTGAAAAAATATTTCCTACATGAGGAGTAGGAATTACTTCTAATTTCTTATGATGGAATGGGTCCCAATATATAACATTCGTATCATCTGAGCCAGAAGCCAAATGTCTTCCATCTGCAGACCATTGTAAACAATTGACACATCCACTATGCCCCTTAAGTTCATATTCCAACCCTAACCGTTTCAGTAAATGACTCGTGAAGTGGCATTGCTTTTGAAATACGTTTGCGTATGCATCATGGACTTCTCTACATCTAAGCAATCTTAAAACATCGTGATCCTTCTTCCATTTCTTGGCTTTTCTTTCCATTAGAGAAATGACAGCAGTAGAACGATATAATATATCAGGCTATATTACCTTCTACTGCACTCATTAAGCTCGGAATTAAATTTATATATGAGTAAAAAATGAGCTTATTTTGAAACTTTCTAAAATGCTGTAGTATTGTTGTTTTTTGTTTTTAAAACTTCAAATTGACAGTGATGTCCTTGAATATTATGCTCTTCTAATGACAAATGACCGCTACAAGTGACAGCTGTCATTGTCACATAATCAGCTGGCATTTCGTAAAGCTCATAGATGGCGCATCAGTACCTATCAGCAGTAATACAAAATTTTTTCATGAAATTGTTTCTTCAATGATGCGAACGAAAATCAACTTTTCCCCAATGGAAATTAAGTTGTAAATTACTGATTTGACGTTCCCAAAAATTCCCCGTATTGGTAACCTCTACGTCGATGTCCGCGGTATAATTTCCTCTCTAGTGGAATTATACAGGGTGTCCCGTAACTCAAGGTCAAGCGGTTACTGGGCGATACGCCTGGTTATACCAATTCTAGCAAAAATTTTTAAAAAGTCACTTGGTTAAGTGGTAATAGGTATATTTTTGAAAATGTTGAAAATTAACACCCTACACACTACATCCTTAGGTTTGGTATAAACAAATTTTCCATCTTTGTAGTAATTTTTTTTAACGTATTCCTAAATAACCATGCTATTGATTACAGTCACAAATCCATTGTTAGGTGCAATTGTTTTAGTAAAAAAAATATAAATTTCGTTTAGACATGGTTTAAAAATATGTTTTCAACTAACTTTAACACTACATCTTTAAAAAAAATGTACCGGACTACCCTCGGCAAGTTACTTTACAAAATGGGCCATTAATCAAGATTAGAAAATGGTATAATACTTGCTAGCTACCTTTCATAAAAAATATTATGAATATTTTCAACTGATTATCGAACCATTAAAATTTTCTATTGATTTTGAATATACTTAGTCTTTAATGCAGCCCCAGTAAAAATAAATCAAGTGGGTTTAGGTCCGGAGAATGCGGAGGCCACAAAATTGAACCAAGGCGCCCAATCCCCTATCAGGATATTCATTATTTGAATAGTCACGTACGGGGCGAGCATAATGGGCTGGGCAACCATCTTGTTGAAACCACTTGTTTCGATAGATGTTGAGTGGTACGTTTTCTGATAAATGCGGTAAATCCATTTTGTGAGAAATCAAAGTAGTTGTTGCCAATAAAGTTACCTACATCTCTTGTCTTCGCACTGACGCCATTACAGTCTGATTCTTCATTGTATACGTTGTTTACTGAGTGTTTAATATGCCTTCGACAATCGTGAGTCCCGCTGATTGTGAAGTACGGGCTGTTATACGATTTCTTAGTGCTAAAGGCGTAAAACCGATCTACATTCATTGTGAGATCTGTGAAGTTTACGGACAAAACATTATGAGTGATGGAATGGTAAGGAAATGGGTGAGAGCATTTAAAGACGGCCGCACAAATGTGCATGATGAAGAACGGAGTGGGCGTCCTTCGGTCGTTAATGAAGATTTGGTACAAAAAATGGACGAAAAGCCCTAATCTGGCACCCAGCGACTACCATTTGTTTCTGCACTTGAAGAAACACCTGGGCGGTCAGCGTCTGCAAGACGAAGTCAAAACATTTGTGACACAGTGGTTAACAAGTCAGGCGGCAGAATTTTATGAGGAGGATATCAAGAAACTTGTGCCACGTTATGACAAGTGCGTCAATATTCACGGAAATTATGTTGAAAAGTAGATTAAGATACAGGCTTTCATGTAAAAATAAAATTATTGCGATATCTTTACACGTCTTTTTTTAATTCCAAAACGGTACTTAATAAAAAAACATGCTTACCACTGAACCAAATGACTTTTTTAATTTTTGCTAGTACTGGTATCACCAAGCGTATCGCCCACTAACCGCTTGACGTTGAGTTACGGGACACCCAGTATACATATGTATATGAATATATTTCAAATCGTAGTACGGTAGATCTTTGAGTAATCCTTAGAGTGACTCCCCGTTTAAGTCGAAATTCTTTATTTACTATTTGCAGCGTACCTAATATATCTTGAATTTCAGAAATGTCGCCGATAAAACTAACTTATTGGTTTTGTCGGCTAGCACGCTTTATCGCTGTTAAACGAGCACGTCAAATAATTTAAATAAGAAAAAACAGCGTGAATCTGAGTAGGTATGCATCGAATATCGCAAGGAGTTATTAAGTTGGAATCGTCATAAATAATTTTCCAATGAGTGTTCCGTGTACAGAAGCCATCAGCTTTGTAATTTAACGCCGGCTGCTATGTAATGTTTAAAGTTGGGTCAAATTGTGTAAAGATGGAAGCCATACCAGACCATTATCATTCAGGTGATATTACAGTTTTGCGCTTCAAATTGTGGGAATTACCAGCTGGTTGGCCCCAACTTAGTCGGATGCCGAGTTACGACTGAAGCAGTCACCTTCATTAAAGGTTTTATCCATGTTACCAACCCACTTAAATAAGCAATGTTGTTGGATAAAATGGAAGCATTGCTTCGTTATGTCCAATAATAATTTCTTTTTCGATATTCATCATATACAAGGTGTCCAGAAAGGGTATCGGGTATTTGTAAGTTGAATAAAACAGAAAATGTTTGTGAGCATTGAAAAAGTTTATTGTTTATTCTCAACATATGAATTGGAGATAGTCCTGTTTCGAATACCTAGTATTTGCTTCCCGTGGATGTTGCCATTTAGAACAAAACGCAAAAGCGATGCTGTGAGAGCTGACTAACTTACTCTTAGTAAACAGCTCGTGACTGTGAGAATATAACGCAAAAGGCATTGAATGAAAGTTAATATTCGTTGCGCTCTTATCCTTGTGGAAAACCGAGCTATTATTCTGCTGAAATGTAATGTTGGAAAGCCGAGCACGTAATGTTCATAACGTCCATATATTTTTGTTGAAATGTCGAATATCTTATGAGATATTGAGTATTAAAACAAAATGTTTCTTAATTTTTCAGCGTGAGGGTTTCTACGAAATTTCGCCAGCTTATTCAACGGAGAATAAGCCTCTCCAGATCTCACGTATGTGCTTTTCAAGATTGTTGTCATTTATTTCGACCAGACTTTCACACACAAACTCCAGTAGGAATCGTAAAAATTATATCCGTAAATGGAATGTTAATGTTCATCTAATACATGGAATGAACATAATTTATTCAAGCAACGCACAGTATTTTTCCACATTTATTTTCTGTATCAGTAAGGGAGCAACACAATTTATAATAGAGTAATGTTTGAATAAATAATTCTAATAAGTGGTTTTATGTGCTTTTCGAATTCTACGGAATAACTGTTATTCCATTGCAGCCAGTTATATTATTCTCGACCCAACTGAATTTTTCATGCGGTCAGGCAGGTAGCCAGTGGTCATTTAAACGGTTATTACTGTTTATCATTACTGCTGAAATAATCATTGATTTGGAGTGTTGGTGTTTTTCCCACGGTGGTTTGAAGGATGGCGATCAGAAAACATGGATCATATCATTTATCATGTAGAAAAATGTACAAGGAATAATACAATCATTTTCTGAGGTCTTCCACAACCGCCATTTCGAATATATGTATATATATATTCCGAGAAAAAATTAGAAACCCCGTTTAAAATAAAATTAAAATTCTACACAGAAAAAATTAATTTTTTCTAATTTCTACAAATGAAGTGACACTTTTCAAAGCTCATCGACAATTTGAAACGTCCTACTTTTCGTAGCTAGTTGAGAAGAGTGAAATATTTCGCTACTGGTTTGGAGATGTAAATTTCCCATTCATTATGAAATTAACAGAATCCTTATAGAACTAAACTACTTGAACGACACATATAAAATTCTTTACCTATAATTCATTAAAGTTGACAGTGGCGGATTTACAAATTTGCCGCTAGTAGGCCAGTCAATTTTTGAAGCCCCTACTGACTTTTGAAATTCAATACGTTAGTTTAATCCCGTTATTAGTACGATTGTGAACTTAATGATATTTCTGTCAGTTACTAGATTATTTTTGCAACCCGCTATGTATTGAAGAGTTTAATGTTGACCTAACAAATTTATTTGACAGGCAAAACAAAAAACCCCCGACTTTAAAGCTTGAAACCTCTGTAACTTTTAAACGGCTTTATAGATTTTCATCAAACATGTCAAACTATAGATCATCCGTGTAGGAATCGACAGGGGAAATCCCAGCATGTATCATGTTCGGTCGAGAGATGAGACTGCCTTGTGACCTGGAGTTTGGGTGTACCCCTGGAACGGATATTGTGGGTGAGGATTACGTGAGCAATCTGAAGGGGAGATTGCACTACATCCATGAGAGGGTCCGGAAAAACCTGCAAATTGCAAGTGATCGCATGGAGACTCGTTACGACATCAAGGCAGCAGAAGGTGGATACGAGGTAGGAGATTTGGTATGGTTGTTCAGCCCCCAGAGGAGAAGAGGGCTATCCCCAAAGTTACAGAAGGATTGGGAAGGACCATATAAGGTTGTGAAGAGGATCAACGACGTAGTCTACCGCATCCAAAAATTGCCAAGAGGAAAGAAACGTGTAGTTCATGTGAATCGCCTGGCAAGGTATGAGGCCGATCATAACGCTCAGGACGAGGCGGGAGTGGGAAGGACTACAACTCAGACCCCATGTCAAGAGGAATTGAGCTTTAATCAGTTCATGGCAAATTATGGAGAAACCGAAAAAGCGAGGTTCGGGATCACAACCGAGGAGCAACAAGATCTGTTTACGGTACCGGTAGACTACTCATTGGCGCACTGTGTAGCTGAAGATCTCAACATGTCCAAAGGGATAGCTCTCCTCTTCAAGAAGAAATTTGGTCGTGTAACAGACCTCATGGGACAACAACCTTCCCTTAACCGAATCCTGAAGTTGACCGATGGACCTCGTTACCTCTTCTATATGGTAACCAAGAAAAAATCTTATGGAAAGCCAACTTACCAAGCCATGTGGAGCACCTTGATGAACCTTAGAGACGAGCTGGCTAGAGTAGGTGTGAACAAGCTTGCAATTCCCAAGCTGGGTTGTGGACTGGATCGTCTGAACTGGAGAGTAGTTCGTAACATGCTGGAGGTAGTTTTCCAGAATACCGATGTCCGAATACGGGTTTGTAGTTTCAACCCGAAAGGCGGTCCCGTAAAGAAAACGGTATCCTGCTATTTCGATCAACAAGGTTCTGCAGAAATGGGAGCGCTTGCAGATTCAGTCATGAAGGAAAAGTTCGGGGACCGAACGTTCTTTTAAGGAGGGAGCAATGTAACAAAACCGAATATGAACCGTCTAATTACTACTACGTCAACAGAGGAGTTCCGCTTCATGCGCCGACAAAGGGATTAAGAACATGAAAGGGACCGCTCGCTATAAAGCTGTCACATAAAAACGATTAATGGTGGCATATTTATGGCAATTTAAAGAGGCCGCTACGAATTGTTCTGGAATGTGAAGCATCTTTCTGGTAACTTCTAGAAAAACAGCGCCGGATATAAATCACTGAAGCCGATTCATGGATTCATTCATGAATAGAACTTGCCGACGAATAAACAGATGTTCCTAGTGAAATTCTGTAGATAAATTGTGTATATAAATTATTGATTATTGTTAGTTAAGTGTGAATATAAATTAGTTTAAAGAAGACTTGTAGTGTTTTTCTAATTCGCTGAGGAAAAACGTAACAATATGAACACAGACAAAATAATGAGTGGTCAGAAAACATCATTGTTATTGTTACATATCTTTTATTGCACTTAACAGTTTAGAAACAATACAAACAATTTCTATTAAAATATAACATGATAACAATCAGTTAATGGTGACAGACAATGAGATCAAATAAGTTTTACATTATTTTCTTGCGAGATTTTAAATTTGCAAAATCATCAATTATATCGTCGTATGAAATCTTTTTCATAAGTTCTGACTCTATGCACAAGAGAGATAAAGCATTAAGCTTTTCTTGACTTAAAGTAGATCGTAGATAGTTTTCAACCCGTTTTAAGCTTCTCTCAGCTGAACAATTTGTCACCGCTGTGCACAGAGCCATGCGAAGTGCTATATCCAAGTTTGGATGAATATGCTCCAAATTCTGTTTTCGCAGAAACAAAGATAGACTTTGTAATGATCCAGAATCTGGTTTTATCGAAATTCTTTCAGAAGAAAGGTGGCATTGAAAATGTAAGCATTCCTAAACTAAATCAGATTCTAAATCATTAGGATACATTTTTGCCAACGAAATGGCTTTTTTCGTTAGGGTCGATGGTAACAATTCACTCATTTTGGTTAGAAATGAAAACTTCTCGTTAAACTCGTTGTAGGCCTTTTGCCGTTTCTCTAACTCGGAAACGAGCCGATCTACGAGGACGAGAATCGTATTAACCCTAAAAGATTCACTTACAGTCATTATAATAACTTCTTCAGATGTTTCATCAAATCTTTTTTTTTCTTGTCGGTTGTCTTTTTCCAATCTCTATTGTATTTTGCTTCGATACGCTTAATTTCATCGCTTTTTCTTTCGAAATAATTAAAATTCTCTCGTTCAGCTACAAAAAACTTACGGAGTGATTCGTATTCATTTTGTTTATTCTTTCCAAAAAAACATTCCATACAACTACTGTTACCGCCGTTTCCAGTTTCTCCGAAGATCCTATGTTACAATTTTTTTATTTTATTTTTATTGGAACGCTATTGGAATATTTTAAAATTCATGATCACATAAGTACCTAAGTGTATATTACAGTGCGTGGACTTCAGATTTTGACCAATAGTGGGATAAAAAGTAGCCTATATGTTGGGGTCTGAGCTATACTAGTAATGCAAAGTTTGATCAAAATCGGTCTAGTAGTTTTGGTGTGATTGAGCAACAATCCAAACAACTAAACATCCAAACTCACTTCCACATTTATAAAATATTAGTGAGATCATAATGATTTGAACCATCCAAGAATAGTGAAAAGTTCGCCCGCAAAATTCAATATTTGACACGACCATCAACAACGTCTGCCTTCACGCGTCTGCCGCGTTCCGGTTGCTCACTCGAGTATCTGCCCCCGCTCCGCACTTCACCAGCGCTATTGCCGCCCCATAACCGCCGAATTAAAGAAATAAATATGTGGTCCTCCACCAATTACTTTAAAGAATATCCATGAAAAGTTTAAAGAGATTGGATCACGGAATCAGGTAGTTCCATACAAACGTTGACCCCCTTAAGGGTACAATTTTGATAAATATTTTATGCTAAATGTTAAACCGGACTTCAAACTACACAATTCAAGGAGATTCATGTAAAAGTGCCCAGTAGTTTTTGCGTGATGTTCATTCAAACACACGGATAGACAGACAAACAAGAAATTCTACTCAGTTACTCATCTTAAGCCATCCTAGCGAATTTTTCTTCGAATATTTTTAATGTACAGACTATTTTAGGTTTACGATTTTATTATAGTATAGATTGTGTACACGTATAATTATAAAATAAAAATCTGTAAAAAAAAATTTTGCTAAATGTTCCGCCCCTCTAAATCTGCCACCCTAGGCACCGGCCTACTTGGCCTACTGGTAAATCCGCCACTGAAAGTTGATGTACTACATATTATGAAGATCAACAGATTAATTGTTTAGGTAAATTTAGGGAGTTAATGGGAAAATTATTCATTAATATTGGTTACACAATTTGAACAATTAGTGATATTGATCCAAGCGAACAGCGTTTTTGGCGCTCTTGTTCACCCGAACAGAGTGCCTATCATTTTGCCCGAATGTCTGTAATTTTGGAATATCGAGCCGAAAATGGTCTCAATCGATTGGGTTCGACTCCCTGATTAAGAATTCGTGGCGAAAGTTGAGTCTGTCCGGCCGTCCGGCCGTATCCTCTCTAGCATCCAAAAGGAATCAGCTAGAGTTTTCATATTTTCAGAATAGGTTAATTGTCCAAATATCTCGGTCAAGTTCGTTATTGGGCCAAATCCGTCGGATGGTTCAGTAGTTATGAGCATCTGAAATTTTGTTTCCTCAATAACTACTAGAATATCCATCCGATCAAGTTGATACTTGGAACGTTATTGAGGGAGGCTGAAACGAAACGGCTTGCAAAATTTCGCAGAAATCGTCACGCTAGAAAACTTTTCAAAAATTCCCAAAAAAAAAATTTTCAATACTCAATATCTCCTAAGACTTCATTTAGATTCAAATAAAAATCCGTATATATATTGAGGTTACCGATATCTTACTCATCCTCAAATTTCATTGTCGTAGCTTTCCCCCTTCTGAAGATATGATCATTTTTTGCATTTACTCAAGAGAAAAATAGAAATGTCATGAAGTCCGAGCTTTGTCATTGAAAGATTTGCCATCACAGATCGATATTCGTTTGACAACTTGCGGACCTAAGCACAGACGTAATATTAATAAAAAAATTTTTATCATAGAGAAAGAATTTGATGGCGTTGTCAAAACTCAGAAAAGCAATGACGTAAGTTTTGAGGAGAAGCATAGGACAAAATTTGGTGAAAATTATGAGTACCTAGTTATTTTCAAATTGAGATAAAGGTTTGTTTATTCATAAGGCTTTCATATTTACATAACATTGTCCCTTAGTACGGAAAAAGACTATTGTTCACTTGATCAGAGAGCTTATAGATTTGTTAAGGTTTGAATATTTACTCGCAAGTAGGTCAACAAGAGCGCCAAAGCAATCTGACCTCACGTCAGTGCTTTCTAAATTTTTTTTGTAAAAATATACCTAAACTTTGCTTACAAAACAAATGTCAGCAGGGATTGGTGACGGGATGCCATACAATTCGGCGAATGACATGAAAGCCTAGTGAAAAAACCGCAAGAGTCGTTGTGTGTTCAAAAATAAGCTTAAATATATTTGAGGGACTTCTTCAAGTTGCCCACGAATGTGAAAATAAAAATACAAAAGCAGAAAAAAGAACTGAATACAAGAAATACGTATCACATTTGTTTGAAATTTATAACCCATTCCAAGAATGAATCGGAAACATCATGAATAGACCTAAAACCATCCTGAAACATATATATGGGACAATTATTGATGAGATGAGGTATTGTTACTTCTGCATATGCACATTCACAACTCACATAATCGCAATCGTAATCGGTGTGATGAAAGTAAATTCTAAATTGTCATTCTGATTGTTTGATCGGGGTTCACTCGTCACATTACATGATATGTAAAAGAGAATAATTGGTTATCATCTATTATCCTGCCAATATTTATTCTGTCATCAAGCTCTCTATTATGTAATTTCTGTCGGTGGCAGGTCACTCATTTGTCTATATTTACCTCATCAGTCAGTATTATGTCAAATAACATTTGATATTAATCTTGCGATTTTGTACAGTATAAGGTAAATACCATTATTCCTCGATTGATATCGGGCAGTTAAGGAAGCAATTGAATGATAATAATATTACAGTAAAACCCAGAATGCTCATTTTTTACACAAGCAGCCATCATCTAAAAATTTTGTGAAGCATCTATATTCAAGTATTTAACCATAAACAGTTTGAAAAATATAGAAGCACACTGAAATGAAATTAAGATATACTACGCGCTTGTTCTCCAATGATAGGTTTCTTAAACGAATTCGATTCTAGGATATCACGGAATTTTTTTTTATTAAAGTCTCCAATTCTACCTATTACTTGCACAAGTGAAATGGGCCTATAGTTTTATGCATCCATTCTTACATCTTTGTTGCGATATTCTCGCAACAAAGGACAGTTCTTGGAATTTGGGGCAGCGGCCGTTACTTCCAAGAATGCCTTCTGTCGGACGGAATTTTGGAAATCCCTAAACTTAGCTACCTGAACTTTTCTACACGTCCGACCTCTTTCAATTATTCAAATTCATTCTCTCGACACTTCTCAAAGTGGTCACTTTTACAAGTCAATTCTCTCTCAAGACGCTCTCGTGCACAGTACTTCAAGTAAGTTCTCTTTTATCAATTTACTTTTCACGAGTCTATAACGGCACTCAGAACTACAAGTTCCTCTTAAAATCTCTCAAAATAATCTGTTTTCGGGTCAGTTAGCAACCCTAGTTCATGTGTATATGTATTACTCAGTTGAAATTCTCTACGTAAAAGAAAAAGGTTGTGAATTGTGAACCTGTGACGCAATTACATATCGCCAAGGCACAATTCATCAGTGGAAGTTTGTGAAGCTTTATCCAAAGTGCCTGCACCTTATTCAGAGAAATCTACCCTCGACGATTGAAGCAAAGCTGTGGTGAACTCCAAACAACAAATAAGGTCAGATCTCTTTATCATTTATATTACCAGAAGTACCCAAGATTGAGCAGTGAAGTTCAAATCCTTGGTTATTATAGACACCTAAAAACTCTTTCTGTGAGTGTAAACTCAAGTGCCGAACATTGTGTAACTATTCTTATCTGTGAATACATAATTCTATTATAACTACAAACTTGTTTTTATTCACCTTGCAAACATCCTTTCTACTAAAGATAATTTTTGGATCTACTGCTATAGTATAACCAGCGACTCAGGAAGTCCGCTGCCCTTCATTAAGCGGGTGATTATTATTATTTCTAATTTTGTACCCGCACAACCTTCCTTATAAAAAGTCTTTCAATTAGAATTTTGTTCTTTAATTGTGACCACATCTATCACATGACAGCATTGACAGTTAGTTTTTTGGCATATTCGTGGTAGTTGCTTTGGCAATCGTTACAATATATCAATTTCGCTCGAAAATCGCATTGAGATAATTAAAACTCTCTATAAGAATGGTGGTTCTATTAAAATTACGTTCCGTAAAATTCGTGATGTTTTCGGACAACATAATCGACCTTGTGACACCGCTATTAAGAATTTGGTCGCTAAATTTGAGTCAACGGGCTAGGTGCAAAATGTGCGAACACCAACGCATGTTCGACCGGGCCGTTCAACTGAAAACATCGCAGCCGTGAGCCACTTGAAAAGATCCAAATTTGTCAATTTCTCGACGTTCTCAACAACTGGAGTTATCACCCAAACCACCACATGGCGAATTTTGGATAAGGATTTGGCTTTTAAGGTGTACAAGATTCAACTAGTACAGGAATTGAAGCCGACCGACCTTACACATCGCCGTAGATTTACTCAATTCATTCTGGAACAAATCTCTGGTTTTTTTGAAAAAATAATTTTTTCAGACGTAGTCCATTTTCACGTGTCAGGGTATGTCAACAAGCAAAATTGACTCATTTGGGCCTCTGAAAACCCTAGGGTGATTATTGAGAAGCCTTTGCATGCCCAACGTGTCACTGTATGGTGTGCAATGTGGTCTGGAGGCGTGGTTGGGTTTTTTTTAGAGGTGGGCGATTACGAATGATCGGCATAATCGATTATTTCAGTACTACTAATTTTAATAGGTAATCGATTATGGAATTAGTAACTAATAGGTTTTCATAATCGAATGATATTAGTAGTAAGAACAACCTATGGCGTTTTATGATAATATAATATGCATAAATAAAATGCATAATCGTCTCTCGGCTTAGACGAGATACGAGAGACTGCATAATCGTCTCTCGCTCGTATAATCGAGTGATGCATAATCGAGAGATAAACCGAGTGCTGCATAATCGTCTCTCGGCTTAGACGAGATACGAGAGACTGCATAATCGTCTCTCGCTCGTATAATCGAGTGATGCATAATCGAGAGATAAGCTGAGAAGCGATTATGCAGCACTCGATTATACGAGCGAAAGATCGTGTTGTCGTCTATGTCTCGTCCCAACTCCCCATGCAGCTGTACTATACAGATTAGTATTAGCATTGAGTATAAATCTACTTAGATTTATACTCAATGGTATTAGTAACTACTAACCGTTATTTATAATCGAGATATCTCGAGAGATTTCTATCATCGAATGATTTCGTTAGTATATCTCATAATCGCCCACCTCTAGTTTTTTTCGAAGATGAGGCTGGAAATGCGGTCAATGGATTACGCCATCGCGAGATGTTATCAACTCAATTTCAGCCAATCATTGAAGACATGGATTGCACTGACATGTGGTCATATGGTAATATGAATATGGATGGCAACTTGTACAATTTAATTTTTTGTAGATAGATTTCGAAGTGTTTGTGGTTTAATTTGACTCAATTTTTGTGGTTACAACTCACAAAATATGAATGCAATATCTTTTTTTTATGAATCAGTTTACAAATCATACTATTTGCTCACTTCTTTTCTAATGCCTAATTCGTATAATTTAATTATTATTTTGTGATTAATGTGATGCGGTGATTCGATGGAAAGTTCTACGAGTTAAAAGGGTAGAACTTATTTTTTATGAATAATGGCAAGAAACAAAGGATTTGTACACAATTGTGTTAAGATTTTAACAGAGAACAATATCGAAAAATCTCCTAAGCTCACGTCAGTGCTCCAATATTTTTTTTATACGAAAACGCTCAGTTTTCGAGATATCTCGTATGAAACTCAGTAGTTTCATTCAATCAATCAGTCCGCTCACGACATGCAACTCTTTTCTTTAAAAGAAGGGTAGATTATTCCCTGTTTGGTGAAATAATATTCTCGAATACGTAAAGATCATAGATAATATGGGTTGTAAAGAGTTATAAAGCGTGGGAATTTATCGAACAATCACAGATGGTTGAGCGACACGTAATGTGTTTCGTTGTTCTCACTTTTATTATAAAATCACTCTTCACCCCTCGCTTCAGCATATGAAGCCGAAGTACAATAAACACATAGAATATTAAAAAAAAATATGTAAAATAAACACTTGAAACTTTCTAAATTAGGAAAGGTTTACTGAGATATAATAGCCTCAGACAAACACATATCTTGAAATTTGAAAAAAAAACGTAAAAATTTAGAACAAGCAGTTAAATAGAAGTCCTTATTGACCGTTTTACCTTGCGAAACGAATTCATGTGAACACCACCACGAATATCGAAGAAAACAATAAGCATCGTCTTGATTGCATTGATCGAGAAATAACCAGAATGAGCCAGAAGACCCGGCAAGGTAATTTTGCTCCATGACAATGAACCTACACACAAAGCAAAACCGGTTCAGGATACAATCAAAAGGACTTGGCTGGGGGCTGCTCCTTCACCCCCCCGTATTCACCAGACTTGGCTCCTTCCGACGACCATGAGCAGCACTTTGATTCCAACGAGGAGTTCGAAAATTGGATGTCTGGTTGGTTTGCTTTAAAAGACTAACAATTTTGTTGGCGTGGTGTCCACAAATTGCCAGAAAGGTGGTCAAAATGTGTAGAAAACCATGGCCAATACTTGGAATGGAATGTTTTTTACGTTTCCATTAATAATTAGTGTTTTATATTCACGAAGAAACTGATGAGTGCGCAAATTTTATCCACCAACTAAATCATCAAAAATTCAGCGGATTCGATAGCTGATGTTATCAACATATCACATATAATTCGATATTGGCGTGTGGCCATCCTTTGTATTTTCGTATTGTAACGATAATCTAGGGGTTGATCCCCAATTATAGGTCACCCTACGCTATAACAAATCCTGTGACTTTGCGCACATGTTATGTATCCACAAACAAAAATAATTATGACCATGATAGCGCTATATAATTCATGGTATATCGTCACCGATTAAGATTCGAATCGGCTTTGTATACAAGGGGGGTCCAAGAAGTGATCATATAACATGATTGCTTCGGCTATTTAAATACTCGTAGTTTATTATTGATGTTTTTGAAACAAACAAATGTTATGCCGAATTTACTATGAATCGAGCAAACTTATTGAAATTTTTAAGTCAATTCTATCGTATTCCTTACTAAATATATATTAGGTAGTTCGGAAAGTAATTTCTTTTTTTCCCGTCAGAGGACTTCATTACGGTTTTTCGAAACCAACTTCACACTTAAGCCGCATGACCATTAATATGTCTTGAGAGCTGAGATTGCAAGGCTTGTGTGTGAAAAAGTTCTATTAATTCTACACAGTAGTTTTTGGTTGGTGCCCTTTTAAATATGGAGAGCAATAAGCAGCATTTTCGTCATATTTTACTTTTTTACTTCAGAAAAGGTAAAAATGCTGTCCAAGCGAGGAAAAAATTGACGGATGTGTATGGAGAAGGCATGTACACCAGTGCCAGAACTGGTTTGCAAAATTTCGATCCGGCAATTTTGATGTCGAAGATGCACCACGGTCTGGAAGGCCGGTCGAAGCTAACAAAGATGCGATAAAGGCATTAGTTGATGCAAATCGGCGAATAACCACACGAGTGATCGGTGAGAGATTAAATTTGTCGAATTCGACTGTTTTTGGGCATGGGCTTAACCTCGAAGCTCGATGTGTGGGTGCCTCATGTCCTTACGGAACGAAATTTGTGTCGTCGCGTTGACGCGTGTGATTCGCTCCTCAAACGTCAAGAAAATGATCCATTTTTGAAGCGCATTATTACTGGGGACGAAAAATGGATTGTATACAACAATGTTAAACGCAAGAGGTCATGAAGCAGAAAAGATGAACCGGCTCAAAGCGTGTCAAAAGCCAACATTCACCAAAAAAAGGTGATGCTCTCCGTTTGGTGGGATGTCAAAGGAATCGTTTTTTTGAGCTTTTTCCGGACAAAACAACGATTAATTCAGAAGTCTATTGTCATCAGCTGGACAAATTGAATGATTCACTTAAAGAGAAGAGGCCCGAATTAATCAACAGGAAGGGTGTAGTGTTCCACCCGGATTATGCGAGACCTCACACAAGTTTGGTCACTCTCCAAAAACTTTTACAGCTTGAATGGGACGTACTGCAACATCCACCATATTCTCCAGATCTGGCGCCTTCCGACAACTATTTGTTCCGGTCCCTGCAAAATTTTTGGATGGCAAAACCTTCACCTCAAATGAAGATGTCAAAAACCACCTGAACCAGTTTTTTGCCAGCAAAGACCAAAACTTTTATGAGAGGGGAATTATGTTATTGCCAGAAAGATGGCAAAAGGTGTTGGATTAGAATGGCCAATATATAATTTAATAAAATATTTATTCATTATGTAGTATAAGCAGCCTGTATGATTGCATGTGCGCCCTTAGAATCAGGGTTACATCCGCTGGCACGTGCCGGCGAGCAAGGACCGATAATCATTTTATTTAATTGTATACAATGTCAACCTTGTTTTATCAATACATTACGTGTTGAATAATAGACAGACAATATAAACAATATAGTATAAATAGTTATGATATTGTCTGGGAATTCGAACTCGACATTCATTCAAGACACAGACAATGTTCTTTGATCATTTCATTCATGTGTACCTCGTTGAAGTGTAATGAATATCTCCTGTAAAATAAACACCCTTCCGTGAGAGTGCTGAGTGTTATTCACCATCCCTCAATCGTGTAAACGATTGGCCGAACCGAGTACCCCCAGCCAGGTACGCTACATGGCGATCCTGCCAGTCCTACACGAGTAGAGGTCCAGATGGTCAGCAGCATTATAAATATGGGTACGAAAACTGTCTTTCATGTTCTCCAAAAAAAAAACGAAATGACTTTCCGAACAACCCAATAAATTTATTTTCATGGGTGTGAAATATGAGGCATGTTTTTTAAGTAAGTACCGTTTTGGAATTAAAAAAAGACGTGTAAAGATATCGCAATAATTTTATTTTTACATGAAAGCTTGTATCTTAATCTACTTTTCAACATAACTTCCGTGAATATTGACGCACTTGTCATAACGTGGCACCAGTTTTTGGATACCCTCCTCATAAAATTCTGCCGCCTGACTTGTTAACCACTGTGTCACAAATGTTTTGACTTCGTCTTGCAGACGCTGACCGCCCAGGTGTTTCTTCGAGTGCAGGAACAAATGGTAGTGGTGCGTAGACAAGAGATGTAGGTAACTCGCTATGGAGGCGGAATCGCAAACCGGTACTTACTTAAAAAACATGCCTCGTATTAAAATTATTCGATCCTGAAATCCGGGAGGATTTTTATTTGAATACCTGTATAAAAAGTAATCCATTATTTTTTGCTCCGCTCTCCATCTCCATTATCGCACATTTCTCAAATTCGCATTACATCAACTTATTTTTAATTTTATCACATGACAACTAGAAATTTTTGATGATGGAACTCCTGTAGAATGATTATTTGGACTATATCCACCACCTCTTACTGTTCTTCTTCCTACCAACTTTCCGATAGACATAATTCTCATGCTAAATTAGCTTTTGAAAAAGCTGATAATGTAAAATTCTGCAATTATCATTATTTTTCAAGATTGTTAAAACTTCGAAATAAGTTAACGTTACCTAGTACAAATTCGGATGTGACGATATATCTGTATGATAGAGTAACAATTATATGCTCTACCTAACAAGACAAAACTGAGGAAACAATTAACACAACAAAAAAAATCACAGGAGTAATGGCTATCCCAAAAATATATTGAAAAGGATGAAAACAAAAAAGAAAAATCAAATTGAACCCAATAATGCTACAACATTTATGTGAAATGTTAATGAAAAATTGAGTAGGTATAGTTGAAAATACAAGCTAAATATTTTCGAAGCCCAAAAACTTCCGGTTATACAGGGAGTCAAAATAAATTCGACGAAAAAATTTTTTTTCAAGTTTTCCATTCCTGGTATGATCGAGTATTCAATAGTGAATACATTTCCGTTAAAACCATTGTATTAAATCGAATAGTTTTCAAAATATCTAAAAAAAACTGGAAAAAAAGTCAAATATGTTGTTCAGTCAGTAATATGTTCATTATTATTATTTTAAATATCCTGAGCTTAAACCGTTTTTACAACATCAAAGAGGAAGGATGTGAAAAGGTAATGCTTCTTTTGGATTTCAAAAACATCATCGCAGGGTATTTCAAATTTTGTGTTGAAAATTGTGATCTTAAATTGGCCATAACTTCTATGTTTCAAATAAGAACCCTATTTTTGGCGCTCTTGTTCACCCGTACAGAGTGCCTATCATTTTGCCCGAATGTCTGTAATTTTGGAATATCGAGCCGAAAAGTTGAGTCTGTCCGGCCGTCCGTCCGGCCGGCCGTATCCTCTCAAGCATCCAAAAGAGATGAGCTAGAGTTTTCATATTTTTAGAATAGGTTAATTGTCCAAATATCTTGGTCAAGTTCGTTATTGGGCCAAATCCGTCGGATGGTTCAGTAGTTATGAGCATCTGAAATTTTGTTTCCTCAATAACTACTAGAATATCCATCCGATCAAGTTGATACTTGAAATATTGTTGGGCGAGGCTGATACAAAACGGCTCGAAAAATTTCTAATTTTTTCTAATTTTTAAAAAATTCCAAAAAAAAAAATTTTTAATCCGCACTATCTCATAAAATATTTTTCGGATTCCAATAAAAATTCGTGAATATATTGAAGTGATCGATATCTTACTTATCCTCAAATTTCATTGCCGTAGCTCTCTTCCATCTAAAGATAAGATCATTTTTTTCATTTACTCAAGAGAAAAGAGAAATGACATACGTCCCAATGATTTTCTTTGAACGATGGCCATCACAGATCGATATCCGATTGACAAATGCCGGGCTCATTAATCAGTGTCAGTTGGCGTAATATTAATCAAAATTTTTCATAACTGGAAATCATAGAGATAAAATTCAATCTCGATGGCTGAAACAATATACGTTGTCAAAATTCAGAAAAGCACTGACGTAAGTTTTTAGGAAAAGGGAAAAGGGAACTTGGGGAAAATTATGAATAATTATTTTTAATTCGAGATATAGGTTTGTTCATTCATTAGGCGTTCATTTTACATCACATTGTCCCACAGTACGGGAAAAGACTATTGTTCACCTGATCAGAGTGCTTATAGATTTGTTATGGTTTGAATATTTACTCGCAAGTAGCTCAACAAGAGCAATCTGACCTCACGTCAGTGCTTTCTAATTTTTTTATAATTGTGTTGGATTCTGCGGTCAAAAATAATGATAGTTTTCTCACATGATTAGGTATACTCCTAAATTCAATCATTTCTGAGTTCTCCAGAAACGTCTAATAGGTCGAACTTGAGACACCCTGTATATATGATAAAATAATTGGTATTCAAGACACAATATACCTACTAACAGGTCCAACAGAAAGTTGCAAAGAACGTAGCATTGCATATATGAAATACCATGTGAAACCGGAGAATATTCTATCGGAGAAATAAAGTCCCCTTTGAAAGTAAGTTTAAATCAGAAACTTTATCTAGTATTAGACACCTATAAATCCAAGTTGATTCAACATGCTGTGAATGAGCACCATCAGATAAAATGGAGCGATACATTTATTAAATCCAAAGAAAAGGAACGTATACAAAAAGTGAAATCAACGAAGTAGCATTTAAAAGTCGTTTTTGATCTTCTAAGCCTTCCATCAACAGAGTTGCTGGAACTAGAAGTCATAAAATCGCAGATGATACGAAAGTTTCCTTCTCTTGACAATTCTAACATTTTCTGCTTCTTCAAATGCGTCCTTGAGACCGATAGAAGATGTCTATCGTAAAGTGGCTAGTAAGAAGAACGATAAGAGATGATGGATATAGCCCTTATAATCATCCTACATTTTTTCACTTGTTCTACTACACAAATAGGAACTAACACTTCTCCTTCATTCCAAGAGGTAACGAGGTGGAGTTACGCAAAGAAATTAGCCTTTCCACCACAATAATGTGTACAATTTCAAATGATCATTGACCAATGAGGGATGAAACAACCCTTGCGCAATGCACAAAGGCGGGGAGGAAACCCCTTAATCACGCCTTCGTTATGTATGACATTCTTAGCAACCTCACTGATTCTATTAACTGGATTGAATGGAATAAATTTTAACACCTTCATTTAGTATTTGTTCAGTTCTTTCTGGAAATGGACCAAGTCAATCCGGCGCGCTATCATTTCGTAGAAAACAATGGAAGTGGCATACTACCAATATCGGCGTTTTCTACGTACAATATTTTGAAAAATTGCAATTATTTATTGAATAAACCGCCAGGTGAGACGGAGTGATATATTCTGGGTGGATAAGTGAGTGAATAAATTAAACTTTTTGTGAAATTTTCAATCACATTTTAAGTTAGATTTGAAATAGATAAATGATGAATTAGCCAGTCTGCTTATCAATTTCATAGAGATCTACAAACACAGAACTATTATTCTAACTATGATTTTCAAAAAATATTTACGAATAGCAACACTTGCCAAGTCTTCTTAAAATTACTTCGAACTTTGCATATTTCAGAAAATATAAAAAAAGTAGAAAATAAATAAAAAATAATATAGAAAAGTATTGACTTGAGATCGGTAGCTTTTGCTCGCTTTTGTAAAGTCTTTTCCCGGACTGAAATAGTGTGACGCTGAAACAACCTCCATAATGAATGAAAAAGAATAATCAAATCTTTAGATCAAAATGAAAATTTTAACTCTTCAGTTTCAAATGAAGCCAAAATTTTGTTCTCGTTAAAAAAATTATATATCTTTTTCATCGAATATGTTATAGAAATATAACATATTCAATCAACATATAAACAAATATGTGAATAATTCCAATGTCATCAAAAAAGAAACTCACACTCTCTGGCAGAAAAGTATTCGAAAAATTCAAATATCTCGAGCTAATCGGAAAATTAAAAAAATTGGAATACGAGGACCTTCCTTGAAACAGATAAACTCATTTCTTGTACACAAATCTCAATATGTTGGAATCAATGGAAAAAAGTAAAATAAGAAGAGTCAAAACCGGAATACCTCAAGGATAGTTTCTTGGACCTCTTTTGTACCTGTTATATGTTGAAAGTTCATCTAAAGTGAGTTTACCATGAAATTACTATTGTCCTTTGTTCTCCCGAACAAGTTTACAGTTATGTTACTTTGAAACTTTTTCATAAAAAATCATCCTACTAGATGATTCAGGAAAATTTCAAATCACCTCTAGTGACTGAAGTTAACAGAGTTTTTTCGACAATCAATCTTTTCTGCAAATACGAAAACTGCAGCTCATCTTCGAAAGATATAGCATATACCTAGGTATGGCAGAAAAAACTCAAGTTAGACCAAGAATTCTTCATCACGGAGATAAACCCCCTAGATTAACATATACAGGGTTATATAAAGTAATGCACAAAATTCATAAAACGTACAACGATCACTTTTGAAAAAAATGCAAAAACACGTCAAACGGTGTTTTATATTCCGCATCTCTTGACATACGTTACAAAAATAACAAGTCAAATTTATCAAAGTTATGACGTCATCAACATATTTTTTTAATGGGAAATTAAGATTTTTATTACATTATGTGATAAAGCTTGTTTTTTTACATTAGGGAAAAATAGTTGCAGTAGAGCTAACATGAGAAAAAAACGAGAAAATGAACAAAAAACAAAATAAACGTAAGTTTCATAATAACTTTTCAATTAACTAAACAGTCAATTAAACCAAAACTATTTCTTATAGGAATTGTTCAAACTGTGTCCCGTTTACTAACTGACATAGGCCAAGACGATGGTAGACCGCATTTACAGAGTTTTATATCATCTGCGGAGTTATAAGAGTCATTTCGTATCTAATTCGTTCCATTAAGACTTCTAATTGTCTGGCCGGTTAATGTAGACCCGACTTTTCAAATGTCCCCACAGAAAATAATCAAGGGGGTAAGATCAGGTGAACTAGGTGGCCACTCCATTGGTCCACATCTTCCAATACACCGTCCTTCAAACTGGTTATCCAGAAATGTTCCAACAGTAAGACCATAATGTCGTGGTGCGCCATCATGTTGGAACCAAATACTGGAATTAAGTTTTCCCCATTATTTGGATCCGAAAATGCCGCAAGTGGGTCCGGAAGCACTGCCATACGAAGATGTTCCAGATATCGTTCAGCTGTTAAATTCCCGCGAAAGTAATAAGGACCAATAAATCTTCCCCTGATGATTCCTACCCAAACATTAATTTTTTGGGGGCGCTGGATGTGTTTTGTCTGCATCCAGTGGGGATTTTCCCGTGCCCAGCAGCGACAATTATGTCGATTTACAGAACCACTTAGACAGAACGTTGCCTCATCAGAAAATACTACACTATTAAGAAAATTTGGATTTTCGTCACAATGCCGCATGAAGATTTTACAAAATTCCAAACGTCTGTCCGGATCATCTTCTGAGAGTTCGTGAACAAGTTGAACTTTGTATGGGTGTAGTTTTTCTTTTTTTAACATCTTTGCTACAAACGACTGACTAACATTTTCTTGTAAGGCAATTTCTGTTGTAGTTGCGTGAGGGTTGTCTTCTACTGACAGCAAAATATCTAATTTCACATCGTCGCTTATTCCTGGTCGTCCAGATTTTGGAGCATCCCTCACGCTTCTCGTTGCATTAAATTTTGCAACAATTCTTCTTACTGTGCTTCTAGTAATTGGAGGTCTTTCCAAATGTGTTGCGTTAAATAAAGCACATGCTTCTTCATGACTGCGAAGGCGATCGCCGTAACCTACCATCGTTAGAATTTCTATCCTTTCTCTTTTGATTAAACGAGCCATAATAATAAAACTGGTGTCACACTAACAGTACGACTGACACTAACACACCGTTGTTTTAGTAAATCAATTGAAAAAATTGATAAGAACAGATGTTCTTACTAGTAAGTTTAAGTTTGACCTATTTTTATAATTGGTTTTGTTATTTCGTTTTTTTTTCATTTTCTCGTTTTTTTTCTTATGTTAGCCCTACTGCAACTATTTTTCCCTAGTGTAAATAAACAAGATTTATCACATAATGTAATAAAAATTTTAGCTTCCCATTAAAAAAATATGTTGATGACGTCATAACTTTGACAAATTTGACTTGTTATTTTTGTAACTTATGTCAAGAGATGCGGAATATAAAACACAGTTTGACGTGTTTTTGCATTTTTTTCAAAAGTGATCGTTGTACGTTTATGAATTTTGTGCGTTACTTTATCAAAACCTGTATATCTTGATCCATTAAGAGCCTTTATAATGTTAGACTTTGCGCGTTCGCCATTTTGCATTAAAAAAATAGTCTTCATCAAGTAACTTGACTAAGATAATTAAATAAACAAATTTCCTACGAAAGTGATTATCGAATATTATTGTATTGTCTTCGAGCAAAGTTTGACGAAATTTCAACGTTCGAAGGTGAATATATATATTGGAAAATTGCTGTTAACTAACTGGGTGCTCGTTAATCATGGATGTAACCATAGTTTTAAAATATTCTAACGTTGATAGAATTTCACACATTCTGGAGCAAACATGTAACATATAATAGACTGAATTAGTAGATTAATGGCGCCTAAGTTACTTCTCTCGTCAAGTGTTTCATGATTAGAAAATCTCGTGACCGTTTTAATGATGAACAAAAATAATATCAATGGAACTACAGTAAAGTCGTTTTGGCAGTTCTATGAAATGCGATCAATACCTCAGTTTATTCCGCAAAATACCCAAAGTAATGCTTCTGAGAGAATTTTCAATTTCAATTTTTCGATATTTTCCGAGAGAAAAACTCAACAAACCTGTAATTTCAAATGAAATATGACGAAATATGATAAATTTTTCTATGTCACTCATCAGTAAACTGGAATCAATTGGAATCGTCAATATCTGAGGATTTTTTCATGATTATTATTACGATATGTGCATTGTGAATGAACCTATTATAAAATAATTGAAAAAATTTATTTGTTCAATAATTAAGATAGTTTTAATGACTGTTTTTTTTGCAGACTTTCCAAATAGAATACTGCATCAAAATACTCCAAATGCTTGTTCATTGTCATCTATGAGACCAGAAGATAGTATATGTTTGAACCATGAAAAAAATGAAGTTAGCCCATTGCCGGTTTCATTCTTACCTTCATCTCCTTTCTTCAACTATCCACAACGTATACAAATTATACAAAAGGAGCAAACACACGGTAACTACTTTAGTTCTTCAACAATGTGCCCTCATACGTTCGTTATAAAATTGGGAACGTGAGCCATTCTAAACATTAACCCATTCACTTGCAACGATTTGCACGCCACTGACGTTATTCCGTATGCGCACCCGAATTATGGTTGAAATTTGACATTGTTCTCCTGCAATTGAATATAGATGTGTTCTATACCGGTTATCTGTGTTCCGCGAAGCTAACCTCGAACGGTCGTCAGCGAAGTTTTTTCTCTCTGTCAAGATCAGATGCCGGTCATCTTCTGTAGTAATTATCGAAATCAATATCTAAAAGTGACTCTTGTGGGTCAGAGATTTGCAAGAAATACATAACTATTCTCGGTAAGTGTTTATTTCCTCCCAGGAACCGAAATTTTAGTTATTTTTGGCACTTTAACATGAGAGCACGTTTTTGCATTGACTGCTTCCAATGATCCCCACAACATCACTTCTTCTCGGTTTAATTTGTTAAGATAATGTAATTTTACTATGATTTGTTCAATATCTGTCTAAAAGAAATCGAGAAGGAGCCTTGTTATACATGCACTTGCACTTTCTAATGTTCTTTCGTTCATCCTGATATAGCTCCTCCCTGGGGGTCAAATTATATCCTATTACGAGGCCCAAGACATATGCTAATTCAAGATTGAGATGCATTCCACGATGAGAGATTAAATCATATCCAGTCCCTGGTTCGAGCAGTACATAATTGGAGCTTGTGGCATAACCACCTTGCCATGGAGCACATTCTTCATCTGGGATGAAAATTGGAGTCATCGAGTTGCTGTCTGGAACTATACAACCAGTTTCTGGTCAACTGTCAGGCGATACCCTCTGGGACTTTATTTTGTATCTGGGAGCTGGGAGAAAGCTATCGACTCAGATAGCTTTAAGATAAGTCCCTAGTGTGCTGCTTTACTTGGAAGATTGGACATTTCTTAAAATTGTTATTTGTGAATTGTACTTATACACGTCAATATATTTGTCAAAAACCGAGGGGAGTTTTGTTGCTGGGATAATTGAGTCCACACTGAGAGAATTAAGAGTAGAGTCTCATGCTCGTCATTTAAAGTGGCACTTTGTCATGTTACACACTCAAACTAAGAAGATGTGGATAACAAGATAGCGCAGATTTGAAAGGTTGGTACCTTTCTCATGATGATTTGATGGCCTAATTTATTCGGGTTGGTTATGCTGATATTAATTATTAGGTACCATACATTCCGTCGAAAAACTTTTTCGAAAATGATTCGCTATCCTGCAACATTTCACAAGAACACCTGAGTAAAGGATAAACCTCAACAGTAACATATAACTATTATATTTCTTTGATACTCAATTGAAATCCTAATTAAATGAATAGTTATTGAGGACATCTTGTTCCGATAGGAAGAAGCTACGGCACATACTGGGGGTCGCCATAAGTGAGTTTCTGCATTGGACAGAACATGTAGAGCTACTGAATAAATAAATGATTTACGAGAGTAATGAATAAATAGTTTGACATTGATAAGAAAACGATACTAACCAATACGTTTTTTGCACAGATCTGGAACAATTTTTTGGTGGTGATCTGAACAATCAGGTTCTCTCCTATTCATGGAGCTTCACGGCACTAATGTGGAGACGCCATAGAAATTCAAAAATCGCTTCCGTCAATATATCAATTCTGCCGTAACAATAATCTTTTTGATGTTGTTTTAAAAACTGGATACATTGAATGGTATGAGGTACCGAAAAAATGAGATGACTTTCATTTTTGAAAATGTGAAGTTTTCCCT
Source organism: Micraspis discolor (assembly GCA_030674115.1). Taxonomy (NCBI): domain Eukaryota; kingdom Metazoa; phylum Arthropoda; class Insecta; order Coleoptera; family Coccinellidae; genus Micraspis; species Micraspis discolor. The sequence continues at coordinate 826,510 of JARTUT010000878.1, read as the reverse complement.
TTCATGCCCTTTCACATCGCTCTGCCTATTTAACGCACTCTGTATCTATAGATTCTCTGTTGCGATATTCTCGCAACAAAGGACAGTTCCTGGAATTTATGGCAGCGGCCGTTAATTCCAAGAATGCCGTCTATCGGACGGAATTTTGGGAATCCCTAAGCTCAGCTACCTGTACTTTCGATACGTTCAATCTTTCTCATTATTCAAGAACCCTCTCTCAGTACAGTTCTAGTTTGACCACCAGTGTGGTCAGTTCTACCAGTAAGTTGTACTTTACCAGTTAGTTTTCAGCAGCGAATAACGTATAAACTCTAAAAGTTTCTCTTAGTTTAATATCATCTCTCAGTTGGGTCAGTTAGATACCCTAGTACATTGTGAATCTGAGTTATTCAGCTGCAATCCTCCCAAGTGAAACAAGAAAGTTGTGATTTGTGAATCTGTGAAGCAGTTGCATATTGCCAAGCCACAATTTGTTAGTGGAAGTTTCATCCAAAGAACCTGCACCTTATTTTGTACCTTCAACGATTGAAGCAGAGCTGTGGTGAATTTCATATCAGGAAAATAAGGTCAGATCTTTCTATTGTCAAGTCTTACCAGAAGTGCCCAAGATTGAGCAAAGAAGTTCAAATCCTTGGATTTTGTAGAAATTTAAAAACTCTTCTCTGTGAATACAAACTCTCAAGTGCCGAACCTTGTTAATTCTTCTTATCTGTGAATACATAACTTTGTTAACAACTACAAACTTGTTTTCTTCACATTGTAGACATTTTTTCTACCAAAGATAATTTTTGGATCTACTCTTACAGTATAACCAGCGACTCAGGAAGTGCGCTTCTGTCCATTAAGCGGGTCATAATTATTACTCCTAATTTTGTGCCCGCAAACTCTCTACAGAAATATAGAGAATATAGAGACACTTGTGATCTGGAGGGGCTTTAATTTTGGACTTCCCAGACGTAGAACATTTTGTCGTTAGTAACTAGATTTCAATTTTGTAGCGAACGACTTTGACTGGCAAATACTCGTATTTTTGGCGTTCTTGTTCAAATGTTCATTTTATATATTTTCAGCTATCAGAACTATTCCATCCTCATGCTCGAGTCTACTCAATCCCCTTCGAAGACAGAGGGGTGAAAAGAAGCCTATTCCTGAAGATTTGAAAGATGAAAAATACTATGAAAGGAGGAAAAGAAATAACCAAGCAGCGAAAAAATCTAGGGATGCGAGAAAAATGAGAGAGGATCAAGTAAGTCACAATATGTGAGGATTACTTCGCATTCATAGATGGTAAAAATGATAATCGAACTTTATTTTCGATAATAGACAAGAGACACCCGGGAGACCCATAAACCTCCTTTGGGAGTCTCTCATTATATGTAAAGCACCTTGACTTTTTGTTTTTCAGGTCTTTGAGTTATTGCAAAAATCCATTACCGTTCCCAGGTTTTTGATTGCCTTGTCATTGGATTATCAACAATTAAAGATATAATAAACACTCCATCCGGTCATTAATTTCAATTATATCAAGTTTAATCATTCAGTTTTCCTGTATTAGTGCAGTTTTTCTTTTTCTCAGGTTTAAAAAAACCCAAATTACTCTTTGTGGTTGCGTTCAAAAGAGTTTTAATATAATCTTGTCCCAGTTCTATTTTAATCTTCTACCATTTTTATTTTAATCTTCTATCAGTTGTCATATATCAAAGTATCTCAAGTTTATTCAAACTAGTCAGAGATGGAAGTGAAAACATGTTTTGGTAACATTTTAGTCGCTTGTGACTGTGTATTGTGTAATGAATATGTGTGAATAAATCATTACTAACAACCGGTGACTTTAACGAGCTGAAAATTAATCGTCATTTTTTACAAGCACCAAAAAAATTACAATATTGAAATTAACCTAATTAGTTTTGTTTTTTATCACTCAGTCGTTTAATGCAGGTACTAACTATAGAATAATAATAAATCCAGTTCGCATTTATGACGATGTACCTATCTCTGTAGTTGTTCGTAAAATAATTTTTTGCTGCGAACTGGTTTATTTTGGGCAGAAAACTCACGAGAGATTTTTTGTTTAGAATGAAACAGGCTATCGGAAATAAATTTTTAAATGGTGAACAAATGATAAGACAAAAAGTTACATTGGAAATAAACTTTAGGGGTTGCGTTTCCCACCCTTAGAACAATGGGGTAAACCAAATAAATAACTGGATAAGTGTCTTTTTGCTAGTAGGAAACGTTAGGTTAATTTCGATATTGTAACTTTTATGGTGCTTGTGAAAAAAAATTGTTATAAAAATTTTTTGTAGTCCCTTTGAGGGGCTGTATCTTAACAAGAGATGCTCCAATGAAGTTTCTTTATATGAAAGATTCTATCTTTTTTCGATGAGGAATCACCTCCTTAAATATTTTACACCTATTTAGTTACACCCTGTATAGAAGTTTCTTCACATTATGAAGTCAGAATTTTATAGAATGAAGTCAAGAATGGATATTTCTTATTTTTGAACTTCTAGAAATACTAAATGGTACAAATTGAAAGGTGATAAATTTTGGTTTATAAATTTCCATTGACTTTACGAGAAGGCATCCTGCGTTTTGAGAAAAAACTAATAACATCCCTTGCCATTACTAAAAGTTCTATTTCTGATAACCATAGATTGAGATTACCTTTATTGGACAAATTGTCAAGAGAAAAACTGTTGATTATTTTGAATTCAAGATATAGGTTTTAGATTCTTTCACATTCATTGTGGCGGTTGTTTTAGAATCAGAGTGTTCCAGATTCCAGGAAAAGACTTCAGAACAAACGCTCTTGATCTCAAGATAGTGCTTTCTGCATTATATTAATTTTCAAGGTCAAACTTTGGTATGTCTATCCGGCCGGCCGTATAATCTCTATATTCCGAAAGAGGTGAGATAGAGTTTTCATATTATCAAAATAGGTCAACAGTCTAAATATCTCGGTCAAGTTCGTTATTGGGCCAAATCTGTCTAATTGTTAGGGAGTAATGAGAATCTGGAATTCGTTTCCTCTCATAGAATATCCATCGGATTGAGCTGTAACTTGGAAAATATTTTAATTAGGAGGCATGTTTTTTAAGTAAGTACCGTTTTGGAATTAAAAGAAGACGTGTAAAGATATCGCAATAATTTTATTTTTACATGAAAGCCTGTATCTTAATCTACTTTTCAACATAATTTCCGTGAATATTGACTCACTTGTCATAACGTGGCACCAGTTTTTGGATACCCTCCTCATAAAATTCTGTCGCCTGACTTGTTAACCACTGTGTCACAAATGTTTTGACTTCGTCTTGCAGGCGCTGACAGCCCAGGTGTTTCTTCAAGTGCAGAAACAAATGGTAGTCGCTGGGTGCCAGATCAGGGCTTTTCGTACACTTTCTGGTCCAAATCTTCATTAACGTCCGAATAACGCCCACTCCGTTCTTCATCATTCACATTTGTGCGGCCATCTTCAAATGCTCTCACCCATTTCCTTACCATTCCATCACTCATAATGTTTTGACGGTAAACTTGATGAATATCGATCGGTTATACGCCTTTAGCACATTAAGAAATCGTATAACAGCCCGTACTTCACAATCAGCGGGACTCACGATTGTCATGCGCGGAACGCCGACAGTAGCGCTACGGCGGTGGAATCGCAAAACGGTACTAACTTGAAAAACATGCCTTGTAGATTAAAATAAACAGGCTCACAAAATTTCGCCGAACTATTAGTATCACACTGTTCCGGAGTACGGGAAAAGACTCTGGAACAAGAGCCTAAAAGCTCCCGAATTCGCAGTCAGTGCTTCCTAATTTTTAAATCTATTTCTTACAGGTAGCTTTGAGAGCAACTATATTAGAACACGAGAATGCTATTCTGAGAGCCCAAGTACTAACTTTAAGAGAGGAATCATCTTCGCTACGGAGAATGCTTCTGCAGAAAAAGACAATTGAAATAGTTTCAGGGGATAGTTTGCGTTTTAGTGAGCATGATATCATGTAGATCTTTGAGATGTTTCTATATGTAAAATATTTGAACAATTCTTGCCATATATTACGTTAACTGTTAACCCATTGAGTTGATAAAAGAATGTTATCATATGAATAATTTTATTCCATCAGTGGTTTCTAGGCTCTACCTCAGGAAACTAGGAAACCAAAAATAATTCAATTCATTTTTTGGAACAAATTTATTTCAACATTATTTTCAGAAGTTAAAAAATTTAACGGTTCCAGAAAAGCTGCTGTCTGTCACCATCTTTAATGAATCATACTTTATATGTTTTGCTTATAAATATGTGAAAGCTATATTTGTAAATATATATTATAGGTATATGAATAAAAACTTAGTGTCTGAAACTGTCTGATCTTCATTCATTGATTCGTTGCAATCTTCTTCTTTTATACCATTGAATATTGAATATTTGATATAAAATTTTCCAAAATAATTCATAACTCAAAAACCGTTAACAATTTATATCGGCAAGTAAAGTAAATTAACTCATGTTCTTCATACAATACAAATACTGGGAGTCCCATTTAAAATAACAGTTTTGCGAACATCTGAACGAAATCCAGACTAATTTAATCCATATTTTTAATGTATGGAGTGAAAAGTTTCAACTTTTGCAAAAGCAGGTTCAGTACCATTAAATTGAGTAGGTCTTACACCAAGATAATCAAAGCTGAAGCGTTTTGTGTTCTTGAAAAACTTTTGTACCAGCTAGCTATGAACAATGGCTTCTGGAAAAATGCAAAATAAAATCGGAAAAAATAACGATTACGCCACTGGCGTAAAAGGCTACCCTCAGTTAGTATATGGTTACCCGCACCTTGGTGTATTCTCTATGAAGATCTGATAAATTTTCTGTGTATCTCTCATCCGATTCAGCGCATGCGCGAAATTCAAATTGTTAACCTATTCAAAACAAACCTTTTTTTTTAAACAATAACAGATTTCTCTTCTTGATCTCTTGGGATTTTCTGATGGATATAAATCGATTAGTTGATATAATCGACAAATACGCTGATAATGGAAAATATCGTGAACTTGGAGCATTTTTATGCAATAATTTTGAAGATAAACAAGTGAGATATGCCAATTATTCAGTAATGAATACATTCAGATGTCTTTTTTCCAGATCATTACCTTTATTCAGGATAAAATCTTAACATTAGATTTTGTGAAACTATGGAAACACATGCTATTAGGTTTTTCTCATTGTCAAGAAAACAGTATTGGTATAATAATAGCGACGTTGAAGTATATCGATGAAAATGAGATACCAACTGCTCGAGTGGACGATATGTTGAACTATGTAATTAACGTTTTATCGAAATTTGAGACAGTTCATTTAGTTGAGCTCCTCAAATTTTGTTTGAAGGGTTTTCAGAATATGAGTTCCAGTAAATTGAGGTAGTTAGTTACTTACCTCATACATATCATCCTTTACAATATCTGAACGCAATATATTTTAGTTGGAAAGATATCTTCCCTGAGATTGTGTGTAAATTATCTGAGAAGGAATCCGTTGAATTCGAAGGCAAATGTTTAAATGGAAAAGATATAGAAAAAGAAATTGTAAATATACTCTGTTCTCTTCAGTGGGAGCCCTCTAGGGTTGTTATTGTTATCTCAGTTTTCTGGTAAGTTTTCCGCTAATTGGCATACATATGGCTAATTGGCATACATATATGTATACTACGCTCCTGTTTTTCTATTCTTGAGAAGAGAAGTCGTCTAGAAGGGACCCCTTACTAGTATTCCTCAAACCACGATGCTACTACTGGGAAAGGGTGCCTTTCAAATATTTTTTTCTGTCACTTATTATTTGAGAGTCGTAGCATCAAAATGTGGCCACAGTGTTTAACATAGATCAATATTTTTAGTGAAATTTCGCTGAGCAAAGAAGATCACATGAAGGTCCTTAATAAATTAGCTTCCTACTTGGATACTCTAATGCCACAGGAGGTACCAAGTTTCACATTTCAGTTGTTGAAGTTTTGCAAAAATCAAAGTTTTCTATCTGTTGTGGTAATGTTACAGCAATACTTTGGTCTGAGATTATATGGTAGATACTTGGGAACTGATTTATCATCCATCAATGAAGGTAATAGTTTCAAGCTTACGAATTAGTAGTTATCTGGATTCCTGCTTTCAGATCCAGAAAATGATGGACTAAAGAAATTGGAAGAAGCAGAACTTTCTGTCTTCTATCACATAAGAAAACTGGCTTCGTATAACACAAATGCCATAAAAGATTATTTGACATTCCTGAAAACCATGAATAGAGCTCCAGAGTTCATTCTTCATCCTTTTCATTTAAAACTTCTACTTGTTATTTTTGAGGTGGAAGATTTCAGAGACAAGGTATGGGAGCTTCTGAAATCCTTGATTTCACGTTTTTACATTGAGAAGCATAAAAGAGAACATTCTATATGGTTTAGTCGTATGAGCACTAGACTTACAGATATAGAATATGTCATCGATATTCTGATTAACAGTAGGTAAGTTCACTGTGTCCTTTTCAAATTAATTAATTTATTTCCTCATTCTTTGTATCAATTGGCCTAAACTCTATTTTTGGCGTTCTTTTTCATTGAACGAAGTAATTATCAATTTGCCTAATTTTTCATAGTTGGTTTTGGGGATCAATGTCTGACTAACTTCGTTCTAGTAGTAAGGAGTGACAAACAAAATAGTATTATCTAATACAAGTTGCAGAATTGGCACCTATTCCAACACGAATTCGAAAACAACGACGAAGGAGCAAGTTTTTGAACGCATGAGTATTGGAATTGCCTTCTGCAACGAGTATTAGACGATATTTTCTCTATTTCACTCAAGAATTGTGAGAAATTTATTGGAATTCAATTCAGATTATACCTCCTAGTGCCTTTTGTATTTTATTTTCGCAGTTGGTGTGACTGATACGAAAATTGACAGATTATAGAATTTGAATAGTGCGTTCAAATCTCTACATAGTTTAATATTGACAATTGACATGCAATGGACGCGTGTTGACATTTCGAAATGTTAGGATATCAGTGTTGTCAATTACAAAACGAAGAATATAACTAAAAACAGTGCTGTAATGAGTTCATTACAGTTTTTAGTACTCTAATGAACTCATTGTGGCACTGAAATAGATAAATTTTTTTAATTACAACTTTATGAATGTGACAGTTTGAATGGTCATTCGTTACTTTTTCTCATGAGCACTGCTGAACGGTTATCAATGCAACTTTGCAAAATTACTCATAAGCTTTGATTTATAAAGAGTTTGTGTAAATTTTTTCAAATATAACAAAAACTGTCAAGGAATTCACAAAAGATAGCGTGTAAAATTCATATGAGTTACACATATAGTAAAAATGGGCGTGCAGTGCAAGGCAGCTATGCTATGCGCATAGGCTGTGTGATCCAATGATTTGACTCTTCAACACAGTTTCAAAAATCTTTGCAATATATATATATATTCTTTTGAACTTTTGGCTTACAATATTTAGTTAGCAAACAATAAAGCATATAGATCAGGGGTTAGTGACAGGGTGTCATACAATTCGGCGTATGACATAAAAGCCTAGGGAAAAAACCCCAGTAAAAAAAACCCTGGCTCCCCGCCTAAGTGTGAAAGTACAAAAATAAGCTGAAATATATTTTAGGGACTTCTTTCTTCAAGAGTGGTCTTCTATTGATGGAGACAGAGACTTCTTCAAGTTGCCCACATAGAATCTGGAAATAAATAAACAAAAGCAGAAAACAAGAACTGAATAACAAAAATACAAAATTTGAAAGAGATAAAGAAACACCCCCTTAATTCGTCTTTTTGGATTAACTCAATATTGTGAATCAAGGATTTTTTAACATAACATTTATGGTTCCTCTTTCACAAAGATTTTTTTTTTTAGTATCCGTATGTGTCTCTTGAAGGAGAATAATCTCAGCACCATAGTCCTTTGCTAGTTTAGAAATATAATCACTCTTGTCCTTAGAAATACCCTCTATATTCAAATCTAATACACAAAATTTGTCGCCAATCTGCAAGGAGGATTCTTCGAATCAGGTCTTGCGGTCCAAGTGATGATTTTTCAGATCTTCTGATGTTTGAAGTCTGCTATGGAACCCATTCAAAGGGAAATCATCATCCATAGTTGGGGAAGGTTGTGATATAACACTTATTTCAGGAAAAAATTATCAACTGACATTATAAATTCTAATAGTTTATTAAGGGAATCATTATAAATATCATCATTTTGTGTTAATTAATAGTAATATTTCTGGATGTCGTTTCAGAATCACACATTTTGAATCAATTCATTCTTTAACTGAATATTGTCACTGATCATTTAATTTTCATCAAAATTCAACTCGATATGTTTGTAAGCGATACTTTTTGAAAATTTTCTCACATTGTCGTGTAGTTGTATTTTTTCTGAACGAAAAGATATGATTATGGGTGGTCTCAAAGAAACCTGTTTTATTTATTTTGCTGACACTTCAAACACTATATTATAATTAAAATCAGTATGATTATTATAATAATATTGAAGTTTTGTCACCCTTTAACATTGAATTTCTTCCATATTTCTTAAATCTGAAAAGCAGGTCTGTACTTGAAAAAGTTCAGGTTTATCCTTTTTGTGATTTCACACCATGTATGTGGACGTTATTTTTTTTTTTCTGGTTTCTAAATTTTTAGGTAGAATTATTTGAAAATTCACAGTCTTGTCACCTTTTATGACTGCTCATTAGCCTAGTACGGATCTGATTTACTCAATTTCAAAAATATTAAATAAAACCCCTTGATACATGTCCAGCCTGATTACATTAGTTCAGTATATCCGTTTGGTGCCTCAAACACCATCATTTCCAATGAAGGACTAAAGAAACTCTAATAAAAAGATATCTATGTTTCAGTACATCATTTGATATCACAGAGAGCCTACTTGATTTTGGGTTAATGTTATTGAATGTCAGAAGTGCTTTACCTCATGTAGTCGATGCTAATGTACTCAAATTGTGGAATCTAGGAAAGAAAATCATTCAACATATTTTTGAGAAATGCCCCAAACACAGCACAGCAATTTTGGATCGTATATTGAGAAATATGAGGACACAAAAAAATATAAACTTACATCTAGGTCAGTCTAAATCTTTGTATATTCAAAAGTTTATTTATTTGTGCTTTCTATAGGAAACTACATATATCAGAGTATTAGTCGATATTTTCTCTATTTCAGTCAAGAATTGTGAGAAATTTATTAGAATTCAATGAAAAATTCAGATTATACCTCCTAGTGCCTTTTGAATTTTATTTCGCAGTTGGTGTGACTGATACGAAAATTGACAGATTATAGAATTTGAATAGTGCGTTCGAATCTCTACATGGTTTAATATTGACAATTGACATGCAATGGACGCGTGTTGACATTCGAAAGGATAAGATGTCAGTTTTGTCAACCACAAAACGAAAAATATAACTAAAATCAATACTGTAATGAGTTCATTACAGCACTGTTTTTAGTACTGTAATGAACTGATTACGATACTAAAATAGAGAAATTAAAATTCAGTTGTATGCTTCCAAATATTTACACAGACCTGCTAAATAAGTGATGAAAACTAAAAGTGAAAATGAAAAAAATTTAACGCCGTGTTATCATCAACTTGCTTAATAGGCAAAAAACAACACTTGAGTAGAATTATTATTTGTCATCTCTTATTATTCTTTCTACCAACGTTTCGATGGACATCTTCTATCGTTTTCAAGGCAAAGAATTAGTTTGACACGAAATCAAAATTGAAACATTTTCAAATATTTCCAGCTTTGTTGAAAGCCTTTTTTTGCCTTGAAAAAGATATATATCTATCGAAACGTTGGTAGCAAGAAAAACAAAAGATGGTGATTGTTGCCCAAATAATAATTCATAATATATTCATCGTGGAGATCAAATACGAGGGATGATTTTTAAGTAAGTACCGTTTTGCTATTCCGCCGCCGTAGCGCTTCGGTCGGCGTTCCGCGCATGCGCGCTGGTTACCTACATCTCTTGTCTACGCACTGACGCCATTACAGTCTGATTCTTCATTGTATACTTTGTTCACTGAGTGTTTAAGATGCCTCCGACAATCGTGATTATACGATTTCTGAGTGCTAAAGGCGTAAAACCGATCGATATTCATCGTGAGATCTGTGAAGTTTACGGACAAAACATTATGAGTGATGGAATGGTAAGGAAATGGGTGAGAGCATTCAAAGATGACCGCTCAAATGTGCATGATGAAGAACGGAATGAGCGTCCTTCGATCGTTAATGAAGATTTGGTGCAGAAAGTGGATGAAAAACCCTGATCTGGCACCCATCCTGCACTTGAAGAAACACCTGGGTGGTCAGCGTCTGCAAGACGATAATGAAGTCAAAACATTTGTGACACAGTGGTTAACAAGTCAGGCGGCAGAATTTTATGAGGAGGGTATCCAAAAACTGGTGCCACGTTATGACAAGTGCGTCAATATTCACGGAAATTATGTTGAAATGTAGATTAAGATACAGGCTTTCATGTAAAAATAAAATTATTGCGATATCTTTACACGTCTTCTTTAAATTCCAAAATGGTACTTACTTAAAAAACATGCCTCGTATATGTAGAAAAGGTATATCCAGTAAATCCACAAGTAGCGGAAAGAAACGAACGAAAATGGTACTTGCCGGCACGTGTTTGTGCTGATTGGATTCGTCAGGGCAAGGTAACCTTAGGATTAAGAAGAAGGTTAGAAGACAGGATAGGAGTACACAAACAGGAGCGTGCGACCAATTTATGTCTTCAACACCAGGACCACTCATTCGGAAGAAAATCTAACACATTGACATGAAGGAGGCATAAGCAACCTGTATGATATAACTCTAACCCAGGATTAATAAAATTCGAATACTAGATTGATTGTGGAGATCAAATATATGTAGAAAAGGTATATTAGGTGAATATGTTTGATTTTCCTCCGAATGAGAGGTCCTAGTGTTGAAGACATAAATTGGTCGCTGACTTCTATTTGTGTAATCCTATTATCTATGCGTCATGGAAACTTCGTGAGTTCTGAAGATGAGGAAGATAAAAGGCACATACTCGAGTACGTCATATGGGAATGTATTCCTTGTGATATTTGAGAACTTGAGCCGCCAGTATTTGAACCTGCCAACTTGTCGCATTTCGGGTCCGCATCCATACCACTGGGACGTTACGCGATGTTTATTGTCGTTATGTACAGCCTTATGAAGGCTGCCACATGACTTCTCCTCTCCAGTGACGAAGGAACGGAACCAGAGAGTGTTCATGCTTTGTCGGTGCGGCCGTTGATTGATACCTGATCTGAGCTCCATTTTGCGGTATCGAGCGATACCTTGACAGACCAAGAAGTACATATGGAGTGTTAACGCATTTTGAATACTGAATAGTATTCAAAATTGATCAATATTTAATGATCTGTATCAAGTATTACCTCAATTCACAATTAATTAAGTGTAAAATTTTACAGAGTAACAGCATTTGTTTAATTGCATCAGAATTTCCATAGATGATTCCTTTATAAAGCAGAATTGTGAGCAATAAATAATAACTATTTTTATTTTCTAGAGTGCCTGTCTGCTTGTAAAAAAACTGTGTTAATGGCAATGGTGACAAAGCAGAAATTTATTTATGACATAATGGAAGATTTGCAACAAATCCCTGGTAGTTCAGCCATACTTCTATTAGATATCGTTTTACCATTAACAAAATTGAATAGTAATGTCAAAGATCAAACTATTCTGTTGTTTAGAAAATCTCTTTATTCCAGGTTAGTATAAAATTCCTTCAATAATATCCCCTCTTCCCAAAAAACGAAAAATATAACTAAAAACAATGCTGTAATGAGTTCATTACAGCACTGTTTTTTACTACTGTAATGAACTCATTACGACACTGAAATAGAGAAATGATAATTTTATTTTCAGTAAAACAGAAACGAGACAGATGGCAGTTGTAGGATTTTCTAAACTTCTGATGCAAATTCCTATTAAAAACGTTGAAAGTTTAAGCCAGATGAGTAGCTCGATGAGTTCTTCTTCCTCAGGTCCTTCATTGTTCACCCAATTATCGTTGAACAAAACTCAGTCTCAAGGGCATTTCAGTAATGAAGCAATTAGTTGGGAAATTTTAAGTATCTTGAAGAGATGCTTTATGCAGAAGCTTGAAGTTAGAAATCAATTATATGAGGGTAAATATTTCCGTAATTACACGTAATTTACTCGTAATTACACAATTACGAGGTAGCTTCTCCTAGAAGAGAATACGCCCTTTCGATCTTTATTAAGATTGCCCCCGGGGTCGGCCCTTCGGGCCTCCCCGGAAGCCTCGTTTTCCCGGTCCCCCCGTCGAGTTTCGAAATAATCTTCTCTGGGTCGTTTCTTACTGCTATATTTATATTGATGAAAAACCAAAATTGACAGATTCAAGCCGGGTGAACAAATCAAATTTGGTCTCCATGTTAGAAAGTGTAATACGATTAATATTAGAAAAAATTAAATTTCTTTTCAGGTCTTCTCCAAGCAGCTCATGAAAATAAAGATTTAAGCGTTCCTATTCTGGAAATATTGTGGACTCAAATATCGAAATATTATATTATCGATGAAGAAATCATTCCACCCCTTGATTTTTCCAAACTTACAATAACAAAAGATATTGACGTTGTCCAACAGGTTAGGTTTCTTTAAATTTTATTTTAACATAACTTAGATGAGTTTCTGTGAATTCTTGTAACCTCTGCACCATCCGAAAAGAAATGGAAACTTGAAAAAATTGAATACCCTGCTGTAATAAAATTTTTTACCAAGCAGGGGAAAAGCTTTCATTCATTTCGGAAATGGTATTTCAGAAATCATCTCATTTGGACGGCTTTTAGCTGCAAGGAACCATCCCACAATTTTGTGATTTTTGGATTTACGCACAATATTACATTAATAGCCGTAATCTTTACTGCAAAAAAGATCTAAGCCACATTCTGGTACCTAGCACCATTTGTTGACCAATGAACCAACCAACAAAATTTGTTAAGCAAGTAACCTATTTGCAGAAAAGATCCAAGCGGTTTGGTTCCTTTCTGCATAACAATAAAGAAGAAAGTTTTGTTGACAGATGCCAGTATTTGGTTCTATCAATGCAGATTCCAAAATACCCTAACATATAACGAAAAAGAAAAAGTCAAAGAAGAACACGAAACCCATATTAAAAATTGGCAAGAAGCCCGAAACCGAATGAAGAATGATATGAAAATGGCAAAAGAAAACGAAGAAATAGAATGTTTAACATTCGATCTTGAAAAAATACTGCCACTACCACGATTAGCAACTGGAATATTGTTTTATAAGAGACAAATTTGGCTCTACAATTTGGGAGTTCATTCCGGCTCAACCAACAAGGGTCATTTTTATATCTGGACTGAAAACGAGGCAGGTCGGGGAGCACAAGAAATTGGATCTTGTTTATTAAAACATATTAAAGAAAACCTCTTTAACGTTACTGAGTTAATTTTGTGGTCGGATTCCTGTGGCGGTCAAAACCGCAACATTAAGATGACACTCATGCTCAAAGCTGTTCTGCAGACACACCCCTCTTTAAAAATAATACGTATACGTTTTCTTGTATCTGGGCATAGTTTTCTCCCGAACCATTCGGACTTTTCCGACGTCGAATGTGGACTTAAACATCAACAGCGCCTTTACCTGCCAGATGATTATATAAAAATCATGAAAGACTGTCGAACGAAAAATAAATTCAGAGTTTCGCGAATGCTATCTACTGACTTTTATGGGACCACTGAGCTAGAAAAACAAATAGTAAATAGAAAAGTGGATGTTGAGAACAAAAAAATTAACTGATTAAAAAAACGTGGGATACTTATTGATAAAGAAAAACCATTTTCAATTTTTCTGAAAACAAATTTTGAAGATGAAATATCAGAAGAAAACGAATAGGTCGTCCGGCATTATTTAAAGATCTGCTAATACCAATGTGGCCTGAAGGAAAAAAAAATAACACATCCAAAGGTAGAAGACATGAAATCTGTGATGCACTTAATTCCGAACGATTGCAAGCAATTTTATGAAAATATAACCGGCACAGACATCGTTGACGATGTGGATGGATTCAGTGGAGCACCTGATTTTGAAGTGGAACCCATAATAGATGAATAACTAAAAAAACAATATGTATTTTTTTGTCCTATTTAGTTAAGCAATAAAGTATCTTTAACCAAAAAGTGCTAACATTTATTTTACAGAAAAGAACCAACCCACAAAAACCAAAAAATTCAAGTGAAGTATGCAATTTTTTTAATTTTCAATAATTCATATCGTATATGCATATTTAAAGCCCAATTATGTTATCAATTAAATTTATCTTTATTGTGTAATTAATTTTTTATAATTGTCAAAACTATAACCCTTAAATACTCAATAACTTGTTTTTGGGGTTGGTTCCCTTCAGCTAAAAGCCGTCCATTTCATCATGATGTAGTAGATGAATTTCCTACAATACAATTAATTGTAGAAACTTATTCAATGCTTGGATTTATTTTTAGTTTTTCTACGTTTTGAAATCATGAAGATTGGCTTCTTTGCTTACAGGAAACCTTTGGGAAACTTTTATATGTCATTGGTCTAATTCTTATACAAGTTCAAGGTGAAGATTTTCCTTCAACTGTTGAAAAATTTCATAAAATCTTAGATTCCATATGTGAAAGGATGATGTTATGTGAACTGAATCATTTAGAACTTGTGAGTTTCACTTTCAAATTGAAACATGAATCGGTAATCATGAAATTTTTTTCATCACAGGATGATGGAGAAGACCTTTCGGATCAATTACCCAAGTGTAAAGAGAAATTGATAATTCTTCAAGAAGCTATGAGGGTGTGTGAAGCTCTGATTGCGTATAAAATCAAATCTTGGAATAATTCATCCCAGGATAATGGCCTCAAAATAGTATCTTTGTTCAGGTCTTACTCTAGATTACTTCATTTTGCAAAGGTGAAGAAACAAGATTTATCCATGTATCCTTCATTAACAAAGATTATTATTTACAGAATATAGGAAAGTTCAAGAAAAATAAAAAGAAGAAGGATGATATAGCACAAAAAAATTTTTTTGTTTTCAAAATTCCTGAAACTATATTGGATGTAAATATTTTGCTCAAATCATTTCAGTTGTTGCATGAGTAAGTATTTTTTACTCATAATCTTGAAAAAACGATTTACATTCAAGTTCTCCAAAAAAAGAAGCGATATATTTATCCGTTATGGAATAAATAGGACATTTTAGAGAATGTCGGGGAACAGGCACAGTCAAAACCTGCTTCTCGCTCGCAAATTCGCCTGCCTCCATCGCCCTGAAAACACCTGTTTCCAAGACCTCTATATGGCTGATACAACCCTCCTTACTGAATTAAATACAGGGTTATGATAAAATAATGCACAAAATTCATAAAACGTACAACGATCACTTTTGAAAAAATTGCAAAAACACGTCAAACTGTGTTTTATATTCCGCATCTCTTGACATAAGTTACAAAAACAACAAGTCAAATTTGTTAAAGTTATGACGTCATCAACATATTTTTTTAATGGGAAGCTAAGATTTTTATTACATTATGTGATAAAGCTTGTTTTTTACACTAGAGAAAAATAGTTGCAGTAGAGCTAACATAAAAAAAACGAGAAAATGAATAAAAAACGAAATAAACGTTAGTTTCATAATAACTTTTTCGTACTTCCGGGCCTAAAGTGACAACTTCACTCCCTTGTGACAGGTACTAAAGTGTCACATTTAATCCCTCCGGGATTAAATATTGACGAAACTCCCGAAACGATTAAATCACAAACAAACGAACTTATATATATGCATGGATGGGATATTTTATTGAAAAATACAATTAATTAGAATGGTAATTAACGTTAATATTCAAATCAATATTGTGACAGTTCGTCATATTGACCAGTCTTTCCTGGGTTAATGCAGCAGGTAACTGACGAGTAACAGGTCCTTATCATATTGAACTGGTGTTTGTTTCGAAGATCCTGCGGAAACAGGAAGCGAGAATGAGGACTGTGGCATAATTATAGTGGACGAATCGGCGACTTGACCAAATATTTTATCTGAAATTTTTTGTTTATTTTTAATAGACGATTCAATATATCCCTCGGCCACGTTGGAGGATTTCCATCCTCCATGTCTCTTCAGCACGTCTTGTTGCTCCCGAATCAGCTAACAAAGAAGCAGATGTGCGTCTAAAACAATGTCCCGTATAAGACGTCGCATTTTCTAATTTCAAGAAAGCTGCTATTTGCCGTGGAAATGTACCAAACATATTTTTTCCTACTACTCGCGTAGTACATTCTTTGTTGATGTATTGAACAAAAAATTTTGAATGAGGTGTCCCTGTCTTTCGCAATGCCACATATTTTCGAAATATCGCCACAAAACTGATGGCACTGTTTTCTGAATTTTTGATCACAAAATTTCGGTCAATTTTATTTTTGGTGTTTCTAATCGCAATTAGGAAGGAATCGCCCAAATCTCTCTCATCGTCGATTTCTAAATCAACCAACTCTTTTCCACGACAAGCTCCCGCAACGCCCAAAATAAGTGCAACCTACAAAAAAATTGATTTCTTAAAATTTCTGAATATAAATACATTTCCAAATTTACCTTAAGCATTAAATATTTATCATCCGGAGCCTCCCGTAAGAACTGATCTACCTGCTCAGACGTGAGAATTCTTGACTTCTTTGGCTTAAATCCCTGATTTCTTCTCTTCAAAAAAGCTAATAATTTTGGAAATTTACTTATATCAATATCTTCTCTAATGTTAATAACCGATTTCAGCATTGAGTAATGTGCCCAGAGAGTTGAGGCACAAACCGCTTTTGATTTATCATTGAAGTAGACTAACAGCGCATTTTCAGTAGGTTGTCTCACATTTTTAAGCGGCACCACTTTTTAAAAAGCATCGTACTGCTGCTCGTATAGTTTTCTAGATTTCGGTGGTAACAATTCTTCACCTACTTCGGCTGCTCTTTTATCAATATCAGATACACCTTCTTTACTCATGATACCAATAATTATCAATAACAATGTTTCTTTACAATGACACTAGTAATGACAATGTTTCTAAATTATAATTGTCACAACGCAATGTTACTATGGTACCTTATTTTAAAGACAGTTTATTAAATGAGTTGAAGAGAGAAAAAACTGATTGAAATTATTCAAATAATTAATAAAATCATACCGGAAGTACGAAAAGTATCGTATATACCTTGCGACTGAAGTACATTTAATCCTTCAGGTAAATTATGGCCCTCCCTGCGGTCGGGCCATAAACTTTACCTTCAGGATTAAATGTACTACTTCAGTCCCGCGGTATATAATATACTATTCAATTAACTAAACAGTTCATTAAACCAAAACTATTTCTTATAGGAATTGTTCAAACTGTGTCCCGTTTACTAACTGACATAGGCCAAGATGATGGTAGACCGCATTTACAGAGTTTTCTATCATCTGTGGAGTTATAAGGGTCATTTCGTGTCTAATTTGTTCCATTAAGTCTTCTAAATTGTCTGGCCGGTTAATATAGACCCGACTTTTCCAATATCCCCACAGAAAAAAATCAAGGAGGGTCTTCCAATCCACCGTCCTTCAAACTGGTTATCCAGAAACCTTCGAACAGTAAGACCATAATGTGGTGGTGCGCCATCTTGTTGGAACCAAATACTGGAATCAAGTTTTCCCCATTATTTGGATCCGAAAATGCCGCAAGTAGGTCCGGAAGCACTGCCATACAAAGATGTTCCAAATATCGTTCAGCTGTTAAATTCCCGCGAAAGTAATAAGGACCAATAAATCTTCCCCAGACAATTCCTACCCAAACATTAATTTTTTGGGGGCGCTGGGTGTGTTTTGTCTGCATCCAGTGGGGATTTTCCCGAGCCCAGTAGTGACAATTGTGTCAATTTACAGAACCACTCAGACAAAACGTTGCCTCATCGGAAAATACTACACTATTAAGAAAATTTGGATTTTCGTCACAATGCTGCATGAAGATTTCACAAAATTCCAAACGTCTGTCCGGATCATCTTCTGAGAGTTCGTGAACAAGTTGAACTTTGTATGGGTGTAGTTTTTTTTTTAACATCTTTACTACAAACGACTGACTTAACATTTTCTTGTAAGGCAATTTCTGTTGTTGCGTGAGGGTTGTCTTCTACTGACAGCAAAATATCTGATTTCACATCGTCGCTTATTCCTGGTCGTCCAGATTTTGGAGCATCCGCTTCAAGTTGCATTTTTTGCAAATGTTCTGCTTGCAATTGGAGGTTTTTCAAATGTGTTGCGTTAAATGCACATTTCTTCATGACTTCGAAGGCGATCGCCGTAACCTACCATCATTAGAATTTCTATCCTTCCTCTTTTGATTAAACGAGCCATAATAATAAAACTGGTGTCACACTAACAGTACGACTGACACTGACACACCGTTGTTATAGTAAATCAATCGAAAAAATTGATAAGAACAGATAGTTCTTACTAGATAAGTTTAAGTTTGACCTATTTTTATAATTGGTTTTGTTATTTCGTTTTTTTTTCATTTTCTCGTTTTTTTCTTATGTTAGCCATACTGCAACTATTTTCCCTAGTGTAAATAAACAAGCTTTATCACATAATGTAATAAAAATCTTAGCTTCCCATTAAAAAAATATGTTGAGGACGTCATAACTTTGACAAATTTGACTTGTTATTTTTGTAAGTTATGTCAAGAGATGCGGAATATAAAACACCGTTTGACGTGTTTTTGCATTTTTTTCAAAAGTGACCGTTTTACGTTTTATGAATTTTGTGCATTACTTTATCATAACCCTGTCTATTGACCAGACCTTTCTCCTGAAACTCGCGCTATATTCGACCGTGTTGGAATAGAATGAATGAACCTCATAAATTCTATTTGCTTGTATTTTTTTTTGCTTTGTTTTCATTTTTTTGAGAATTTTTTATTTTCACAGACCGGTAGTTGAATGGACCACGATGGTGGAGGCAAACAGTGTCAAGTCCAATAGGGAAATTCATAGGCACTTTTTTCAATCAGCAATACAGATATTCAGCAATTCTAAAAGTAAAAAAAACCAAAATAATTTCACTTATCAGAAAATAAAACCCAAAGATGCATATGAAATTGCCTGTATCCTTTATAACAGATGCATTAAAACCTTGGACAATTATAAGGATTTTGATTCTATCAGCGCTATTGAATCTGCAGAATGTTTTCAAATTATTTTGGATTTTCTCAGTCCATATGAGGTTGATAAAGAGATTTTCGGTGAGTTGATAATCAGATATATTAATCTAAAAATTTAATTTTCATCAATTCGGTCACAAGTTACTGTTTTTTTGAATGATCGCATACCATAAAGAATTACCTATAAAATTTCAGAAGTTACATGATTCTGTAACTAAGTTGTTGTTATTCTATAGTTTCGGCATTTGCTATGTGTAAATTCATCGTTACTGATAAGCAATGGAAATTAAATTAAATTCTCCAATTTAAACTATTTATTGAAGCTTTTGCTTACAAATGTTTCGATACATGATTTTGAAAAAGAAGAAAAAGATTGACACCAACCTAAAATTAAAAAAAAACATCTAAATTCTGTTGAACAGTGGGAAAAATTATAACAACTGTCATATTCAACTATATGCATTGTAAGAAAAAGCTTTACATACTTTATACCCTCAAGACTTTCAATCAAAGCTATAATGAGAATTACAAAAAAGTGAAAAGAGAATATGACTCTATCTTGAGAAAACAGAAATGTCAAGTATACAAAGAAAAAATACTTACTTCAGATAATAAAAGCAAAAGTCTATGGCAATGTGTGAAGGATATCAAAGGAGTGGAAAGCAAAGAGTCTATACGGTTAGAGGGAAATCCAAAACAAATAGCAAGTGATTTCAATCATCATTTCTCTACAGCGGCATTAGAACTCATAAACAGAATGGGGGATGTTCCATTCACACATACTATTGAATGTGTAACTGAAAAACTCATCTTCAGACAAATAACTGAGAAAGAGGTGCTATTGGCTTGTTCCAAGTTAAAAAATAAAGATAGTTGTGGCATAGATGGTATTTCTAATGGAATCATCAATAGCTCATAGACTTAATACTTCAACCACTTACATATATTATCAACAATATGCTAACCTATGGAATATTTCCACAGCAATTAAAAGAAGCAAAAGTAATACCAATTTATAAGAAAGGAGATGCTAATGAAATGTCTAATTATAAGCCGGTTTGTATATTACCATCCTTTTCGAAAATATTTGAATTGATAATTGCAGATCAACTTCTGGAATTTCTCTTGGAGAAAGATATATTAACATCCTCACAGCATGGATATATTAGAGGAAAATCAACGAATACTGCCATTTATGATTTCATAGTAGAATTAGTGGAGGCATATGAAGAAAAGGATCTGACTATGGGCATTTTCCTAGACCTATCAAAAGCATTTGATAGCCTATCACATCAACATCTAGTGCATAAAATGGAACAAATTGGAGTGAGAGACAAGTCATCTGGTCTGATAAATTCATATCTACACAATAGAAAACAAAATGTTTACATAGAGAAATCTGAAGGGCAGGCTTTGTCAGATGCTGAAGAGCTGAAACTAGGGATACCACAGGGAAGTATTTTGGGGCCAGTATTATTCATTATCTTCATCAATGATATTGAAGATTTTATCAGGAATAAGAACTTCACATCCTTGACAAATTATGCAGATGACACAAATATTCTTATCAAAGCAAAATAATATAATGAATTGATAGAGAAGACATCAGAAGTGGTGGAAAACATCAAAACATGGTTTTTAAAAAATAAACTGCATATGAATGAAGGGAAAACTAATGCAATACTGTTCAAGTCTACACATTCTACTTTTGAGACCCCGAAGGAGGTTATGATAACAGCAAGAACACAAGAACTAACTTCATTCACGAAGTTTTTAGGAATTTACGTGGATGATACGCTGAGGTGGGAGGAATATATTTCAAATCTGGGAAGCAGCCTGTTCTCAGTCTGCTACTCTTTGAGTGTACTGACGGGATATCTGGATAACTTCTCCATGAAAACCATCTATCATGCAGTATTTGAGTCGAAAGCAAGGTATGGAATCATGTTTTATGGCCATGCTTCTAAATCAATACAAATATCCATCCTCCAGAAAAGAGCACTCTGAATTATTCTCAAACTGGGATACAGAGAATCATGCAGAGGAAAATTTAGAGAAAATGGAGTTTTGACTATTACAGCAATGCACATACAGGAATGTCTGATTTTTGTATTCAAAAACAAGAACCTTTTTGAATTGAACTCATCCAACATATATAAAGGACCCAAATACAAATGTTTAAAATATTTCAACATAATGCCAGACACAATAAAGAATGAAACTAGACTAAAGAATTATAAGAAACAAATATACAAGATGCTGCTCAACATGAACCCTCTAATGTTAAAGAATTTTTCAACGGGGCTAAAGATTCGAAGGATAATACATCTGGATAGTAGATTCTGTACTTTTGGTATTTTTTGACGTGATTTCATTTCAAAGATTACTTTAGGTATTCGTAACATTGTGACTTTTATCTGAAATAAATATTATCTTATCTTATCTTATCCTCAGAGCAAGTTGTTTTTGTCTTCATTATACTGAATATCAGTTTATTGCCGCCATGTTTTTGATTGAGTCATTCTCCCCTCTCTGATATTCATTCATTGGTGTTTTTCGTAATGATCTTATAACTTGTTTCATTATACGCCTTTTATCATTTATATATTTTTCTATATACTTTCTTCCAAGCCTAAGCTCAGAAGCAGGGGCGTGAGGAATTTATTTCAAATGATTCACTCACTCTTGAATGAGCACTAAATGTTTACTTCTTCAGGCTGGTTCTCAGCGTCGTCGGCGACAATCCTCATTCCTTGCGGTCGTTACAATCCATGTGTATTTGGATTATTTCCACTGCAGAAGATGCGTGTCTGAACGTTTTTGAAATGCAGAATTGAAAAGGAAGGGATCAGGAGTATTGTAAACATTCTCTGATTGGCTGAGGCACTGTCGCCTGCGGTACTACGAGCATCTGAAAACCAGAAGGCTGGTTCAGAGCTTCATAGCGTCGCTGGCGATACTCCCCACTCTTCTCTGATTGAAAAATTGGTTATGTTTACTTGTCATTCTCGCAGCAATCCTGTGTGTAGTTGGATTATATCAACTACAGAATAGGCGTGTCGCGACAGCTTTTGATAACCGGAAATGAAAATGTAGGGGTCAGGGTAATATTGTTTACATACTCTGATTGGCTGAAATGCTGTTGCCAGCGACGCAACGAAGCTCTGCGAACCAGCCTTTATACTCCAAATTTCAGCTTGAAATTGAACAGCTCGAAACAAATAGTGTCATCGTCAGACCGAACGTACCTTTAATAATTCGGATAACGCCCCCTAATGGATTCAGTTTCCCAAATATTTATCCGCTTTCCGCAGAGGAATTTTTCATTTTTGAAAACAAGACGAAGTTATATGGCGCCAGATCTGGTGAATATTTTGGCTGAGGTAGCAATTCGTAGCCCAATTCGACCAAATGTGATGAATTAGCCGGTGCGTTGACGTGGTGGATGAGCAAAACAGATCGTTTATGAAAATGTTGAACAATATCGAACCTAGATCAGACCCCTGAGGTGCTCCAGATTTTTTACCTACAGTTACTCTCTGTTTCCAAACACGTAATATAACGATACTGTTCCATTGATGACGATGAATTTGTTCATTTCAAGGTTAATATAAACAGTACCATAATAGGTATTTGTTAAGATATGAGCTACTGTTGTATGCTGTGATTTAGTTTCATCTGGTTTTTTAGTTTTTGTAGATGAAGAATAGAATAGTTGTTTATGAATGCATAAATTGAGTAGAGGATAGCATGCGCCATACAATTTTTTTTTGTTCCTTACAGATCCTTTGAAAGATGAGGAAAGCCCTTTGTATTTGTGGAATATTGTAAAAACTTATCAAAAATTGTTCGAAATACATGAAGAATTAGAATGTGATGATGTGGACATGAAGAAATTAACTCCCGTACTTCTGAATACTCTATCACTTCTGTTCACATTTTTGCCAACAGAAATAAGTGGTTCTTCGAAAGAGGTATTTTCATCTAAGTGGCTTTAGTGAAAACATTTGATTGATTTTTTTTTTCAGTTTCATAATTGGATAGTCCAGTATGCTAAGGATAAGACCCTCGGAAATAAAAATTCTGCAACAGTTTTCTTTACACTTCTGTTCAATATGCATTTGAAGTATGAACTGGATTCTAAACTCCTCAAATGCATTATTTGGAATATTGGGAATGTGCTTGGTAGAACTAGAGAGGTAATGAGTTTATTATTACATGGTTTCTCCAAGGGTATTATCAATAGTATATTCTGAAATAAGTTGCAGAATTGTCTTCTGCAACAAGTTAAAGACGATATTTTTTTTTTTTCAGTAAAGTTTCCTAAGAAAAGGTTGCAATTTATTAAGAACCAACCAGACAGTCGCGGCAATATCACATTTCTGATTGGTCGGCGCTGTTGTCGTGTAAAATTCCTCTCTTTATTTCAGTGTCGTAATGAGTTCATTACAGTACTAAAAACAGTGCTGTAATGAACTCATTACAGCATTGTTTTTAGTTATATTTTTCGTTTTGTGGTTGACAACACTGACATCCTATCCTTTCGAATGTCAACACGCGTCCATTGCATGTCAATTGTCAATATTAAACCGTGTAGAGATTTGAACGCACTATTCAAATTCTATGATCTGTCAATTTTCGTATCAGTCACACCAACTGCGGAAATAAAATACAAAAGGCACTAGAAGGTATAATCTGAATTTTTCATTGAATTCCAATAAATTTCTCACAATTCTTGACTGAAATAGAGGAAATATCGTCTAATACTCGTTGCAGAAAGCAATTCCAACACTCATGCGTTCAAAAACTCGCTCCTTCGTCGCATTTCGCATTCGTGTTGGAATAGGTGCCCATTCTGCAACTTGTATTAGAATATACTATTAACGTTTTAACTTTAGAGAATATACTATTTTAATCATGTTATTCGTCGGTAGAATTATCTTCCTCTTCTGGCTCAATGTCATCCTTAGATTGAGTATGAGTGCTTTCTGAATTTTTTTTTAAATTTGTAATTTGTAACCCACCTACATCTTAACGTCATTTTTAGTTGATTTGTAGATTATACACTTTTTAGCATATAACTAACGTACCCTATTTTATAACTTGACGCGCTCAAGGATTTCCGATAATCATTTTTTTTTACTAATCGGATCCTTTATCCTTGACGGGCTGCCACATATAAGAGGTATTTAATCAGGTACATGGTCTCTCTGAATGTTGATCTGCCGAGTTTTCCTACCTACCGAAATCCTCTCTTGGATATTGAAAGACGAATAAACCCATATTGATGGCATTCGTTTCTCCTACACTATTGAATTGTTTAATGGTAAATGGATGAACCGGTACCTGATATAAATATCACTCACATTCATTATTACCAATATTAAATACTTTTTTTCATTTTCAGGAAGAAGAGGAGGAGGAACGCTTAAAAATAGTGAATGAACTTTCAGTAAACAGTGCATTCACTACTATAAACAATGCTATAAAATCATTATTAGATGATGTAGACGTCATTTTGACAAAATTGAAATGCGAACATAGTTTCAGAACTCATGCTCCAGTTTATGACAGCGCAAATTCTAAAAGATTAACCGCTACAGCCGCCTTATGTAGACGTCAAAGTCTATCGCAGAAAGAACTGAGTGTCTCAGAGTTACTTTACGTTGTTGCCAAACTTCTTGATGGTTTGATCACGGTTATTATATCACCTGGATTATTGGCAGAACTTCTTCTACGCAATATTATTCAGATTTATTCAACACTGGTGAATTTCACAAAATATTTCAATAGTTTGTCGTCAACTGCCGGCTCAGCTATGCGGGGTGCAAGGTGGGTTCTTACAAGTTTTTATTATTTATTATAAATTAGAAAGTGTTCTTTCATACTCAACCAACTGATGTGATTTTGCAATCATAACGCATCATTCCCTTAATTTTCCGAAAGAATGTAATCATTTCCAACTTCTGATTTTATATTTCTTAATGATAGATCTGCACCAAGAAATTCCTCGATCACAATAATCAATTAAGTTTTCCTGTTGACTTCAGGAATGCGCGTTTAAAATTATTATACGAGGCATGTTTTTTAAGTAAGTACGGTTTTGGAATTAAAAAAAGACGTGTAAAGATATCGCAATAATTCTATTTTTATATGAAAGCCTGTATCTTAATCTACTTTTCAACATAATTTCCGTGAATATTGACGCACTTGTCATAACGTGGCACCAGTTTTTGGATACCCTCCTCATAAAATTCTGCCGCCTGACTTGTTAACCACTGTGTCACAAATGTTTTGACTTCGTCTTGCAGACGCTGACCGCCCAGGTGTTTCTTCAAGTGCAAGAACAAATGGTAGTCGCTGGGTGCCAGATCAGGGCTTTTCGTCCACCTTCTGCACCAAATCTTCGACCGAAGGACGCTCACTCCGTTCTTCATCATGCATAAATGCTCTCACCCATTTCCTTACCATTTCATCACTCATAATGTTTTGTCCGTAAACTTCACACATCTCACGATGAATATCGATCGGTTTTACGCCTTTAGTACTAAGAAATCGTATAACAGCCCGTACTTCACAATCAGCGGGACTCACGATTGTCGGAGGCATCTTAAACACTCAGTAAATAACGTATATAATGAAGAATCAGACTGTCATGACGTCAGTGCGTAGACAAGAGATGTAGGTAACCAGCGCGCATGCGCGGAACGCCGACCATAGCGCTACGGCGGCGGAATCGCAAAACGGTGCTTACTTAAAAAACATGCCTCGTAGTAGTCAAATACTCACTCTGTGTGTTGCTTGAAATACCGTCGATAATTTATTTCAAGGGTACATTATCTTTCTAGGTTTGAGGATCTACTCAAATTTATCGGACGCCAATTATCACCAGATATAAATTTATTTATACTTCATTTGGAAGAAGAGGATAAAAAGATACAAATGGCCCAGGCTAAAAAGAAATCAAGTGGTGGTAGTTCCCGAAAAGAAGAAATATTGAAGAACACACGATGCATACCGAAATTGGTTTATACAATGGAGCAATTTAGCAAATGTGTGATGCAACTATCTAACAAAACTAAAATTGATTTACACAAATATATTGGTACCGGAACAACCAGAGATTTTAGGATTTTAGTAAAAGAACTTGAAATTATAGAAAACGATGGAAGTGATTCAGAAGAGAATGTAGATGATGAAGAAAGTAACATAGTAGATAGTAACAAAAATGAAAAAAGTTTTGAAGACCAAACAGAAGATGAGTTAAGGAGCACTGTAGAGAGAACAGAAAATGAAGGAGAGGACAGCGGAGATGAGGAATTATTTGGTAGTTCCACAGAGGATAATGAAGAGGAAGGAGAAACATTGCCTCCTAAAAAAAAATTGAAATGCTGATGACTATTCAATTGATTAAACAGTTAGTTACACATTCAAAGTTTTTTTTTTAGTAACCAGTGTTTGTTGATGCAGTAAGTACTGAAATTGAGCTCTGAAATCTCCTACATAACAATAAAGTTTTCTACAATTATTGTTGGTGCGACGTATAATTTCATCTACAGCACTTCGATGTTAACTTCCCCTTCTATTATATGAATATGAAAACATTCACTTAAAAATTATATAACATGCAGAATCAAAAATTTAATTTCAAGAAGATAGTATTTTCTTGTTTTTAGCAAAGTTATCTTGTCGAAAAGACTTCCTATTTCACATAATATCTCTGTCCGTCTCACCAGTGCATTTTTATTTTTTTTTTACAAATTTGATATAAGGATGCCAAGATTTCTTTCATATACTGAATTGAATAAATTATTTTGTAGACTTATGTATTCACTCAGAAGTTTTAACAGTTCGGTGAGAAAATAGTTTTGACAATCAAATCGCTTCTTAACTTTATTCTATCAACTTCTGCGATTTCATAACACAGAGAAACTCCAATATCTCTTTGTGAACTTTTTACTACGCTGAAGATGAAATTTCAGATAATGCAAAATATTTTCGAATATTCAATAACCTCCATATGTGCACATTTATTGGGATTTGACAAATATAGTTTTGCGAGATATTTCAAAAAATCGACGCTTGAAATTTTTTAAAATCTTTCAACACTATTTTCGAACCGCGTTTTCAAAATTATTGCGTCGAAATTACTCAAAACGAAATTCATATTGTTTTCTGCAGTATACCTTGAATAATAATAATGGCGACAAAATTGAAACAACTCAAAGCTCGTCGTCAAATTGTTATTGATGATCTCGAGGAAATTCTCAATTTAGCACAATTCGCTGTCACTGATCAAAGTCTCCATGTAAGATTCAAATTAAGATGTGAAATACTTGACGATATTCTCGTGGACTTTCAAAATTTACATACGTCTATTGTCTCTATGATAGTATCTTCCGAAGAACCCGAATTGAACACTGAGAAGGTTATTCGAACAACCTTTATGGATAATTATTACACCATCAGAACAACTTATGTTAATTTATTTCCTGTAGTAAACATTCCAGTAAAAAAACCAAGACAGTTGCTCTATTAGTTCGCCAAATGTTAAACTTCCAAAGATAGTATTGCCCATTTTCAATGGGAATTATAAAGAGTGGCCTACTTTTTTCGATATGTTCCAAAGTTTGGTACATGAAAATTCTAACTTGAGTCAAATAGAAAAGTTTCAATACCTCCTTAGTTCACTTTCTTCTCATGCTTTAAATTTAGTTAAAGGATTTCCATTGACTGCTGAAAATTATGAAAGCGCTTTTCAGACATTGGCGGAAAGATATCAAAATAAAAGACTTCTCGCTAATACGTGTTGGAAGGAAATCTGTAATGTTCCAAAGCTACAGGGTGATTCAGCTAAAGACCTTAGGCGAATTCTAGAAGTTTTTGCGGAAAACTTATCGGTATTAAGGAATTTAGGTTTACTCGTTGACCAGTGGGATGTTTTATTTCACATTCTCATTCAGAAATTAGATTCAGCAACGATCAAACGTTTTGAATTGCAAGAATGTTCAACGGATATTCCGTCGTTTGTCAATTTGCGAAATTTCCTGACAAATCAGTGTATAGCCTTGGAGGCAGTAGCTCTTTCTCTTCCGTCGAAAACTCATTCAGTTTCGAATTCTCAAGTTTTGAAATCTAGTTCTCTCTCAATGAATAAAAGAAATTCGACTCTTCTCGTTCAAACGGAAACTGAATCATTCAAGAAACGTTTAACCTGTAATTATTGCAAGTTAGCTCATAGTATTTACAAATGTCCATCATTTTTGGAACAAACTGTTCAAGATCGGTTCAAGACTGTGAAGAACAAAAATTGGTGTATCAATTGCCTCCATTCTGGACATAAGATTAACAATTGTTCTTCAAGGTCAAATTGTCGTACTTGCCACGGAAAGCATCATACCCTGTTGCACATGCGCAATAATGCGGATAATGATTCTTCATCAGAGACGTTTCATTTCAATGCTGCAAATTCATCGGATTCAGGCTCAGCTCAAGTTTTAACCAATGTTTCTTCAAATTCTACCGTTCTCTTGGCAACCGCTGAGGTCGAAATTCGTGATGCTTGGAGTAGATATCAGAAGGTCCGAGTTCTGTTAGATGGAGGCTCTCAAATAAATATTATAACTCAATCGTGTGTAAATAGATTAGGCTTGAAAATTTGTGAAGCTTCATTTTCGATAAATGGAATTTGTGAAAGCTCATCTTCTGCTAATTGCAGCACTGAATGTACTATTCGTCCATCAGGTCAAATAAATCCATCTTTTACATTCGATGCCGTCGTGATTCCGAAGATTTGTGCGGAGATGCCGAGTTCTTTCGTGAATTATTCGTTTTGGAATTGTGTCCAAAACAAGAAGTTAGCAGATCCGAACTTTTCCATTCCGAAATCAATAGACCTTCTCCTCGGAGCGGATATATTCTCTTTAATAATTCGACCGGGTCGTATCGAGGGTAACGGTTTAGAACCAACAGCACTTGAGACAGTGTTTGGTTGGGTTTTCATGGGAAAGATTCAATCACCTAACATATCAGTTAACAATTTTCATTTGTCATTGTCTGAATCAGGTTTAAACTCCTCGTTGAAAAGATTTTGGGAACTTGAAGAAGTTTCAGAGAATGTCATTGTATCATCAGAAGATCAATTTTGTGAGAACTTATACGCTCAGAACTATTCTAGAAATACATCTGGACGGTACACTGTGGCATTGCCATTTAAACCTGATCAGTCAACACTTTCTTTCGGTGACACAT
Source organism: Micraspis discolor (assembly GCA_030674115.1). Classification (NCBI taxonomy): domain Eukaryota; kingdom Metazoa; phylum Arthropoda; class Insecta; order Coleoptera; family Coccinellidae; genus Micraspis; species Micraspis discolor. The sequence goes on along the minus strand of JARTUT010000878.1, from coordinate 796,921 downwards.
ATTCTCTCGCACTACGTCGTTTTTTATCCCTTGAACGTAAACTTATTAAAACCAGAATATATACAGGGAATACTCTACTTTCATGCAGGAATATTTAGAAAAAGATCATATGTCATTAATTTCTACGAGTTCGGATTATGAAAATACTTTTTATATCCCTCACCATTGTATAATCAAACCAAACAGTCCATCCACAAAGTTGAGGGTTGTTTTCGATGCGTCAGCTCATGTACCCGGTCATTTATCTTTAATGATGCTCTATTGATAGGTCCTAAATTACAAAAGGATATTATTGCCATTTTGATGAACTTTCGTGTTCATCGGTTCGTTTTCACAGTTGATATCAAACAACTGTATCGTCAAATATTAGTCAAAATTCTCGGTTTGAGGTGGTTTCCTTCGTCGGACGAATTTTCTTATTTTGCGGAAACTACTGTGCAGGTATGTACCAAACGTACCATACTTTCAGAACTTTCTCGAATTTTCGACCCTTTGGGGTTCCTTTCTCCATTTGCTTTTCTTGCTAAACATTTGATCCAGCATCTTTGGACATTAGGTTTGCAGTGGGATGATACACTTCCAGACGATGTCAGCCGTCGCTGGAATCAGTGTAAATCCGAATTAACCGAATTGGGTAAATTAAAGATACCTCGAAACTTGCATCGAAACCATTTTATCGTTGCGAACTTCATGGTTTCGGAGATAGTAGTGAGCGTGGTTGCGCAGCCGCGGTATATTTCAGGTTTTCAATTTTTGACGGCTCCATTGACATCTCTTTCGTAGGTGGTAAATCAAAGGTCTCCCCATTGAAGAGAATTTCACTTCCAAGACTGGAATTGTGTGCTTGTCTCTTATTATCAAAACTCATTAATGTGGTTTCCTCTGTTTACCAATCAGCCTTCACAATAGATGACATTTTTGCTTGGTCTGATTCAATGGTAGCTCTAACATGGATTAAGTCTTCTCCTCATCGATGGAAGACATTTGTAAGCAATCGTACTACTCAAATTCAGGACTTAGTTTCAACAGAAAATTGGTATCATGTTCAATCGAAAGACAATCCAGCTGATTGTGCTTCACGCGGCTTAACGCTAACCGAACTGTTGAACTGCTCTTTGTGGTGGACAGGCCCTGATTGGCTTCGTTCCAAACATCTCACCTTCGCAAATGATGAAATGGAGAATTCTCTTCATCTTGTACAAACAGAAGAGCGTCACCTCTCTTTGTCAACTTTCATTTCTCTATCGTTTGTTGATGATTTGCTCTCCAGGTATTCATCTCTGTCCAAGGTTCAAAGAGTGGTAGCTTACATTTTCAGATTCGTTAACTTCATAAAGAACTCTAAAGCTCCTAGGATATATAGATTTTCCGCAGTTCATCTCAAAGATGCACTTTTGTTCATTATAAAGCAGGTTCAACGGGTTGTGTTCAGGGAACAGATCGATAATCTCATCTCGGGAAATCCCATATCTAAATCACTTCGAAAATTGAATCCATTTATTGGAGAAGACGGTGTTCTCAGGGTGGGCGGTCGTCTGTCTTTTTCTGGTCTGGCTCTTGATCACAAACACCCAGCTTTGCTTCCTTCATTTCATCGTCTTACTGGGCTCCTTATTCAGCATTTCCACAAAATATGTCTGCATCCAGGTGCCCAGACTTTAGTTCCTTCTGTCTCAACAGGTCATACAGGAGTTTTATATACAGTCCACTTAGAGATTGAGTCTGTGCTCAATTCTCGCCCTCTATGTCCGCTTGGTAATGGTCCGAATGACATATCTGCACTGACACCAGGACATTTTCTTACTCTGGCTCCATTAACTGCTATTCCTGAACCAGATTTATCTCACCTATCTATCGGTCGATTATCGCGTTGTCAGCTTTTATTAACTCGTATCCATCAGGATTTTTGGAAAAGATGGAATTTAGAATATCTGAACACACTGCAACAACGAAAAAGGTGGTTCAATAGCGACTCGCCACCTTATTCAATAGGTGCACTAGTCTTGATAAAAGATGATCAACTCCCTCCATTGCGCTGGCGACTTGGACGCATTGAGAAATTGCATCCTGGCGCTGATAAAATAGCTAGAGTAGCTACTGTTCGGACTACTCAAGGTGTACTGCAGAGATCAGTGGTTAAATTATGTCCATTACCTCTTCAATAGTTATGACATATGTTGATGTATATATATATATATATTTTTCGCTTTATGTTCGATATCTTCTCAATTTTTTATTTGCTTTGTTTCATAAAATATTCTATTTTAGGTGGGCGGTTATGTTACTGCAACTCGTTATTGTTAGTTAAGTTCATTTATTTTCTGTTCCAAAATGCTTGTTCGTTTTACGCGGCCCACGTATGTTCATTTCTTTGTCTATGGACGCGTAACATATGTTGGAGATATATGACAGTGCGAGACGAAAGTAGTAGTAATTCGAATACAGACATCGACGCTCGTTCGGTGCAGTGCAAGAATTTTCTTCGTTTCTTCGCTATTTTTCTCGTTAATTTCTACAAACTAGAACTCTGGTGAAAAAGTGACTGTTCTGGCTCGTGAGTGACACGTTCAGCCGTGCTGTAAAACCAACAGGTACGCAAAAGTCGATACTCCAACATTTCGTATTTTCTTTTCGAGTCATTTTTTCTCACCGGAATTTCATTGTTAATTTCTCTTTCTTTTTCATTTAATTTCAAAGGCCGTGTCGTGCCACTATGTAAAGAATTTGCTAGTTTTAAATCGATTTGATGGATATTCTATGAGTTATGGAGGAATAGTATATTCCAATACAAGTTGCAGAATGGGCACCTATCTTGCCTTCTGCAACGAGTATTAGACAATATTTTCTCTATTTCAGTCAAGAATTGTAAGAAATTTATTGGAATTCAATGAGAAATTCAGATTATACCTTCTAGTGCCTTTTGTATTTTATTTTCGCAGTTGGTGTGACTGATACGAAAATTGACAGATCATAGAATTTGAATAGTGCGTTCAAATCTCTACATGGTTTAATATTGACAATTGACATGCAATGGACGCGTGTTGACATTCGAAAGGATAGGATGTCAGTGTTGTCAACCACAAAACGAAAAATATAACTAAAAACAATGCTGTAATGAGTTCATTACAGCACTGTTTTTAGTACCGTAATGAACTCATTACGACACTGAAATAGAGAAACCAAATTTCACATGCACTAACTGCTGATCTATTTGACAGATTTAGCCAAATAACGAACTTGACTGGGGTATTTGAACAATTAATATCAGTCAGGTTGTAAATTATGAGTACTTTGATTCTTCTGACCTCATAATAGGCGCACAATGAGAAGTGCTAGCCAATCTACATTCGTAGAATTCTATTGGGCTTACTCCTCTGCAAGCATTGAAATTATTATCATTAAAGTTAGAGCTCTCAGGAGTTTCTTATTTATTGTGCCTCAAAATTTTACTTCAGGAATAGTCTTGATGTTTTCTTGTTTATTTTGTTACTTTACATTTGAAAGTGTATTCCAAGTACTGAACTAGCATTGTTTCGCAAGGAAATTTGATGTTTTTCTGAGGCATCAACTGCTTTATTTCAGCGAGCAATTGGTATATATTTATATTTCTGCCTTTTCCTAAGTATATTAGCTCTTGTACATCTAGTTGTTCTAGACTTAGCTGTATAGCAGATGGTATCAGTCTATTCTTGAGATTTAATTTGCTCAGTTTAGTTTATATGATTTTCGAAGAAAGTATCAATATTCATCTTCTTTTTCCTGCTATCCTATTAAGACCAATATTGAAAATAACTCATTTAGTGATAGAAATAACCAACAAAACAACGTAAGATTATGTCCAAGCATTGCACAAATGTTATGAATTGTTATTTAAACATATTTAGTTTCCTCTGCTTGGAATTTCTCAGATTAACTGTGGCAAATTGTAATATATCAAATTTAATGGAAGAATATTCCAATTATTTCTATTCATAAATAGTCAATTCAGAATTCGAATATTTTCCGAATAACTTGTTGAAAAAGACATAACCTATAATAGTTGAATACCGAACTTTTCAATCATTAGGGTACAATTTAAGAAACATAAGTAAAGGAATATCAAAACTTTTATTTGATTTTCAGAAATCACTTAATTATTATCGTTAAACTTAATACTAAGATCACAATCTACAAAATTTCTAACATTGTGTGGCAATAATGATCAACAATTAAAAATATGATGAACGAGATTAAAATTCATAATGAAAACATTAAGAATAATGACTGAGGTATAGTTTATGTCCTGAAGATGTTTATCGTTCAAAGAATGAATAAGTTTTCTAGGCAACAAAATCCAAGGGTCTATTGAAACCTCCTTTCCTATTCATATATTGTCTATACTTCCTCTTCAAAATAACATGTACTGTACCTACATCGTTTCCTTCCACTTTCTTGCCTTTGGTTGTGTCAAAACTGCAAAATCCCATGAGTTTCATCATTTCCTGCTCATCAGCTGTCTTTCCCTCAAGATCTGCAGGAGTTATCAATGGTCTTTCAGGAAGTGTATTTTTCTTTTTTGATCTTTCCAATGACCTGATCTACTTCTTGATCTGCTACGAGTATAATGACGTCGGTTATCCCTATCATTAGAATATATCCTTTTGTCCCTGGATCTATCCCTTGACCTGGATCTTTTTCTCCTGTGGTGTCTATCTCTATCTCGTTCCCGTAAATCCCTATCCCTATCCCTATCTCTCTCCCTTTCCCTGTCTCTGTCCCTATCTCGTCTCCGGGATTCGAAAGGAGATTTCGATCTACTACGTCTGCCCATTATATTCTAAAAACTAATATTTCAATTAAAAATACACACTTTTAAAAAACAATAGTCATAACAAAAAAAATTCTTTTTCAGGACTCACCTATAAAAAAATCCACAGCACTTTTATTTTGACTGTCAACAAATCGATATAAAAACGTTCTCTCATTTTTAGTTGTTCTTTTTTACACAATAGCGCTAGTGTGCTCGAGCGACGTTGCCTGACTTATTCCAGAAAAATATTGAGAACAAATAGGAAATTTGAAGCTGTATTGGCAATTTAACTAATTATTCAACTTCATAGTTTTGCGCACTTGTGTCTTATGGAACAGCTTTTTCAACCAATTATGTATGTAATATTCAAGTACCAAGCTGAAGTCTCAAACGATTGCGTTTGACTCCTCGAATAGGAATTCGTAGTCAAATTTGAGTATTTCCGGCATTCCGTAGATAAATGTTATAAATATCGAAGGAGATGACCTTGAGTTTTCATTATTTATGGTTCGGCAATTATGATCATTTGAAATACCGCTTGCTCACCACTTGAACAATTTGAAACTCGAAAAACATTTGAATAAGGTCTTCAATATTTGTACAAATTCGTGGTACGATCGTATATTTTAGAGATGAACCCAGCAAAAGCTCATAACTTAGACGTCAGTGCTTTGTAGCATTATTTTTTAGATGTCTTCTTATATGCCTAAAAGGAAATTTTAATCCAAATTAGGTCAAACAAGAGCGATTCATAGAAATATATTTATTGTAATAAAAAAATTTCACAACGGCAACACCGCATAAATGAATCATCGACGTTTCACCGCAAGTTCCAATTGTTCATTTAAGCGATTTTGACCCTTATGCTGTTAGCAATAAGAGTTATCCATATAATTGAAAACTTCTATTAGGATGGAATGATTGTTATACGCTTGCGCAACCGGCATTAAAGAGATTTGCTTGTAAAAGAAAAATTGTTGAAATCGTGATTTGGAATAGATACAATAGGTTCTGTTACCTCATTATTCGAGGGTCAGAATATACAGGAATTGCTTATTCTAGGACCTGTCAAAACAATCATAGTATAGCAGGAGAATCTTTGCAGTTTTATCGCCGCCAAAATACGTCCAATCGATGATGCGTACGCTCGATCTCATATAGTTGAATTGAAACGGATTGACTTTAGTAGGTGTAGTGTCATTTTGTGCGAGACGGTATTTTGGAGAATCTTTGTGTTGATAAGAGGGAAAGTGTTGGATTAACTGGAGTGACAAAGGTTAGTTACATAATTTGCGCGTATAGTATTAATTGCAAAATCTGATTAAGTTTACATTTTAATGTCCAGTTCGTGAATTGTAACAGGGTGTGTCGAATTAAAGTTTCTGCTTAATTGTGCACCTGTTCTAATCATGGATTATCGAATGCCCTCTTAAGAATTTTCAAAGCAAATTTCGATTCAGATATTCAGCAAAATGATGCTGTTTTGGTCTAGAATCGAGTAATTCAATACTTCTATGAGTAGACGCTGAAACTTGACAGTTTTTAATGATCGTATTTTAAGTGCAGTTTTTTAGAAGATTTTAAATTTTAGGTCTTACGAAAGAATTAAGGCAATGATGCATTTTCTTGTTTCAACTGATGAGGTTATTTATGTGCATTCATTAAGTTACCATTTTCGAACACATATCCAGATGCCAGTCATTCAAAATTATCTGCTAGAACGTATGAATTTTTTTTATATTCCTTGTATTTCTCGTCGATCTTACGAAAATATCAGCAAATCATCGAAGATGACACCATTAGAATTTCTGATAAGGATTGTTGAGTTAGTGATAATAAATCAGTAATTGTCTTACTGCTTTTTCAATATTTTGTAATTCAAAAACTTAACAGAAATATCTGTTAGAACTGCCAATCATAAAATCGTGTTTAAATTGATGAGAAATCGGTATTTTCGAATATTTGAAGCCATTTGTTTTTATTTTAACGAGGAACTCGTGCCTATTTCGGTATCTATACAGATACTATGTAAGAAATAGACAATATTGGTATCTGTTTACTTGGTACATTCCTATGTATTGATGTGCTGTAAGAATTCAACATTTGGTCTCCTTTTCGATTGCTTTCTCAACTCGAATTTTTTGTTTCCAATCAAAATAGGCTGTAATTCAAAATCAGTAATAACAGAAATTTCTTGCGTCGATCTTCAGTTATTTATTTTGTGATTCTATGAATTTCTCTGGTGATAAAGTTCTGTGAGTGATATTTGAGTTTCTATAAATTTTAAATTGGAAATTCTATGGATTTATTTCCTGATTACTCATTGAAAAATTGCAATTCTACTTCACCATCGGATATGTTTGTGTTACCCCTGGCTGTAATGAATATTCTATAATCAATATCAAATTCTATAACTTCAATCATAACTTCGCATAATTTGAATCATGCCGGTTCAGTCTTATTTATCAGATATAAGTATTGACATAATTTTATTGATTAGGCGTGTCTCCTTATCTTTACATGAGTCACATCTTTGAAATGGAAAGACATTTTTTATGTACGGTCAAATACCTATGTGGTTCTTTGCTCTACATCCTCTTTGTTTATGGGTAAACGGAAGTATGTTTCACACTACTTGATTCCACAAAATTTATGGGGTTCAACTGGTATTGTAGTAGGTATTCTTGCCAGAAATATTAAGTAAGGAATTTTTAAAATGCACCTTTCTCATCATACCCATAATCATGCTAATTTATGATAAATCATGGGTTGATCGGTCTAATTTTTGACAATGGTTATATCCACAGAACTTACACTAATTCATTATGGATTATAAATTCTATGGTTATATCTTTGAATTGGGTCAGTAATGTTTGGTGAAATTTAAAGAAACGTTCTTGACGTTGACTGATGAAAGTTTTTATCATTCAAGATGAAAATTATAAATTTATTAAAAGGATGATAACAATACGTACTGTTAATTGAAATCAGACAATTTCCAAGAGGTAAGTCAAGATTGGATCATAGAATTTCTCCTATTTTCATCTCTGTAGACATCTAATGTTTTCAAAGCGGATTTCTGTGAAAAAAAGAACAGACCGAAACTTTTTGGAAGCTGTAAAATTTTCAGGAAGTCTAAAAGTTTCCTTTTGCTGTCTCTCAAAGCAATTTATAATAGGTAATCAAATATTGAGTAGTTTTTTCAGAATTTGAATCTTAATGAAAGACAACCATTGGAACATGGCACATTTCGTACGATGTGCTAGTATCGTTGTTATCCACTTACTAGATGACGTCATCCATTTATATGATCTCCCAACTAACGATGCCAGACGATTGAGATGAAGGTTTCTCGGTAATATAAGCAAACTAGCGTGGCCGAGATTAGTGCTCGATGAACTGTTTGAATTAAATCGATCTTTTGCTGTTCCGAAGAGTAATTGTACGAAATTTTTAATGAAAGTCCGAAGCTATAAAGAACCAGCTCTTCATAAAGACAAGTCTTCAATTCAACAGGTCCTGACAGAAAATACATTACCTATTTCAACGGTCATCATGAAAATATACGAAAGTACCTATATGAGTGATGGAAATCTTTTTCTTTATTTATTATGGAATATTACTCTGGATCAAATATTAAACAAGGTGTTAGACATCATTAATAATGAATACAACAAATGGCAATCTAGATTTTGTAGTGAATGTAAGACAAAAATTGTTCAGTGGTTAATTTCATCTATAGTGTTTAGGGAACCATATACTGGAGAGATTTCTTCAACCTTTCGTAGAAATATTCAATACAGACATAAAATATGGCAACATTACGTAAATCTGATTATTGAATCATTTCAGCACAAAGTTGGATTTGGGAAAATCAGAAAATTTGGACAAAATTATATAAATATATAAATAATTACTTTCAACTTCAAATATCGCAAGAATGGTGCAATTTAGGAGAAAAGTTGAAGGATGTTTTTATCTGCAACAAATACTTATGATTCCAGGAAGTACAAGATACGGACCTTTATTTCAAGCGATATTTTTTTTCATTCAATTTAACCAATCTGTAGAGTAGTAGTGAGAAACCCACAAGAAATAGAATAAATCTATTGATGCCAATATATGTACGAGTGTTATCAAAAACCTTCTACAAGAGATCATTTCAATTAATATGGTCGTTTGAATATTACAGGGGAAAATGCAATTTTTTAATGAAATTCCAACACCCTATATCTTTTGAACGGGGCCAAATTTGGAAAAATGTTATTGGAAGAAAATGTTTCTTTTGACGTCAAGAATCTATGGTTAAAATGAACGCAGTGGTCAAAGACTCACCCTGTATATATATTCTTTTGAACTTTTGGCTTACAATATTAATTAATTCCCTTATTCCCTTGCAGTCAATTTCAACAAGACCGTCTCGTTTGAATCCTGGAAGACACGTTGAAATATACGTTTCCGCATTCCCTCCGTGTCTCAATCTCCAATACATATTTTTAGAGCTCGATTCGAGGTTGAACTTGAAACATCAGTGACTTATATTCCATGTTGACGCTGCGCAAACTCGACACAAATTCCCCTATTTCAATCCTTGACGATATGCATAAAAGATTGATGTATCAATATTTATTTTTAAATTGAACGTATGCGGAATGATATATAGGAAATTGGTCGTTGAACGTTGCGTTAAATAATTCTGAATGAGTAACGACCACTTCCTTTAAGGGTAACGGTTTTTGCCTTTGTGCAGACGTTATCAGATCTCCAATATAATAATATTCGTGTTGACATCTTTGGTTTTCATTCAATCTTGACGATATTTTAAAAAGACCATTAAGACCATGTGACTCATACATGTCAAATCAACGATCTATCGACGTGTAAAACAATTTCAGGGAGCTTTGAAAATAGCAACATTTAATTACACTTCCTTAGGACACTACGGAAATATTGAAAATACCTATCGTCTAAAACTCGTTGCAGAAGGCAAAACCAACACTCACGTGTTCGAAAACTAGAATTTCGCATTCCTGCTGGAATAGGAGCAACTTGCTTTAGAATATGGTATCGAGAAGCTCAGCAATTGTTACTTGTACAAACTTGCATATTCCATATCAAACGCGTCGAGACTTGTAGTTTTTTTGCCGACCGAAACGCCATTTCTGTCTGTCTTGAAAATTGAAAAATTAAAAGCAAATTTACCTTGAGAACTATGAAAGATATCTATCAAAACGTTGGTAGCAAAAACAATAAGAGATGGTAGATGGAAAAATTTCCAGTATTGCCAGAAGTATGCAAATCTGGCTACAGTTTTGTTAATCTGAACAGAACACCCAAGTATTTTTTTTAAGATCCCCTATAAATTATTAAATTAATTTACTCTTTCTTCCCTCTATCTATTTTCAATAGTTTTTGTGTTATAAATTATTTTTAGAAATTTTTCAGTTTGAAATATGGCATGACCTTAGATTTTGATCTGCGCCACTGCTTTGGAATCTTTGTTTTCAGTTGTGCAGAATATTAAGAAAATACCATTTGTCAGCTCACAAAATTGCCAAAAGCTCTGGTTTTTCAAATTATACACCCACTATGTTTTTAATTTGCAGAATGAGGACAAAATTGTCATTCGGAAAATGAAGAAATATACTGGGTGTCTAATTTGGAAAAACAAATTTTGTGAGTTGACTAATGGTAATTTTTTTATCACTCTGTATGACTGACAACTGTGATTTGAAAATTGTGGCGAAGAATAAACTATTATCTGAGGTCATGTTAAATTTCAAAGTTGAATTTCATATATTTAACGAAATATCGTCATTTTCGTAACTCGCAAATTTGGTCAAATGTTCCTGAAAATAATTCATAACCTAAAAATCATTAAAGTGAATGTGTATTAATTGTTAGTTGTATTCAAAATAACAAACCTGTTGTTAAATTTGCATACATCTGGCAACATTTGAAAGTATTTCTGAAATATAACTCACAATACCTAATATTGATCTACAAAATTTCAAACTTAATGCACGAAAAGTTTCCATAATAATTTAATAGGCCACCCACCTTGGGACACCCCTTGTAATTCTTTTCATATCTGTTATTTCCATAACGGGTGTGATCTTAACAGACCAAATTCAGCAGACCGTTTGTCGGAAATACCCGAACGGCATGTTCATTGGCGTGCGGGTTGATTCAAATTATTCATTGAATAGGCGGAATTCTCGGGAAATATCAACAGGAATGAATTGAAATTTGGCAGTAGGAAGGGATGAGGTAGTAGAAATATAGTGCAAGTGAAATTTTTCTCTTCCCTATTATAATTCGAGCATTTTCCGACCTATATAGTAACATTTAATATCTCGGAAACCTCTCGATAGAACATTTTTATTTTTGGGATGAAGTTAGATGACAACAAAGGAAACTCGATAGTGAAAAAATTTTCGACTGCCCGACGGTCCATCATGTAGTTTTTCCGATATATATATAGCATATTTCAATATCTCAGACACCTCTCGATAGAACATTTTTATTTTTTGGGATGAAGTTGGATGACATCATAGGGAATTCAACTATGAAAAAATTTTCGACTGCCCGACGGTCCATCATGTAGTTTTTCCGATATATATATAGCATATTTCAATATCTCAGAAACCTCTCGATAGAACATTTTTATTTTTGGGATGAAGTTGGATGACATCATAGGGAATTCAACTATGAAAAAATTTTCGACTGCCCGACGGTCCATCATGTAGTTTTTCCGATATATATATAGCATATTTCAATATCTCAGAAACCTCTCGATAGAACATTTTTATTTTTGGGATGAAGTTGGATGACACCATAAGGAATTCAACTATGAAAAAATTTTCGACTGCCCGACGGTCCATCATGATGTTTTTCCGATATATATATAGCATTTTACCATATCTCGGAAACCTCTCGATAGAACATTTTTATTTTTGGGATGAAGTTGGATGACACCATAGAGACTTCAACTATGAAAAAATTTTCGACTGCCCGACGGTCCATCATGTGGTTTTTCCGATCTATATATAGCATTTTCCAATATCTCGGAAACCTCTCGATAGAACATTTTTATTTTTGGGATGAAGTTGGATGACACCATAGAGACTTCAACTATAAAAAAATTTTCGACTGCCCGACGGTCCATCATATGGTTTTCCGATATATATATAGCATTTTCCCATATCTCGGAAACCTCTCGATAGAACATTTTTATTTTTGGGATGAAGTTGGATGACACCATAGAGACTTCAACTATGAAAAAATTTTCGACTGCCCGACGGTCCATCATGTGGTTTTTCCGATATATATATATAGCATTTTCCATATCTCGGAAACCTCTCGATAGAACATTTTTATTTTTGGGATGAAGTTGGATGACACCATAGAGACTTCAACTATGAAAAAATTTTCGACTGCCCGACGGTCCATCATATGGTTTTTCCGATATATATAGCATTTTACCATATCTCGAAACCTCTCGATAGAACATTTTTATTTTTTGGGATGAAGTTGGATGACACCATAGAGACTTCAACTATGAAAAAATTTTCGACTGCCCGACGGTCCATCATGTGGTTTTTCCGATATATATATAGCATTTTACCATATCTCGGAAACCTCTCGATAGAACATTTTTATTTTTGGGATGAAGTTGGATGACACCATAGAGACTTCAACTATGAAAAAATTTTCGACTGCCCGACGGTCCATCATGTGGTCTTTCCGATATATATATAGCATTTTCCAATATCTCGGAAACCTCTCGATAGAACATTTTTATTTTTGGGATGAAGTTAGATGACAACAAAGGAAACTCGATAGTGAAAAAATTTCCGACTGCCCGACGGTCCATCATATGGTTTTTCCGATATATATATAGCATTTTCCAATATCTCGGAAACCTCTCGATAGAACATTTTTATTTTTGGGATGAAGTTGGATGACACCATAGAGACTTCAACTATGAAAAAATTTTCGACTGCCCGACGGTCCATCATGTGGTTTTTCCGATATATATATATAGCATTTTCCAATATCTCGGAAACCTCTCGATAGAACATTTTTATTTTTGGGATGAAGTTAGATGACAACAAAGGAAACTCGATAGTGAAAAAATTTCCGACTGCCCGACGGTCCATCATATGGTTTTTCCGATATATATATAGCATTTTCCCATATCTCGGAAACCTCTCGATAGAACATTTTAATTTTTGGGATGAAGTTAGATGACAACAAAGGAAACTCGATAGTGAAAAAATTTTCGACTGCCCGACGGTCCATCATATGGTTTTTCCGATATATATATATAGCATTTACCCATATCTCGGAAACCTCTCGATAGAACATTTTTATTTTTTGGATGAAGTTGGATGACACAATAGAGACTTCAACTATGAAAAAATTTTCGACTGCCCGACTGTCCATCATGTGGTTTTCCGATATATATATAGCATTTTCCCATATCTCGAAACCTCTCGATAGAACATTTTTATTTTTGGGATGAAGTTGGATGACACCATAGAAACTTCAACTATGAAAAAATTTTCGACTGCCCGACGGTCCATCATATGGTTTTCCGATATATATATAGCATTTTACCATATCTCGGAAACCTCTCGATAGAACATTTTTATTTTTGGGATGAAGTTGGATGACACCATAGAGACTTCAACTATGAAAAAATTTTCGACTGCCCGACAGTCCATCATGTGGTTTTTCCGATATATATATAGCATTTTACCATATCTCGGAAACCTCTCGATAGAACATTTTTATTTTGGGATGCAGTTGGATGACACCATAGAGACTTCAACTATGAAAAAATTTTCGACTGCCCGACGGTCCATCATGTGGTCTTTCCGATATATATATAGCATTTTCCAATATCTCGGAAACCTCTCGATAGAACATTTTATTTTTGGGATGAAGTTAGATGACAACAAAGGAAACTCGATAGTGAAAAAATTTTCGACTGCCCGACGGTCCATCATATGGTTTTCCGATATATATATAGCATTTTCCAATATCTCGGAAACCTCTCGATAGAACATTTTTATTTTTGGGATGAAGTTGGATGACACCATAGAGACTTCAACTATGAAAAAATTTTCGACTGCCCGACGGTCCATCATGTGGTTTTCCGATATATATATATGGCATTTTCCAATATCTCGAAACCTCTCGATAGAACATTTTTATTTTTGGGATGAAGTTAGATGACAACAAAGAAACTCGATAGTGAAAAAATTTCCGACTGCCCGACGGTCCATCATATGGTTTTTCCGATATATATATAGCATTTTCCATATCTCGGAAACCTCTCGATAGAACATTTTTATTTTTGGGATGAAGTTAGATGACAACAAAGGAAACTCGATAGTGAAAAAATTTTCGACTGCCCGACGGTCCATCATATGCTTTTTCCGATATATATATATAGCATTTACCCATATCTCGGAAACCTCTCGATAGAACATTTTTATTTTTTGGATGAAGTTGGATGACACAATAGAGACTTCAACTATGAAAAAATTTTCGACTGCCCGACGGTCCATCATATGGTTTTTCCGATATATATATAGCATTTCCCATATCTCGGAAACCTCTTGATAGAACATTTTTATTTTTTGGATGAAGTTGGATGACACCATAGAGACTTCAACTATGAAAAAATTTTCGACTGCCCGACGGTCCATCATATGGTTTTTCCGATATATATAGCATTTTCCCATATCTCGGAAACCTCTCGATAGAACATTTTTGTTTTTGGGATGAAGTTGGATGACGCCATAGAGACTTTAACTATGATAAAATTTCCGAATGCCCGACGGTCCATCATGTGGTTTTTCCGATATATATATAGCATTTTCCCATAACTCGGAAAAACCATATGATGGACCGTCGGGCAGTCGAAAATTTTTTCACTATCGAGTTTCCTTTGTTGTCATCTAACTTCATCCCAAAAATAAAAATGTTCTATCGAGAGGTTTCCGAGATATTGGAAAATGCTATATGTATATCGGAAAAACCATATGATGGACCATCGGGCAGTCGAAAATTATTTCATAGTTGAAGTCCCTATGGTTTCATCCAACTTCATCCCAAAAATAAAAATGTTCTATCGAGAGGTTTCAGATATTGGAAAATGCTATATTTATATCGGAAAAACCACATGATGGACCGTCGGGCAGTCGAAAATTTTTCATAGTTGAAGTCTCTATGGTGTCATCCAACTTCATCCCAAAATAAAATGTTCTATCGAAGGTTTCCGAGATATGGAAAAACGCTATATATATCGGAAAAATCATATGATGGACCGTCAGGCAGTCAAAAATTTTTTCACTTTCATTTCCTTTGTTTGTCATCTAATCTTCATCCCAAAAATAAAAAAATGTTCTATAGAGAGGTTTCCGAGATATGAAAAAACATATATATATCGAGAAAAACTACATGATGGACCGTCGGGCAGTCGAAAATTTTTCACTATCGAGTTTCCTTTGTTGGCTCATCTAACTTCATCGCAAAAATAAAAATGTTCTATCGAGAAGGTTTCCGAGATATGAAGGAAAATGCTATATATATCGGAAAAACATCATGATGGACCGTCGGGCAGTTATTTCATATCGAAGTCCCTTTGTTTCATCTAACTTCATCCCAAAAATAAAAATGTTCTATCGAGAGGTTTCGAGATATTGGAAAATGCTATATTTATATCGGAAAACCACATGATGGACCGTCGGGCAGTCGAAAATTTTTTCATAGTTGAAGTCTCTATGGTGTCATCCAACTTCATCCCAAAAATAAAAATGTTCTATCGAGAGGTTTCGAGATATGGAAAAACGCTATATATATATCGGAAAAATCATATGATGGACCGTCAGGCAGTCAAAAATTTTTTCACTTTCGAGTTTCCTTTGTTGTCATCTAACTTCATCCCAAAAATAAAAATGTTCTATAGAGAGGTTTCCGAGATATGGGAAAATGCTATATATATATCGAAAAAACTACATGATGGACCGTCGGGCAGTCGAAAATTTTTTCACTATCGAGTTTCCTTTGTTGTCATCTAACTTCATCGCAAAAATAAAAATGTTCTATCGAGAGGTTTCCGAGATATGGGAAAATGCTATATATATATCGGAAAAACATCATGATGGACCGTCGGGCAGTCGAAAATTTTTTCACTATCGAGTTTCCTTTGTTGTCATCTAACTTCATCCCAAAAATAAAAATGTTCTACCGAGAGGTTTCCGAGATATTGGAAAATGCTATATATATATCGGAAAAACCACATGATGGACCGTCGGGCAGTCGAAAATTTTTTCATAGTTGAAGTCTCTATGGTGTCATCCAACTTCATCCCAAAACTAAAAATGTTCTATCGAGAGGTTTCCGAGATATTGGAAAATGCTATATATATATCGGAAAAACCACATGATGGACCGTCGGGCAGTCGAAAATTTTTTCATAGTTGAAGTCTCTATGGTGTCATCCAACTTCATCCCAAAAATAAAAATGTTCTACCGAGAGGTTTCCGAGATATGGGAAAATGCTATATATATATCGGAAAAACTACATGATGGACCGTCGGGCAGTCGAAAATTTTTTCACTATCGAGTTTCCTTTGTTGTCATCTAACTTCATTCCAAAAATAAAAATGTTCTATCGAGAGGTTTCCGAGATATGGTAAATGCTATATATATATCGGAAAAACCACATGATGGACCGTCGGGCAGTCGAAAATTTTTTCACTATCGAGTTTCCTTTGTTGTCATCTAACTTCATCCCAAAAATAAAAATGTTCTATCGAGAGGTTTCCGAGATATTGGAAAATGCTATATATATATCGGAAAAACCACATGATGGACCGTCGGGCAGTCGAAAATTTTTTCATAGTTGAAGTCTCTATGGTGTCATCCAACTGCATCCCAAAAATAAAAATGTTCTATCGAGAGGTTTCCGAGATATGGTAAAATGCTATATATATATCGGAAAAACCACATGATGGACCGTCGGGCAGTCGAAAATTTTTTCATAGTTGAAGTCTCTATGGTGTCATCCAACTTCATCCCAAAAATAAAAATGTTCTACCGAGAGGTTTCCGAGATATTGGAAAATGCTATATATATATCGGAAAAACCACATGATGGACCGTCGGGCAGTCGAAAATTTTTTCACTATCGAGTTTCCTTTGTTGTCATCTAACTTCATCCCAAAAATAAAAATGTTCTACCGAGAGGTTTCGAGATATGGGAAAATGCTATATATATATTGGAAAAACCACATGATGGACCGTCGGGCAGTCAAAAATTTTTCATAGTTGAATTCCTTATGATGTCATCCAACTTCATCCCAAAAATAAAAATGTTCTATCGAGAGGTTTCTGAGATATTGAAATATGCTATATATATATCGGAAAAACTACATGATGGACCGTCGGGCAGTCGAAAATTTTTTCACTATCGAGTTTCCTTTGTTGTCATCTAACTTCATCCCAAAAATAAAAATGTTCTACCGAGAGGTTTCCGAGATATGGGAAAATGCTATATATATATTGGAAAAACCACATGATGGACCGTCGGGCAGTCAAAAATTTTTTCATAGTTGAATTCCTTATGATGTCATCCAACTTCATCCCAAAAATAAAAATGTTCTATCGAGAGGTTTCTGAGATATTGAAATATGCTATATATATATCGGAAAAACCACATGATGGACCGTCGGGCAGTCGAAAATTTTTTCATAGTTAAAGTCTCTATGGTGTCATCCAACTTCATCCCAAAAATAAAAATGTTCTATCGAGAGGTTTCCGAGATATGGGAAAATGCTATATATATATCGGAAAAACCACATGATGGACTGTCGGGCAGTCGAAAATTTTTTCACTATCGAGTTTCCTTTGTTGTCATCTAACTTCATCCCAAAAATAAAAATGTTCTACCGAGAGGTTTCCGAGATATGGGAAAATGCTATATATATATCGGAAAAACATCATGATGGACCGTCGGGCAGTCGAAAATTTTTTCATAGTTGAAGTCTCTATGGTGTCATCCAACTTCATCCCAAAAATAAAAATGTTCTATCGAGAGGTTTCCGAGATATGGTAAAATGCTATATATATATCGGAAAAACCACATGATGGACCGTCGGGCAGTCAAAAATTTTTTCATAGTTGAAGTCTCTATGATGTCATCCAACTTCATCCCAAAAATAAAAATGTTCTACCGAGAGGTTTCCGAGATATGGGAAAATGCTATATATATATCGGAAAAACCGCATGATGGACTGTCGGGCAGTCGAAAATTTTTTCATAGTTGAAGTCTCTATGGTGTCATCCAACTTCATCCCAAAAATAAAAATGTTCTATCGAGAGGTTTCCGAGATATGGTAAAATGCTATATATATATCGGAAAAACCACATGATGGACCGTCGGGCAGTCGAAAATTTTTTCACTATCGAGTTTCCTTTGTTGTCATCTAACTTCATCCCAAAAATAAAAATGTTCTATCGAGAGGTTTCCGAGATATGGGAAAATGCTATATATATATTGGAAAAACCACATGATGGACCGTCGGGCAGTCGAAAATTTTTTCATAGTTGAAGTCTCTATGGTGTCATCCAACTTCATCCCAAAAATAAAAATGTTCTATCGAGAGGTTTCCGAGATATTGAAAATGCTATATATATATCGGAAAAACCACATGATGGACCGTCGGGCAGTCAAAAATTTTTTCATAGTTGAAGTCTCTATGATGTCATCCAACTTCATCCCTAAAATAAAAATGTTCTACCGAGAGGTTTCCGAGATATGGGAAAATGCTATATATATATCGGAAAAACCACATGATGGACCGTCGGGCAGTCGAAAATTTTTTCATAGTTGAAGTCTCTATGGTGTCATCCAACTTCATCCCAAAAATAAAAATGTTCTACCGAGAGGTTTCCGAGGTATGGTAAAATGCTATATATATATCGGAAAAACCACATGATGGACCGTCGGGCAGTCGAAAATTTTTTCACTATCGAGTTTCCTTTGTTGTCATCTAACTTCATCCCAAAAATAAAAATGTTCTATCGAGAGGTTTCCGAAATATGGGAAAATGCTATATATATATTGGAAAAACCATATGATGGACCGTCGGGCAGTCGAAAATTTTTTCACTATCGAGTTTCCTTTGTTGTCATCTAACTTCATCCCAAAAATAAAAATGTTCTATCGAGAGGTTTCCGAGATATTGGAAAATGCTATATATATATCGGAAAAACCACATGATGGACCGTCGGGCAGTCGAAAATTTTTTCATAGTTGAAGTCTCTATGGTGTCATCCAACTTCATCCCAAAAATAAAAATGTTCTATCGAGAGGTTTCCGAGATATGGTAAAATGCTATATATATATCGGAAAAACATCATGATGGACCGTCGGGCAGTCGAAAATTTTTTCATAGTTGAATTCCTTATGGTGTCATCCAACTTCATCCCAAAAATAGAAATGTTCTATCGAGAGGTTTCCGAGATATTGAAATATGCTATATTTATATCGGAAAAACCACATGATGGACCGTCGGGCAGTCAAAAATTTTTTCATAGTTGAATTCCCTATCATGTCATCCAACTTCATCCCAAAAATAAAAATGTTCTATCGAGAGGTTTCTGAGATATTGAAATATGCTATATATATATCGGAAAAACTACATGATGGACCGTCGGGCAGTCGAAAATTTTTTCACTATCGAGTTTCCTTTGTTGTCATCTAACTTCATCCCAAAAATAAAAATGTTCTATCGAGAGGTTTCCGAGATATTAAATGTTACTATATAGGTCGGAAAATGCTCGAATTATAATAGGGAAGAGAAAAATTTCACTTGCACTATATTTCTACTACCTCTTCCCTTCCTACTGCCAAATTTCAATTCATTCCTGTTGATATTTCCCGAGAATTCCGCCTATTCAATGAATAATTTGAATCAACCCGCACGCCAATGAACATGCCGTTCGGGTATTTCCGACAAACGGTCTGCTGAATTTGGTCTGTTAAGATCACACCCGCATTTCCATATTAGGTCGATACGGTTTGGAAATTTTCTCTATTTCGGTCGAAAATTATGAGAAATTAATTGGAATTCAATGAAAAATTCAGATTATACCTGCTAGTGCCTTTTGTATTTATTTTCGCAGTTGGTGTGGCTGATACGAAAATTGACAGATTATAGAATTTGAATAGTGCGTTCAAATCTCTACATGGTTTAATATTGACCATTGACATGCAATAGACGCGTGTTGACATTCGAAAGGATAGGATGTCAGTGTTGTCAACCACAAAACGAAAAATATAACTCGAAGCAATGCTGTAATGAGTTCAATACAGCACTGATATTAGTACTGTAATGAACTCATTACGACATTGAAATAGAGAATAGTATATTCTAAAACAAGTTGCAGAATGGGCACCTAGTTTTTGAACGCATGACTGTTGGAATTGCCTTCTGCAACGAGTATTAGACGTTATTTTCTCTATTTCAGTCAAGAATTGTGAGAAATTTATTGGAATTCAATGAAAAATTCAGATAATACCTCCTAGTGCCTTTTATATTTTATTTCCGCAGTTGGTGTGACTGATACGAAAATAGACAGATCATAGAATTTGAATAGTGCGATCAAATCTCTACATGGTTTAATATTGACAATTGACATGACTATGGACGCGTGTTGACATTCGAAAGGATAGGATGTCAGTGTTGTCAATCACAAAACGAAAAATATCACTAAAAACAATGCTGTATGAGTTCATTACAGCACTGATATTAGTACTGTAATGAACTCATTACGACACTGAAATAGAGAAAATATATTGCTATCACTGCAATCTTTGGAAAACTGGCATTCCATTCATTGATTTTCCGCAATATGATCTGTCAGTTTGAAATATCTTGTTATTTCAGTTTGCTATGTCATCAACATGTTAGTACTTGTTATCCCGTAAGAATGTTGAAAGTGGCCGTGAATCCCTAGCTTTTACATTACTTCCAAGTATTGGAAAATTTAGGTTTCGAATAATTCGAAGGGGTTAACACGAATAGGGTAAAGTTTTTTTCGCCATAAGGAAAATTATTTAGAGATTTAGTTATGTCATTCCATTTTTTGCGAGCTTGTTATTAATAGAACAGCATGTTATCGTTCAGCCCAAATTCCTGCAATAGTTTCAATCAATTGGGTTTGACTTCTTGATAAAAAATTCTGGTTCCAACTTGAGTATGTACACGTATTGTGAAGGTTATATCAGAATCACACTTGCAGAGTACAGGAAATACTTCAGGACAAGCGAGTGAAAGCTCCTGAACTCACGTTAGTGCTTTTCCACATTTCCATCTGGTTTTCCTGGATTCAATGAGACTTTCTTCCGACATAAGAATTGGGTTTTATTTCTAGGTAATTGGCCATCCATTCCATCTTATTTCTAAACATCGTAAGAATCGATTACTTGTAATAAACAAAAAACAGAAGTATATTTCTTATTCTTTTATGAAACGCAAAAAACAACTACCGTTTAACTTTGAACGTCAATTAATTTTTCTTGTCTACAGAACTACAGAATCGATTATATTCTATGAAATGATAAAATCCTACCTTTCTATGAGTTCAATATAGCGTTGTCAGCTCAAAATTCGATGATTTTCCAGTCCATTTTCGGTCAGTCATATTGTTATATTTTCTCTTTTTCAGTGTTGTAATGAGTTCATTACAGTACTAAATCAGTGCTGTAATGAACTCGTTACAGCATTGTTTTTAGTTATATTTTTTCGTTTTGTGGCTGACAACACTGACATCTCATCCTTTCGAATCTCAACACGCGTCCATTGCATGTCAATTGTCAATATTAAAACATGCAGAGATTTGAACGCACCATTCAAATTCTTAATCTGTTAATTTTCGTATCAGTCACACCAACTGCGAAAATAAAATACAAAAGGCACTAGGAGGTATAATCTGAATTTTTCATTGAATTCCAATAAATTTCTCACAATTCTTGACTGAAATATCGTCTAATACTCGTTGCAGAAGGCAATTCCAACACTCATGCGTTAAATTCGAATTTCGCATTCGAGTTGGAATAGGTGTCCATTCTGCAAATTGTATTAGAATATACTATTATAATTATAGAAATGTTGTACATTTAGTAATATGAGACCTAGATGCGAATTTCGAGAAATTAATGATCATTACGTCATCTGTTTGGAATTTATAGTCTTCATGATAGAATTCTCTATCATAAGATATGACACAAAGCATTTCAACCAATTTCCGCTAAAAATTCCAAACGAACATGTTTTAGGACAAAACGATCTCTTCTCTGGAACAATTGAAAACCTCGAATTCATAAAACAAGTGAGAGAGAATGTACAGGATGCAAGAGATGGATATTGAAATTATCCTTGGCCATTCGTATCTTCGTGCAGGTAGTAATTATTTTGTCATCAAATGTAACCAGTTATTTATAAAATTGTTTTCGAACTGAAATTGTGGATTTCATCCTGCACCGACCAAAATATATTATTCATAAAATTATTTAGGGCGGAGCGGTGAAATTGAAGTGGATCATATGAAGTTCAAGAACACCATGTTCGAAGTAGAATTAAAAAGATTCGTTTTTTAACTCGTCACCAACTATTGTGTACGTAAAACTGTAATTTTTAATTCGAATTATTAGTGTTAGAACTTGCTTGTATTATTTATTTATTTATAAAATTCTATTAGGTGTATGTATGTACATCGTAATTCATAATGATGAAGATTGAAGTCTCCCAGATTAAACAGTACTTGCGCAATAGTTACATATGGAAATTTGAACAGTTCAAACAACATGATTAAAAATAAACAACCCCTGTATTCTTGTCATCGACCCGAGTGTTTTCACAAATTCTGATTCATTGTTAAGTTTTTGAGTATGGACACCATGTATGTACATTGAAAAAAATTGTTCTTTCCAATCGAATGAATCTTTCCATCAAATGAATTTGAAATTTACCGTTTCCTCATCTATCTAATACAATTGACTCAATGTTGATGAATAATAAATAATTAAAATACATTTCAATACAAACTTGATAGCTTGCTGGTTGAATATGGCAATGTGGGTTCTTAATCGTCGTTTTTTGTTCTTCAGGGAATCGTTAATACATCAAGTTTTCCTTACGTTGAGGCAGTTTATTCATGTTACATTGGTAAAAGAAGTCTGCTATTGTGTATTGAAGAACGGAGAAACCGTTACCGAGATCTACACAGGTCACCTACCCACCTGTCTGATGACTGTACTTCGCTCGATAATTATTGCAATTCGTCGGCTTACACTTTATAGGCTTTTTCAAACGGTAATTTCTTGAGAAGATGCTTTTTGTGACGATGGTTTATGGTTGTTATTATTATGAAATGGAGAAGGCAGAGAGAAATTTTGTGTGGAACTTTGTTTTTGAGCGATTGTTCTAAGTGGAACAGCGTTGCCTTAATTTATTCACTTTATTTTTTCTTTTGACCTGGATTGTAACAATATAAAAGTTGTCAAACATTATTACCTATGTGAGCTGGCGTTTTCTGTTGGGGTTAGTGTGTACCATACAATTCAGCGAATTTTATAGAACGGTTTAAGGAAAAACTACAGTGAAAACTCTTTCGTAATATTTAATATTATTGTGTGAATGTGGAACTTGTGTAACGTGACAATTAGCCACTTTAGATAATGAGCATGAGACTCTACTACTAATTCTCTCAATGGCTAAATCGTCCCAGCAACAAAACTCCCCCGGTTTTTGACAAATATATTTAACTACAAATGTATAATCAACAAGTATACAATTCTGGGAATTCCCAATCTCTCAAGTCAATCACACATATAAGGCACTTTTAACATAACCAATATTGATGAGTTGACAGCTCCCTCCTGGACCATAGATAGAGCAAAGCGAATTTACTCGAAGGTACAACCTGCCAGGTAGTTAATAAAAGTTTAATAATGGTTTCCAAACAAATATTCCACAGCATCCAGACATTGATTTAGTACACCTAATCTTCATCCAATTTGACGAATGTGCTCTCTTGTAAACGAAGTTATGCTCCAAGGGGTAGCTATGTCTTGGCTCGGAGCCTGGATATTGATTGAACCAGGGGTTGGATGTACTCTATAAGCTATAACTAAATGAATAAGTGAATATATTAAATGAGAGAAGGCTAGAAATTACAATGGCAGGTATAGCAGGGCTCCTCGATCTCTTTCAGATAAATACCAATCGAATCTTTACAAAATTACATCACACTAGCAAATTAAACCGAGAAGGAATCTTGTTCTGGGACTATAGATGTAAAAACCATAGATAAAAGACATCGATTTGATGAGTCATCCGCCGTATAGTCCTGATTTGACACCGAATGATTTCTTTTTTTCCCGTGCGTAAAAAATAAAATGAGAGGTTGTAACATTTGCCACTTTTTCTTTCGAAAAGGATGACATTCTTAAAACTTACTACGACACTGGAGTTTGAAGACTCCATATACAAAGAGTTGGCCATTTAATGTGATCGTCTAACAAGGGTAGGACTCTACGTTATGTTTACGTAATAATTCAAGTTCGTGATCATTGGGATTAGTGAAAATAATTGGGAAACAAAGATGCTAAATGAAACACTACACTTAGGCCCGTTTGCACCAACGCCCTTTAAAATGTCGCTTAGCTAAATGCCGCTTAAAGTTAAGGGTCGCTTAAATTCATCTCCAGTTGCACGACTGTCACTTAACAGAAACTTAACTAAGCGACGCTTAACTTTCTCAATCTAGTGACATTTCTCCCTAGATCATTTCATTGGCTACACGCAATATTTGATGTTCTGTTGTTAAAGAAGTTCTAAATATTTCGTCTATTCTATGGCAGAAATATTTGTTTATGAATTAAATTATAAATAAACAAGCCCGATATGGTTTTAATTAAAGACTTTATACGTATATACGCCTAGGAAATCCTCTTTCCACAATTTCTATTATTACCAAGTCGTCATGAAATGCATCAAATTCATGAAAGAAGTCCATTATACAAGTTAATAGCGTTGTTCGATGTATATATTACAATTACGATTAATATTATTTTAGTCACATCACATTTGTTCGAAAATCACAAAGAAATACTAGACAAATATTTGGAAAACCAAACAAATCAAATTATTTTAGGTTAGAATCATAGATAAATACCAAAATAAATGTACATTTACCTTTGATCTATGGGTAGAATCCGCCCTTAAATAGTTAAGTGGCCATGAATGAGCACTTAAATTTAAGGCTCGCTTAAGGGATTTTTAAGTGCCGCTTAACAGTCGGTGCAACGCAATTGAAGTTAAGGATTCATTTTAAGGGATGCTTAACGCTAAGTGTGGTTGGTGCAAACGGGCCTTAGACCCAAACAATCAGCTCTTTATTCAGGGTCTAAAAAAATATAGGGGAATGCCTCAGGCAGAAAACCCCTTATGTTAGGTGATGTTAGGGCACTTGTTTAAAACTAAGCGGTTAATCATTAACAGCTAGCAAAGGCAAATATAACAATTCTGAGAAAACTATAACAATACAAAACAGATAGTAATCATAATAATCAGAGCAACTTTCATAATACAAAGAGAATAATAAGCATGGTAAATATAGCAACTTCAATGATGCAACAGGGTAATAATCATAGTAAATAGATAAACGACTAATTATGACCATCGTCATGGTTACGGACCCAGGGTATGTGAGCCATAACTATAATATTGTATGAGCCAAGGAATTGGGAACACGGGGAAGGTCATGGAGTTCTAGCGGCGGCTCTGAAAATATGACAGAAAGTTTCGCGGTTGATAAAAAAGTATATTCTCTTATGCCTTATAGCAGATGTTAGTAACGGCTCATGCCTTAAGGCCTTCGATCCAGGTAGCTAAGAAATCTCATACAACAATATAGGAATGGTCCACAATCTCGAGACCCCTAAACCAAATATCATGTAATACGAGCATATAGATAAATAGATAGCACTACGAGATCATAGAATAAATAAACGAAAGTGCTCTCACCACTTGATAAAACATTAAAACCTATAAATATAAAACATATAAATCAACAAAAAGGAAACATAGACATAAATAGCCGCAAGAGAACAACATGAATAATAATAAGACAATTTCTACAAAGATTACAAGAAAACATACAATTAAACATTGATTCGTAAAAAAATGATCCAGTTTACATAGCTGTTGACTGAACGACGATTTCGAGGTGAACATTTCAATAAAACTAAAACTAAACTCGAAACTAACCTAGTGCTATTGAATTACTCTGGTTGTTTCTCTTGCTTCATCTAATTTTTCTCCAGTGAAACAAGGTCCCGTGTGGTTACTCAATAATCCGTTGAGGTTAGGTATTATTATATCTCTAAATCGCAGTTGGAAGCCTCAAGATTCCGTAATGTGAACCAGATTAACCAAAAACGTGGGCGACTTTCGTATTTGTGCTTCCCTGTCGGAAAGAAATTTTACGGTTTCGGCGAAGCAGGGTTGAATTTATCTGAAATACCTTTCTTTCAAAGTTATTCGAACGATATTCAAGCTTCAAGTAGATTGAGTGGACATTCTAGAATCTATTGAGGAAATTAAATTTCAGATTCTCATAACCCCTGAACCACTTGACGGATTCGATGCAATAACGAACTTTACCGAGATATTTGGACATATAAACTATTATGAAAACTCTAGCTCATCTCTTCCGGAAGATAGAGAGTATACGGCTTGAAGGACATGGAATTATATTTGAAAAAATGTCGAAAATCAATAACTAGCCACACATTTTGCATCATCGGGGTTTTTGACGTTTCGCGGAGTTGGTGAATCTGAAAATTGCCGTTTTACATACGGTAATTTCCTACAGATTTCGGGGGGCCCCGGAGATCAGCTCCTAGCCAGGCACGGGGACGTTCTTCGTCTCGAAAAAGCGACCTCCCCGTCCCGCGAGACGCTCGCTCCGGCTTCGGTGGAGTACTTCCGCCCGTTTTTCACCTTTGGGCGATTTCGACGAATAACGTCATTTTCGCAATTTCGGGCGTTTTAAGTGCGCCCGGGGGGGTTTCGCGGTCGCTTCTCCTAGATGAGGATACGCCTTTTCGATTTTCGTTAAGATTGCCCCTGGGTCGGCCCTTCGGGCCTCCCGCTCGTCATAATCTTCTCTGGTCCACACCTTATCGCTTCTGAACGCGCGTTATAAGAATTCCTGGACTTGGGAAAAGTGTGATACATCCGCCGAAATGAATATGAAAGAATCCACCAATCTATATAACTTTTTCACTTTCTGTACCCAATAATCGAGCATGAAGCAAATTTTCAAAGCCTACTTCGATATCAATATTTGTTCAGTGAATTATAGATCTTGGGCGCCTATGAACGCGGGCGGGATCGATATCTGGGCGCCAAGCGCGTTGTCCCGGTAACCGTAAACAAGGGGCAAAAAGAAGTCGAACTGTTGCTGCTAGTTTCGCACGAATTTGCGGCTTGTCGGTCAAAGAACGGCGCCAATGTCGGTTCCGGAAGCTAAGTATAAATAGTTGGCAGAGGAAGTCATTTTGCTGCCTGCATAATGTGGGCGAAGAGAACGTTTTTCTGCAATTTGACGAACCCCATTATAAATTGCACTTGAAAAATGAAAGAGCTACGTACTCAATTGTTGTAGAGACTAATACCGAGGATTTGAAAGAACCAGCCAGGTTTTGGAGGAATCCTTCAATATCAGAGCATCAAGATAATAATAATAATAATGATAATAGTGGTTTATTCATATCAATAACGAGAATAAACACAAGATTATCCACAGAAGTATTATACATATTTGTTTGTGGAATTACAATACACTTAATACAAATAGTACATAAAGTAAGCGTCCAATCAATGTACATTTATGTATAAGAAATCACATCCTTTTAAATATGATCAGAAATAGTTATGAATAATATATTAACATTAACAATACAATCTGTAAAAGACAAGAGTCATCCCTTCTTTACCTTTTCAACCGTCGATGAAACCACTAGTAATGTTCTTCCATTTTTGCATATAAATGATGTTAAACGCTCTTTGAATCTTAAAATTTTCATATAATGTCAAGATTGGCAGAACTCTAAAACCGTATCAAATTTGCACTTATCTCTGGTTCAAGATCGTTCCAAATTACTTCGAATAATCCAAACTGTTGAATTCAAAACCTCTCTTTATGAAGAACTCTTTCTTTATAGTTCCAAAGTTTTAGGACACTTCAAGTTATATCCATTCTTACATAGGAATGCTTCAAATTAAGCTCATATGACACTTGAAAACTTCGAAATCATTCTCTAAAATCTGTTTAATACACGAAATTATTGTATTCGTGCCTGCTCTGAAATGATCACCAGTCACTTTTTCCTGGAATCCATTCGAGATAAATCGAGCAGTAAAATTGATAGTTATTTTAAACCAGATAATGTAAGTCCCTATTCTCCAGATTGTCACTTGAATAATTGATACCAAAACAAACAAATTAATAACTGTGACCTATCCGATTATGATCCACGTCAATTCGTGACGAATTCGACTCTTCTCAAAGTTGAATTATTGATAAGCATTAATTACATTTTTCATACTTGTTAAAATCTACTTCATTCTTGCATGAAACGTGATGCGGGGTGTCCATGAAGCGGGCAGGATTGAAACAAAACTCATGAATGATTATTATGAATCCATTCGCACCTCTCTGAGGCTCGAGACAAGATTTTATCGATTACTAATTATTCATATCCTGATTCACAGCAGAAATTCATTCAAGATCAAGATCCGACAACGCCTGCAGAAGCGTTTCTTCCAATCGAGCAATTTCTTACTCAGGATCATTAGTTACGAGGCTTTCGCTAAATGGTGAATTCGAAATTGTCGTTGCTGATTTCACAGCCGTTAATATGTTTTATTTGTGAATTACTAATTTTCCTTTCAGTCCAAATAATTTTTGACAAATGCCAACTTACGTATGATTACTGTCAAAATTTCATGCCCTTTGGTTATAGCCCAGTCATTTTAGTGGTTTCACCTCGGAATGAAAGATAATAAATTGGTATAAACCTTTGTTTTGTCTTTCTCAATGTTGTCTCAAAAGTCACAAATGATACCGTGTCCGCGACTTGAGATATTGAAGGTCAAAGGTCATAAAAATTGGTTTTTCGTGAATATCTCGCTTTCGATTGCTTAAATGATATTTTTACTTGTAATAAAAGTTGTAGAATTTAAAATTCTCTACAATTTTCGTTTTATTTTTTTTTTAATACGATCAACTGTTTTTGAGGTAGAGCGCGAAGAGTGCGCAGCGCACAAATTGGTCCAATGCAAGGTCAAGCTAAGTTGAGGTTATCAGTACGTTATATAAAGTCTATTATTTATTAAATTATTATAATTATTAAACAATGGCCATCATTTATGTACTAATTATTAATTGTCGATATTTTATTAAAATCAGTAACTTAATTATTTATATTTAACTATTCAGCTATAGTATATTATTAATTCTGGAATATATATTTTCAGTTAATAATAATAATAATAATAAAATTCATGCGGAAAACTAAAACTTAGTTGACTAAGGAACGCAATCACCACCCTAAATCAAGCACCCTTAGGATGACAATCCCTAGGGGCGAAGGAGGGAGAGGTCTCATAGACATAAAAAATTTACACAACAGTCAGATCAAACTCATGAGGACATACTTCCACCAGAGAAGCTCAATATCACCCCTCCATCGGAGCATCTGCTTGACAGATAAGGGATATACACCACTCAACTTAGCAAATAGGGCAGTACAGAGAACAGAAGAAGTTCGCAACCAAGAGGACAAACACCGAGAATGGCGACAAAAGAAACTTCACGGGAGACACCCACATGACCTCGATCAACCATATATTGACAAAAGTGCGTCGAATGCTTGGCTCAAAAAAGGGGAACTGTTCCCGGAGACAGAAGGATTTACCCTAGCCATACAGGACCAAGTGGTGAATACGAGAAACTACCTGAAACATATTGTTAAAGACCCTAAGGTGAGAGATGACAGGTGTAGAAAATGTAAAGAAAAACCCGAAACAATACAACACGTTACATCAGCATGTAGTCTACTTGCCCAAAATGATTATTTACACCGACACAATCAAGTAGCTGCAGTAATTCACCAAAATATATGTAACAGGCTGGGACTCAATACAGACGAACCTAAGATGCCTTACTATAAATACTTTCCTAAGTCAGTCATTGAAACCAACCAATTCACTATTTATTACGACCGATCGATCATTACCGATCGCAGTGTCCCCTTTAACAAACCTGATATCGTTATGAGAGACAAGCAATCGAGCGAAGCTATTATTGTAGACATCGCAATCCCTAACACGCATAACCTGCTGAATACAATTGCAGAAAAAAAAAGAAAGTACACTGAGTTAGCAGATGAGATAAAACGGATGTGGAATCTCAACAGTCACTATCGTACTAATTGTACTATCTACTACAGGGGTTATACCATGGGAGTTGCACAATGGCTTGGAGTTCCTGTATCCCATTAAATCAACCAGGACAACCTGAGAAACTAGAAATATAATAATAATAATAATAATTTTTATTCATTTTGTTGAATCATTACAAGAATGAAATACAAATCAAGTCAACAAGTTTCATAAATGACTACAGTCTGCCTCCAATTGACAAAAACTCAGAAACAGAGTGAGGTTCTAAATCTAATAGTAAATTAAATATTTTTTTTTGAAGATTTTCACATCTTTTATACAGCGGATATTACTAGGAAGGTGGTTGTACAGTCTCACAGCCATGTATGAGCAACCCCTCTCAGTGGAAGATAGTCGATGCTTTGGATACTCTAACTTATTATGGCGTGTTGGATACATATCTGGGCGTAAAAACCTTTGAAAATATTGTGGATTCCCGCGAAAAAACAGCATCGATTTGAATATGTAAAGCCCAGACAATGTGAGCAATCTATTCTTCCTGAAGAAGCCTCTACAGGATTGCTTATAAGCCAATACAAATATTGCCCGAATACAGATTCCGCACGCATACTACCACCCCAGAAAATTAATCCATATGACAGGATGGACTGAAAATTTGCGTAATAAACTGCCATCAGGAAGGACTGCGAAGAGTCAGATCTTAACACCCTCAGAGCATAGATAACCGATCTAAGTCTGGCAATAACGTTTTCGGTGTGAGGCTGCCAGGTGAGCTGTGAGTCTAGAGTTAAACCCAAAAACTTAGTCTGCTCTGTGAGTTCTCCATGGGAGAAAGCAGTCATATCCACGGATCGTGATCGGCTGTGAGAAAATAAAATGAGGTTGGTCTTTGTTAAGTTGATCCTCAAATCATGGGCTAGACACCACTCATCCATCGAAGAAATGATATCACGAACAAGAATCCCCAACAATTCAGAGGACTTGGCATTAATCAAAATATTAGTGTCATCTGCAAAATTGGTGAAAAATTCTTGCCAGCCGGGAATGACATTAGGTAGATCATTCACATATATTAAAAATAAAAGGGGTCCTAAAATGCTCCCCTGAGGAACACCCTTATTTATAGTGACGCTTGATGAGCGGTATGTTTTTCCATCAATAGATAATGAGACAATCTGTGATCGATCCCTCAAATAGCTTCTGAGGATATTTAGTTGTTTATCTCTTATACCATAGTTTTCCAACCTACTGAGAAGAATCTCATGTACAAGTCAGTTAAAAAGACATTTGTTCTTTATTTATCATTAAATATGACATACTTTACATTTGTTGAAATGTCAGTTTGAATATAATAAGAAGTTTTATTGGTTTTAATTATAATAAAATTGTGAATAGAAGCTAGTTATCATCTTCTTCGTCGTCTTCTTCTTGTTTCGCTCGAAAACGTTCAATTCATTGTCATCATCCTCATTATCGGTCATATTCATCTCCAAACCCTCCAGAATTTCAGGATCATATGCGTTTTCTTCATCGGGATTACTTGAATATTGTGCAGCGTTCAGGCAAACTTGTCCATTGCACTGGCCACAAGCTAAAGAACATAGTAGCCTTGATTTTCGGCATCCACAGCGGGAACCACAACCATTTTTGCAATTGCAAAATATTATATTTAGTAGTTCGGATCATGCTGGAGATAAAACGTTCTTATGGGCTCCAGGATTCCATTTTCAATCATCCTGCCCCATTCTTGAGGTTCTAAGTTATTCCCTAACCACGTTTGAATCTGGTAGTAGACGCGATTTATATGTTGTTGAGCTGCTACACTTGTTGGTGCAAGTGTTTACAATTGTACAGGTTTATTTAGTTTCGTTAATTTAATGAATAATAATTTAATAAATAATGATAATTGCGTGTAGCGAAAATGATCAATTTTGTCCTCAGATTTTGGAGCATTATATAATGCCAACAAGATGCGCACTCCATTTTCATGATGTTTGTACCGGGCAGTTTTCTTGTTGAAATACTTCCGCCAGTTTATCCAAATTGGGAATTTTCTCCAATGCTCTAGTAACAGTTTTTGTCGTGCCACAGCCACTAAATGCGTGTAGAAAAAGGATTTGTGTTTTTTAGTACGCGGATATTGATCAAAACTTTTGGAAGAGTATATTTACTGATTTTGAGAAAATATCAAAAATTAATAATTAGTACATAAATCATGGCCATTGTTTAATAATTATAATAATTTAATAAATAGTAGACTTTATATAACGTACTGATAACCGTAACTCACGGTTGACCTTGCATTGGACCATAAATGACTGTGCGCTGCGCACTCTTCGCGCTCTACCTCAAAAACGGTTGATCATATCAAAAAAAACATGAAACGAAAATTGTAGAGAATTTTATACTCTACAACTTTTATTATAGATAAAAATCTCATTAAAGCAATAGAAAGCGAGATATTCACGAAAAAACAATTTTTATGACCTTAGACTTTCAATATCTTAAGACGCGGACACGGTATCATTTGTGACTTGAGACAACAATTAGAACGACAAAACAAAGGTTTATACCAATTTATAGCTTATTATCTCTCATTCCGATGTTGACCCCTTTTTTACCTAATATTACTGGGCTATATGTCGAATTCGAAACCCCGTAGTTGGAATTACTTGATCTTCTTAATAACGAGTATTTTGTATAAAATAATTTTGCGTTGCTTTCTCCCGACCTATTAATTTTTCTTGCCAAGTCTCTCTTTTGAATACACTGAATTTGTGGAAACGATTTCTCATACATTTCTAGGAGAAAAGAATAAACCGCAGTAATCATGAAAACCGTTAAAATTTTCACTTTCATACGGAGAGATTCAATTGCGGATTGCGTGTTTGTGGAGAGAATTATAAAATAATTCATAGAAAGTGGTCGTGAACCGAGTTTTTCGTCTCCGTATCAGATTATTGACGATGTCTGAACTGGAGCGTGAGTCACTCTAGGGTTAGGCTTATTCGAACGAGCTCTATTACACAGAGGTGGATATTGAAATGAGTGTTTTTACGTCTTTTTTATGGGTATTCGCGAAGGGGAATGGTATTTGTTGTATCTATAAACAAGCCCTGAAACTTTAAAATTTGAATATACCAAGTATTCACAGTATATGAGAATCGTGAAGGCGAAGAACATTTAATTGGTAACACTGGTTTGTATATTCCTATGTTTGACAGATCGTTCTCACTATTTAGAACTTAAATCTCGAATATTGTGCGAAATGTAGTAATTTTCTATACTTTCAAATTCCATTTAGAATTTTTAAATATAATAAATCATCTTTCATGGATAATCATGAAAAAATACAAATATAGGGTGTCCCATTTGAAATAATAAGGCTGTTGCTAAATTTGCATACATCTGGCAACACTGGAAATTTGAAAGTATTTCAGAAATATACCTTAGATAACCTAATATTGAATTATATCGCATGAATGGTTTCCAGAATAAGTTGATAGGCCACACCCACCTTGGAATACCCTATACTTAAAACGTAAAGTTTAATAATTTTTTTAGGTAATTGATTGTAGCCAGAACTCGAACATTTTTTAGGAACGTATTAATACGCCAAATACAAGATGAAGCATTTATTGATTAGTTATTCAACGTCTGACACGAGTTCAATGTCGTAGGATAATGATGTCAATGAACCCCAAGCTTCCCCCTGTTTTCTGACGTTAACAGTCATAATAAAGCATGGATGTAGGGAAGTTCAATAATGTACAGGGTGGTGAACCGATGATCCAGATCTGTACATAATGTATATACTATTTGATGAGTATAGATTGTATTAATTCGATGATTAAGAACACATAACTTGAAGTTTTGAAAAGTGTTTTATTCACACTGATACCCAATTTGTTAATGAGCAGTTGGTTTGAGGACACT
Organism: Micraspis discolor; assembly: GCA_030674115.1. Taxonomy (NCBI): domain Eukaryota; kingdom Metazoa; phylum Arthropoda; class Insecta; order Coleoptera; family Coccinellidae; genus Micraspis; species Micraspis discolor. The sequence continues at coordinate 762,642 of JARTUT010000878.1, read as the reverse complement.
CGACGTAGGTGCACTTGTTAGTTTGAATTTGAATAGAACGGTAGGAAATTTCTGTATCAGCAAAACGGAATGAATTTTTGTTGAAAGTAAACTGTTTCTTTCTTGGGAGTGATATGCTTTTAGCGACAGGGCCGAACTTCTTATATATGGGTGACAAAATGATCATATATGGTTTGATCGGCGTCGCATTTCTGGGGACTTACGGGCGCCGGTTTGAAGGATTGTGAGCTTTTATGGCACCCGAATGTTGAGGCGCTATATGATATTGAAATGACCATATATGGTCCGATCGGCGTCTCACTTCTGGCGAATTACGGGCGTCTGTTTGAAGGATTGTGAGCTTTTATGGCGCCCGAATGTTGACGCGCTATATAAATGTGAAAATGACCATATATGGTCCGATCGGCGTCCCATTTCTGACCATATATGGTCGAATTACGGGCGCCTGTTTGGAGCGATTGTTGAGCTTTGAATGTGAAAATGACCATATGGTCCGATGGCGCCCGAATGTGACGTGCTATATTAATGTGTGTGGACTTCCAGTTGAGAGTTTCATATTGAGACTTTCTTTCTCCTCAAGAAGATCTCAAAAATAATTGCTTTTACGAAAAGATAATTAATTAAGGTAATTCAAAGAACCTGACCTCGCGTCAGTGTAATGTAAGAATGCAAATAAAATTCCGCTTGTTGAAATTGTTTGTATTCTTTATCTTTATGTTGTGATCCGTTTTGATAGAGTTTTGTACGGATAATGCCATTCAAACTGAATTCGGAAGTTTCACAAGGATTACGCAAACAAAATTCAATTCGCAAATACCACAAATGATAAAACTGTGTGCGATAAGGTTGTATAAGTAGATAAATTGCTATTTATCCATTAGATCGCTGAGAATATGAGAAAGCTGGTTATATGAAATGAAAACACAATCTTTACTTGACCATATTTGATTCAGACAACAGCTGATCTCAATACTGGTGATAATTATTGATAAAGATAAATATAACTTGAATTATGTAATCAGTTTTAAATAGTTCATAGATTTGGGAATTGCTCGTTACATTCAATAAATAAACTACAGAAAATAAGATGTACTTACACAATGAAATGAAATTTATTATTGTTAGTTTCAGCAGACATATTCTCTGTTCTTATTTCAATTGCTTCGGAACAGTCAAAATTGAGATCATATAAAGAAATAGACCTAGCATTTAATTCATAAAACTGTTGAAATTAATAGCCAACATTGAATTATTTCACCATGTGTCGGAAAAAGACAGGAATATATGCTTTCTAGCACTTTGGCAACGCCGCATGATGAAGTCGTCAAATACTCAGTGACGTACTGATTTAATGGTTTCGCTTAATTTTTGAGGAACCTTCAAAATTAGAAATATTTGAGATTATGATAAAAAACCTGTAGAATTACGAACTGTAAATCTAGTATAATCGATTTTAGACCCACCAAGACATTCGACATAGAAAATCAAGGAAAACCAAATTTTTTTTGTTCGGTATTGCTTGGAAACCTGCAATAAAAATTATTGAAGAAGTCTTACATGGATGAATGATACAAATATTGATTCAGGTATTTCATTTTGGTCAAATGTATAACTTTAAAAGCTATTCAATTAATACAAACATTCTTTGCATGCATTCATTCTACGACACTGATTGTTCGAATATTGACGCCAAAAGCATATTTAGAAACTTACCGGTGAAAAGAATGATTTGAGTTCAAATAATCATATTTTTTGCAAATATAACATTGTTGAACCATGTTTTATAGTTAAACACTCTTTCGAAGTCTGCAAAATCAGAATAACCACTTAATTTTACTTAATTTTCACTTGTAAATAAATACAAGTTAACTTTCTAGCGCTTTGGCAACGTCGCGTATAATATAAGGGGGAAATACGGTGAGTGAATTTTATGAATGAATATGTTCGTGCAGAGTTGTCGATCATCACAGCGGACGTCAACATGCTGAATATTTTCAAACAGTTTCAAGAAATAAAACACATTATGACAACATCACAAACGGGTTGGATGCGTATGGTTGCCAAACTGCTTTGTCAATGGGTGCTACATGATTTAATGTAAATAAATGGGTCTATCTCTTTTTATGTCTATGATGAGAACCTATGGTTCGATCTAAATGGAAGAGAGCCACAGATTATTCAAAATTCTTATTATTTGATTTATAAGTTCTTCCAGTTTTATCTTTCTAACTCTTGATGATGTCTGCTGAATAGTCGCTAGTAAAATGATCATTATACAGGATCAGTGTTTGACCACTGGGTTAATTTTAACAAATTCTTGTAGCGAAAAGAAACACTTTTTCCTCTCTTTTTTCCAATTCTGCCATCTTGCAAAGTTGCAAGCGATTTAATGGAATTAAATAATGGATTCAAGGAACAAGTGTGTTAACGACGAGGAATAATCTATGATCTTGCCTGGAGCGCTGCTCCTGTTTAAAATAATAATCTATTATTCTTTCAAAAACCGAACCGTTTGGGAGTCGAAACAGTCTGTCCCAACTTCCACTGGTAGTTGTAGTAATCTCTCTCATCTCGCTATCTTTCCGAATGTTATTCCGATGATGTAATCGTTTCAACAAAATTTAATTCGAGGTCATGATGCTGCATTCACCACGTTATTATAATAGGTGTTTCTACGCTCGGTCGGTGGATGCCCGGTTGTTGTTCAATGTCCGAATCGGACCGCTTACGCCCATGGTCCTTTTGTTTAGTTTATTTATAGGTTAGGTCCGAGTTCTCGACTGTTAAGATGGTAGCAGAGCCGTGCGAAGAGAGAACGGCCGTTGATATAGTTTGTCCTTCTGGCACGAACGTTATTTACATTCTAATTGCAACATTTGAATCTGCATCCTTGTAGGTGTGGGTTTATGTCAGAGATGTTCTTGTGATTATGATAAAGCGGCTATTTATGTCCTTTTCTTTTCTAATGGGTTCCATACACGGTCGAACAATTCGCGCGAACGGTTCGAACGCGCATGGGACTGTTCGAATGGTTGTATTGTAATATTTGCCACTTTTTCTTTGGAAAAGAATGACAAATATTAATTTTAAAACTAACTACTGGAGTCTGAATGACTCCTGATCCAAAGACTTGGCCATTTAATGTGATCGTCTAGCAAAGGTAGGACTCTGCGTTCTGTTTACGTAATAATTCAAGTTCGTGATAATTGAGATTAGTGAAAATAATTGGGCAACAAAGATGGCAAATAAAACACAACAATCAACTCTTTATTCAGGGTCTAAAAAAAATTGGGAAAGCCTCTGGCAGAAAACCCCTTATGTTAAGTGATGTTAGGGCACTTGTTTAAAACTAAATGGTTAATCATTAACAGCTAGCAAAGGCAAGTATAACAATTCTGAGAAAAATATAACAATACAAAACAGATAGAATACAATAGAATAGAACAGTTTTTATTAATCCATTCAGACACAATACAGTGTATAGAACAAGTCAAAATATACATAACATAGAGAGGAATTGAAATTAAAAATCATTGAATGCATTCATCATTAAGATATTCATTAATAGTAGTAATCATAATAATCAGAGCAACTTCCATAATACAAAGAGAATAATAAGCATGTTAAATATGGCAACTACAATAATGCAACAAGAATTAATAATCATGGCAAATATGTAAACTTCAATAATACAACAAGTATAATGAGCATGGCAAATGTATACTTCAATAATGCAACAAGAATTAATAATCATGGCAAATATGTAAACTTCAATAATACAACAAGTATAATGAGCATGGCAAATGTATACTTCAATAATGCAACAGGATAATAATCATGGCAAATAGGTAAACGACTAATTATGACCATCGTCATGGTTACGGTATGTGAGCCATAACTATAATATTGTATGAGCCAAGGAATTGGGAACACGGGGAAGGTCATGGAGTTCCAGCGGCGGCTCTGAAAAAATGACAGAAAGTTTCGCGGTTGATAAAAAAGTATATTCTCTCATGCCTTATAGCAGATGTTAGTAACGGTTCCTGCCTTAAGGCCTTCGATCCAGGTAGCTAAGAAATCTCTTACAACAATAAAGGAATGGTTCACAATCTCGAGACCCCTAAACGAAATATCATGTAATACGAGCATATAGATAAATAGATAGCAGTACGAGATCATAGAAATAAATAAACGAAAATGCTTTCGCCAATTGATAAAACAGTAAAACATATAAATCAACAGAAAGGAAACATAGACATAAATAGCAGCAAGAGAACAACATGAATAATAATAAGACAATCTCTACAAAGATAACAAAAAAACATACAATTAAATAGTATTAAATAGTAGCAGTGAGATTATTGTACTGCTCTTTAGTTAGACCTAACCTCGAGTACGCATCCTGCATCTGGTCACCCTATTATAGGTGTAATATTGATATAATAGAAAAAATCCAGAGGAAGTTCGTGCGATTTCTATGTTTTCGGTCACACTTGGCTGTTCCAACCAATTTAGATAATTTGTTTGGTCTTGAGACTTTGGAGAAGCGCAGTCTTGTTTTTTATGCTTCATTTTTACGTTAGTGAATGGTATTATATCTTGTCCACAATTGTTGTATTGAGTCCCATTTAATTTACCTCTCAGAGCCACCAGGAACACACCGGTGTTTCTTGTATACACTAGAAGTACTAATTACGCTAAATTCTCTGTTTTAAATAGGTGTATTTCACTGGAAAATGAATATTCATCGCGTGTTAATTTTTTTCTGGTACATTTTATTCATTTAAACTTGGTGTACGATCTATTGTTAAACTGTAAGGTTAGATAATTTAAGAGTTTACTCATTGTCTATCCAAGATTCTGATTTTGTTTGGTTTAAATTTATGTCTAAGAATTTTTTGTAATTGTGAATTTGAGTACTTTCTTGGTTTGTGGGGTTTTTCCGTATATCATACAAATTGTACAAATTGTATGTTTAAATACATAAATACATAAATAAACAAAGGATCTCTCTTCACTTAAAAGAATAGTAACCAAAGTGAATAAAATCAGAATAACTGTAAGGAGCATGAGCACAACACGATACTAAGAACCATACATAATCGACAGTAAGAAATACACATAATCAACAATAAGAGATATACATAATTGTAGCAAGAAAACAGAAGTGATTGAACAAAAGCTTTTTCACCACCCGATACAACATTATGGTGCTACACTCAAAGGGTTACATCCACTACTTTGTATCAAACATACTAGTAACACTACTAGTCGATGATCTCAGACGTTATCATATGTTCCTGTAGTTTAAACACAGATCCTGGTCCATGAAGGTCTTGGCAATTCATGCTGCAAAATAGCGTACGATGAATATAATTGCTTTGGGTACAATTACGTAATTTTTGCGGTAAGCTGAAGGTAGAGCCTTCTTTGTTATAGTTGACATGCGAACTCCAAGATTTGTAGTCTGAAAAATGGATGAAACAAGCAGTGTAATATAACTTTAATAAAGCATTACATGCACAAAGAAAGCATCCAAATAAACAAATCTTTACATCAACCAAGAAAGTAGGGTTATCCAAAACAACAAATCATTACATTCACAAAGAAAGAAGAATCAATGACAAGGGCCCAAACATCACGTAATACACTATGAAACCTAATAAATATTGCATAACAACAGTATTAATTCACAAACATAATAGAAAAATAATAAATTCACTGAACCAATCAAGTTCCCAATGCCATTCATCAACAAATGTTTATAAAATGGGCAAACAATTAATAGCATTTAAAATAGTCTGAATTATACTTGCAAAATAGATTCTAGAGTCACTCTACGTAAGATGGCTTCGTTTTCGAACTCACACAAAGGCACTAACTAAAACTTTTGGGTCTCTCTTACTTCTCTCACAACTCAACCGATAATGGTCACACCATCTTGGATTTCTTCCTTCCTCCTTTTCTCTCGCGCACTCGCGCAGATCGACGCGGGCACTAGGCAGTGACAGACATGTTCTTTTTTCTTTCCATTTATTCTGACCATGAACTCTCCTGCGAAGTACGTGAAGAGCCAGTGGCGTCTTAACGTAGGGTGAAATGAGACTTCAATTTTTTTGTATTGTATTGTAGCGAGCGCACCTTTCCTCACTCTATCATCTCCTTTCCAGGAACTTTTGGACCTTCCCACGTACCTTGACAGGCACTTCTTTATGGTTGCGTTCCGGGAAGCTCATCTCATAATCTATTTTATCAAAATAAAAATTTTCATTCAACATGTTACAGATGCTTCAAAGAAATTTCAATTGATGTATAACTAAAGCCATCTCATTCAATTTTAACAAAATCATTGGACATTTTTAAAGAAAATTTTCAAATTTCCTCTTCGTCTGAGACGGAGTACCCTGTAATTTCCGCATAGAGAATGAGGGAAAACTTCATAGTACCAATTTTCTTGTTTGATAACATTTTAATTTTTTCATGTCAATATTCTGCAACCGCTTATGATTTGCAGAAAATAAGTGAATGGGTTATCTTTTTCGAATGAACATGTTTTTACGTTTTACTGATAGGAAACTATGTTGATATGCTTCCAAGGAGGTATCAACTGAGTGGAGTTCAAGCTAGGAAATGTACACATCGATATTAATAAGTGATAACGAAAGTTATTGTCCTCTGTGCAAATATAGTAACGCTATTGTATTTATTACTCAATATATTATTTGCTGCATCAAATTTTTTATCCTTGCCTTTTCTGCTGAAACTGAATTCAACTAATCAATAACTGAGCCGGCAAAACAGTCTGCATGCGTTTCAAAAATCCTCTCAATTGATGTATTTCTCCAGAAAATACGTATAAAGATTGGAGTGATTTCTGTTCCAATTATTTAGGTATTTCCATATGCCCCCCCTTCAATGCACTTCTCCTGAGACAATTTACACTGTTTACACTGTTAGAACCGCTGAAAGTCTCCTGTTGTCAGGCTCTTCAGTTGCTGCCTTGATGCCTTCTGCATCTCACAAAGTGCCACCCCGTAACAATATTTTGCATTTCCGGATCAGATAAATCGTAAGATCCTAAATCGGTTGAATAACCTTCTTGGGGTGGTTGAATTTTTTTGAGCAAGCCCATACTGCTCTATACCGACGGCCGGTAAAATAGCGTGACTTCCAACAAGCGGTCGTTAACTGCTACTTGCTAGTACACGTTTTCGCTTGAGGCTTTGAGTGAATGAGAAACAATCGGGATGCGCGTTTACAACGCCACGATACGCTGCCCCTATTTTTTATACTTATTTTTTGGACAAACCTCGTACTTTGAAATGTTCCAACATGAAGGTTTCCCTCTATGTTTATGGCCTAACAACGAACACGCCAAAAATATTCATTTAAAATTGCTTTAGCGCCTTTCAGAATATCCGCCAAAGATTTGTACTCGTTTGCTTGCTCTTAAACCATTTGTCGAAGATATTTTGAGAGCGCGAAGGAGATAGTTCCAAAACATGGTTTTTGAAGGTCTCTTGTCTTATATTATACAGAGTTATGATAAAGTAATGCACAAAATTCATAAAACGTACAACGATCACTTTTGAAAAAAATGCAAAAACACGTCAAACGGTGTTTTATATTCCGCATCTCTTGACATAAGTTACAAAAATAACAAGTCAACTCTGTCAAAGTGTTGACGTAATCAACAATTTTTTTTTTAATGGGAAGCTAAGATTTTTATTACATTATGTGATAAAGCTTGTTTTTTTACACTAGGGAAAAATAGTTGCAGTAGGGTTAACATAAGAAAAAAAACGAGAAAATAAATAAAAAACGAAATTAACCAATTATAAAAAGAGGTCAAACTTAAACTTATCTGGTAAGAACATCTGTTCTTATCAATTTTTTCGATTGATTTACTAAAACAAGGGTGTGTCAGTGTCAGTCGTACAATTAGTGTGACACCACTTTTATTATTATGGCTCGTTTAAACGAAAGAGAAAGGATAGAAATTCTAATGATGGTAGGTTACGGCGATCGACTTCGAAGTCATGAAGTAGCATGTGGCTTATTTAACGCAATAATTTAGAAAGACCTCCAATTGCTAGAAGCACAGTAGGCAGAATTGTTGCAAAATTTAATGCAACGGGAAGCGTAAGGGATGCTCCAAAATCTAGACGACCAGGAATTGGCGACGATGTGAAGTTAAATATTGCTGTCAGTAGATGTCAACCCTCACGCAACTACAACAGAAATTGCCTTATAAGAAAATGTTAGTAAGTCGTTTGTAGTAAAGATGTTAAAAAAAGAAAAACTACACCCATACAAAGTTCAACTTGTTCACGAACCCTCAGAAGATGATCCGGACAGACGTTTGGAATTTTGTGAAATCTTAATGCAGCATTGTGATGAAAATCCAAATTTTCTTAATAGTGTAGTATTTTCCGATGAGGCAACGTGGTTCTGTAAATCGACACAATTGTCGCTACGGGGCTCAGGAAAACCCCCACTGGATGCAGACAAAACACACCCAGCGCCCCCAAAATATTAATGTTTGGGTAGGAATCGTCAGGGGAAGATTTATTGATCCTTATTACTTTCGCGGGAATTTACCAGCTGAACGATATTTGGAACATCTTCGTATGGCAGTGCTTCCGGACCTACTTGCGGCATTTTCGGATCAAATATTGCTGAGTAGCTTTCTCATGCGACCACTGAAAGAGTTGGAAAATTGTAGTTGATTTAGATTTGTAAATATTTTTAGCAATATTTTGCAGTGCTTTTCTATACATCTGTTAATAAATACAAATACAAAACTGAATTAAACGTTTTACTCTGAAAATTCAAAACTGGGAGAATGACTTTAATTTCAATTGTTTGTTCTCATGTCCAAATTTTTAAAACCTCTTCAAAAATCTGTTTAATTGATGACATTTTTTTAAAAAATAAAAACAAAACTGAAAACATTAAAAATTATTCTGTTAATAACATTATAGTTCAAATTGAAATAATTCATAACAGAAACGCGACTAAAATCCAAATAATGGATAATACTTTGTCAAAAACAAATTAAAATTTTATTTATTGTTAATCATACAGCAAGAAATTAAATTAGTAAAATCTTGATTTAAACGTGCACTCACCGATGTGTACTTCATACTGCGTACAACAGCGTTAAGATTTGATTTTTCATTCTTTCTGCAAAGCTGCAGCTTAAAATGGTACGTCAGTACTTGGTGTATCAATGTAAGTTCAAATAAAAGTTGTTGACACAATGTAAGGAAATGAACTCTTACATTTAAACTTTTGCATTAAAGAATATATCATCTTCAGTGGCGAAAACATGAAAAACACTTTTTGGATACTTTAGCGCCACTTACTTGTGCGCTTTTAGTCAGCAGCATTAGAAATTGGCCAACAAAAAAATGACTGCAACGTCCCTCTACATTTTTTGTTCAATAAAATTTTCTGTACAATGCATACAATTCGAGAAAATGCATTTTTTTACTTTTTGAGTTTTTTTGAGTTTCCAAAAACCGTTACATTTCAGCGAGGCCATTCGTAAAGGTAACTTAGTTACACCATTTTCAACAAGTGTACTAAATTTCATCATGAGTAATTATACTGTCAAAATGATTTATTTTTTCGACAGATTGACTGAACTAATGGGGAGAAACTTGGGTCCTGCATCATCTCCAACAAGATGGCGCACCACCACATTATGGTTTACTGTTTCTGGATAACCTGGCCAGGGCGATTTGGTGGATTGGAAGACGTGACCAATGAAGTGGCCACCTAGGTCACCTGATCTTACTCCCTTTGATTTTTTTTGTGGGACATTTGAGGTCGAATAACTACATTAACCGGCCAGACAATTTAGAAGACTTAATGGAACGATTAGACACGAAAATGACTCTTATAACTCCGCAGATGACCAAGAAAACTCTATAAATACGGTCTACCATCGTCTTGGCCTATGTCAGTTAGGGCAAAGCAGGACACAGTTTGAACAATTCCTACAAGAAATCGTTTTTGGTTTAATGGACTGTTCAGTTAATTGAAAAGTTATTATGAAACTTACGTTTTTTTCATTTTTTCGTTTTTCTCATGTTAGCTATACTGCAAACTATTTTCCCCTGAGTATATAAAAAACAAGCCTCATCACATAATGTAATAAAAATCTCAGCTTTTAAATTCTCTGTTTTAAATAGGTGTATTTCACTGGAAAATGAATATTCATCGCGTGTTAATTTTTTCTGGTACATTTGATTCATTTAAACTTGGTGTACGATCTATTGTTAATCTGTAAGGTTAGATAATGTAAGAGTTTACTCATTGTCGATCCAAGATTCTGATTTTGTTTGGTTTAAATTTATGTCTAAGAATTTTTTGTAATTGTGAATTTGAGTACTTTCTTGGTTTGTGGGGTTTTCCGTATATCATACAAATTGTACAAATTGTATGTTTAAATACATAAATAAATAAATAAACAAAGGATCTCTCTTCACTTAATAGAATAGTAACTAAAGTGAATAAAATCAGAATAACTGTAAGGAGCACGAGCACAATATGATACTAAGAACCATACATAATCGACAGTAAGAAATACACATAATCAACAATAAGAGATATACATAATTGTAGCAAGAAAACAGAAGTGATTGAACAAAAGCTTTTTCACCACCCGATACAACATTATGGTGCTACACTCAAAGGGTTACATCCACTACTTTGTATCAAAAATACTAGTAACACTACTAGTCGATGATCTCAGACGTTGTCATATGTTCCTGTAGTTTAAACACAGATCCTGGTCCATGAAGGTCTTGGCAATTCATGCTGCAAAATAGCGTACGATGAATATAATTGCTTTGGGTACAATTACGTAATTTTTGCGGTAAGCTGAAGGTAGAGCCTTCTTTGTTATAGTTGACATACGAACTCCAAGATTTGTAGTCTGAAAAATTGATGAAACAAGCAGTGTAATATAACTTTAATAAAGCATTACATGCACAAAGAAAGCATCCAAATAAACAAATCTTTACATCAACCAAGAAAGTAGGGTTATCCAAAACAATAAAGCCTTACATTCACAAGGAAAGCAGAATCAATGACAAGGGCCCAAACATCACGTAATACACTATGAAACCTAATAAATGTTGCATAACAACAGTATTAATTCACAAACATAATAGAAAAATAATAAATTCACTGAACCAATCAAGTTCCCAATGTTATTCATCAACAAATGTTTATAAAATGGGCAAACAATTAATAGCATTTAAAATAGTCTGAATTATACTTGCAAAATAGATTCTAGAGTCACTCTACGTAAGATGGCTTCGTTTTCGAACTCACACAAAGGCACTAACTAAAACTTTTTGGGTCTCTCTTACTTCTCTCACAACTCAACCGATAATGGTCACACCATCTTGGATTTCTTCCTTCCTCCTTTTCTCTCGCGCAGATCGACGCGGGCACTAGGCAGTGACAGACATGTTCTTTTTTCTTTCCATTTATTCTGACCATGAACTCTCCTGCGAAGCACGTGAAGAGCCAGTGGCGTCTTAACGTAGGGTGAAATGAGACTTCAATTTTTTTGTATTGTATTGTAGCGAGCGCACCTTTCCTCACTCTATCATCTCCTTTCCAGGAACTTTTGGACCTTCCCACGTACCTTGACAGGCACTTCTTTATGGTTGCGTTCCGGGAAGCTCATCTCATAATCTATTTTATCAAAATAAAAATTTTCATTCAACATGTTACAGATGCTTCAAAGAAATTTCAATTGATGTATAACTAAAGCCATCTTATTCAATTTTAACAAAATCATTGGACATTTTTAAAGAAAATTTTGAAATTTCCTCTTCGTCTGAGACGGAGTACCCTGTAATTGCCGCATAGAGAATGTAGGAAAACTTCATAATAATTATTTTCTTGTTCGATAACACTTGAAATTTTTTCATGTCAATATTCTGTAACCGCTTATGGTTTGCAGAAAATAAGTGAATGGGTTATCTTTTTCGAATGAAAATGTTTTTACGTTTTCTGATAGGAAACTATGTTGATATGCTTCCAAGGAGGTATCAACTGAGTGGAGTTCAAGCTAGGAAATGTACACATCGATATTAATAAGTGATAACGAAAGTTATTGTCCTCTGTGCAAATATAGTAACGCTATTGTATTTATTACTCAATATATTATTTGCTGCATCAAATTTTTTATCCTTGCCTTTTCTGCTGAAACTGAATTCAACTAATCAATAACTGAGCCGGCAAAACAGTCTGCATTCGTTTCAAAAATCCTCTCAATTGATGTATTTCTCCAGAAAATACGTATAAAGATTGGAGTAATTTCTGTTCCAATTATTTAGGTATTTCCATATGCCCCCCCTTCAATGCACTTCTCCTGAGACAATTTACACTGTTTCCACTGTTAGAACCGCTGAAAGTCTCCTGTTGTCAGGCTCTTCAGTTGCTGCCTTGATGCCTTCTGCATCTCACAAGTGCCACCCCCGTAACAATATTTTGCATTTCCGGATCAGATAAATCGTAAGATCCTAAATCGGTTGAATAACCTTCCTGGGGTGGTTGAATTTTTTTGAGCAAGCGCCCTACTGCTCTATACCGACGGCCGGTAAAAAGGCGTGACTTCCAACAAGCGGTCGTTAACTGCTACTTGCTAGTACACGTTTTCGCTTGAGGCTTTGAGTGAAAGAGAAACAATCGGGATGCGCGTTTACAACGCCACGATACGCTTTACTTATTTTTTGGACAAACCTCGTACTTTGAAATGTTCCAACATGAAGGTTACCCTCTATATTTCTGGCCTAACAACGAACACGCCAAAAATATTCATTTAAAATTGATTTAGCGCCTTTCAAATTATCCGCCAAAGATTTATACTCGTTTGCATGCTCTCAAACCATTTGTCGAATATATTTTGAGAGCGCGAAGGATATAGTTCCAAAACATGGTTTTTGAAGGTCTCTTGTCTTATATTATACAGAGTTATGATAAAGTAATGCACAAAATTCATAAAACGTACAACGATCACTTTTGAAAAAAAATGCAAAAACACGTCAAACGGTGTTTTATATTCCGCATCTCTTGAGATAAGTTACAAAAATAACAAGTCAACTCTGTCAAAGTTATGACGTAATCAACAATTTTTTTTTAATGGGAAGCTAAGATTTTTATTACATTATGTGATAAAGCTTGTTTTTACACTAGGGAAAAATAGTTGCAGTAGGGTTAACATAAGAAAAAAAAAACGAAAATAAATAAAAACGAAATAACAAAACCAATTATAAAAAGAGGTCAAACTTAAACTTATCTAGTAAGAACATCTGTTCTTATCAATTTTTTCGATTGATTTACTAAAACAACGGTGTGTCAGTGTCAGTCGTACAATTAGTGTGACACCAGTTTTATTATTATGGCTCGTTTAAACGAAAGAGGAATGATAGAAATTCTAATGATGGTAGGTTACGGCGATCGACTTCGAAGTCATGAAGAAGCATGTGGTTAAATATTAATGGGGTAGGAATCGTCAGGGAAGATTTATTGATCCTTATTACTTTCGCGGGAATTTACCAGCTGAACGATATTTGGAACATCTTCGTATGGCAGTGCTTCCGGACCTTTTTCGGATCCAAATATTGGGTTCCCAGTATTTGGTTCCAACAAGATGGCGCACCACCACATTATGGTTTTACTGTTTCTGGATAACCAGTTTGAAAGACGGTGGATTGGAAGACGTGGACCAATGGAGTGGCCACCTAGGTCACCTGATCTTACCTTCGTTGATTTTTTTTGTGGGGACATTTGAAAAGTCGAATAACTACATTAACCGGCCAGACAATTTAGAAGACTTAATGGAACGATTAGACACGAAATGACTCTTATAACTCCGCAGATGACCGAAAACTCTGTAAATGCGGTCTACCATCGTCTTGGCCTATGTCAGTTAGTAAACGGGACACAGTTTGAACAATTCCTACAAGAAATCGTTTTGGTTTAATGGACTGTTCAGTTAATTGAAAAGTTATTATGAAACTTACGTTTTTTATTCATTTTCTCGTTTTTTTCTTATGTTAGCCCTACTGCAACTATTTTCCCCTAGTATATAAAAACAAGCTTCATCACATAATGTAATAAAAATCTTAGCTTCCCTTTAAAAAAATATGTTGATGACGTCATAACTTTGACAAATTTGACTTGTTAGTTTTGTAACATATGTCAAGAGATGCGGAATATAAAACACCGTTTGACGCGTTTTTGCATTTTTTTCAGAAATGATCGTTGTACGTTTTATGAATTTTGTGCATTACTTTATCATAACCCTGTATAAGATGACCTATGCAACACAAGCGACGACAAAACTTTCTAAGCTTGTGAACTTTCAAAAATGCCATAGTTTTAGATGGCGGCAAGCCTCGTATTTTTAACCAACCAATTCATTACAATTTTTGTCCTAATATAAGTAAATGTCTTTGAAAGTTTTCCCAAGGTTGTTCATTCCCAGTATTGTCTTCAAATTGCCCGAACAAGCATTGTCTTCTTATTAATTTCAACATAATTGGTTTTCGGTACAGTAATTATTATTAAAACATTTCTTGTATTGACATACTTTGGTCATAATTATTTATTATTTCGACAGTAATCGCACATTTACATCAAATATAAATCAGAACTTCGTATTTTATGGGTTATGAGAACAGGCTACGGTGATTTTTTTCTTTCATCAACAAATTTGAGATCTTGTCTTGTTGCCTGCTTATTCTAGTAGAATATCGTGAATATCATTTTGTCTTATTTTTCGAATATCGAACTGAGAATGATTTGACTTCCAGATGAAGAACACAGGGTCTTTAACTTTAGAAAATTAAATAATTTCAAACTTATTTCTTTGGCGCGAGAACGCCAAACAATAAAAATTGAATGTTTTCCATTGCAACCGTTGTCAATGTTGATTTTCCTCGAACAATACTTGTAATAGATGATATTTATAGGTACTCCGTGAAGATTGAACTGTATCGGGTGTATTGACTCCGTGGCATTGAAAACGTGCTGGAAAAGTATATGTATAAATAATCATGAGTCATGCCGGCATGCAGTCCCGCGAATGACGATTATGCAATTGTCTGTTTGGGAAAAATAAAAACGATGATTGCGCTTTGTTTTTCAAATAAAACATTATTATTGCCGAGTGTTTGCTTTGCCACCTGCCAGTACATATTGTCTGGATGGTGAAAATATGACCTTGGAATATATGTAAATGTTATTTCATATGCAATTGTAGATTATCTCATTATTGGACAAAATTCGTTAATGATTCAGAAGTTTCCTCAAGAACTCCTAGAATATCCACCTGAAGTGAGCGCTTTTTGTTTCTTCTATTCTGTAATATAATAACTTGATCAGTAGTTCTAATAGTATATTCTAATACAAGTCGCAGAATGGGCACCTTTTTTCTTTGTCCGCCCTAGAGGCAGGGGGAACTCCTCATGCCTTCCCTGCAGCGGCGGAGAGCAATGCTGCAGGTTCGTGTGGGACTTTCACCCACCACAACCCCCTCCTCCTGTTGCAACACTCTCCAGTTAGAGTCCCAGGGACACCGACTCATAAAACTGGCGGTTGCGGGGGGCGGAACACCACTGCGCGAACAGTATATGTGCCGCCCACGCACTCGCTCATACACTCACTAGGAATTTGGGGATGTGAGGAAGAACTTGTATTGCGATCTGGAACCAAGTTCCGTTGTCTCACGATGAACTCGTGAGGGTCAACTAACTCGGTTCCACAGTTCCGTGTTCACCCAGCTCTGGTTACGGAACTCGGAGCCCTAGGTAAGATCCTCGGAAGGTCTTGGCCCCATCCATGCCTTCGGTCATACGGCACTCCAGCATGAACAGTTGCGTGGCCCTGTTGACTCGAGGACTTGGCTATAAGGTTGCGGTTTCGGTCAGACGTTAACATTACCCCTTGGGTCTTCCTCAAATCTTGGAGTACAGACTTGAGGGGCTGAGTGGTTCATAGTTTCTCTGATATTGCTACGACTGTGCTCCCCAGATCTAAGCCGGGTCCGTTAAGAACTAGGGGGGATAATCGGGACTCCTTCTCCTCTCGCCTAGTAATCGGATTAAGCTACCAGTCGTGGCCTCCTGGTTCGGACACTAACATTACTAGCTGAATCTGCCCTTCGTCCGGGGACGTAGGTGACCCAGCGAGCCATAGTTGTTCGTGGCATGTGATACTAACGGTACTCTTCGGGTCTACCCCATGTCTAGAACTCGGGGGACCGAGAGAGCCATAGTTATCACGCCGCTACCTCGAGCCAGTCGTTCGACAACTTTGCTTGCTGACTCTGCCAACGAATTATTTTTTGCTTATGATCAAACTATCTAACTATTTTAATTGACATTTTGGGATCATCCCATTAATTCCCCTTTATTGTTTCAGATTAAAATATGACAGATACTGTGCAGGCGGTCGATCCGCCTCAGACCAACGGCATAGACGCTATCGAGGAAGACGAAAGGACCAAAAATCGACCGGCAGACATAGACGCGGACGTCAAGGAAATGGAAAGGAGAAAACGGGTCGAGAACATAATGAACAGCAGAATGTTTCGGGAGGAATTAGAACGAATCATCGAGACACAAATGAATGAAGGCACGGGCACCAACAGTCTCATGCAACAGATATCGGACATGATGGGCGTGAACAAGCAGGCGGGAGGAAACTTCTACAAGAGTTCAAGTTGCGTCTTGCCAATAAACGACATCCGAGGCGTCGAAGCCATGAGCTATGGCAAAGGCGAGAAGATTTTGAGATGCAAACTGGCCGCCGTATACAGACTTATCGATTTGTGCGGCTGGAATCAAGGCGGTATCTCGAGCCTCATCACTGCCAGGTTGAACCAGGACGAGGAACACTTCCTGGTCAACCCTTACGGAATGCTCTATCACGAAATAACTGCCTCTAGTTTGATTAAGGTCGATATGCAAGCCAACGTAATTGAACAGGGCACGACGAACTTCTCCGTCAACATCTCGTCGTTTTCTCTACACGGTGCTATTCACGCGTCAAGGCCCGACATCAAATGTATCATCCACCTCCATACCCCATCTATAGTCGCCATCTCAGCCACCAAACAAGGAATTCTGCCAATCAGTCAAGAATCTGTAGTTATAGGCGACGTGAGCACGCACCCCTTCCTTGGAGGCCTACTGGACCCCGAGGAAAAAGACAAGCTAGCCAGAAATTTAGGACCCAACAACAAAGTACTCCTGCTGACCAATCAGGGGGCTCTTTGTTGCGGCGAGACTATCGAGGAAGCCTTCTACAACGCCCGAAATACCGTCCTCGCTTGCGAAGCTCAACTGAAATTATTACCGGTAGGACTTGATAATATAATACTGTTGAACGAGGAGACGCGGAAGAGGATCTACGAGGCGGCTCACAAGGCGCCGGAAAGTACGCCTAGGCCGGACAAACCCACCATCTTGGAGGGTAAGGTGGAGAGGAAATGGAGAGTGGGCGGTGTTGAATTCGAGGGTTTGATGAGGATGTTGGACAATGTAGGGTTTAGAACCGGCTACATTTATAGGAATCCGTTGGTCAAAGGGGAAGTGCCGAAACCCAAGAACGATGTCGAAGTTCCGCCGGCTGTTTCGTCGTTAGGATATTTGTTAGAAGAGGAAGAACTCTATAAAAAAGGGTGAGTTGATTATTTTCCAGGTAGTTTTTCATTCATTTTGACATTATAATTGGTAAGGCGAGACTTCGACGTTTATTTCAAACATGACTACTGTGAAAACAGCAACGAATTCCAGCAACACTTATCACTTAGCGGTCGGTGCCTTGCGCATGCTGTAACTTTTGATCCCGGCTGAAAATTTGCTTTAAGGAAATATTCGCTTCTGAATTTCAACAGTTGACTCATTGAGTTGTTATTATAAGATAATAAAGAAACTCTATGATTTAAAATGTTCGGCGTGATCCATTGCCATGCCTTTGAGGTGCTACAAATAGAATTTGAATCTTTGGAATGGACTATTCGATAGAGTAAGTAAGACGAATTCCTGAAAAGACGTTGTCGCATATGTTTGATGAATTTAAGGTGATATTTATGACTTAATGATCATTAAAATCGATGAAATCCAGTGCCGCGCTTCAGGGAGGGTACGGAGGGATTGGAAAAAATGCAAAGTCCATCAAAAATCAAAAAAAGTGTTGTCGCCCATTTGGCAATATTGGGATTATTGCGTTGTCGCACCATCTCACGATATTGGGGTTGTTGATTTTGATATTTAGAATACTCTGTTATCAATGGAATCGATTTTCGGGCTTCAGGAAAAGCAGGACCGGACTTTGAAAATTTCTACTAAAAAAATTCAAAGTCCAACAAAAATCAAAAAAAGCGTTGTCGTACCAACTCACGATATTGGGGTTGTTGATTTTGATATTTAGAATACTCTGTTATCAATGGAATCGATTGTCGGGCTTCAGGAAAAGCAGGACCGGACTTTGAAAATTTCTACTAAAAAAAATTTAAAGTCCAACAAAAATAAAAAAAGCGTTGTCGCACCATCTCATCTATTGGGGTTGTTAATTTTGATATGTGAACTTTCCAGACAATGATTCACTGGGTTCCATGTTACTAAAATGTTTTTCCATTTTTCATTCGATTGGATGAATATTCTCAAAGTTAATGTACTCATCAAAATTTCAGTTACCTATAACTTGGTAGTTACTGAACGGATTTTGCGCTCTAAGGAACTCACTTTTATTCTATTCAATCTCCGCATAAAATTCACCTAATGACGTCGAGTGTAACCCTCATCATCATGAATTGATAAAAACTAATTTAATATTATATTATGAGAATCAAATTTTCATTTTTATTGCAGATTATGGAGAAATCTAGGAGAGGGCAAGAAAGGACAGAACCGGAGCAGGTGGTTAAACTCGCCCAACGTATACCAACGCGTGGAATTCTTAGAAACTGGCACTCAAGATCCGAAAAAAATCACAAAGGTAGAATATCTTAAAGTTGAAACTGAATAAAAAGCACAACAGTTGGCTGTGACGACATGCCGCACAGTAGCCATATTAAGACAACGTATCGATTTCGCGAAGCAATTCGAGAAAACCTGGTCAATTAGATTTCGTAATCTAAGATAGAGATGCGATACTTCGGTCTGTTGTACCGTACCGATAAAATAGAAAAATACACACCGAATATCGAGTGGTGGAGGTTTATTTTTATGAATTTCTGCAACGTTAATTAAGTTGAATTCGCCACCGATTTGAATTGTCAGCTTTTCACATAAAAAGCAGATTTTGATGAAATTTAGTTACTCGTAATAAATTCCAGATATTCTATATAGACTTACATCCAATATTTCGAAAAAAGAAACTTGATAGAAATTTTTATATTCTTCATTATTGAGTCTGAAAATGACAGAAACAATTGGAATAATAAAAAACAATAATAATAATAATATATGGAGTTTATTAATATAAACCTACAATTTACACCAATGAACTCTTAAAAAACACTTGCATGGGATAATTACATAAATACAGGATCTGAAGGTGTGCCTATATGGGAATTTTTTTTTCAATAATTGCCCAGTAACACATAACTTCGGGTCATTGCTTCGTGATTGAACATGGTGTGAAGAAGGCGATCCAGCCACTGGATTCTACTTCAAAAGATGCCTTTATAATGTTTTAATTTCATAGCTCTATGATCAGTATCAGCGGAGATACCTCAAGTTTTTCAATTTTCGCTTATAACTCGAACACAAAAAAAGGTAGCTAAAAGTGAATGCTACTCTTGATAGTTTCTCAGAAAATGAACGAGAATGGAGTATCAGATCTTCTCGTTTAAAAGTTGTAGTGCTAAAATATCGAAATATGCTCTCACTGTGCTGATATATAAAGGCGTTGTCTAGTTTCTCGGAGTTGTTTCATTTCTTAATTCTGTCGTAAGTTGACGTAAATTCCTCGATATATCTCTCGTCAATTTCGACAGTAGTTGCTCATAAATGGGGAATTTTTGTAGCTCATGTAAGCGCACCTTCGATTGACTGACGCTTTGCTTAATAGCCCAGTCATTTTAGGGGTTTCACCTCGGAATGAAATATAATAAATTGGTATAAACCTTTGTTTTGTCGTTCTAAATATTATATTTAGTAGTTCGGTTGGTGCTGGAGGTAAAACGTTCTTATGGGCTCCAGGATTTCAATTTCAAGCATCCATCTCCATTCTTGAGGTTCTAAGTCATTCCCTAACCACGTTCGAATCTGGTAGTAGACGCGATTTATATGTTAGTGAGCTGCTACACTTGTCGGTGGAAGTGTTGACAATTGTACAGGTTTATTTAGTTTCGTTAATTTAATGAATTGCGTGTTGCGAAAATGATCAATGTTGTCAGATTTTGGAGCATTATATAATGCCAACAAGATGCGTACTCCATTTTCAAATAATGTTTGTACCGGGCAGTTTTCTTGTTGAAATATTTCCACCAGTTTATCCATATTGGGAATTTTCTCGAATGCACTAGTAACAGTTTTTTTTCCTTTTTAAATAGCGCAGAAGTCTTGCCACTAAATGCGTGTAAAAATAGAATGTGTTTTTTAGTACGCGGATATTGATCAAAACTTTTTGAAAAGTATATTTGTGTCTTAACATTGCCTTTCCCAACATTTTTAAAGAAAATTTCATAATTACATAAATAATGGCCATTGTTTAATAATTATAATAATTTAATGAATAATAGACTTGATATCACGTACTGATAACCGTAACTCACGCTTGACCTTGCATTGGACCGTATATGACTGTGCACTATGCACTCTTCGCGCTCTACCTCAAAAACGGTTGATCGTATTAAAAAAAAACATGAAACGAAAATTGTAGAGAATTTTATACTCTACAACTTTTATTATAGGAAAAATATCATTTAAGCAACAGAAAACCCAATTTTTATGACCTTCAATATCTTAAGACGCGGACACGGTATCATTTGTGACTTTTGAGACAATATTTAGCACAAAACAAAGGTTTATACCAATTTAGGTAGCTTATTAGCTTATTATCTCTCATTCCGAGGTGAAACCCCTAAAATGACCTTTTTTTTTTTTACCTTATATGACCTAATGAGCATTTGGTAAACTAGGGTCTGCACCCTTTGAAACGGTTACTGATTGTAGGTGCTTCTTTAATTTGTGGACAGTTCAAATCGTGGACTACGTAAAAGCTTGAAGAAATGAGGACGAATTATGTTCATTCATGAAAAACGGAAATTACGAATGATTGGAAAAAGGGGATTCACGTCACGGCATTTTCTGTTTCTGTTTTTAGCTTGTGCGTTAAATTTAGAACACCCGCATAAGCCTTAGAGAATTCTGACGTGTTCGTTCATTATCTGATGTTTTGAAGTTTTCATTTACTTTGTGGCCAGTGCAATCTATATTCTCGAATTTTTTCAAAGCGAGAGCGGAGTTGTCTGAATAATATTTGTGCCATAGTACTAATTTACTTGCATGTTTAGCTGAATAAGTGTAAAATAATCACCAAATCAATAAAAAATTGGCTTGCTCGGAAAAATGACTAACTGAAATATTATGAACGAACTTTGAAACTTTTCCGAAAAAACCAAATAAAAATAAAAAAAGGATACTTTTGTATCATATGTAATTAATGTTTATTTATGAATAATTGTTGATTATCCTACATTATCCATATAGAATAGCCAATACATTATTCATTGTATGGATGTGGTTAAAGCTTTTATTAAAAGCAAAAAAACTTAAATACACATAAAGGTGTATGGGCTATGATTGTTGAAGGAAAAGCAGAATTAATAGATGGAAGTTATGAATTGAAATCCTGAATGTGTAACTCTCGACTATCTGAATATCAAATTAATTTGCCGTGTAAATATTTATATTTTCGAGATGTTTTCCCAGTTGACAAGAATATAATTTGAACAATTAAGTATTTAACTGCTTTAGACTGATCGCGCACAATCGATGTTCTGCGTATTTTACTAACAAATGTTTTCATTGGAATAGTTTATGCTTGGCTTTAAAATAAAACCAACTAAATATGCTTAATTGTATTAATTCAAAATCCTCTCCTCATAGTTTAGCCAGCAAGTGTTACAACCATTTCATGCTCAGGGAGGCTTGTTGAAATTGTTTCAAACCATTGAGGAAAAAATATTGATTTTTGTGAATATAATAATAAATATTAAGAATAATCAAGTTTTCAAAGATGGTAAAGTGTTCCTGAAAGGAAAGTCCTTGAACCGTGGGAGCAATATTCATAATTTTCTTGGGGTATACTTGGAAATGGGTCAATCGGCATAATCGTTGGATGAAAAATTTCAGATATGAGGCATGTTTTTTAAGTAAGTACCGTTTTGCGATTCCGCCGCCGTAGCGCTACGGTCAGCGTTCCGCGCATGCACGTTGGTTACCTACATCTCTTGTCTACGCACTGACGCCATTACAGTCTGATTCTTCATTGTATACGTTGTTTACTGAGTGTTTGAGATGCCCCCGACAATCGTGAGTCCCGCTGATTGTGAAGTATGGGCTGTTATACGATTTCTTAGTGCTAAAGGCGTAAAACCGATCGATATTCATCGTGAGTTTACGGACAAAACATTATGAGTGATGGAAGTGATGGAATGGTAAGGAAATGGGTGAGAGCATTTAAAGATGGCCGCACAAATGTACATGATGAAGAACGGAGTGGGCGTCCTTCGGTGGTTAATGAAGATTTGGTGCAGAAAGTGCCTGATCTGGCACCCAGCGACTACCATTTGTTCCTGCACTCGAATAAACACCTGGGCGGTGAGCGTCTGCAAGACGAAGTCAAAACATTTGTGACACAGTGGTTAACAAGTCAGGCGGCAGAATTTTATGAGGAGGGTATTCAAAAACTGGTGCCACGTTATGACAAGTACGTCAATATTCACGGAAATTATGTTGAAAAGTAGATTAAGAAACAGGCTTTCATGTAAAAATAAAATTATTGCGATATCTTTACACGTCTTTTTTTAATTCCAAAACGATACTTACTTAAAAAACATGCCACGTATAAAAAGTCTTTAATATGTAAATTGGTCTCCGGAATGTATAAGGAAATACCGATAATTACTGGAGGTTTGATCAACTCAAGTTCTTGAAAACTAAATATTATGGAAGTATTTACAATCTACTAATTGTACGTTACGTTTGATTTGCAGGGTATAATTTTAATAACAATACAATACAATCTTTTTTTAATTCCAAAACAGTACTTACTTAAAAAACATGCCTCGTATATTCTAAGATTAATGTTTAACTATGATCACATTATTCATCTAAATAATATAGCAGTAAGAAACGAACCAGAGAAGATTATTTCGAAACTCGACGGGGGGACCATGGAAACGAGGCTTCCGGGGAGGCCCGAAGGGCCGACCGGGGGCAATCTTAATTTATCTATATTGTAGTCGCTTGGAATTTTTGATTTCACAATTTTTACACTCACTCAATTCAAATAATACTTATTTATTATTAATACCTAGTAAGGATAAATTGCTTACGCTTTTGTCCAAATTCTTAACAATCTGGAAAAATCGAAAATATTGCTCCTGCAATTCAGGTCATTAGGAATTTTTGATGAGGAATGATCATGTTTTGAATGCTTTTTTCAAATTTGGAGTATCTGATAGTTTTCAAGATCTTCAAGAAAACCAAACCCCATTTCTTTCACTTGACTGTTCGAAACTTCTTAAATTTTTTCTACTTGCTTTGAATTTTCCCAAGAATAATCAACATGCCATTCCGAATTGAATGACTTTTCAATCATAAGTTTCTGAGGATACAAAAAAAACTTGACCTCAAAGCAAATGTTGACTAGGCTATCTTTCCTGTTAACTGTTAACTTAATTAGAAGATACTCGGTGCACTTTGTTGGACTGAATTAAGTGTTGGTCTTTGTTGCATTCAGAATTTTCAACAAAAAGAGTAATTACTTTTATGTGTGTACATAATACTTTTTTCATTGAGTGTGCGCATAAATTATACAAGCTTTCAGTAATAATTGCTGCTTTTGTATTTTTGTGGCTATGGCAAAATCAGTACATTAGAATTTCTAATATCAGCTTGATGATGCCGAGCTAATAATATTATTTGATGAATTGAGCTTAACTTTCAACTAATGTGCTGGTTTTGTCTTTACAGTGGGTTGCTGATGGATCTCCAACACATTCAAGTACTCCTGTTAAAATCGAAAATGCCTTGCAATTTGTACCGAAGAATACTGACCCTAAGGAGTTTAAGTTAAAACAGCAGCAGGTAAGTTAAAAAATGATATATTTAATTTTTTCTAGCATGAGCGTCCCTTCATTGAAGGTCTACCCTTGAATGAATCAGAGATTTCGGAGATAAGAAATGGAATGGAAAACCGAATTATACTGGAATGTTGTGTTGAAAATGTAAATCTTACTTCCAATTTATTCCACTATAATAAAGAGAGTTTATTGCGCAATTAAAATTTAGGTACACATTTTGACTGGAATATCTCGCTTGAATTCGTGTTGTATCCGAAAGTGTTGAAGAAAACCCAGGTTTGTCCATTCCTCGTCGTTTTTTGGAGTTAGGCATTCCACAAACGTCATTACACCGTATTTTGCATAAAGATATGGGTCTTAAGGCTTATAAAGTTCAGTTAACACAAGAACTTAAGCCGGCCGATCATCAACAATCTTTACTGATTGGGTCGTTGAAATGCATGAAAATGATCCGGAATTCCATCGAAAAATCATCTTCAGTGATGAGGCCCATTTCCACCTCGGTGGCTTCGTCAACAAACAAAATTGTCGCATCTGGGGCTCAGAAAATCCAAGAGTTATTGTTGAAAAGCCTCTTGATCCTCAACGTGTGACTGTTTGGTGTAATTTATTGTCCGGCGGAGTCATTGGACCTTATTTTTTCGAAAATGAGGCTGGAGCAACAGTTACGTTGAATGGATTGCGCTATCGAGAGATGATTGTCGATTTTTATGGCAGGAATTGGATGGTATTGATCTGGACAACGTTTACTTTCAACAATACAGCGCTACGTGCCACACAAGCAACGAAACCATTGATCTTTTACGGGAAAAGTTTCCGGACCGTGTTATCTCTCGAAGAGGTGATCACAATTGGCCACCGAGATCTTGTGATTTAACACCTTGCGACTTCTTTGTTTGGGGCCACGTGAAAGAGAAGGTCTACGCCAACTGCCCAGCGTCGACTCAAGACCTCTAAGATGGAATTCGTGAGGCTATCGAGGACATAGGACAGCCACTTTGCGATTTGGTTATGGAAAATTTCATGAAAAGGATATTGTCCTGTCCGCGTGGTCGTGGTGGTCATTTGCCTGATGTTATTTTCCACTATTAACGCCATATCTTCCTCTTTATAATGAAATATACATCCGATAATTTATATTAAAAAATGGCATTTTCTTTGAATATCAAAATAACACCTGTTATTGGAAAACCCTTTATTCTTCATTATTTCATTCAATCTGAAACAACTTCAGTGATTCTTTATTTATTGTCATATTTCCAAAACTCTTGAAGTCCCATTAATGTCTAGAATTGGTTTAACATTATGGGAAATCAATTTATAACAGGACCTTCTCACGATAGAGAAAACAGTTCATATTAATCTGACAGGAAAAATGACAATAAAAGAACGAACCGTACCGATAATCAAATAACTCATCTTCACTGGTATTTAAATCTTCAACAGAATCATCATTGAAGTTCGCAAAATCGATTACAATTGCTCATCGTCAGACAGTATGTAAGAAATTTTCAGCATAAAAAGTTTTTACGATAACAACACATATTAATCATATTTGAAAAACTATTATAACAGAAATTTCAATCTATATCTAAAGGTTTTGTTAAGGAAAATTTTCAATATTTTACGACATAATAATAATATAGAAC
This sequence comes from Micraspis discolor, assembly GCA_030674115.1. Classification (NCBI taxonomy): domain Eukaryota; kingdom Metazoa; phylum Arthropoda; class Insecta; order Coleoptera; family Coccinellidae; genus Micraspis; species Micraspis discolor. Next base: position 736,641 of record JARTUT010000878.1, on the reverse strand, counting down.
TTTTTCATTATTGAAAAAAAAATTATTAATAATATTTTGGGCTCAATATTTGGAACACACTAAGATGTGTTTGAAAATTTCAGTGTTTGAGAGAAATATTTGCAGTTTTTCAGTTTGTTTCCGATATTTGTAAAAAATTTGACGAATGCCGATATTAATCTAGATCTTTAAGATATCATTTACGAAGAGAAAATATCAGAGATAACTTCTTCAAATTACTCATTTTTTTACCACTAAAAATGAAGAGTATACATGAATATTATTACACAATTTGAGCTCTCATTCGAAGTTTCGACCACAAGGATGAGTATGTTAGTATATATATATTCTCATTCGAACATTTTCGCAACAAAAATACAAAACTTGAAAGAGATAAAGAAAACACCCTCAAATTCGCCTTTTTGGATTAACTCGATATTGTGAATCAGGCCTACACTGTCCAACAATTCATCTTAAAATCAGAAAATTTTCGTTCGAATGTCGACCACAAGGATGACATAGTATATATATATATATATTCTTTTGATCAATAAAGCATATAGATCAGGGGTTAGTGACGGGGTGTCATACAATTCGGCGTATCACATAAAAGCCTAGGGAAAAAAGCCCAGTAAAAAAAACCCTGGCTTCCTGCCTAAGTGTGGAAGTACAAAAATAAGCTGAAATATATTTTAAGGACTTCTTTCATCAATAGTGGTCTTCTATTGATGGAGAAAGAGACTTCTTCAAGTTGCCCACATCGAATCTGGAATTAAAAGGACAAAAGCAGAAAAAAGAACCGAATAACAAAAATAAAAAAATTTGAAAGAGATAAAGAAAACACTCAAATTCGCCTTTTTGGATTAACTCGATATTGTGAATCAGGGATTTTTCAACATAACAAGCTAAACCGTAAATTTTACTAAGGAGATAATCAATTAATACATAACCTTTTATGGTTCCTCTTTCACGAAGATTTTTTTTAGTATCTGTATGTGTCTCTTGAAGGAGAATAATCTCAGCACCATAGTTCTTTGCTAGTTTAGAAATATAATCACTCTTGTCCTTAGAAATACCCTCTATATTCAAATTTAATACACAAAATTTGTCGCCAATCTGCAAGGAGGATTCTTCGAATCGGGTCTTGCGGTCCAAGTGATGATTTTTCAGATCTTTTGATGTTTGAAGTCTGCTATGGAACTCATTCAAAGGGAAATCTTCATCTATAGTTGGGGAAGGTTGTGATATAACACTTATTTCATTGAATAAGTAGCAGAGGAAAAATTATCGACTGACATTTATTATGACTTATGTCATTAGTATATTGAAGAAATAAGACAAAGATCTTTTAGGGAAACCAAATATTATGAATAAATTCTCTGAACAGCGTCACCTGCAGGGGAAAAAAGGAAACTCCGAAAACCCCGAAATCTTAAAACCAAATCTGTGAAGTGTGTAGACCATGATTTCAGACATCAGAAGCTAACGTTGATTAACTTTAAACGGTTTTATCATTATGTTGACATGCTTGGTAAATACAGTTTATAATACGGTAGTTGGCTTCTTTTTCCCACATCTAATCGCATTTTTCTTGTTTAATCAAGATCAAAGATTATAGAAGAGCAGATAAAATATCCGCTGGACCACAATCATATATCTTGGACACATTGACGTGGGAGGAAGCGAAGAAAATGCAAGATGCCTCTTTAAACCAATCAGGAGACCAGGTCGTTTTGATGGGAGCAGCGTCCAAGGGAATAATCCAAAGAGGACATCAGCACAATGCCATGGTTTATAAATCACCCTATGCCAAAAATCCATTTGACTGTGTCACTGACGAAGAATTGGACGAATACAAAAAAAATGTAGAGAAGAAAGTTAAAGGAGACTGTGAGTATGAATAACTACTAGATGAATATGTTCAAAGCAACACTTGCTTTCGAAAATGTATGTTACTCAAAATGGCTACCGCTACTCAAGATGTTCCATAGTGAGCGCGGCCATTGTGACTGTCAAATTAGATATCTGATTTAGTATAAAATTGTCAATTCCGCTATATGGATAACTTTCGACAAATATTTTAAACACATCAACTTTTATATTTTGTTTGACCTGCGTTGATAAAACACCGCAGGCATGTGTCTTTCTAGTTAGTAGTGCATCATATATATATATGACTTCTTTAAAAAATAATCAAAAGTTCAATACTTGGAGATTATTAACAGATTAATTTTTTCAGACGATACAGATTTTAGTGAATCAGAACTGTCATCTGCCGCCATAAATAAAAGAATGGACAGCTTACATCACAGATCTCCTACGAGTGAAACAGAGGAGGAGAGTAGAGATGGTAAGTAAATCACCTAAATTATTGATATAGTCTCCACTGTCAAACTCGAAAATTTTGTAGCCCAGTCATTTTAGAGGTCTCACCTCGGAATGAACGATAATAAGCTATAAATTGGTATAAACCTTTGTTTTGTCGTTTTAAATGTTGTCTCAAAAGTCACAAAAGATACCGTGTCCGCGTCTTAAGATAGTGAAGTTCAAAGGTCATAAAAATTGTTTTTTTGTGAATATCTCGCATTCTATTGCTAAATTGATAATATGATATTTTTACCCATAATAAAAATTGTAGAGTATAAAATTCTCTACAATTTTCGTACTATGTTTTTCTTGATACGATCAACCGTTTTTGAGGTAGAGCGCGAAGAGTAATCATATGGTCAAATATATATGAACGGTTATCAGTCGTTATTATCTATTATTTATTGAATTATTATAATTATTAAACAATGGCCATTATTTATGTACTAATTATTATTAATTGTTGATATTTTATAAAAATCAGTAACTCAATTATTTATATTTAACTATTCCTTTATTCAAGAAAGGTGATGTTGAGCAATTACATAACTATAGGCCGATATCTCTAGTGCCGATTCTGTCCAAGGTTTTTGAGAAATTACTTTGCTCGCAATTAGTGCACTATTTCGAATCCAACAATTTGTTTAGTGGTGCGCAATTCGGATTTAGAAAGGGTAGGAGCACATCTAATGCAATTTTAGCTTTTGTGGATCATACTTTGAGTTGTTTTGAGGAGGGGAAAACGTCGTGTTCCTTGTTTTTAGATCTAGCCAAGGCCTTCGACTGTGTTTCCGGCCCTATATTCCTCGGAAAGCTTCGAGCGTATGGATGCTCCGAGAGCAGTTGTGCTTTTCTATCATCCTATATCTCAGGTAGAACCCAGTCTGTTTTTTTAATGATATGTGGTCCGACAGGAAAGATGTCACATTAGGTATTCCGCAAGGATCGGTTTTGGGTCCTGTACTCTTTCTTGTTTTTATAAACGACCTTCCGCATTTCTTGAATGTATTCTTCGTCTTACTTTACGCGGATGACACAACTGTCTCGATGAGTTCAATGGATTTGGGTGCGGTTCTGGAGGAAAGTAGGACCGCGATGTTCAAGGCCCTTGAATGGTTCAGGTCAAATGAACTGCTTGCAAATAGGGAAAAGACTGTGGAGCTGATTTTTTCCATGAAGAAAATTAGAAATATGATTCCTACAGGGTCAACAAAAATTTTGGGTGTGATTGTTGACACCTATCTCCGATGGGACGTCCACGTTGGGCACCTGGCTGGAAAATTGTCGAGAAATATAAATTTGCTCAAGTCGATGTCGAGTAGGTTGTCGGGTGAAGTGCTTAGAATAGCCTATTTTTCTTTGGTTGAGTCGGTGCTGCGATAAGGAATTTTGGCATGGGGAAACTGCTCCTCTAGGAACCGTATTTTTGCTCTTCAAAGGAGGGCTATAAGGCTGATTGCTGGTTTGAAATACAGGGAGGACTGTAAATCCACATTTGTTACGCATAAGATCTTGACCTTTCCCTGTCTCTATATTTTCGAATCAATAATACACTGTCATAAAAACAAGAGTAACATTATTACAGTAGGTAGCACCCATGACTATAGTACTAGAGGTAGAAATCTGTTGAAACCAGATTTTCGTAGACTGACCTTAAGCCAAAAGGGACCTATTTATATGTCCATCAAATTATATAATAGGCTTCCTCCCCACTTCACTATATATTTGTATGTATTTATTTATTGTGTACATGTGATGAAATACTTAATTTGACGGGTGCAAACGTTATTCAATTGTGAGGCATGATTAAAGATTACTATAACTAGGATATATTTTTTTAATATCTTTATTAATCATTAAATATGCCATACTATACATTTGTTGAAATGTCCGTTTAAATATTATAAGAATTTTTATTGGTTTTAATTATAATAAAATTGTTAATAGAAGCTAGTTATCTTCATCATCTTCGTCGTCTTCTTCTTGTTGTCGCTCAATTCATTGTCATCATCCTCATTATCAGTCACATTCATCTCCAAACCCCCCAGAATTTCAGGATCGTTTGCGTTTTCTTCATCGGGATAGCCATTGCTCTGGCCACTATCTAAAGAAGATAGTAGCCCTTATTTTCGGCATCCTCAGCGGGAACCACAACACAATCGTACAGGTTTATTTAGTTTCGTTAATTTAATGAATTGCGTGTAGCAAAAATGATCAATGTTGTCCTCAGATTTTGGAGCATTATATAATACCAATAAGATGCGCACTCCATTTTCAAATAATGTTTGTACCGAGCAGTTTTCTTGTTGACATACTTCCACCAGTTTATCCAAATTGGGAATTTTCTCGAATGCTCTAGTAACAGTTTTTTCCTTTTTTAAATAGCGCAGAAGTCTTATGTCACAGCCACTAAATGCGTGTAAAAATAGAATGTGTTTTTTACTACGCGGATATTGATCAAAACTTTTGGAAGTATATTTGTGTCTTAACATTGCCTTTCCCAACATTTTAAAAGAAAATTTCATAATTACATAAATAATGGCCATTGTTTAATAATTATAATAATTTAATAAATAACAGGCTTTATATAACGTACTGATAGCCGTATCTCACGCTTGACCTTGCATTGGACCGTATATGACTGTGCACTGTGCACTCTTCGCGCTCTACCTCAAAAACGGTTAATCGTATTAAAAACATGCTACGAAAATTGTAGAGAATGTTATACTCTACAACTTTAAATACAGGTAAAAATATCATTTAAGCGAGATATTCACGAAAAACCAATTTTTATGACCGTTGCCTTCAATATCTTAAGACGCGGACACGGTATCATTTGTGACTTTTGAGACAACATTTAGAACGACAAAACAAAGGTTTATACCAATTTATAGCCTATTATCTCTCATTCCGAGGTTGACCCCTTATTTTACCTAATATGACTGGGCTATTGGGCGAACATTGCTTCTGAACATAACATGCGAGTAGTAGGGGTGTCGTTTTTGAATACTACAATTTGCCATTGGAGACGTGCTCTTCAATTTTCAAAATATCGAGTTCACTCTTTTCATTTTGAATTGATTTCTTCTTTTAGAACCCCAAGTTCTACGAATAGAAACCACTCAAGCGCCTAGACCCAGCCAACCTGAAGTTGTATTAAGTGACGGTAAGTTTTTTTGCAATATAAATTTTTTTTTATTAGACAGGTTAGTGGTGTTTGTATAACTTGGTATAATTGAATAAGTGGTATATTCTCTTTTGTTAGAGTATTATAAGGAAAAGTGATTATTTCAGGGTAAGTGTCCATCACTACCAGAATCACTGTCATTTTAGAGTCAGTTTAGAGTAGACATGAATCATGTTCATGTACATAAACAATATAACCACTCGGTTTGATTAAAAAAAAAAATATGGTTGGAATTGAACTTATTTTTTTCATTCATAAAAAGGTATATTTTAATTCCATTTATTTGCATACAATTAAATAGTAATCAGTTCGTTTCCTTGAAATCATTTTAGTCTTGGTTCATTTCTCAAACGAAAACAGATGTTTTATTTATTTATTTATTTTGCATGATAGAGATTATAAATTCTAATGAAGTTCAATTCGTAGAGTCAGCAAAAGATGTTCGAATTTTAACTAACTGAATTGAATATCATTAATGAAATTATAATCATAGTAATGATGTAGGAATTGAATGAAAGTCATTGATACACCTTAATTACATTCTTCAAATTCATCAATTATTGCATTTGATGAATGATTTCTTTCGCACATATATTTTTTATGCATGTAGAGATGAACAAAGTGATGAATTTTTCAGTTGAAACAACGTTTTGCATTTTTGAACAAAAAATCTTTTTAGATAAGATTCTATTCAATGGAAAAACATTTTTCCTATTGTCATAGCTATTCAATTATTCTAATTTCTGAATTGAGATTATGCTCTGGATTCTAAAAATTAACGCATTTGTGGTATACTTATAATGGTTCACTGAACTATTTTCAAATAGAAGGTTTCATTAGACATAAGAATTAATTAATTTTACTGCAAATAAGAAGGTATATCAACAAAAGAAATATGGTTTCTGGCAAAAATGCTTCATGAGGTTACATTTGTAGTACCACACCTTCTTTATGAAATTTTTCATGACTAATTGCACATTTGAAACTATTTTACTCGAAAATACTACATATTCTAACCTGAAAAATCACTCGATTATTGTTCCAATGATTAAAATTGAATTGGATTTATACATATGGAAAAAAACCAAAACTACGTTATTCATTAAGTATGACTGCATTCAATTGTGATGTTGGTAAATGAAATGTATGGCAGGAAAGACAATGAAAAATTGTCTTTCCGTAGTGCGAGTTGGTCACGTTTGACGCATGATATCCCAGAGTTTCAGGACCTCAAGTGCAACTGTGGACCGGTTTCGAGGTGTTTTGCCTCTCGTCAGCACATTGTAGTACTGAACTCCTGAAGGGGGCTGCCAGTACTTAAATAATATTGTGAGGCACTCCCAAGTATTCTCCTGAAAGTGCGCCATCTACATCTCAAAGACTGAAACAGTCCCGTTTCCTCTATGGATTCATGCGACAAAAATGATCCCCAATTTTGGGTCACCACAGCGATCTGAATGTGATTACAATTTTTCATTGTCTTTCCTGCCATACAGTTATAACGTTGCGTGCCCGCATGTAGGCAATAAAGTCTCTTACAGTTGTTATTTCTCTGTCTATAAGACAATAGCGAGTTAACCCTCTGGGCCCACTGATGGTACTTTAAGATCGCTGTGGTGACCCAAAATTGGGGATCATTTTTGTCGCATGAATCCATAGAGGAAACGGGACTGTTTCAGTCTTTGAGAAGTAGATGGCGCACTTTCAGGAGAATACTTGGGAGTGCCTCACAATATTCTCTAAGTACTGGCAGCCCCCTTCAGGAGTTCAGTGCTACATTGTGCTGATGAGAGGCAAAACACCTCGAAACCGGTCCACAGTTGCACTTGTGGTCTTGAAACTCTGTAATATCATACGTCAAACGTGACCAACTCGCACTACGGAAAGACAATTTTTATACAGTTATAACGTTGCGTGCCCGCATATAGGCAATAAAATCTCTTACGATAAATGAAAGAGCACATTCAAGTGCAAAAGTTCAATTTGGACATTGGCCAACGTTCACTGATGTTCAAAATTTAACTACTATACCATTGTCTTTGGTTTTTTTACCATTGCCAATTTTAGTGTATGTGGTAGTCAATATGTACCTTATCTGTGAATGCGTTGATTTTCAATCCTTTGCTAAATTTATGACAGAATCAACAAATGTTTTAATGAAAAGTAAATTTTTTGTATAATGAAGGATTCAAGCTTTGATATACAAAACCATAGTGAATCCATATCACAATACTGGTTCACTCATGAGAAACAAAACTTTGTAGTTATTGATAGGAGACAACTAAAAGAGTTTAGGTTGTTTGTTTTGTTTATATTATTGGTTTGTTGATAAAGTATTGACACATTATTTTGTGATTCGGTATATAAATTTGAGGCGCAAGGAAAGTTTCCAAAAAGGATGCATACAGAAATAGTGCAGTCATTTGAAAAAAATTATATCAGCTTTGTATTTGAAATTACATTTTGCACTCATTCCATTTTCAATTAAAGTTCTCTCAGAAGAAAGTAAAAAATCGGTGTACCATCTTTTCGTGTCATCTTTCAAACTACGTATGTCAAAATTTCGAACCAGTTCATCGAAAAGTTTTGATTTGCCGACATTTCCTAATAAACAAAAAATTGTAAGCCAAAAGTTCAACAACTTCGTGTTATTTTGAAAAATGGAAAAAGAACAATGTCGTTCGGTGATTCGATTCCCGTATTTGGTAGGCGTGCGAGGAAATCAAAGATAGTTTGGTAGCTTCGATGAAGACAAGCAGATATTGGATCGATGAATTCAAACGGGGCTTATCATCAGTGTTCGCCACAAGACGGCCGAAGGAGGTGACTACGCTTGATATAGTCAATAAAGTCCATGATATCGTGTTCGCCTATCGCCGAGTGAAGAGAGATTGATGAGATGCTAAACAATTCATACGCGTGCACAGTATTTTACATCTCCATTTGGAGATGAACAAGCTATCTGCAAGATGTGTAACAACTTCGAAGGACCGTCTGCACCTATTTAAAGCCAATCGAAGCCAGTTTCTGCGGCGATTCGTTGACGAAACCTGGATCCTCCACTATACCACAGAAATCAAGGAACTGTCGAAGCATTGGACTTCACCAGGCAAATGTGCTCCTGAAGAAGCCGAAGGCGGTACCATCGGCCGAAAAGGTTATAGCTACTGTTTTTTGGGAGTCCCAAGGAATAATCCTCATTGATTACTTGGAATAGGGAAGTACAATAATGGGGCAATGCTACAGTGAATTATTGGATCGATTTGACGCTGCATTCAAGAGTAAACGCAAAATTGGTCATCGCACCGGCTAATTCATCAGCAGCCGCCACTACAAAATTGGTCGAATTGGGTTAGGAAATGTCGGTACAATTGTGACTTATGAGTTTGTGGGTGGCAATCCTGAATCTTCGAGAAGCTCATCTACTATTACACTAATCAACAATTGCTAGGGATCACTTATGAAGTTCTCTTCATTTGTATTATTTTCAAGTTATCTCGTGAATATACATTATATACATTATATGTTCTCTAAGGAAAAATTAAGATGTTTTGAGTTGATTATATCAAATTTTTCCTCACTTCATCGGCTCTTGTTCTCAAAATCGATTATTATCTGTAGGCTCTTACAGGTGAAAAGCAATGTGGTATTTGTTATTAAATCTTTTTTTTCTCTCGTTCAAACACATAAGGTGGCAATAATTGAAGAAATGAGGACAATATCAGCTCATCAGTCATACCGAGAAGACGTTTGGCTCCTGTACAACTGGACCAAATCATACGGTGGATACAGGAAGGTTTGTCCCAGCGAGAAGTGTCCCGGCGGTTGAATGTTTCGCAAAGTGTCGTGAGTCGGGCTTGGAATAGGTTCATCCAAAACGACTCAGTAGCTTATGTTCATGGGGGAGGCCGGCAGCGCAGTACAACAGCTGCCCAAGAACGTCTTTTGATCCTCAATGCTAGGAGAAATCCCACTTACCCGACGTCGCGGCTCAATAGATCACTGAGAGTTGCAAAGGAGTTCTAATTTCGAATCAGACTGTAAGACGACGACTACATGTTCGTGGTTTGAGAGCACGTAGGAGGGTACAACATCCCCGTTTGAATAGGGAACACCGGATTCATCGACGGCAATGGGCTGAGGAGCACCGCAATTGGACAGTTGAAGATTGGAGCCGATGTTTATTTACGGATGAGTCTAGATTTCGTTTGGTCAACTCCGATGGACGTATTATTGCTTGGAGGGAAAGAGGTCGGAGGTATGCAGAACAGTTTATGGTACCCACAACAGCTTTTGGCGGAGGTTCTATATGTGTATGGGGAGGCATTTGTTTGAACCAACGCACAGAGTTGGTTGTTCTGCAGAACACCACAATGACCAGCCAGAGATATCACGATATGATTATTGAACCCATAATTGTTCCGTTTGCGGCTGCCTTGGGCGAGAATTTCATTTTAATTGATGATAATGCCCGTCCACACCGTAGTCGTCTGGTTAATGAATCGCTAGAAACTCATGCCATTGATAGGATGGACTGGCCAGATCGCTCTCCAGACATGAATTGCATCGAACATGTCTGGTCTGAGATGTCTAGACAATTGTCAATCTTAGAACAACCGATCAATAACCTGGCGGACCTTTCTAACGCTTTACTGGATATTTGGACGAATTTGCCCCAAAATTTTATAAATCGTTTGATTGAAAGTATGCTTCGTAGGGTAGAATGCTTGAAACGAGCTCGTGGGGGACCAAGTAGGTACTAGCTTAACCGAAACTTCAGCCTTCGCGTGGTTTCATCATAAAATTTTCATGTTATTCAAACACAGAATTTTGAGTGTTCTCAATAAAGTCTTTTTTTCTCTCCAACTTTCCATTTTTTCATTCTTTTCTCAAGTGAACCATAGTATCAACTAAAAATAGTCTGATATCTGACTAAATTTATAATCTTGGAGCGAATATTTCAGAAATAAATTTAGAAAAAGTAAATGATCCCTATCAATTGTTGAGCAGTGTATTTTTTTATGTTAGATTACTTAATTTACTCTTTATTTCATATAGGAGAACGCCTTGGCACAATTCTGTGATCATCCTTTTTTACATTCAGTTTTATATATCTGTATAGCATGAATTTGATGAAATCTTTGCATGATTTAGCATCTGCAACCGAATTACTTCTAAGAGCCGAGAGGGTATCCACTCACAGTAATAGAAGTAAGACATTTTGAATTTGCATGTTTAGCTTCGCTTATACAATGCATATGTACATAGTTCACTCCGGGTAAACGCTATCACAATTAACCCCTTGTAACACTAAGATTCATTTTCAGGTTCTCAAGTATACAAATTCAAAAATAAGAAAGAAAACTACACTTATAGAACTAACAGTCATCATGGTCTTCCAAGAGGATCATTCCTTGTTCCTAACCCTGTCCATTTTCACATTGCATGTGAAAAACAAATTGCACTGCGTAGAAAGCCTCACTTAACATCCCTAACTCCATTTAATTGTTCTTCAGGTTATATCTTTAATCATAATAGACTAAGATCTAACGCGAGACCTGTTGTGACAGTTAATTTTGACAATACTCATTCAGTCTCCTTGAATATACCAGTTGAAATACTCAGAGGATTCATTTTGCCGTTTGCAACAGCTTTAAATCTATCTAGTTTGCCTACTTTAAATACTCAATCTTCTCAAACTACCTATATGAGTAATTTTGAACATGTTAAACCGAATAAATTTACGCTGCAAAAAGACTATACACCTTTGGACCTTGAAACAAGTGAAGCACAATCGAACACTCTTGACAAAACAACATCTTTTGAGGCTCAAATTTTGAAAAAGATGCAATGTGGTATCATGGATATGTCGATTGATTCCAACACTTCTACCCGTGATACTATGAATAGTTCTGGTTCTACAGTGTTGGATAAATCCATAGAAAGTATTGATAGCGACATAGATATATGTGACATCAGCTTATACCATAAAGGCACAGGAGGCCATGACTCCACTACACTAAAAACAAATTATTAGCTTTCTTCAACTATCAGCAAAAAGTTTCAGATGAAAGAGAAGGCACTCAACATCTCACTAGTGCTTTGTTCGAAGAATTACCATTCAATAATTTTGATAGCATAATCCGAGAGTTTGACTACTTTTCAGATACTGAATATTTAAATGTAACCACAGAACTGTCATTATCTGACGAAGAATCTGTGAATGAAGCTTTGGAAAAGGTTTTAGAAGATATCGAAGGATCCATTAACAATTTACCAGGGACCAATTATTCACAAAATTCAAGAGACAACACTCAATGTGAATTTGAGGAATCCCAGGAAGTATTTAGAGTTTTGTGGAGAATTTCAGAAGCATCAAATGAAGATAAACAGAGCACCATCACGCAGACCTCTGAGGTAATAACAGAAGATATCGATATTGAAAATAATACTTACATAGTAGATTCTGTTGAGGAATGCCAAGATAAGTTGAATAATACCTTTGATATAGATAATATTGAATGTCAGCTTAATACTACCTTCAATGTGGACGAAAAATGTGATTATGATAAAGATGTTGATACCAATTACTCACATGATGAAAGATCAATTAGAGCAGACGAAAATGAAAACATACTACCTATTGAAAATATACACAATGTGAGTGAAGATGAAGGAATCGAAGATATTACCCCGCAAAGAATAGAAAAATGCTCGCCAGAAAAAGAAATCAAAGAAGTTGATGAACGAGTAAAGAAAATATCTGATATAATTTATGAATATTTACGACAACAATGCTTCGAAATACGTGAAATAGTCTTGTTTCCTGAAATATTACACGATTCCGACCTAAATAAGTTCCTAGCTAAGCTTAAAACTATGTATGATGAATTGTATCCGAATAATTTGAATAATCAAGAAAAAAACGAACTCAGAATAAATATCAGTGCAAATATATTAAACTGTCTTGAAATCGATGAAAATGTCAACAATATGTCAAACGATTCTAGCACATTGAGTATACTTTCTGATAAAATATTTACAATAACTGAGTTTGTTTCTGATATTTTGGATAATTTCTTCAACTTTATAAATTTCTTTGTTGTTAAAGAAGATAGTAATGGTGAGAACTTTTTGGAATTCACAAAACCTTTGAGAGATGCTAATGGAAATTTGCTCCACTCCACACCTGAATCTCCATTGAATATATCACAAGCAAATAGTGAGAATGAGAAGGTTGTACCTGTGCCAGAGGTTGTAACACCTGAACATCCTCCTGTGGCCCCCGCTGTAACATCTTTTAAGAAAAACACATCCAAGAAGTCAGGTGCTGAAACTTTCTGGATATCTTGTTATTCTAGCCCTGATGATGTTAAGCCTTTACGTAGAACACCAGGACGGGTTGTGAACGTGGATGACATTCCACTGAGACCACCTGAAGATTTATTGAACGATAGTTCTCTTTATTCTATAAAGGAAGAACCAAGGTGTAACTTATTCCAGAGCTTCGAAGAATGCAATGAATCAGATAATTTGAAAAATCCTTGCATTAAAGATGTCTTGGCAGGTGGAGATGGATCATTTGTGAGATTTGACACACCTGATGTTAATATAATTCTGCACAATGAGGTTAGGTTTTATAGAATCGGGTCTTCAGATGGGATTTCTTTTGTTAAATCCGATAGTGTTATTTTACAAAAAAGTAGCGATAGTTCTGAATCCTATTACTCGGGCGAAGACAATGATGATGATGATGAAGGAGACTGGATGGGTTATGAAATGGCTAAGTTTTGAATACAACCGAATTTTTAAATGTTTTAAGTTTTATGCTTCGCCATTTTTTATATTTTATGATATTGAATAAAGTTTATTTCTTTTTATGTGTTTCAAAGTCTTCCTTTATTTGTAGATCAAATAATTTATTAATTGTAATGATTCATTCATTATATAGAAATTATACTTAGTAAAATTTTTAGACAATCTGTTGTAAAATATAGAAAGAAATCTATTTTGGTTGGCAGAGTCATCATCAAGAGTTGACATGCATATAAAATTTTCGTTCTTGGAATTTGAAGTTTATCTGCATGTATGCAAGTTAAACTGGTTTCCAGATATGATTGAAAGATCACCTGAAATCAGAATATAATTTAACCTTTTTTCTCATACTTTTAATGAAATCCATCATGTGGATATCAAACTAACACTTCACAAAAGACCTAACTTGAGTTTTCTGGAAAGAATGGAATTTAAGCAGATGTATCGACACTTTAATGTCTATACTTTACATGTTGCTTAAAATGTTTACCATTTTAATTCAAGCCATTCATAAATTCTCAACATACAACTTGAATAAATGATCCTTCAATGAAGTACGATGCTTAATGAATGCTACCATGCAGAAACCAGTCGTCTTCTATATTTTACAATTGGTTCAGTCCAAATTTGATTGAGTATTCCATAGTTTTTTTTGGAAATCATTTATTCTTTCAGCTTAGAAATGAAATGCCTGGACACAGTTCGTGAATGCTTGAATTTTGACTTTTCCCAAGATATTCCACTAAACAATTCGCGAATAGTATATTCTAAAACATGTTGCAGAATCGGCCAACACGAATGCGAAATGAGTGTTGGAATTGCCTTCTGCAACAAGTTTAAGACGATATTTTCTCTATTTCAATCAAGAATTGTGAGAAATTTATCGGAATTCAATGACAAATTCAGATTATACCTCCTAGTGCCTTTTGTATTTTATTTTCGCAGTTGGTGTGACTGATACGAAAATTGACAGATTATAGAATTTGAATAGTGCGTTCAAATCTCTACATGGTTTAATATTGACAATTGACATGACATGTTGTCAAGTTGTCAACTACAAAACGAAAAATATAACTAAAAACAATGCTGTAATGAGTTCATTACAGCATTGTTTTTAGTACTGTAATGAACTCATTACGACACTGAAATAGAGAAAAAGGTTTTATTGTATACTTTCCTGATAGTTAGTGGCAGATAAATTGTAATTAGGAATATTTCAATTCATCAGTTCCTAAGGCTTCGGATAAAATAGCTGAGCAGAAAAAATCACGCCTTGCAATAGCTTCACTCTTATAGTAATTTCACAAAAACATGCTTCAACATCATTTGCTACTGAAGTTTTTTATTTATTTCAAATATCTCAATTTTTAGCTATACAGAATTAATACGCTGTGCAATAGACAATATTCAATTAACGATTAAATTAAGGTGGCCCAACTGATGAGATGAAAAATGTACTAAATTTAAGGACAAGTGACTTGTTATATTGATTTCATGAGATGAATCTAATATATTAATTAATAATCAATCATCGTCCTTGCATATTTTATCTTATCAGTTTATTCAATTAGTTGTTTCTTTTAATAATTCATATTTTCATTGTGCTAAGGTTTAACATTTAATTTACTTTATTGCATCACATGTTGGTTATTATTTCAAAAGTTTGTCAATGTATTTTGAGAATGTGTGTTCTTTGGTGATGGTTTGGATTTTCATTCTTTCATATTGTAATTGGTGGTGTGTACATAATTACTTCTTTTGTTCCTAATCTTCTGTCCTAGTGTTCGTCTTTGGTGTGGCTTGTGAAAGCTGAATTTTGCAAGTGAATGCATTGCACATTTATGTAAATATGTTAAGAATTTCAAATGTAATGGGTAGACTTGGCTCTAATATTCAGGTAATGCATTACTCAACCAATATCAAACTCTTTCAAAATTGAATTTACGTAACCGACCACTTACCGACTATATTTAATAATAATTTTCTTTTATTATGCGAATTGTTCAGTATTGAAAGAGTATTTTTTCATTGCTTCGGCGTTCATTAATACTGCTCTTATCCTTCTTTGGTTTCTGATTTCATAATTTATCTTATTCATTTTCTCAGGTGAAAACACTGTGAATGGAGACCAGTCTGACGCACATATGAGCACTTTATCGCAGAGCAGTAAAGAGGTGATTATCATTGTTAAGCTTTTTATACAGAATTGATTTATTTGTGTTTTTTATAGGAACCTTCGGTTTCTGAGGGATCCCCTAAGAAAGATAAGAAGAAAAAGAAAGGTTTGAGAACGCCATCGTTCTTGAAAAAGAAGAAAGAGAAGAAACGTGAAGCATAAGGTAGGTAATCATTTATATCAATCCGCAGAATATAATTATTCGTGGGGTATCTGGAAAAACCTTCTAACTTTGGTGTAGGAGTACCATATATATAAAAATAATTTTAAACTATATGAAAATAATTTTAAACTATGCTTCTGATAAACATACATATACCATCTAAAAATAATTCTGAAATATTTTCATTTACACCCTCAAAATGAGTATTGCGTCAGTGGTGGGCCAGCCGGTATAGTCAGAGTCCTGTCATGTTTATTCATGATGTTTTCACTGTATTTTTTTCTTTTAGGTACTGCCTCTGCCATAGAGTTTCCAACTAAATGCCTCCATCGAGACTGCCAGCGATTCACATTAATAATTTAGTAATTGATCGCCGCAACAGCTTCAATTTCTGCACTCATAACGGCAATGGACTTTGATTCAAGCCGTGCAAAACATATTTTAGCTTTATCTGTACAGGACGCCGTAAATCCAAACAATAACTTTACCTTTTCAAGTGCGAAAGTAGTGATGGATCAATGAAGAATATTTTACGAAAATTATGGGCGATACATCAACTTCTGTTGATTTGATGTATCGGTTATATTGACTGACATCACAGATTTATATATTTTTATCAAAAGATTTTTCTGCTTTACGTTTCTATTACTGTATATTTAAATAATTTTTAGCTTCTGTCCTTTGATAGATTTATTGTTTTATTTAAATTTGTTTTGGGCTGCTGTTTATACCTAATTATATACAAAATAAATCGAGTATATTGAGGAGATTTTTATTTAGCTACAGAGTTTTAATTTTATTTTTTTTAATCATTTTTCACGATTTAATAGTGGTTCAAATCAAGAACGAAATAGTTCACTTGTTAAATTCATAATTGATTATTTCAGTTCTATTTACAAAACATGAATTATCGATAAAAATAAAATGAATACTCATTATTTTTCATTCATTTTATTGCATTTATATAAAATTACTCATGTGGATACCCCACTTTGATAAGTGATAAATGTGCTGTTATGTAGATGAGATTGTATTTCTAGAAAAATTTCCATGAACCGAATATAAAGTAATTAAACTTAATAGAATAAAATAGCTCTTTTGTTAATTGCGATTTGAAAGAAGTCCAAGCTACTGAATGAAACTTTATATTTCCCAATTAAAAGTATATTTCGTTGTTTAGTTGTTATTTTCTTGTATAGTTAGTGTTTCAACTTGAAATTTAGATCCTTTCAAAATATTGCTCACAGAGATCAAGTTTGTGGTTTTATCCTGAAAATTTATTATGAGAAATAGTGGATGCAAGAATATGACAATTGTAAATATAAGCTTTAGAAGGAATTATGATACTCGAAAGAAATCCACTAGAATACTTGAATACAGGTTGTTCATATTTTGAAATTGTGAAATATTGGATATTACCTCATGAAATTCTTGAAAACCACATCACCAGCATCAGATTTTATATTGAAGCTATTTATGTTTCATATTGATGTACCATCATTACCTTCTAATAATAGTTTCTAATATAAACACATGTTTCTGATGGAATATTCTTGCATTTATATTTTTTCAACTAAGAGCTTGGAAATAATGACGATGGCTAAGATTAATCAATTAGTTGCTTCTCCTTGGGATTTTGAAAAATGTGCTAATACTGAGATTTGTATTATACTTCAATAATCAATCGAGGATGCTATTGAGAAAACTTTGTTTGAATTGAAAATTTTATATGACTGGAGGATGGATTTTATATTTTTGAGATTCTTGTGGATTAGTTTGTTCTATTCAGAAATCTTTAATAAACATACATTCGAAATGATGAGTACAATTCATATCGAGTAGAGTAGTTTTCCCATACTGAAATTACCATTTCAAGTCTCAGTTGCTGAAGTTATTGAACAAGTTGTAAATTTAGCTGAGCTTGATAAAATGGAGCTCACTGTATTTTCTATTGTCAAAGTTATTATAAGGTTGTTCGGAAAGTAATTTCGTTTTTTCCCGTCAGAGGATTAATTACGTTTTTTCGAAACAAACTTCACACTTAAGCCGCATAACCCTTATGTGTCTTAAGAGCTGATATTGCAAGGCTTGTGTGTGAAAAAGTTCTATTAATTCTACACAGTAGTTTTTGGTTGGTGCCCTTTTAAATATGGAGAGCAATAAGCAACATTTTCGTCATATTTTACTTTTTTACTTCAGAAAAGGTAAAAATGCTGTCCAAGCGAGAAAAAAATTGACGGAAGTGTATGGAGAATGCGTGTTAACAGTACACCACTGACAGAACTGGTTTGCAAAATTTCGATCCGACAATTTAAATGTCGAAGATGCACCACGGTCTGGAAGGCCGGTCGAAGCTGACAAAGATGCGATAAAGGCATTAGTTGATGCTAATCGGCGAATAACCACACGAGAGATCGGTGAGAGATTAAATTTGTCGAATTCGACTGTTTATGGCCATTTGAAAGGCATGGGCTTAAGCTCTATGTGTGTGTGCCCCATGTCCTTACGGAGCGAAATTTGTGTCGTCGCGTTGACGCATGTGATTCGCTCCTCAAACGTCAGGAAAATGATGCATTTTTGAAGCGGATTATTTCTTGGGACGAAAATTGGGTTGTATACAACAATGTTAAACGCAAGAGGTTATGGAGCAGAAAAGATGAACCGGCTCAAAGCGTGTCAAAGCCAACATTCACCAAAAAAGGTGATGCTCTCCGTTTGGTGGGATGATAAAGGAATCGTTTTTTTTTTTTTAGCTTTTGCCGGAAAATTCAACGATTAATTCAGAAGTCTATTGTCATCAGCTGGACAAATTGAATGATTCACTTGAAGAGAAGAGGCCCGAATTAATCAACAGGAAGGGTGTAGTGTTCCACCAGGATAATGCGAGACCTCACACAAGTTTGGTCACTCACCAAAAACTTTTACAGCTTGAATGAGCCAGAGTGAGAACGTTAGATATATATATTTTTATCTGGAGAAGAAAATTTTCGAACGAACGTTTACTGCAACATCCATCATATTCTCCAGATGTGGCGCCTTCAGACTACTATTTGTTCCGGTCCCTGCAAAATTTTTTTTTAGAATAGTTATAATAACAAATGAAGATACATAATCATATGGCAAAAAACCTTTACCTCGAATGAAGATGTCAAAAAAGCCACTTGAACCAGTTTTTGCCAGCAAGGACCAAAACTTTTATGAGAGGGGAAAATATTAATCCGCCAGGAAGATGGCAAAAGCTGTTGGACCAGAATGGCCAATATATAATTTAATAAAATATTTATTCATTATACGAAAACTGTCTTTCATGTTCCCCCCCCAAAAAAAAAAAGACTTTCCGAACAACCCAATAATTTTGAAAAAAATCCTAATGTCAATCAGTTGAGTATGTACTCAGATTGCAAAATATAGGATACATAAACTGTATTTCTTGATTCGGAAGGCTAGGCGCACACCGAAAGCTCCACAAGCCTTGTGGTAGGAAGGATCGCCGTACATCAAGGCTGTCCTATCACTGAATGGATTGGTTCATCTTTGACCTACCATCTCCAGCACATAGAGGTCACTCTTGTTCATTTGATCCTGTGTAATGTGGCTCTCTACTACACAGGGGCATTAAATGTATTCAGATACACATAGACCTCTGTACAGGATTATGTTAAACAAAAGTCTATCTCTGAACTAAGGAGTTCTGAGAGACAAAAATAGATGTCTAAAACTTCAGATTGCTTGCTATTATAAGCAATATTTCCTGATAAACTCGCTGCAAATTGCCCCAGATAAGCCACGAATTTCCGAATGAAAAGCCATGATACTTTTTATCCGCTTCTCAATTTCTACATATGTGAGCTGCAACATTCAACTTAATTAAACTTTTTTTTTCTACTAAGCGAAATATGAAACAAAGTTATACCCACGTTTTCACAGGCTTTATTCTTGATTAATACTTTTGAACACACTAAATACTCAGGTTGAACTGGTTGTGCGGGTACAAAATTGGGAGTAATAATAATCACACGCTTAATGGAGAGAAGCGCACTTCCTGAGTTGCTGGTTATACTTAATAGTGGATCCAAAAATTATCTTTGGTAGAAAAGATGTCTGCAATGTGAATAAAACAAGTTTGTAGTTGTAACAAAATTATGTATTCACAGATAAGAAGAATTAACAAGGTTTGGCACTTGAGAGTTTATATTCACAGAGAAGAGTTTTTAAATGTCTACCAAGTCCAAGTATTTGAACTCATTTGCTCAATCTTGGGCACTTCTGGTAAGACTAGACAATAGAAAGATCTGACCTTATTTTCCTGATATGAAATTCACCACAGCTCTGCTTCAATCGTTGAAGGTACAGAATAAGGTGCAGGTGCCTTGGATGAAACTTTCACTAACAAAATGTGGCTTCGCAATATGCAACTGCATCACATATTCACAAATCACAACTTTCTTGGTTCACTTGGGAGGATTGCAGCTGAATAACTCAGATTCACAATGTACTAGGGTATCTAACTGACCCAACTGGAGAAAATGTATAACAGAGATGATATTAAACTACGAGGAACTTTTAGAGTTTACACGTTATTCGCTCCTGAAAACTAACTAGTAAAGTAGAATTTACTGGTAGAACTGACCACACTGGTGATCAAACTAGAACTCTACTGAGAGAACGAATTTGTTTAACCACCCAATATAAATCAATTTTGGTGAATATTTTGCTGCCAATAAAAAAAATTATGAGTCTCAAAAATTAAGTATCACTCACTAAGAGTTGACACTTTCTCATTCATATTTTTGCTGATGATAGCTCTTAGACGTTTTATTTCCTTTAGGCACTTGATCTCAACATATAAATTATTCACAACAAACGTAACGCTGTAAGAAAATGATCGAATGATGGAACAGCTGTGTAGTGCTTTACAAAAAAATAGTCTTGGCAGGTTCTAACCAACATTTCCTTTGGAAGCGGAACGGCAGTTGGTGGAGCATTTGAAACTGGCGTGAGGTTTTCTTTGAATCGAATATTTACGTTGTACACACCAGAACGAAAATTTTTGATTATTGTAAAGGTATGGAGAAGTTCGGTAAGCCAGAATTTTCTTAAATAGTATTGAAGCATGTAGATATCTCCTTCTTTCTACATTGAACCAGTTTACATACTGCAGAGTATGGCTAATTCTGTCGAATTTCCTTACACTGTCCTCTTTCTATTGGAGTAGCTCAGACAGGGGCCACGAACACAATCAGTCAAATTCAAATGTGGCAGAACCTATTTAGCATTCATTACATTTTGCCTCAATGTTTCCGTCTCTATAAACAAGTCTCAGCATGCTATAAACCCTTTAAAGACAGGCATAGATATCATCTGTGAAGCATAAGTCAGAATCCAACACAGCTACCAAGTAGCTAAATTTGCCACACAATCCAACCACCCGATTTCAATCGTATAATTTTAATAAAAAAATTTAGACCTATCATCCCTCCTTCCAAACAAGATGGCCGCATGATTTTACGCAAAAAAACGCCTGCGATATGGTGCTGAAACGGAACGAACTCGATGCATTCTTGAAGCGGGTGATGACTGGCGACGAAAAATGGATCACATACGACAATATCAAGAGAAAACGGTCGTGGTCGAAGGCAGGTGAAACAGAGGCCAAGCCGGGATTGACTGGCAGGAAGGTTTTGCTGTGTGTTTGGTGGGATTGGAAGGGAATGATCCACTATGATCTGCTCCCATATGGCCACACGCTTAATTCGAGCATCTACTGCGAACAACTGGACCGCTTGAAACAGGCAATCGACCAGAAGCGTCCAGAATTGGCCAACAGGAAGGGTGTAGTGTTCCAACAGGACCACACACTTCGTTGATAACTCGTCAGAAGCTACGGGATCTCGGATGGGAGGTTTTATCGCATCCACCATATAGCCCGGACATAGCGCCAAGTGATTACCACCTGTTCCTGTCCATGGCGAACGCCCTTGGTGGTGTAAAGTTGAACTCAAAAGAGGCTTGTGAAAAGTGGCTGTCCGAGTTCTTTGCAAATAAGGAAGGGGGCTTCTACGAGCGAGGTATAATGAAGTTGCCGTCTAGATGGAAACAGATTATCGAACAAAACTAAATCCGATCACTGTAACACTTTTTTATAAAGCATTGAATAAAGAGCACAAAAGCGGAAGAGAGATACTTGACAACCTGTTATATTATACATATTTTTCAAAGAGATTTCACCCTCCGAATGCTCGATGTACATTATTGTAGATGAATGCTCTTGAATATTCTCATATTGTTCCTTGTTTATACTAGGTTGGGGAAAAAGAAATAAATTATTTTTACTTTAATTTGGAGGCTTTATTTAACATAGTTTCAAACATTCGTTAATAGTAAAATATGCACGCATTTTTCCAGATACTTCATGCCATTTACAAGGTATTTTCATTATGCCTCGTTCCCAAAACGTCTTGTCCCTATTAACTTAAAAGGGGGATAAATTTTTCATTTTTTACAATCTTCTTCTGAGGACATTTTTACACAATCAAGGGTGTTAGACATGGACAAGAATAAAAAATAATCGCTTGGTGCCAGATCTGAACTATAAGGCGGATGTATAAGAACCTCTTAACCAAGGTCCCGAAGATTTTGGCGGGTCATCGAAGACGTGATAGAATACGATGCCTCTTCTATTTGCTAATTCTAGCCTTTTCTGATCAATTGCTGCTTTCAATCGGTGTAATTGCAGGCAGTAGAGATCCGAATCGAGTTTCTGGCCATTGATCAGTTAATCAAAGTAGATGACTCCTTTCCAATCCCACCGAATACTCAGCTAAACTGTTCAGTCAGAACAATGACTAAATATGTTTTGCTGAAACATAAATTCTTCTCTTCAAACAAAAATTGTTTGACTAGATGAGAAAAATACAGACATATAGGTCAGTAAAGCCATGTGTCGACAAAATAATGGATTACTTTTTCCCTAACCTAATATGAATATTTCGAAGTAAAGTGATGATTGATGCCATCAAGGAAGAACAAATTTTTTCAAGATTGACTACAGATTCCATTTTTCTCCTCCCGAAATGTTCTTAAAGCCCATGAGCCTGTATATTCTAAGATCACGATCTCCCTCGAAATAGGAGGAATCAAAAACAGAATCAATATAGGCGCAGCATGATTACCCGCACATTGATTTCCATTCCAGTTTGGCAGGAATTGACAATTTAATTTGAGCATGGCTCTTCTCACAAATTGCTGTAGATAAATTCAGGATCCTCTGAATGGGGTGAAGTCCCCGCATTCACTATTAAGTGCCTCTCGATTGGCAGGTGGCCGTGTCTGTTCCGTTCATATTTTAAATTACTCCAATTCTGGGTACAATGATTTGCGTATTGCGCCATTGCTTCGGATGCTGATTTTTCATCAATTCGAGATGAGAAATTGAGTTCTAATGCTGAACCAACCGAGTGTATTGATTTCAATGAATTTTTAAATTCTTCAAGTTCAAGGTTATGAGCGAGAAGTCGAAGGTAATTCTTCTACGTAGAATGAGATTTCTGCCTTTCCGAACTCATTAGGAATTATAAAATTTTTATCTTTGATGAAGTTAACAATGGACCATATGTACCAAAGTGGTCCAAATTGGAGAACTTTCATAGGAAAGTCAGAGAAAATTAATCTACATGCTACGAGGTTGATTTTCGTGAGAAGACAAATGCCGAAAACGGCACATTGATATACAAAAAGTAAAATTCTAGAAACTTTTCCCCATAGACAACATAGGCCTATTCTGTTGACTTCAAGAAGTTTAATTTAATATTCAGAATGTTTAAAAAGACCTCGTTGGAATTTCAAGAAAGCGAATTGGATTGAATTTGCTAAGATGGTAGACAGTGATATTAGATGGATTAAACCCACTCACGATAACTATCACAGATTCATAGGTGTTGTGAAAACCGCAGCAAAAAAGTTCGTTCCAAGAGGTTTGCGGAAAGATTATATTCCAGGTTGGTCGAAAGAAACCGATAATTTGTACAAGGACTATCAAAAATCACCATCCGTTGATAAATGTGAAAGGCTTATGAATTCTACAAATACAAGCCGAAAAGAGAAATGGGATACTGTTGTATCAAAAATGAATTTCACACATTCGAATAAGAGTTCATGGGATATATTTAGAAAATTAGGTGAAGCTACGCCCCTTGCCTCATCATCATCAAAAATTGATCCAAGTTTAATCGATCGCCGCCTAGTTGATGTATCTGAATCAGTCAATATATCCCAATCTAAAATGAGGAATATGAAGAAAAAATTACACATATCCAGGAGATATGTGCCAAAAATGATTCAGTACTGAAACAAGGGTTTTTATCTAGGTGAGTCACTGGCCAATCAGAATTCTTTTCGTCTATAGTCTCCTCCATATCGTAGTACCGACAAGAGTATCTCAAGCCCCGCCTATTTGTCGCTTGACTACTAAATTCCGAACATTTCCTGAGATAAAAACATGGTGGTTCGCTACCGAACAATGGCATTGAGCTAAATAAGTCGCTGGCCAATCAGAAATCTGATCGTCTTTTGTCGCCGCCCCCTTTTTACAGTGCCGACAATAAATTCTCAAGCCTCGCTCATCTGTCGTTTAACTACTAAATTCTGATCATTTCCTGATTATCACAAAAACATGATGATTCAATACTAAAACAAGGGCATTTAGTGAGATGAGGCGCTGGCCAATCAGAAATCTGATCGTCTTGTCGTTTCCCTCGTGATATATTCCCAACAATTAGATCTCACCCATTCGTCGTTGAACTGAATTCTGATCATTTCCTGGCATTATTACCAAAATATGATGATTGAGTACTAAAACAAAGGCATTAAGCAAGATAAACCGCTGACCATTAGAAACCTGATCGTCTTGTTGGCACCATTTCATACAGTGTCAAAAATGAGATCTCAAGCCCCGCCCATCTATCGTTCAACTTCTATATTCTGGTCAATTCCTGAGATTATGACATAAACATGATGATTCAGTACTAAAACGAGGGCGTTTAGCAGATAAGTCGCTGGCCAATCAGAAACCTGATCGTCTTTTGTCGCCTCTTTCTCTATACATTGCCGACAACAGTATGTAAAGCCCCTCACATATGTCGTTCAACTACTAACTTCTGATCATTCCCTGAGATTATTATAATAACATGTATGATGATTCAGTACTAAAACAAGGGCATTTAGCTAGTTGAGCCACTCAGAAACCTGATCCTCTTGTCGCTTCTCTCGTTATATAACGCCGACAATTAGATTTTAAGCCCCGTCTATTTGTCGTTTAACGACTAAATTTCAATCATTTCCTAAGATGATAACAAAAACATGATGATTCAGTTCTAAAACAAGGGCATTTAGTATGATAAGACGCTGACCAATCTGAAACCTGAGCGTCTTATCGCCTCCCCCTTTTTACAGTGCCGACAATTAGATCGTAAGCCCCACCCATCTGTCGTGTAACGACTAAATTCTGGTCATTTCCTGAGATCATTACAAAAACATGATGATTCAGTACTAAAAGAAGAGCATATAGCAAGATAAGTCGCTGTTCCTCAGTCCTCTTTCCAATCAGAAACCTCATCGTCTCTTGTCCTTCCTTTTTTATACAGTGTCAACAACTGAATCTGAAGCCCCGCCCATCTGGCGTTTAACTTCTAAATTCTGATCATTCGAATTCGAACCCAATCGATTGAGATCATTTTCGGCTCGATATTCGAAAATTACAGACATTTGGGCAAAATGATAGGCACGCTGTACGGGTGAACAAGAGCGCCAAAAAGTAGACTGAACAAAAATATAATTTTATTCAGCGAAACAATAGGAAATGGGGAAAAAGGCCAACAATGTTTAAGGAATACTAGTTTTTGCTCTATCGATAAGTAAGCAAAGGCACTTAATCATTCTTATGATATTGTACTTCGTTAAAATGTTTTGGTTCTCTGCAATGGAGGGAAACGTCCATTTCATTTAATTTTCATAGTTTTTCATCAATACTCAATCTACTTAAATTCTCCAATATAGAAATTAAATTAAATTATTCCTGCGCTATATGAAAAATGTAGAAAACAGAGGTGGAATTTCGAAATCCGGAAATAAGTTGCCTACTTTCAGATAAAAACAAAGACAATTCGTGTTCCTAAGCTAAAATAACTCTGATGAAGGTCACCCATGTCCCCTTGAACTGGAAGGTTAAAAGGACTGAGAGGGTTTCTAGAAAAACGGGTTGACTAAATTCACTGGCGCCGATGCTAGTTGATTGATTGAAACCCGAACGAAGAACTGAATGACGAAAATGGGATAGGTAAGTCAATTCGAAATTATTTACCTATTTCCTGAAAAAAATGAATAGCCGTGAAATCAACTTGAAATTTATTTATTATGGAGATAAATCATCAAGATACCTTGTAAAATGGAGGGACTAATAAGGCTGAATAACTTTAATCCCCCTGACATACTTGGAATATGATTTCTCTCTTATTAAAGTGAATTTTTCCCTGACTCATAGGCATATACAGAATAATCAGTCAACGTCAATTTTTCAACCGTGAATGAATTCAGCGGTTGAAGTCATCACCAACATCAATTAGGTTAGAAAGTGAAAAAATCCATTAGAGAACAGAGAACACTGATGAGCTTCTTTTCATCTGAATTTTCTGCATCATGTTTTAACAGGGACTTTATGAAGCATTTTTTCAGAGCAGGTGGCTTTGTTTTTATGCTTTCTGCTAGAAAATGAGTCCATACCATGATACAAATGTCAGTTGATTGTTAACCATGCTCTTGCAAATCAAAATCAAAAAAGTAAAGCCTAATCAGGAATCCTTGGATAAATTTTACAATTATGGATTGATGAATATTCCTAAGGTGCATTACCTCAGCCTTTCATCTAGGATCATTGCAAATGGTTTGTTTAATCTCCTTTAACCTCGAGGATCTCAAATAGACCTCGGCTCATTTCTGGTTGAATGCAAATCATGGAGTAACAAATCATATCTTCATTAGAATAATCCATTTTATTTATTTGGAAAACTCTCATGTAAATTAAAACATAGTTCTATAAACCGTGGAAAAACGACGACAAGAAAGATCGAAATAGTATATATATAACATTACTAGCAAGGTAAGAGGGTTTTTACTGGCGGCCGACGAGCCGCAGGCGAGTCAGTTACCTCCTTGAGCTAGTAAAACCCGTTACCTTGCGTGTATTGTTTTATATTCTGTTTGTTTCTCATTTGTAAAAAGGTTAGATAAATTCCAAAAAATCCCAGTAATTTGTCGCAAATGTCGTAAGCGTTGCCATGAACATGTCTGTTTATTTTTCTTTACATTTGTTTGTACCAAAAGAAATTATTGAGGCAGTCAGCAGTGTAGCTCCAAGTTTATTACCTGCAAAATCAGCTTCGAAGTACGAGCGAGAATACGACGACTTAAAAAAATTGGCAAAACAAAAATAGTGTTATTGGGGTAACTGAAGATGTTTTATTGGTCTACTTGAATCAACTATCAGCTAGATTTAGCCCTAATATTTTATGGGCAAAATGGTCTCTTCTGAAAAGCTGCTTGGAAATGAAAGAAAATGCCCCTGTTCGCACATTTGTTTTCCTTAAAAAATTTTATTGAAAAATATGACGGTTAGTTGTCATTTGCAGATTTCAAAAGGTAATAGCGTTTCTGAAACGAAAAAATGAGCGTCATACGCCAAAAAAAGCCAAGGTATTGAGTAAAGAAGAGGCTGAACAATTTCTTTTACATGCTCCTGATGCCCAGTGGTTGTAAATAATTCTAACTTGTATTTTGCAAGTTAAGTGTCAGTTTTACAAGTTAGTGACTTGATAAAATAAACTTTCTTGATTAATATTATGTTTTTGGAAACTGACGTTTACAAATGAGAAATAAATAAATTAAATTATATGGCTTTCAAGATAAGATTTATTAGCGTCATATAAACATTACATTTTAGACTTGTCAGATAAAATACAATTAAATTTTTGAAATTTATTAACTAAGATCAACTTACTTAGTTGCAGCTGAACTCTGTGCAAGGGAGTCAAAGTCACAATCAAGGTATTCCTCTATCGAATAAAAAAACTGTTCCTCAAAAAACCTTTATAGTTTTCTCTTAAAATTATTGAATCGTAATTTCTTTATTTCGCCTAGACATTTATTGAAACATATCATAGTTACGGTATTATTTCTGCTTTTCTTTAACCTTTGAAATGGAATAACAATTTTATTTTTGTTTCTAGTATTGTAATTATGTTGATCGCAATGTTTGTCAAAATTTTCCGAGCTTCTGTGTATGCCAAGACGCATTTGAAAAATGAACATAGTCTTATAACACCAGCCTCACGAAAAAGAAGCCTACAGTGGGTTCGTCGATTGCTGTTGAATAAGATCCGCATTGCTCGCTTTTGCTGCCTAAATATAGAAATTGATTCTCTAGCCCCGCCCCACAAAGTCAAACCATACGATAATTTTGAGCGAAATAAGCAAATATATGCAATTTTCAACGTATCAATGCATACAGTTTCCCTAAGCTTCCTCAACAGAAAATTTCAAATTTTCAAATGAAGACTCAAAGGAAAGTATAGTCCAGTTTTTTAAAAGTGCCGATGATTTCGCCTGAACATGTTCCGGTAAATGGTTTCACAATCAAAAATTCTATTCTGGAGAAAATGCTGCCGCTACCTCGTATTGAAATGTTCTTTCTTCAGTTTGACCCGATAACCACGTAGTATCCGGTGAAAGTTCAACTGGGAGACACCAGAAAGATCAGCATATGAAAACCTTAACAACCTGCATGAGAAATGAGGTCTCCCCTCATACGGTGCTGTTCAAAATATGGAATACCAGCAGTACTCAACTTATCTGCGTATGAAGCTCGAATGCCAATTCAATCTGATAGCACTACGTTGAACGTCCTCCACCATCTTTGGGTTATCCAATCAATAAATATGATTCATTGTATTATTCGAAATATTTTGCATCACTTCACATTATTTTCATTTGTGATGAATTAATAGAATGACATAATTTTAAAAAATAAAACAACTTCAAGAAGTAAAATTACTGTTTCTTAAGACAAAGAGCACAATGAATATGAGGATAATTCATTACTAAATCGAAGAAATATAGCAATTTAATGGTGCATTAACATGTAACATGCGAGTTAAATGTCATGTTTTGTAGTGCTCCAAAGTAAGAGATAAAGCTATAAAGAAAATGAGGTGCATCTTTTATTGCTGCATTCCAAATAATACTAACTTGCGTTAAATTACTCGAAAAAATCATTTCTATCTATTTATAGGTTTCCTCTTAGACTGTCCCTGGAGCCTCAGTCCTTTCATTTGGCCTCTAAAGCACTACTTGTCTTGTCACCAAACCCACTCGGCCCCAGAGAGTGCACAAAGTACCTCCTCGGCTAGCTCTAGAGCTGAGACTACTTATAAAGGGGCGCCACTCTCTTTTATGATAATACAAAGAAAAAAAAGAGGAAAGTACACTAAAGATCTCAGGGTCGCAAAAGAGAGAAAATAACGAACACACTCCCAGGATGCCAAACGAGGTAGTGGCTGGTAGAAAGAATATAGAGCAATTATTCAATAATATAATGAGCCCAAATGAATTACACAAGGTCCCTCAAACGAGGATATATCTTACAGAAGGTAGATCACTAACTAGTTCTCACTTCACAACCCGAATATTCGATATAATGCTTTATCTCCCACTAAACAAACAGCAATATCACCCCAAGGTATATACTCAGAGCCTCGATGGTAACCGTTACAAATAGCTCTTTACTTATATCTAAGCGACCTTCTCGATAGGTCGGGTTTATGTACTAAGCAGTATTCACTGAATTGGGCCTCTTTGATAGTAATCAATCTTAACTAAATTCTACAGACTAACCTTCTATAACAGTCTAGGTCGTGGCTTGACTGAAGTACAAAAGTATATAGTTTCTTAACCCATAATAATTCTCACAGTCTCGTAGATGGAAACTGGGCTCAATTATATTCCTGGGCCAATGTAGTACAATTTCTCACAGTAATGCGCCCTGGGTAGACGACAGGTGTGGTATCTTAGATGACGAAATCTGGTGGAGGTCCCCAAAGACAGCTCCCACGGCAGTTCGACGGTAATTCAAAAGCAGCCTAGACAAACAGCTCGAAGACTTCAAAGACAGTTCAGAATCTGCGGTACCTCGCAACGGTACAATAATAATTCCCAATTCGAAGTAGAATGATGCTAAAAATACGAA
The DNA here is from genome assembly GCA_030674115.1 of Micraspis discolor. Lineage (NCBI taxonomy): Eukaryota > Metazoa > Arthropoda > Insecta > Coleoptera > Coccinellidae > Micraspis > Micraspis discolor. Next base: position 706,661 of record JARTUT010000878.1, on the reverse strand, counting down.
CAAAAATCTAAAATACCTCGTGACAAACATTGGTTAACTCACCAATCCCACGTCGGTTTTCCAAACAAATACGCCACTCCGCTAAAGCGCAAAAATCACACCAACGAACAAACCAAACCAACATGATAAGATTTCTCTCAGGATAAAGCCTTTGTAGTATTTTCTCGCTTGAGTAAGTAGCACTTGCAGATTTGTAGCCTTCTCCTCTCCAGAAGAGGAGGCTCTCACAACCTTTCTTTTCGGTAGTTTTCCTACTTTCAAAAAGGAGCTTAACCTGCCCGAACTTGTTATTGACCAGATAACCACGAGCCCTAAGTTTTACCTGAAATTATGTATGTTTACTTACTGAATTTTCAGGAAATGCACAATTTTCTACATTGACGCGTTTCTTTCAAAATTTGGCTGACTTCTTTCTTTCTAGGATATTTATTTATTCTTTAACACCATCAAACGTTTGCGATGCCATGTTAATAGTAGCTATTTTTCTTGAAACTTTTCAAGAAATCTCATCTCTTAATCTGTACCTTCACTTTGGGAACACCTGGTGAAGTCATAATGATATAACTTGCTCATCTACCGTCTAGATGCATTAGCTTATCAGGAATAATGATAAAATTGTCTCGAATGAACAATTACGTGCTTAACTTGATAACCTTCCATGATGAAATCGCCTTGAATAAAAAATTATGTACTGGATTTAAACACCGTTTATGAATCCAATATATTGAACGTGTCAAAAAATTCAAGTCTTCATATCTTTTCATTCATATTTCCTTTATCGCTTCGCTCGGTTGAATTCTAGAGTATTCCAGGAATTCCCATATAGAGCGGTGGGACAAACTCAATAAGACCTCATCATCCGCAGATGGAACGGATCGGAATGTCCTTAATGAATACACGCCCAGAAAATGAAGACGCCAGGATTTTTCATCGTCTCGCAATAAGCCACTTACCGATTCCTTATTCGGATGAGGTGTTGTGAAGAATTTATGAAAATCATTTTACTGAAAATATTAGGTTGAGGGGAAAGAAATCCATTATTTGCACTTGAATTTTGGGGCTTCATTTAACATAGTAAAAATGATTAATTCGTTAATGGTGAAATATGCACGTATTTTTCCAGTTACTTGATGCCATTTACATGGTAATTTCATTGCGCCTCGTTTCCAAAACGTCTTGTCCCCATTAGCAAAAATAGAGGATAACTATTTTTCAGAATCTCCTTCTGAGGACATTTTTACTCAATTAAGGGCGTTAGACATGGACAAAAAAACATAGTCGCTTGGTGTCAGATCTTAATTATAAGGCGGATGTATAAGAACCTCCCAACCAAGGTCCCAAAGGTTTTGGCGGGTCATCAAAGACGTGATAGAATACGATGCCTCTTTTATTTGCTGATTCTGGCCTTTTCTGATCAATTGCTGCTTTCAACCAGTGTGATTGCTGGCAGTAGAGATCCGAATCGAGTGTCTGGCCATTGACCAGTTGTTCAAAGTAGATGACTCCTTTCCAATTCCACCAAATACTCAGCAAAACTGTCCAGGCCGTCAATCTTTGTTTGGGCGTTTGAGCTGCTTCACCGACCATCAAGTATTACACCATTTCGTAACCTTGATTAAATGGACCATTTTTTAAAGTAACTTGCCGAGAGTGGTACGGTACATTTTTTTAAGATGCTTTGTAAAGTTAGCTGAAAATATATTTTAAAACCACGTCTCAACGAAACTTATATTTTTTTTTACTGAAACAATTGAACCGAACAATGGATTTGTGACTGCAATCAATAGCATTTGGAAAATCAAAGTTTTCATCCCCGTTCTATTATGAAACGGCAACCTCACCTACAGTATGATTATTTGGATTTCGCAAAATGAAAATTTTTAATAACATGTTCAATTAGATAAAGTAAGTGTAATGTTGTCGAATTGAAGAGTGACTAAATATTTACGTTTGAGTCACCATCAACAAGAAACATTTTTAGTATGTTTTCTTAATTCTCATCAATCCACAGAAAAGGTGACAGTTTTTACACGCATAGCAAAATCTTCAGTAATGATAATAAGCAGCAGTCCGGACTGGTCTGTTGTGTGGACTGTGGGGGTTGTAACTCTAAAAATGTAGGACAGACTAAACAGTATCTTGAGACTAGGATGAAACAGCACAATAATGACTGTGTCAATATGAGACCCACAACTGGGCTCTCAGCTCATTGCGTTCAGAGTGGTCGCCGTTTTGATTTGGACAACCCGCGTATATTGTGTCGCGAAAATAATCTATCCAAGCGCCTTTTTGGCGCTCTTGTTCACCCGAACAGAGTGCCTATCATTTTGCCCAAATGTCTGTAATTTTCGAATATCGAGCCGAAAATCGATTGGGTTCGACTCCCCAATGAAGAATCCGTGGCGAAAGTTGGGTCTGTCCGGCTGGCCGTATCCTCTCTAGCATCCAAACGAGATGAACTAGAGTTTTCATATTTTCAGAATAGGTTAATTGTCCAAATATCTCGGTCAAGATCGTTATTGGGCCAAATCCGTCGGATAGTTAAGTAGTTATGAGCATCTGAAATTTTCTTTCCTCAATAACTACTAGAATATCCATCCGATCAAATTGATACTTGAAATATTGTTGAGGGAGGCTGAAACAATACGGCTCGCAAAATTTTTCAGAAATCGTCATGCTAGAAAATTTTTAAAAAATTCCCAAAAAAAATTTTTCAATACTCGATATCTCATAAGATATTCTTCGGATTTCAATAAAAATTCGTGAATATATTGAGGTGATCGATATCTTACTCATCCTCAAATTTCATTGTCGTAGCTTTTTACCATCTGAAGATATGATCATTTTTTTCATTTACTCAAGAGAAAAGAGAAATGACATGAAGTACCGATGATTTTCTTTGAACGATGGCCATCACAGATCAGATCAGATCAGTACGAGACGAGAGTCCAACCCTGGCAAATATCTGCCAGATGTTCGGTTCAGCGATCAGCTAGTCATTTCATCGAGCGCCAAATTTAAAATTCGTTGTTATTGCGCAAATAAAGAAATACGCTGTTTATCAGTATACAAATTCACTTTCGAGAACGATGGAGGACATAATTTGGACTAGAATTTTCCGCTCTACAACTTTTGTTTGAAATTTTTTTTTATATTTCCGGAATTTAACCGAAAAATCGTATTTTGGTGTAGTTTTTCATTTTTTTCACCCCCTTCCCGGTGTTTGGATTTTTTTTTACTTTGCCCACGGATTTCTACGCTTTTTTCTGATTATTTCCATATAAAATCAGCCGTATAGGCGAAAAACACGATTTCACCACCATTTTGACTGGACTATATCATCGATGTTGCCTCCCTATACATTCATTGATTGTTTATTTTGATGTTCTTTCTAATAATGAAAAGTTTAACGTGGCTGAATTCATCAGCTGTCAATTGTTCTTAGATGAATATTCTTCTAGTATGTGGTGGAACAGTAAGAAGATCTATATTGTAATTTGTTGATATACTTGTTGTAAATCTGTCTATTCCTTTATACCTTGCCATGTTGTTTTTATTTAAGTAACAAATATTTTATTGTTATTTTTAGCCTGAAGAAGATGATAAAAGTCATCAAAACGTTGCTGCTTTAGAACGAAGTTTTATTGTTTTTACCCTGAATTCTGTTGGATTGATAATTTACTATTATTACCCGTAATGGCGAACACATTTGAGAAAGATATATGGTGTTACGAAGCTTTTTGCGCTCTATATACATTTTTACACTACACATTATACAGGATGTTTCAAGACCAATTGCCTATTGAAGTTTGAAAGGAAACTTAATCTATTTGAGATCAGAAAATGAAGAACATTTGTTGACGAGAAATTTTTGATTATGAAACTTGTGTAGAAAATTGAAAAATTTTGGTAAAACAATATCTCGATGTTTCTCTAGGAAAAAATCAACACAAGTATCGAATATTCCATTGCTAACAGGCATTGAATTGGGCTCTGAGTTCAAATGAAACAATGTCATATAACCTTATGACTTTGGTTAGTTGCACTATTTTCCATGTATTATGTAGAAAGCGTCGACATAAATGAATCAGTGAAGGGGTTTAGTTGGTAAAGTGTTGATTGATCCACTAGCTTCTAGAAGTACAACACCCAACCTCTCAGTATTCAATTATCCCTCACTATGATCTCCCAGTATACCGCTATCTTTTCCCCTGAAAACGTCGAATAAACTGAAAATAGAAGATGACACAGTTTTTCACGGAGACTTCGAATTCGTGCTTTTTGACTCAATCTACTAATAAATAAAAGCCGAGTGAGTCTAACGATCGACGTGCCTTAGGACACATGAGCTTATTTCAGAAAGTACAGGATTGTCTTTCCTTCATGAACTTATCTTAACCAAATCGATGAAATTTATTTTCTAATTGTTTTTGGTTTATCTTTCTTCAATACATAAAATATCGGGTTGTTCAGAAATCAATAATTTTTTTTGTGGTAATGAAACGGTTTTCGTATAATGAACAAACAATTTATAATTTATTTATATTTACAGGGTGTCTCAAGTTCGAGTGCCTATTAGGCGTTTCAGGAGAACTAGACATATTTGAAATCTGACAATTGGGATTATGATATTGTTCGAAGTTCTCTACAGAGCTAAAATATTTTCGAACCCCAAAAATTTCCGGTTATACAGGGAGTGAAAATAAATTAGACGAAAAAATTTTTTCAAGTTTTCCATTCCTGGTATGATCTAGTATTCAATAGTGAATACACATCTGTTAAAACCAAGGTATTAAATCGATTTTCAAAATATCTAGAAAAAACTGGAAAAAAAGTCAAATATGTTCAGTCAGTAATATGATCATTATTCTTATTTTAAATATCCTGAGCGTAAACCGTTTTTACAACATCGAAGAGGAAGGATGCGAAAAGGTCATGCATCTTTTGGATTTCAAAAATATCATCACAGGGTGTTACAAATTTTGTGTTGAAAATTGTGATCTTAAATTGGCCATAACTTCTGTTTTTCAAATTAGAACCCTATTTTTGGCGCTCTTGTTCACCCGAACAGAGTGCCTATCATTTTGCCCGAATGTCTGTAATTTTGGAATATCGAGCCGAAAATGGACTCAATCGATTGGGTTCGACTCCCTGATGAATAATTCGGGGTGAAAGTTGAGTCTATCCGACCGGCCGGCCGTGTTCTCTCTAGCATCCAAAAGGAATCAGCTAGAGTTTTCATATTTTCAGAATAGGTTAATTGTCCAAATATCTCGTTCAAGTTCGTTATTGGGCCAAATCCGTCGGATGGTTCAGTAGTTATGAGCATCTGAAATTTTGTTTCCTCAATAACTACAAGAATATCCATCCGATCAAGTTGATACTTGAAATATTGTTAAGGGAGGCTGCAACGAAACAGCTCGCAAAATTTCGCAGAAATCGTGGCGCTAGAAAATTTTGAAAAAATTCCCAAAAAATTTTTTTTTAAATCCTCACTATCTCATAAGAGATTTTTCGGATTTCAATAAAAATTGGTGAATATATTGAGGTGATCGATATATTGCTTATCCTCAAATTTCATTGTAGCTTTTTTTCATCTAAAGATATGATCATTTTTTTAATTTACTCAAGAGAAATGAGAATTGACATACGTCCCGATGATTTTCTTTGAACGATGGCCATCACAGATCGATATTCAATTGACATGAGATGTCTAAAATACTTTTAAATATTTTATACATCTTAGATTGACAAATGCCGTGCTCATTAATCAGTGTCAGTTGGCCTAATATTAATCAAAATTTTTCATAACGGGACATCATAGAGATAGAATTCAATCTCGGTGGCTGAAATAATATACGTTGTTAAAATTCAGAAAATCACTGACATAAGTTTTTAGGAAAAGGGAATTATAGCTTCGAACAAAACTTGGGGAAAATTATGAGTAGTTATTTTATAATTTGAGATCTAGGTTTGTTCATACATTAGGCGTTGATATCTGCATCACATTGTCCCATCGTACGGGAAAAGACTATTGTTCACGTGATCAGAGTGCTTATAAATTTGTTATGGTTTGAGTATTTACTCGCAAGTAGCTCAACAAGAGCGCCAAAGCAATCTGACCTCACGTCAGTGCTTTCTAATTTTTTTTTTAATTGTGTTGGATTCTGCGGTCAAAAGTAATGATAGTTTTCTCACATGACTATGCTCCTAAATTCAATAATTTCTGAGTTATTTGAGATTTTCTGAATTTATGTAGTACGTAGAGTCAAATTGATTGCTTCTAAAAAAATCCAATGAATATTCTTACGAAACCATGGGAACACTCCATACCCATAGAAGATAAATTATCTGTTAATAATTCATAAGTGTCAGATGTTATTGTTATTCGTTATCTTCATTTCTCGATTTAACAAAATGAACCGTTATTCTAATTACGAAATTCTGGATCTATTTTATATACATGGTGAATGTGACAGCATTATTAGTAGAACCTGCCAGGCCTTCAACGAGAAGTATCCCCATTTACCTTCCATGACCTTCTATAGAAAATATGTTTCAAAATTTCATAGTTTTGGATGTGTAGGAGCCCCTAAAGAATACAAAAGAAGGGTAGTTGATGATGAGGAAAATGAAATTAGTGTTTTGACTTATTTCGAAGCGAATGAAAATGCATCTATCCGAAGTGCAGCTCATGAAATCGATTTAGACAGAAATTCAGTGTACCGAATTTTGAAAAAACACAACATGCATGACTTAAATATGAGAAAGTTCATGCATTAGAATCAGGTGACTACATAAAAAGGTTAAATTTTTGTAGAGGAATATTAGAAAAACTTGAAAATAATGAAATTTTTTTGATTTGGACAGACGAAGCAAAATTCAATAATGAAGGACTATTTAATAGAAAGAATTGCCCCGCATTTGGAGAAGTGAAAATACTCATAGAAAACTACAAAGAACCCCCCAGAACAAATTTAGTTTTAATGTGTTTGCTCTTTTGATAAACAATAAAGTGCGGTGCTACATTTATGAAGAAAATTTAAATACAGAAAAATTTTTGGAAATCCTGAGAAATTTTGTTTCTGAGTTTTTGGATGAACTGCCGTTGAGTATGTCAACTACCGCATGTTATCAATTGGATGGGGCTCCGGCACATAGTTCGCACGAGGTGTTTGAAGAACCGAATGCAATGTTGGGTAATCGGTGGATCGGACGCCGTTCTTCACTGTTTTGGCCTCCACGATCTCCCGATCTTACTCCCTTAGATTTGTATTTATGGGGTACAATAAAAAACATAGTCTATGAATTTCCTATTGAAGCAAAGAAGATTTGAAACGGCGTGTGGAGGATGCTTTCCACTCACTAAAGGGGGAGGAAATTGAGCGAGCGAATATCCGAGGTGTTTCAAGACGTATTCGAAAGTGTGTTGAACAAAATGGTTACCATATTGAAACTCTTACCTGATCATTTATTTTGTTAATTTGAGTTTTAAAATGTATTTTTATTTTTATTATCATAATTTATTTATAATCATAATTCGGTGTACTGAAGTAGCGAATCTATTTAATGTATTTCCTATTGAGTAGATGAATTCTCATTCGCTTCGAAATAAGTCGAAATACTAATTTCATCAACTTCCCTTTTTTGTATTCTTTAGGGGCTCTTACATTCCAAAATTCGGAAACTTTGAAACATCTTTTCAGAAATTGTAAAAAAAAACTGGGGATACTTCTCATTGGATACTCAAAATTTTGTGTCATCCCCCATGGATTTGAAATAAACAATAACATTAAGTGCATTTGAATGTGTATTGCGTATACAATTGAAAAAATACAATAATAAGAAATAAATCCAAAATCTCATTATTAGAATAGCAACGATTCATTTTGTGAAATCAAAAAATTTCATTACGACTAACAATAAGACCTGTCTGACACTTGTGAATTATAAATGGTATGATTTATCTTTTATGCTCACAGAATATCCTTATGAATCAGATTCGAAGAATTTGACTCTACGTACTACATAAATTCAGAAAATCTCAAATAACTCAGAAATTATTAAATTTAGGAGCATAATCATGTGAGAAAACTATGATTATTTTTGACCGCAGAATCCAACACAATTAAAAAAATAGGGTTCTAATTTGAAAAACAGAAGTTATGGCCAATTTAAGACCACAATTTTCAACAGAAAATTTGAAACACCCTGTGATGATATTTTTGAAATCCAAAAGATGCATGACCTTTACAAATCCTTCCTCTTCGATGTTGTTAAAACGGTTTACGCTCAGGATATTTAGAATAAGAATAATGAACATATTACTGACTGAACATATTTGACTTTTTTCCAGTTTTTTTTTTTGATATTTTGAAAACTATTCGATTTAATACAATGGTTTTAACAGAAATGTATTCACTATTGAATACTCGATCATACCAGGAATGGAAAACTTGAAAAAAAATTTTTTCGTCGAATTAATTTTCACTCCCTGTATAACCGGAAGTTTTTGGGCTTCGAAAATATTTTAGCTCTGTAGAGAACTTCGAACAATATCATGATCCCAATTTTCAGATTTCAAATATGTCTAGTTCTCCAGAAACGTCTAATAGGCACTCGAACTTGAGACACCCTGTATATTATAATTTTTCACACATAAGTCTTGATATGTGAGCTCCCAAACCATAAAAAATTATATGGCCTAAGTGTGAATTTGTGAAATTCATCTAGAACTCAAAAACTCGCCCTGTAATACAAAAGTGTTTATTTTTATATGGTTGATTAATTCTTTGCCATTGTCGCTGATGTATATTTTTTTCACTCTATCTACTTAGAATGATAGACCAGAAATTAAATAAAAGATGACGAAGGAAATATTTTTAGTGGTTTTCCGTGTACTATGCCCTATATCCGAAACCGGATATCATCCTTGGCGAGGATACTCCTTCATGAAAATGGTCACATTTGAGGTAACTCAGGGAATGAGTCCGTATATGCCTTTACGTCACATGAATTACTTCCAGAGAGGGAGCTTGAAGTGACTGTTGACACTGGAAGATATACGAGAGCGATTGCTATGATTTCCAACCTTACTGAATTCAATTCTTTTTTTATTCTGCAATTCTCGTTCTGATATGGAAGTTGCCCTTCGAAGTTTTCTTCTTAAAATTTATTTACATAAAAAATCGTCATTATGAATCGTTTTGGTGCAGTTCCAGAAGACGCGATCGAAGAAAATATACTTAAAACTGAACCGCAAAACACAGCAAAGTATGTTTGGAGACAATTTACCTCATTTTGCGATGAAAAAAACTACATACTCAATCAAGACACCACAGTATTTGCACTTGGATTTATTTTAAAAATCTGGCCTACAATATGATGAAGAAAAACGTCGAAGAATATAAAAAGTGCTCTGTTAAATTTATATCGGCAAAATTGCCGATAGAGAAGTATTTAAAAGATTACTAGCTGACCCGGCAAACGTTGTTTTGCCATACAAATAATTTTTAAGTAATTTCTAGTGTATACAAAAATAGCTTACCTATTGTAAGTGAGTAAGAATGTGGTATATGCTTAAAATAGGCATGAAGCGCTGTGATCGATGAGTAAATATAAAAATAACAAAAGACAAACATTGTTTTTAAGTTATTTTAATTTATTTCTTAAAATTATATATCATCTATAATATAAAAATGAATCGCAAAATGTGTTGGTAAGCGCATAACTCAACAACGCCTGGACCAATTTGGCCAAATCTTTTTTTAAAATGTTCGTTTAAAAAGTTCAAGGTTGGTTTTTACGGCGAGAAAAATTAGAAGTATTGCTGGAAAACCCCTAAAAATAGCCCTTTTCTTTTTCCCATACAAATGATTTGTAACTAAAACGTAGTCAATTTGAGCTTTATTGCTATGGTATAAAGTTCATATTAAATTACGAATGTTTTTATTTACGACTGCTATTAGTCAATGTACGTGGCCCAACATCATTCCAACAGTTACGAACTGTTGATGGTGAATTGTGTGGATCCTACAGAGAAGCCTGTCAACGTTTGCAATTGCTTGAAAATGACGCTCATTGGGATCAAACTCTCAATGATGCTGTAATATCATCACACGCTCATCAAATACGAACATGTTTTCTATAATCATATCTACATGCTTCCCATCAAATCCAATTGATTTGTGGATCAAGTACAAAGATTATATGTTTGATGATATTTTGCATCAAATACGGAATAGAATGGGAAATCCAAATATACAAATCAGTGAAGAAATTTACAATGAAGCATTGATTTCAATTGAGGACATGTGCTTGATAATGTCAAACAAACTATTAATTCAATTAGGCCTGACCGCGCCCAATCGTCCAATGCATGACGCTTTTAACCAAGAGTTGCATTGAGAAAACTGTATGATCTCAACGCTTTGAAAGAATTAATTCAAACAAATCTTCCATTGTTAAATGAACAACAGAAGTATGTATTTGAAACTCTTATGAAAGTAACAAATGATGAAACTGGAGGCATTTACTTCTTAGATGCACCTGGTGGTACAGGAAAACTTTTTGATTTCATTAATATTAGCAACAGCCCATTCAGCACTAAAATTGCCATTAAATATGCAAAGAAATGAAACTCCAACCTGCAACGTTTTAAACCTGCAATGGCAGCAATGTTTGATTGTTTGGGGATGAATGCACTCACATGGAGACTTTAGACAGAACCTTAAAAGATCTACGGAGCAATAGTAGCCGAATTGGTGGTGCAAGACTTTCGTTAAACATTGCCAGTGATTCCACGATTAACGCCAGCTAATGAACTCAATGCATGTCTAAAGTCCTTCAATTTGTGGAAACATGTCAAAGTACTTCATTTAAGCAAGAATATGCGTGTCGAGTTGCAAAATGACCAATCTGGAAACAATTTCTCTAAACAACTCATTGACATTGGTAATGGCAAATTTCCTATAGACATGTTGACTGGCTGCATTAACTTTCCTCAAAGTTTTGTCAGTTAACTCGATCAAGAGATGAACTTATTCAGAAGGTGTTTCCAGATGTTTTTCAAAAAATTACAGAATCCATGATTGGTTGAGCGAACGAGCTATACTGGCTGCAAAAACATAGATGTAAATGAATTAAATTTCAAAATTCAAGAACAAATTACAGGCGAATTGAGGATATATAAATCAGTTGATTCGGCTACTAATCAAGATGATATAGTCAACTATCCACCGGAATTTTAAAACTCGCTGGATTTGCCAGGATTGCCACCTCACAATCTTCAATTAAAGGTTGGATCGGTGGTTATAATGTTGCGAAATATCAACCAACCGCGTCTTTGCTACGGTACACGGTTAGCGATAAAAAAATTACTAAACAATGTGATAGAAGCAACTATACTCAAAGGAACGTATAAAGGAGAAGATGTGCGCATACCGCGCATCCCAATGATTCCGACTGATGTGCCATTTGAGTTTAAACGACTACAGTTTCCAGTGCGGCTTGCTTTTGCTATGACTATAAACAAGTCCCAAGGGCAATCATTAAGTATTTGTGGTATTGATCTAGAAAACCCATGTTTCTCACATGGTCAATTGTATGTTGCCTGTTCCCGTGTTGGAAAACCATCAGATTTGTTTATCTATGCGCCAGGTAATTAAAAATAAAATTGAGTTTGACTTCTCTGACCACAGGGCTCAGTGGGTAGATTTGCTCGCATGCAAATAAAACTCAGATGAATAGCACCATGATTTCCAGGAGGCTTAGGCCTCTCACTCGAGCGGGTTTGAATTCTTTCCATGGTATCCTCGCCGAATTTCCCTATGAGATCGTTAATTTGGATGATGAAGATGTTAATATCTGTGTTGAAAAATATAATAATTATTTAATTGGAGCGATGAACTTACTTATTGTAAGTAATTGTCACATATAGTAATGTGCAAAAAATCGTATATACTTAAAATAGGCATGCAGATGAGGGATGCGTTGTGAACGATGAGTTAATATAAAAGACTATTTTGATAACACAAGACAAACATTATTTTTAAGTTATTTTAATTTATTCCATCGTCTATCCGCAAATATGTTAAGGACTGCTTATTAAAATTATATATCATTAATTAATAAATTACAACAGTAACACTTACAAACAATATCAATATCTTAATGCTATAGCGTGAACAATATTTTTTGTTAGTCCATTTTAACTAACATAAACAAACTGGATGGTTTACCCACTCGAGAGCATGCCACGTATAAATGTCCGTGTGAAAATTATGGTGTTTTTAAATCTAAGCCACAAATAGATATCGTTTGACCTTGGGATTTGTTGATTGTCATTGTAAATGCCAGTCTAATCGGAAACTGAATACGTTTGAATTGAATTGGCCCATCTGTAGGTATAATAGGAATCTGTGCTATTGATATACAGGGTGGCCATTTGAAAACGAAACAGACAAGATTACAGATGAAATAAGTTTTTTCGATAGAAATGCTCGGACAGGTCGACTTCTGTTTCGAGGGGGACAACTTAAGATGTAGGTTACGGACGCATAGCTCTTCAACCCTTGCTGCTACAACCCCCACTCCCAATTTTTGAATAGGGAAGATGGGGTGAGTGACACCTCAATTCAAAGGTATTTTTATACTGATTTCAGCACAGTAATTGTTTTTTCATTTTATGCATTAGATCTTGAAATATTCATGCGTTAGTTAATTTTATCACTTAGATTAATTTTTGCTAATAATTGACATTTCGTGCTTCCGAAACACCAACATTTCCGTACTTGTATTTGAAATTGCAAAACATCTTCCACTGGGCAAATGAAGTCATACCGTACGTGTTAATGCTACTAGGGTCCGATGTTCGACTAGCTGTTTTATTCACTGAAATAATTCTCCAACTGTACGGTATCAGAACGATTCGAAGTATTAATCTAACAAATAAGACTTTTCAGAGTAAAGTAAATAATTTATCAAAAACTCACATCAATTAATTAAATATTCAAATTGTTCACCATTAGCTTCCATACAATGAAATAAGTTTTGTTCGAAACGATGGCGCACATTTTGCAGCATTTCTGGAGTGATTTGAGGACATTCGTTCACTATACGTCTTCTTAAATCTTCTATGGAATCGGGCTGTGTAGAATAAATTTTACTCTTCAAGTGGCCCCAAAGAAAGAAATCTAGTGGTGACAGATCTGGCGATCTGGCTGGCCATTCAGTGGGACCCCTTCTAATCCACCGATTTGGAAATCTTTGATCTAGATATTGAGTTTCAGCAAGATTGAGCTCCTTAGCAATACGCTTTGTTTGTTCGACGATTAAAGATTTCCATGTCAGTGTATTGGAGGAAGTAAGCCACAGTCATGGTTGTTTCGAAGCTCAAAATGTCGATTTTCCACAAAAAAATCACTACAAGTGCCATGAAAACACCACTTCATTTTCAAATACTTAGTCAAGAATATTTCGAGAACTAATGCATAAAATGAAAAAACAATTACTGTGTTGAAATCAGTATAAAAACACCTTTCAAATGAGATATCACTCACTCCATCTTCCCTATTCAAAATTTGGGAGTGAGGTTTGTAGTCGCAAGGGTTGAAGCGCTATGCGACCGTAATCTATATCTTAAGTTGTCCCCCTCGACACAGAAATCGACCTGTCCGAGCATTTCTATCGAAAAAATTTATTTCGTCTGTAATCTTGTCTGTTTCGTTTTCAAATGGCCACCTTGTATTTTAACCTCGAATCTTACCATTTAAAATGCTGGATTCGATCACGTTTTTCATTAATTTTTGAATGACTAATCGCGTACCGTTGCACAGCCGGGGCGGGTTCAAATTACGAAGTAAGATAATCGCAGATCCAACCTTAAATTGTAAATTATTATCAATAAAATAGAAATTATTAAAAGTTAATATGAAAGTTACACCGGATAGATAATAATTTTCAAAACGTTACTACTTCACTTGATGTATAGACAATAATGATGGCTGTGTAGGGAGTGGGAGAAGTCCTATTGTGTGAGAGAAACAGGAGACCGGCTTCGTTCTTATCCCTAATCCGTGCTGTTTACTGGGTCAGAAGTGGCACCTGTAGACAACTGGCGGGGTAACTAATTAAATGACGAATGATCAGGTATCGACTGGGGATGAAAAATGATTGAATTACTAAAATGGCTATTAAAAAATAAGGGTTGGTGATAAAAGGGTAAAAATTTAAGGGGTATGAAAAATAGATGTTGGCCGATTCTCAGACCTACTCAATATGCTCACAAAATTTCATGAGAATCGGTCAAGCGGTTTCGGAGGAGTACGGGAACGAACATTGTGGCACGGAAATTTTATATATAAAATAATAATGATTAATATTGAGCTAATTTAGTTTGAATCAGCCAGATACACAAGAAATGCCAAGAGAAGAAGTTCACAAAGTATCCACGGCAACAGCAAAGAATCGGCGGCTTTTTTGACGTATATTGACTTGAAAATACTAATCGACGCTTTCGAAGAGTTAACTCCCGATGGCCTAAAACAAAGTTTTTTTTTACGAATTTGCAAGGAGGGAAGGGGATGGCGCAAGGGTAGAAACAACTTTTTTCGAAGAGGAAATCGACAACCTTGAAGGAAAAATAGGTAGAATCCAGTATAACCCTGTTTTTTATGTATATATATATATATATATTCCTTTGAACTTTTGGCTGACAATATTTAGTTAGCAAACAATAATGCATATAGATCAGGGGTTAGTGACGGGTTGTCATACAATTCGGCGTATGACATAAAAGCACCATAAAAACCAGTAAAAAAAAACTTGGCTCTCCGTCTAAGTGTGAAAATACAAAAATAAGCTGAAATATATTTCAGGGACTTCTTTCTTCAAGAGTGATCTTCTATTGATGGAGACAGAGACTTCTTCAAGGTGCTCACATTGAATCTGGAAATAAAAAGACAAAAGCAGAAAAAAAGAACTGAAATACAAAAATACGTATCATATTCGTTTGAAATTTATAACCCATTCCAAGAAAGAGTTGGAAACATCATGAATAGACCTAAAACCATCTTGAAATTTATATATGGCAGAACTATTGATGAGATGAGGTATTGTTTCTTCTGCTTCTCCACATTCACAAGTTGCGCTAGGAACTGAGTTCCATTTAAATAGCATGCCATTGGTACGACCATGACCTGTTCTCAAACGATTAAGAACTGTCCAAACTTTTCTTGGAAAATCAAAACCAGGAACTTTTTCAGAAGGATCAGAAACGAGATACTTATTGAACATTTCATAAGAGTTCCAGTCTTCCATAATTCTTTATCACTTATGTTCATATTGAAGGACGTATTATGCCATAATGGTTTACTTGACTTCAATCTGGGAATTCTATTTTGTGGAAAATATGAAATAATTGGGAATAAATCGGGAAAAGAATGATATTTATTCCAAGAATTCAGAGCTGCAGTCTGTCTGCGAATATGGGGAGGGACAATATTAGACAATACTGGTAACCAATGAACCGGTGTTGATCTTATGGTGCCAGTAATTATTCTCATGGATGTATTCAATTGTGCATCAATTTTTTGTGTATGTGCACTATTAAACCAAACAGAGCAACAATACTCAGCTGCAGAAAAGTCTAGGGCTAGAGATGCTGTGCGAATAGTGGAAGCATCAGCACCCCAAGACGATCCAGCCGTTTCCACGAACTGTTATCAATACGAGACAGTATTACCTCATTTTGACTATTCTAAAAACCAAATCAACCCTGGAGGAATGAAACTGAGGGGTGGTACTAAATCTACTGCTGAGGCAATTGGCTTCAATGTAAAAGACAGAAAGATAACAAATCTTTCGAATAAATCAACTGCTGTTGCCCAATTGGAAAAAAGTGGTGTAGAAGAACAAAAATTACTGGTCATGGCAATTAATTCTATATAAAACCATATTTGTATCTCGATCAAGAACAACACAATGAGATCATTAATATTATGTGTGGTAAAAGATCTATAGTAGAGCCTGCAGCTTCGGGCTGTTGCCAAGGAATGAGCTTTCGATTTTCATAAAATTATATCGCCTTTTTTCAATTTCTCAGGGATATTATTACTGAAAATGATTTTCATCTTTTTAGTTGAATGTTCTTCAAAAATGTTTTTTCATGTTTTCTTCAACACCACAATCAAAAAGAATAAATGAGTTTCAAGGATGAAAAAAACACAAGTATAGCCAGATAACGCAAGTTTTGTTTTGCTTTATTCACCAGTCATTATGACACATCTCCATCAGTGCCATATCATTCTGGGCAAGAACTCAAATCGACACTTCCCAGTGGGAAATTGAACGACCAATAATTCCCAGCTAAACTACTAATTAGCAAAGCACTCCAGGACGTCGAAAGAACTCGCGGCGGAGATTACACTCCGTATTTTCTGGGTCAGGACAATCTTCGGGATTTACCCCAAGGGATGAATAAATAGAGTGGAAAGTAGAGTTTCAACAAGTGGGTCCTGCGGGAGAGATGCCATGCGTCACGGGTCGCCAATGGGGTGATATGTAGTGGGCCGAGGGGGATGACTTCGCTGGCGGAGGACAGATGCTGCCAGTAAGCGCGTGGTGGTCGACTGTGTGCGCAATCGCGACTCCCAAGCGATCGAGAGTGCGACGAGTCTTTGGCGCGAGTCCGAGGCGACCGACGGGCACGACGAGGCGGCAGGCGACCTGGCCAGCCGCCCGCCATGGAACACTAGATCCACGCTGTTCAACGCCGAGACTGCTGCTGCCCATTCGTACATGTGAGTTAACCACTTGTTACATTTCTACTTCGACTTAACTGTTGCATGCTTATGGTTATTATTCTAATTTATACTTAGTTAAAAAAATTACGAACATATTAATTTTCGTTAGTGGTTCGGCGTATTCTCAAATACAGGGTGCGTCTTCAACTATTACATTAATTTTAACATAGATATAGAAGAAACGCTTTTTTCCTAAATCATTTTTCGAAATTCGGTCCCATTCAAAAGACACAGATTGCTGAGATTCAATTAAAAAAAGTGTTTTGCTTAAATCTACGTAATGAATAATCCATATGAATTCAAATTTTTCAAGGAGTATAACCTGATTGATCTTTTCTCGAACTGTGCAATTATTTGGTATTAAATCAACCACCACAATGAATGTGAAAGAATCAACAAAGCTATACAGGATGGCCATTTGAAAACGAAACAGACGAGATTACAGACGAAATAAATTTTTTCGATAGAAATGCTCGGACAGGTCGATTTCTGTTTCGAGGGGGACAACTTAAGATGTAGGTTACGGACGCATAGCGCTTCAACTCTTGCTATTACAACCCTCACCCCCAGATTTTGAATAGGGAAGATGGAGTGAGTGATATCTCATTTGAAAGGTATTTTTATACTGATTTCAGCACAGTAATTGTTTTTCATTTCATGCATTAGTTCTCGAAATATTCTTAACTAAGTATTTGAATATGAAGTGGTGTTTTCATGGCACTTGTTTTTTGTGAAAAATCGACATTTTGTGCTTCAAAACAACCATGACTGTGGCTTCCTTCCTCCAATCCACTGACATAGAAATCTTTAATCAAGATGTCGAACAAACAAAGCGTATTGCGAAGGAGCTCAATCTTGCTGAAACTCGATCTAAATTATCTTCGATATAATTTGTGCAGTATTTCCAATATCCAATAACTGTTGTACTGAATGGCCAGCCAGATCGCCAGATCTGTCACCACTAGATATCTTTCTTTGGGGCCACTTGAAAAGTAAAATTTACTCTGCACAGCCCGATTCCATAGATGATTTAAGAAGACGTTTAGTGAACGAATATCGTCAAATCACTCCAGAAATGCTGCAAAATGTGCGCCATCGTTTCGAACAAAACTTATTTCATTGTATGGAAACTAATGGTGAACAATTTGTATATTTAATTAATTGATGTGAGTTTTTGATAAATTATTTACTTTACTTCGAAAAGTCTTATTTCTCAGATCAATACTTCAAATCGTTCTGATACCGTACAGTTGGAGAATGATTTCGGTGAATAAAACAGCTAGTCGAACATCTGACCCTAGTAGCATTAACACGTACGGTATGACTTCATTTGCCCAGTAGTAGATGTTTTTCAATTTCAAATACAAGTACGGAAATTTTGGTGTTTCGGAAGCACGAAATGTTAATTATTCGCAAAAAATTAATTCAAGTGATAAAATTAACTAATGCATGAATATTTCGAGAACTAATGCATAAAATGAAAAAAAATTACTGTGCTGAAATCAGTATAAAGATACCTTTGAATTGAGGCATGACTCACCCCATGTTCCCTATTCAAAAATTGGGAGTGGGCGTTGTAGCAGCAAGGGTTGAAGAGCTATGCTTCCGTAACCTACATCTTAAGTTGTCCCCTTAAAACAGAAATCGACCTGTCCGAGCATTTCTATCAAAAAAACTTATTTCGTCTGTAATCTCGTCTGTTTCGTTTTCAAATGGCCATCCTGTATGTTAGATTCAAAGTATCCACTCATAGTTTTTTTTCAGTTTTTCACGATGCACAAACCCCTTTTTTAAACAAAGTGGAATCCTCCTGCGAAAATCATAAAGAAATAGATATCCTTACTTCAGTGAGTTATTTATTGTACTGGATATTTAGAGAGTAATTGAGGAAACCAAATATCCGATATCCGGAACTGCCTACACAAACCTAATAGGTACGCGGTCAGATGACTAAATTTCATATAAATACCCATATTAACATAATATGTTAGGCTTTGAAGGATATTTCATTCCATTACCCAATAAAGACAGTAGCGTCTATCTATATGAGCATAACATTAACAGTTCTATTGAAAAAAATATACCTATACAACTGAAAAATATAAATCATCAATATGAAACATTTGAGTTTTGAGTAAATGTGTTTATTTGTTTCTATTTATAAACGTCAGTTTCCAAAAACCCAATATTAATCAAGAAAGTTTATTTTATCAAGTCACTAATTTGTAAAACTGACAGTTAACTTCCAAATTTTTACAAGTTAGTTGTATTATTTACATTAGACAATTTTGTTTTATCGCTATATATGTTGAAAATCATGGTACAATTGTTATTTCCAGTAACACAGATTTTTGATGATGAAAGAGTTGATACTGATGATGATGAACCATCTGTTGACTCAGAAACTGCTCAACTCGAGGACTGCAGAAAATTTGTACTCTCCTTACTACCAAATAATTAATCAACAAATTCATTCAGCTATTGTTGATTTTCGTTACAATCCCCTAAGTTTATACGAATTTACCAAGATGTCAGATGGGCGGGGCTTAAGGTTCAATTGTCATGGATTTGATTGAGTCACTGTTACGTACGGTGAGAGAGAATTTCGTCATATCGACAACATCCAAATATTGTTACAATTTTTGCCAGCAACCACTGGTCATCAGGGGCATGTAGAAGAAATTGTTCAGCCTCTTCTTTATTTAATACGTTGGCCTTTTTTGGCGTATAACGCTCATTTCACCCTTTGAAATCTGCAAATGACAACTAAACGACATATTCTTCAATTAATAACAAACCTGCGAACAGGGGCATTTTCTTTCATTTCCAAGCAGCTTTTCAGCATAGACCTTTTGCTCATAAAGTATTAGGGCTGAATCTAGCTGATAGTTAATTCAAGTAGACCAAAAAAATATCTTCAGTCACCCCAATCACACTATTTTTATTTTGCCACTTTTTTGAAGTCGACGTATTCTCGCTCGTAGCTTGAAGCTGATTTTGCAGGTAATAAACTTGAAGTTATACTGCTGGCTGCCTCAGTAATTTTTTTTGGTACACTCATTTTCGCTTTCGCCAAAACAAATAGAAAAATAAACAGACATGTTCATGGCAACGCTTCCATAGCTTACGACATTTGCGACAAATTATTGAGATTTTTTTGGAATTTATCTAACCTTTTTATAAATGAGAAACAAATAAAATATAAAACAGTACACGCAAGGTAACGGGTTTTACTAGCTCGAGGAGGTAACTGACTCGCCTGCAGCTCGTCAGTTATATCCTCCATTCGCCAGTAAAAACCCTCTTACCTTGCTAGTAATGTTATATACTGTTACGTACTACCTTCATCAAAATATAGAGAGCAAAGGAAGTACGTGGGTATTTCTTATTCTAGATAGATAAAAAATTGTGTAGAATATTAAGTGAGTTAAGAGTTGTACTCGGTTATAACCATCAGCAACAGTGTTCAAATAATTTCGTGTAAGAATTGTACCA
The DNA here is from genome assembly GCA_030674115.1 of Micraspis discolor. Lineage (NCBI taxonomy): Eukaryota > Metazoa > Arthropoda > Insecta > Coleoptera > Coccinellidae > Micraspis > Micraspis discolor. The sequence continues at coordinate 686,364 of JARTUT010000878.1, read as the reverse complement.
CTTGGAGAACACGTACATAAAAAGCCTTATACTATGATAGCACTTTTCTACAACTTTTCAAACCAAACGTTGAGATCAAATTCATTGAAAAGTTGGTATACTTCCACGATCGTAATAGTTGACCCGCAATAATTCAAGGAATTAATGAAATTGAGAATTTCCTGCATTTTTGATGAAACTTGTTTGTCTGAATTCTTAGAACTCAATTGTTTAATATCTATTAAACTTTCAATCGTGGGGATCCTTAGACGAGAGGATTGATTTTTGTCCAACTGTTCATTGTGGAATAAGTAGCTATCGCCATCTTCGATGAAGAATCCTTGGTCGAAGTAAAATGGCTGGCCGTATATGCTATAATTTTTGAAGGATATGAGTCTTCATATCTTCAGAGTAGATTATTTCGGCAATATTTTAGTTGAATTCGTTTCGAATTATTGTTTTCCTCAAAAACTGAAGATACATCCGCCTGATCAATTTGTGACTTGAAAATAAAATTTCAAGTAATAGACTCGCTAAATTTCGCGAGAATCTTCAGGCTAGAGAAAATTACATTGATTTATTTTTCGGAAACTTCTCGAATTTTCATTAGATATTCATCATATCCTGATCTACTAGTAACAAACACTCAAAAATTAAAAACTCTCCAATCACCGAAGGATGAAATAGTTATTTATACTTTAAGGCAACAATGCAAGTAACATTTACTAGTCGAGAATGAGTTTGCTCCCGGCCGATAGCGAGGGCTGGCAAAACAGTTCGAGATTGATGAATACTTTCACCTACATCCCATATATTAAATAAATTTTTTTCCCCTCGCTGTATTGTATTTTCACTAAAAAAATGCTGTATATACAGGGTGTAACTAAATAAGTGTAAAATATTTAAGGAGGCGATTCCTCATCGAAAAAAAGATAGGATCTTTCATATAAAGAAACTTCATTGGAGCATCCCTTGTTATGATACAGCTCGTCAAAGGGAGTACATAAAATTTGTATAACAGTTTTTTTCACAATCACCAAAAAAGTTAGAATATTAAAATTAACCTAACGTTATCTACTAGCAAAAAGAGACTTATCCAGTTATTCATTTGGTTTACCCAATGGTTGTAAGGGTGGGAAACGCAACCCGATAGGATCTTTAATATAAAGAAACTTCATTGGAGCGTCCCTTGTTAAGATGCCCCCCAAAGGGAGTACATAAAATTTGTATAACAATTTTTTTTACAAGCACCAAAAATGTTACAATATTGAAATTAACCTAACGTTTCCTACTAGCAAAAAGACACTTATCCAGTTATTTATTTGGTTTACCCCATGGTTGTTAGGGTGGGAAATGCAGGTACTAACTACAGAATAATAATAAATCCAGTTTGTGACGATGTACCTATCTCTGTAGTTGTTCGTAAAATAATTTTTTGCTGCGAACTGGTTTATTTTGGAAAAAAAACTCAGGAGATATTTTTTGTTCAGAATGAAACAGGCATGGTAAACAAATAATAAGACAAAAAGTTCCATTGGAAATTAACTTTAGGGGTTGCGTTTCCCACTCTTACAACCATGGGGTAAACCAAATAAATAATTGGATAAGTGTCTTTTTGCTAGTAGGAAACGTTAGGTTAATTTCAATATTGTAACATTTTTGGTGCTTGTGCAAAAAATTGTTATACAAATTTTATGTACTCCCTTTGAGGGGCTGTATCTTAACAAGGGATGAGGAATGACTTCCTTAAATATTTTACACTTATTTAGTTACACCCTGTGTATTTCTGTATTTTTATCAGCATTACATTCGATAGCATTCTCATTAAATTGTTATATCTATGATCCAGTGCTACAGCAACATAAGCATTTTTTATCTTATCAACAACGTCAGAATCCTTTGTTCCCATTGTCGTGGTGAATAAGACAGAGCTGTCAGGATAAATATCAGTTGGCGCACAGCATCAATGGTTTTCAAAAACGATTTGGTAGACTCAATGGCAGCCCTCAATTCATTTATTAAATTAAACAAGTCTTTTCTTGAAAGTGTTAATGAACCGAAAATATCTAAAATTGACAATTATATTCTGACACTTTTTGAAAGTATGAATGATGCCTGTATTTATTCTAGAAAACACTGTTTTCTTTGATGAATAAGATATATTTTTTCATTTTCATCATAACATTACAAATTAAAAAAAAAATTTACCAAAAAATCAGTTGGCAGATTGCAACACTAGGGTTGTCCAATCCTGAAATTTAAAAGACAACACTCGTAATATAAACAATTCTAACAATTGGACCATTAAAAGTCAATTCATATCACCTGATATGTACCCGAATTTTTGTTAGAAAGGTGATGAAATCATAAATTATGAATACTTTATTTTAATAATTTCAGATTATTATTTTCTTAGGGATGTTGATATACTTACATCCTATTAAAATAAACTCAACATTGAGTAATTTTAGCTTAAATTCATTAAAGCAGTTTCAGAATATCGCTCACAATACAGGGAGGGAAAAAATTCTACGCTGAAAAAACTTGTAACATTGATTCTCAGAAATCGATAGTGAACTAGAGCGTCAAATACATTCTCTATTGAATTGTAGGGATCTCACGTAGAATTTAACACCAGAATTTGGCGCAATAGCCTCATAACATCTTTATGACAGGTTATGGAAGAAATGAGCTTTTATCGGCACCCTGAAATGCTATCTTACTTCCTGCGCATCTAACCCCATTATGGGGATGAAAGGGATGGAATGTGAGAAGAACATGTTTCAAATGACTGATTTCGGTAGAATTCGGATATAAAAAATTGACAAACCTGAACCTCGCCAGTTTCTCTCACTATCAATAATCGAAAAATAATGAAGAAATTCAACATGTATGTGAGTCTTAAAACGTTCATTCATTCATAAAAGACCATATTATTTAGCAATAACCATCATATCTGATAGTTCTTCTTTCCAATGTTTCAACAGACATCTCTCCGAATAATAATTCTACACGAGTTCCATTATAAAAAATTTCTCCTCAATAACATAATAAATCATTCGAAATAGTACAAATCAGTTCTTTAAGAGGAATTCAAAAATATACAGCATTATTTATAATTTGCTTGAATAATACAAGGTGTCCAGAAAGGGTATCGGGTATTTGTAAGTTCAATAAAACAAAAAATGTTTGTGAGCAATACAAAAGTTAATTGTTTATTATTAACATTGTAACATGACAAAGTGCCACTTTAATGTCGAGCATGAAACTCAGGGTGGGCTCAATTATCTCAGCAACAAAACTCTCCTCGGTAAGTGTATAAGTACAATTCACAAATAACAATTTTAAGAAATGTCCAATCTCCCAAGTAAAACAACACTAGGGACTTATCTTACAGCTATCTGAGTCGATAGCTTCCTCCCAGGTCCCAGATACAAAAGTCCCAGAGGTTATGGCCTGCCAGTTAACCAGAAACGGGTTGTATAGTTTCCACACAGATGCTCCAGACAGCGACTCGATGACTCCAATTTTCATCGCAGTTGAAGAATGTGCTCCATGGCAAGGTGGTTATGCCACAAGCTCCAATTATGTACTGCTCGAACCAGGGACTGTATATGATTTAATCTCTCATCGTGGAATGCATCTCATCTTGAACTAGCTTATGTCTTTGGCCTCGTAATAGGATAAATTTGGCCCCCAGGGAGGAGCTATATCAGGATGAACGAAAGAACATTAGAAACTGCAAGTGCATGTATAACAAGGCTCCTTCTCCATTTCTTTTAGACAAATATTGACCAAATCATAGTAAAATCACATTATCTTAACAAATTAAACCGAGAAGAAGTCATGTTGTGGGAATCATTGGAAGCAGTCAATGCAAAAACGTGCTCTCATGTTAAAGTGCCAAAAAGAACTAAAATTTCGGTTCCTGGGAGGAAATAAAAACTTACCAAGAATAGTTCTCGCAAATCTCTGACCCAAAAATGTTACTTTTAGATATTGATTTCAATAATTACTACAGAGATGACCGGCATCTGATCTCGACAGACAGAAAAAAACTACGCTGACCGTTCGAGGTAAGCTTTGCGGAACACAGATCATCGGCATAGAACACATCTATATTCTATTGCATTTGAACTACTTCAAATTGCAACCCTGATTCGAGTGCGCGTACGAAATAACGTCAGTGGCTTGCAAATCGTTGCAAGATACCGAACCATATACACGATTAAAATGTTCGTTAAAATCTTATTGATCATTGATTCATCGAGATCAGCAAAAGATCGCAAATTTCTAGTAGCCTTCACTTCAGAGAAAACTCCTTTTGCCTCGACAGCTGAGTCACCAACTTCTTCATGACATCTGTGATACTACCTTGCGCATTCGCCATTTTGATTGTACACAATAATAAATCGTGGATCTATTCAAAAGGGAGCTTGGAAACATCTAGACTAAAGATGTTTTTCAATTGAAAAGGACCTGGCCGAACAACTTAACTGAATAATTATACCTAAGTATCCATCAATGTGAAATTCTTCCTCTTATCCCAATCGATCGGTATATTCTTCGAAAATTACAGGCATTCGGGCAAAACTATAACACGCTATTCCGCTAGGAACAAGCGTGCAAAAACTCATTTCTAGGGTACAAACTGAATAATAAAATGCGCATTCAGCCGTTTGCTAATACAAGGATCATAATATTTCATTATGGTTGGTTATTAGTAGTCTCACGGCAATTAGATTCATGTAAATTATTGAGTTTAATCCTACAGCTCCCAGAGGTGTACTTCAATCTGTACTTCGTATGCTAACAGTGATAGATGCTTCATAAATTGGTAATGTTTATAATGATTGAATTACTTTAATATCATGGAAATAAACCATGAAAATTGTTAAACATCATGATGAAATTTTCGATTACATTGTTTGGAAGGCTTTATGTATAAAAAATTTAAAAAGCACTGACGGATTTGGCCCAATAACGAACTTGGCCGAGATATTTGGACAATTAACTTATTCGAAAATATGAAAACTCTAGCTTATCTTGTTTGGATGCTAGAGAGGATACGGCCGGCCGACCGGACAGACTCAACTTTCGCAACGGATTCTTCATCGGAGAGTCGAACCCAATCGATTGAGACCATCTTCGGCTCGATATTCGAAAATTACAGACATTTGGGCAAAATGATAGGCACTCTGTTCGTGTGAACAAGAGCGCCAAAAATGATTCAGTACTGAAACAAGGGTTTTTATCAAGATAAGTCACTGACCAATCAGAATTCTTTTCGTCTATAGTCTTCTCCATATAGTGCCGACAAGAGTATCTCAAGCCCCGCTTATTTGTCGCTTGACTACTAAATTCCTATCATTTCCTGAGGTAAAAGCATGGTGGTTCACTATCGAACAATGGCATTAAGCTAGATAAGTCGCTGGCCAATCAGAAATCTGATCGTCTATTGTCGCCGCCCCCTTTTTACAGTGCCGACAATAAAATCTCAAGCCTCGCTCATCTGAGGTTAAACTATTAAATTCTGATCATTTCCTGATTATAACAAAAACATGATGATTCAATACTAAAACAAGGGCATTTCGCTAGATGAGGCGCAGGCCAATCAGAAATCTGACCGTCTTGCCGCTTCCCTCTTGATATATTACCGACAATTAGATCTTAAGTACCACCCATTTGTCGTCGAACTAAATTCTGATCATTTTCCTTAATTATTACCAAAATATGATGATTAAGTACTAAAACAAGGGCATTAAGCAAGATAAACCACTGACCATCAGAAACCTGATCGTCTTGTTGGCACTCTTTCATACAGTGTCTAAAATGAGATCTTAAGCCCCGCCCATCTATCGTTCAACTACTAAATTCTGGTCATTTCTTGAGATCATTACGAAAACATGACGATTCAGTACTAAAACGAGGGCGTTTAGCAGATAAGTCGCTGGCCAATCAGAAACCTTATCGTCTATTGTCACCTCCTTCTCTATACATTGCCGACAACAGTATGTAAAGCCCCTCCCATATGTCGCTAATCTACTAACTTCTGATCATTACCCGAGATTATTATAATAACATGTATGATGATTCAGTACTAACAAGGGCATTTAGCTAATTAAGCCACTCAGAAATCTGATCCTCTTGTCGCTTCCCTCGTTGTATAACGCCGACAATTAGAACTTAACCCCCGTCTATTTGTCGTCTAACGACTAAATTCTGATAATTTCCTAAGATTATAACAAAAACATGATGATTCAGTACTAAAACAAGGGAATTTAGTATGATCAGACGCTGACCAATCTGAAACCTGAGCGTCTTATCGCCTACCCCTTTTTACAGTTCCGACAATAAGATCGTGAGCCCCACCCATCTGTCGTTTAACGACTAAATTCTGATCATTTCCTGAGATCATTACAAAAACATGATGAATCAGTACTAAAAGAAGAGCATTTAGCAAGATAAGTCGCTGTCCAATCAGAAACCTCATCGTCTCTTGTCCCTTCTTCTTTATACAGTGCTAACAACTGGATCTAAAGCCCCGCCCATCTGGCGTTTAACTTCTAAATTCTGATCATTTCCTGAGATTATAACAAAAACATGATGATTCAGTTCTAAAACAAGGGCATTTAGTATGATAAGACGCTGACCAATCTGAAACCTGAGCGTCTTATCGTCTCCCCCTCTTTTCAGTGCCGACAATTAGATCGTAAGCCCCACCCATCTATCGTTTAACGACTAAATTCTGGTCATTTCCTGAGATCATTACAAAAACATAATGATTCAGTACTAAAAGAAGAGCATTTGCAATATAAGTCGCTGTCCAATCAGAAACCTCATCGTCTCTTGTTCCTTCTTCTTTATGCAGTGCAGTGCCATCTAAAGCCCCGCCCATCTGGCGTTTAACTTCTAAATTCTGATCATTTCCTGAGATTATAACAAAACATGATGATTCAATACTAAAACAAGGGTATTTAGTATGTTAATATGCTGACCAATCAGAAACTTGATCGTCTTGTCGCCTTCCCCTTTTTACAGGAATGAAATTGAAAATAAACATTTTTGAAAGCAATGACGTGAGGTCCGAATTCAGGTTTACAAAGAAGACGTCTCTTCATACGCATTCGCTTATGAAGTAATTTGAAATTTGGGTCTAACGTGGTATAATTGGCCACAATTCGCAGGTATGCAAATGCCAGTTATTCATTTGATACATCTGTTCCAGGAAAGTTCGGGTGAAATATATTGATGAAATAGTTTCTCAATGTAGTATTATAATGAGTTTAATAAAGCCTCAAAAATAGTGCTATAATTTTATCTCTACAATATTGTCTTCAGTTATATACATTTATTATTATTCTTTCTTGAGTTCCATCATTAAAAATTTTCCCATAATCAACTGCATTCACCGTGGTGGAATCAACGAACTCCACCCCGGTCAATTGTGTACAACACAAATATGGACGTAGAACGTGCTAATGCCAGTTTTATGAACGAAAATAGTGGTTCCATTTCGACCTCACGGGTGGAATTAAAGCGCCCATAATATGCACATTTCTGAATTTATTACCTGAATGTCTCTATTACTCATACAACCCGTAGGCGAAGCGTATGAGGAACGTTTGCGAGTTTATGTCTCATATTGATCTATCGACCCATTTTTACCTTTTATGAGATCTTCGCTGAACCGGATGATTCGGGTAAATACAGAGGGATGGGTTTCTGATAAAGGTCGTAAAAACCAAGGATTTTTCTATACTTTTACTCCCGGTGATTCGCGACAGGATCTTTCTCGATGTTATTCAGGGAAGAGATAAAATTAAATTTTTTATTAACACTGCAGATTTCGAACATTATTCCACTCTCATTGTTTGCGGAACAAAGGGGATAAAGTGTAAGGTGGAGCTGCTTCGAAGCTGCCGCCAGCTTCTTCTGGAAAATAGATCAGCTCGAATATCCCTACGTAGAGCGATACTTTTATTACATCAGCTCCAATTTTTCTTCTATTTGCATGTGGTTTTAAGATAGCGGGTATTTTGTTGCGAACACATGTATATCTCACGCGGATGTGTTTTTGCTAGCTTGTTTGTAACGAAATACCTAGTCATCATTTTCCTCAAACCAATCGGTTATTTTTGAATATCAACATGGAAAGGAGCTAACGATTGGTTTCCATTCATTGGTGAAGAATTCTTGCTCAAACTTGAAACACCCTGTGATGATATTTTTGAAATCCAAAAGATGCATGACCTTTTCACATCCTTCCTCTTCGATGTTGTAAAAACGGTTTACGCTCAGGATATTTAAAATAAGAATAATGAACATATTACTGATTGAACATTTTTCCTGTTTTTTTTTTGGATATTTTCAAAACTATTCGATTCAATACAATGGTTTTAATAGAAATGTATTCACTATTGAATACTCGATCATACCAGAAATGGAAAACTTGAAAAAATATTTTTTCGTCGAATTTAATTTCACTCCCTATATAACCGGAAGTTTTTGGGCTTCGAAAATATTTTAGCTCTGTAGAGAACTTCGAACAATATCATAATCCCAATTTTCAGATTTCAAATATGTCTAGTTCTCCAGAAACGTCTAATAGGCACTGGAACTTGAGACACCCTCCTGTATACTAGTGGAAAGAGATGAGCTAGAGTTTTTTTATTTAACAAATAGATTATTTATCCATTTGTGTAGGCCAAGTATTTGAATGGTCAAAATTCGTCAAATAGTTCTGCAGTTATAAGCATCTGAAACATTCACCTGATCAATTTGTAACATGAGCCGCTCAGTGCACACATCGATTAACTCCACTTTTTGAAAAACATTAAATATAAGTGTCAAAGCCCTTCGTATAGTCATAACTTTTTATATTTATAATAACTTTCCTGAATAATAAAGATTAGCACCGTTAAATGGCAAAATTTTTTTGGCCATTGAATAATAAATAATTTATTTCAGAAGCCATTTCGATTAACTCCATACTCTAATGTAAACCGTTTCAGTAACGCTGTTCTGGCCGTGCATCGAAGTTTATTTATTTTTAAACAGCCGAAAATGCTCCCTCCCTGTTAATAATTATCGTAACAAAATCGCATCGGTAACCAGATAAAAAGAAGTGCAATGCAAACGGTAGTTTGCTTAATCATCTCAAAAAATAATGCCGCTAGCATAAAGCTGCTATGAATTAATTACAAAAATTATATTATAACAGAACTGCCAACATCAATTTTTATGGAAAAGCTGTGATAAAATTGTATGATAACTAACTTTTTTTGTAATAAAAAACTTAAAAATGTAAAAGCTAAATTTAACTTCATTACTTTTTTCAGTTGCCAAATCGATTAACTCTACCAGTTACATAGAAACTGTAACATTACTGAGGATTGTTTGTTGGCTATTCTTTTTTATTAATTTTATATACCGTTAGATGAAAGCTTTATCTGCAATTCTTCATTTTACATTATCTATTGGAATTCATATTATCAGAGGAATTTTAAGAAACAATATACATTACATCATCGCGTTTCTCAGCTTTTCGTTTTATGGGGTTAATCGATGTGTGCACTGAACGGCTCACATAACCATCAGCACACACACGTGATATTTTCACACTGCTTCCATTACCAACTCGAGTTTGCTTGACTGTTGACAGAATATTTTGCAATCAATTTCAGAATAATTTCCAGGAGATGGCTTTTTCAAAACTTACCCTACATGCTTTCGCATGGAGATGTAGTATAACATAGTCCAGGGCTTCCCAAACTTAATTGTACTGTGACGCCCTTGGCAATTTGACAGTCTTTTGCGACGCCTCTTCCCCGTAGCTAGTCAATAAGTAATCTATCAGTTGTAGTACCTACTAACCTAGTAATAAATTGTAAGAAAAACTCGAAATACATTTATAGTTTTTTATTAGAAAATAAGAAATAACAAACTCAAGAAAGAAAATAAAAGGAAATATTTATTTAACTTTGTTGGCTGGCTATTAATGAGAAGGATGTGCTTGCTTTTCTGAGCATAGCTTTTCAAATCGGGGCTCAAGTTTCGATATTGCCACTCTCATCTCTTTCTCTAAATTTAGTTTTGATCTGTACTCGTTCTTTATTACTGCAACTGCAGAAAAACCTGTTTCGCACAAGTACGAAGTCGTAAATGGTAACAAAACTCTCAATGCTGCAGTGCTGATAGAGCGATATTCGGGAGAAACTGTGCTCCAAAATTGAAGCAGTTTGTCTTTGTTATATTAGAGCTTGAGGCTGGAGTCACAGGACAATTCTATTAAATGTTCTTCTTCCTCTGTTGACAGTGTTGATGGTGTGGTCGACTGGAAAGGGTTTCTAACCCAGTCATATCGCTCAAGATTTTCGGGAAAATATTGTTCAAAATGTTCGCTTAATGATGATATAAGTGCTGCAATTTATGTAAATCACGTCACGACACCCCTGGGATAGTCCCGCGACGCCCCAGGGCGTCGCGACGCACAGTTAGGGAAGCCCTGCCATAGTCACTATAGTTAATACTTTTGTGAATGCAAAATGGCGAACGCGCAAGGTTCAACTAAACTCGTAGACAAAGTACTTTTATAGACTGCCAACGCACATGTTAAAGACTTGTCACGCTAAAAAAGCGACACCATGCGTTTGGTTGCTCGAACTAATTTCCTCATTGATTGTTTACGACATGAATTCATACTTGATAAGCTCTACCAAATCGGATTTAGGGGAATCTTTCTCGACTGGATTCGAAGTTATCTTTCTGATCGCACTATGTTCGTGAGCTGTAATGGTTGTTTATCCGAGGGGTATCGGAATGACTTAGGGGTTCCTCAGGGCTCAGTCCTGGGGCCTCTGTTATTTCTGCTATTCATAAATGATCTGCCAGAACACCTTTCCGCAAGTATATTGATCCTATTTACAGACGATACGTCCATAGCTGTCCGAGCTAAAAGTATTAACCAACTGGTATGTCTCTGTGAAGAGTTTATTCAGAGGTTCAAATCGTGGTGTCGCCAGAACTCACTCATCATGAACCCCGATAAGATCCAGATCATCAGATTTCAAAATTGTGAGAGAGGTCAGTCCCCACCACTGGTGTTGAATGTCGCCGGTAGTGTCATCAAGACAGTGAACTGCGTGAAGTTTCTTGGACTCTACTGTGATAGATTTTTGAGATGGAGCTCTCACATCGACTTTCTATGTAAAACTCTCAACAGGGGGTACTATGCCTTACACCGGTTGAAGCAGTCTCTTCCAACTGAGACACTCCTAAATGTCTATTACTCCCTCATTCACATCCATCTAAACTTCAACATACTACTGTGGGGGCGGCATCGGAGAGTAAAAGAGTTTTCATAACGCAGAAAAAAATAATTCGCCTTATGTTCGGTTTGAAACCTACTGATTCATGTAGGGACGTTTTTAGGAGTTCCGGTATCCTAACGTTATCCAGTATGTACATCTTGAGTTGTCTTCTTTACGTTCGATCTAACCTGCCAAATTTGTCCAAATGTTCAGACTTTCATAGTTATGGAACTAGGCATCATAATACATTATGTATACCGAAGCACTCAACGACTAAGTACAAGTCCTCACCTAGGTTTGCCGGAATTTCCCTCTACAATCACTTACCTGACAGATATAAAACAGGTACCGATAGGCAATTCAAAAAGGAAATTAAGTCACTTTTGCGTTCTAAGGGTTACTATGAGCCAAGAGAGTTCCTCTCTGATAATCTGATTTAAAATTTTTTTGAATTCCTTTTCTCATTATGACTTGTCCTATATATCTATGTGATATCTGTAAGAATCAATAAACATTATTATTATTATTATTATTATTATTATTTGGCGGGAAAGTGGCTCATTTGAATTCTATTATTTTCAAGCTAATTCGAGCCAAAATTGAAGTCAAGTAAATGATATCTGATTTGGATCATTTACTCAACTCCAAAATGGTTCTAATTAACTAATGCTTCTTTTATAGAGAAGGGAATTTGGTGGAGAAAAACAGAAATTTTTAACAAATTTTTATTTAATGAACTAAAATTGTTCAGGAGATGAATTCAGTAAAAATATCTGTAGATGTTAGAGATAAATTATCCTATTCATCACATATAAAGATTAATCAGGGTCATTATCAATACTACTTACAGTTTCGAGGTAAGCATAATCTACAGAAGATTAGATTTCATTAAAATCGAACTAATAAACTACATCATGAAAGCATTCATTCGAACTGAACAAAGTCACTGTGTAATGTTTTCAATCTTTTCCTCCTTTCCACAATAGTGATCAGTTGAGTCAGAACAAAGGAACACTGCTAATACGTTCATTTTATCCTAATGTCACAACTCACTGTGTTCTAATATTATTTGAGAAGGCGATCCATCAACATCGTGAAATGTCGAGGAATTTGCTTCTGGATGCATTGAGAGGTTAGATTCCCCTAGTTCTGAAACTAAAGAATATAGTTTCAGAATATTTTAATAATGAGAAAATAAGAAAATTTAAGTGGTATGATTAATAATTCATATCTTACATCTTTCATCTGGGATCTCAAATCCAGATTGAGCTTCACTCAGATCTACTCCTTCCATATCCTCACTACCTACGAAATAAATTGATAATAAGACTATTAAACAGTCAACATCCATATTATTAATGTGAAATTCGGAATTTTATAGCATTTATGACATTATTAAAAGTTTAAAATAGAGAAATCACCACAAATCTGTTGCATCAGTCTCATTTCTGAAAAGAGTTGGTAATGCATTAGGCGTCAGCCTTCTGATACCAGATAAGATGTATTTCTCATCAAAATGATAGTGGCAGACTCTTTTCTTATAAAAGTATTCCCGTGGATTATATATTATATCAATAACCTCCGTGAATACACTACTTTTTTTGGGATCTGACGAATACCTTGAGTAATCGAATATCAAAAACAAATTTGAAGAATTTTTCACAAATTTTCTAGCCTCAGAATTTTCACAAAATTTGGAAGACTCTTTGCATTCGACGTTTCTGAAATCAAATCGGTTGGAAAGATCTTAGGAGTTTTTGAGAAATAATATATCAGATACTTATAACTGCTGAACTATTCGCAGAATTCGGACCAATAACAAACTCAATTGAGATATTCCGGCAATTAACTTAGTCTGAAAATATAAAAACTATCTCATCTCTTTCGGAAGTTTACGAAAATACTCGAGTTTGAACATGGATTATTTATCAGGAAGTTAAACCCAGTCTATTGAGAACATTTTTAGCTCGAGAGTCGAAAATAACAGACATTTAAGATGAAATGTACACATGAATCAACCAATAAAAACGTTGAGAGGTATTAAGTACAGATTCGGCATCATACGGAAAGAAGTTCCGTCTGTAAATCATCTCCAACAGAATAAAAGAATTGAAGAATATAAAAAAAAATTAAGAGAGATTTAAAAAACTGGTTAATAACAGAAGATAGATCGTGGGCACACAAAATAATAATTTTTTATGAAAGAGTTGATGAGCAAATAGTAAATGATGGCAGAAATTCCCAAACTATACGACTCTGAATTCCGAACTGTGACGAAGAAAGAGCCGATTGAGACAGTATATCTGATAAGGAGTGAAACGACACTAAATGTGACAAAAAAAAGTTGAAATAATTTAAATTGAAAATTGGCGAATAATTCGGCTGCCGTTAGAATCAAATTTATTTTTCACAACTGTAAACAGTTATATAATAATATTATGTTGAATAAACTCATATCTGTTATCTATCGATTATTCTTCTAATAGAAATCAGATGAAAAAACAAGATCAAAGTATTTCAGGTTGGAATACTCTTCCATATCTTCAAGAAAACTCATTTCCCCTGTTGTTCAGCATGAAATTATGCAATATCCGGTTCATATGATTTCGACATATTAGGTGAACTGGAATATTCGTCATGTTCTACCACACGGAGGCTATATTCAGGAGCGATGAATATGTGGAATTACGCAAAATTTTTTTCACGAATATTTGTATACATGGGGTTTTCAAAGATCACTTGAGAATAATTTATATTTAGTCATTTTTGCAAGTTTCTCTGAAGTGACGTTGTATTCATACTTACAAAACATGAGTAAATTGAAATAATACACTACTGAAAAAAATGAAGGATAAAAAAATTTGATTTTTGGGCGATTTTCAACAGACCATATATTCAAGAGGAATTTTTTTGCTCAGCAACTTTGTGGATGAGAATACCTTATTAATTAATTTGCACAAATATGGCTGACAAGATAGTCAGTGCTGGGGTACTGGATCATTCTATGTCTGATCATCGGGGCGTTTATTGCGAGATTAATTTTAAGAAAGAGCAGAGTACTGTTCCCAGGTTGATTGTGTACAGGGATTATCGTGGTTTTTCGTTGGCGGATTTCAAATCTGATTTGTCGGAGGCTAACTTTCAAGACATCCTATATGAAAATAATATTGAATCTAAAATCTCCATGTTCAACAAAAAATTGATTGATGTGTTCGATAAGCATGCTCCCTTTATTGAGTCTAAGATAACTACTAAGCCTTTCTCTCCTTGGATCACTCCTACTGTTAGAGAGATGATGAAGCTGAGGAATAAAGCCTTGACCAAGTACAAGCGAACCAGAAAAATTGGTGATTATGTCAACTATAAGAAGCTCCGAAACATCGTAACGGATGCAGTGAGGAAGGAGAAGGCCTCTTTCTTGAGTCGTGCGGGATCTCTGGGGTCTAAAGATTATTGGAGGGCATTCAAGTCAATTAGTGGTAAAGATGAGGTAAATATTCCCGATCGTTTCAATAATCCGGATGAGCTAAATAATTATTTTGGTTCCGTATTCAGTCAACCAAACTCTTGCCCTGGAAAGGCCGATTATTATAATTCTAATGTCTTCAATCCCGGTGCTGTCTTCGGGTTCAGACTTGCTTCTCCGGAGGAGGTGAAGATGATTGTTTTTGGTCTCGGGTCGAATGCTGTTGGATGTGATGGTATCTTTTCAAGGATGTTGAAGCTCTCAGTTGACACCACTTTACCTTACATCACACATATTGTTAATGTTTGTTTAGAATCTGGGTACTTCCCTATAGCTTGGAAGTGTTTCATCATCAGGCCTCTGCCTAAGTTGAAGAATCCTGAGGAACTAAGCGATTTCCGACCAATAAGCATTCTCCCTTGTATGTCAAAGGTCCTCGAGAAAATATTGTATAGGCAAATATACGAGTTCATTACTCAATCTGATATTGTCACGGCTCATCAATCTGGTTTTAGAGCGGGTTTTGGTACAACTTCCCTTTTGTTGAATGTCACTGATGACATCTTCAGGGCAATGGATGAGGGAAATACAACAATATTGACCCTATTAGATTTTGCTAAAGCCTTTGACACCCTCTACCACGAGCTCTTATGTGCCAAGTTGTTTTCTTATGGATTTGATGAGAATGCCTTGAGGTTTTTAGATCATATCTTTTTGGTAAGTTTTAGAGGGTTCGAGTGGGGACAATTGTTCGGATTTTGCTTCTGTCACTTCTGGTGTTCCACAGGGTTCGATCCTGGGACCTGTACTTTTTTTATTCATATTTCCGACATGTATAAAGTCGTTATGCACGTAATAATGTATTTTTATGCCGACGATGTGCAGTTGCGGTTATCTTTTCATTCCTCTGAGGTCGATAATGCGGTCTTGAGGATAAATGAGGATTTATCCAGGGTAGCTGAGTATTCTAAAGCCAACAACCTTAAGCTGAGTACACGGAAGTGCATTTCAATGCTCTTTAATCTGGGGAGTCGGGTCAGATCTGATCAGATTATACTTAAAGTTGGAGATGAATCAATTCCATTTGCTGAGAGCTGTAGAAATCTAGGTATTATCTTTGACTGTAGGCTGAGATTTGTTGAACATGTTTCGATGTTGATAAGGAGGTCGTTTCTTGCTCTTAGACATCTATACAAGTATCGACGCATTTTGCGTTTTAGTTCGCGCAAATACCTCTGCGAGTCCCTCGTTATGTCATCCTTAAGTTATGGATTCGTTGTGTTTTATCCTTGCCTGGATTCAATCACAGACTGCAGAAAGTTCAGAATGCGTGTTGTCGATTCATATTTGGTCTACGAAAATTTGACAGAATTTCAAGTAGAATAAATCAACTCAAGTGGTTGAAAGTTGATGTTTTATTTGTCTTGCAGTTGGCTGCTTTGGTCTGTAGGATTTTGTCAACATCTGGCCCTTCATATTTGCGTGAGAAGTTGGTATTTCGAGGTGATGCCCATGGTGTATCTGTGAGACATATAGGGATCGGCTTATGTTGCCAAGGTTTAGGTCGGCCGTGTTTCAGCGATCTTTCACATATCAGGCGGTTAGTGTTTATAACAGCTTTCATAACTTTTTTATATATTATTCGGTGAATGGTCTGAGGAAGCATTTGAGAGCTTTTTTATTATTACGCCAATAATGTTAATTTGCTTGCATATATAATGTATCTTGTTTTTGAGTAAAAATCTCTTTTTTTCATTTTTGTACATGATTTGTTTATTTTTACTGATTGCTTTATATGAACGTTGTATTTTTTTATGGTCTTCATCGTAAAATTGAGGTTGAGTGGAATAGCGTAAGCTAAACTCCGCCTCTGAATTGTATTTTATAAAATACATAATAAAGGCCCTTTATTATTATTTTTATAATTCAGCTTCATAGATCTTGATATGTTCATTTCTCGCTGAGATATGTGTTCAAATGAAAAAGGATCGCCATTTGAATTTGATTCTCGATATATCAGCAACCAATGATCGCACAGGAAGTTGAAAATGGATTTCCGATACTTAGAAAAAATCTTTTAATGCCTGGCCATTGCTTCTGGAAAGAAAATTTTTATTTCATCACATGAATTTAAAAATGCAACAAAAAAAGGCTATTGGTTGTTTTTTAAAAGATCAAGCACTTGATTGAAAATATCGAGGAAACCAATACAGTTGAGTCAGTTGATGTCCACAAAACCCTACGAAGAGCTAAATTCATGCCTCAATATTTTTGATCCTGTTATTTATTTTCCAAAAAACCATCAATGGTCCATTTTTTTGTCATTTTTTATGCGACGAAAGGAAAACTTTTTTCGATAAAGTAACGGCCAGGCATTAAACGATGTTCATTCAAGTTTCTTAAACCAATATTCAACTTTCTGTGTGATTATTGGTTGCTTACTGAGATATTTGGACAACAAACCTGAAAATATGAATAGTCTAACTCATCTGCTTTGACCAGTGTGCAGATAGCCGGTTAAAGTTAGCCGGTAATCTTTCCGAAGACACCCGATCGCCCATAGGCGTCCGTCACGACATCAGCAATATGGAAAATGTTCAATGGAAGAATCGGAGAGTTTTACCGAACGACCGATGAACTTTCGATCGAGAATAGGTCCTACTTAGTAATTAATAACGTTGTGTAGGTATATTCATGGAAAAATAATGAGAAACTATTCAGGTTTTGATTTCAAGAAGCTGTTTTTTGACTCTCAAAGCCTGTTATCGTATTTTCTTCGAAATATGAAGGTGCGGAAAAAATCTGCGTTGAAGTGAGCTTTCGATTGAGCCTAGTCTTGTTTTCTTACGTAGGAGATAACAGGGAGAAAACCACCCTTAAATGGATTTTTGGCTCTGAAGGGTTGTTATCGTATTTTCTTCAAAATATGGAACTGCGCAAAAAAATCTGCGTTGAAAAGAGCTCTCGTTTGAGCCTAGCCTTGTTTTCTTACGTAGGGGATAACAGGGTGAAAACCACCCTTAAGTGGTTTTTTGACTCTCAAGGGTTGTTATCATATTTTCTTCACGATCTGAAGGTGCGGAAAAAATCTGCGTTAAAAAGAGCTTTCGATTGAGCCTAGTCTTGTTTTCTTACGTAGGGGATAACAGGGTGAAAACCGCCCTTAAATGGTTTTTTTGGCTATGAAGGGTTGTTATCGTATTTTCTTCAAAATATGAAGGTGCGCAAAAATCTGCGTTGAAGAGAGCTTTCGATTGAGCCTAGTCTTGTTTTCTTACGTAGGGGACAACAGGGTGAAAACCACCCTTTAGTGGGTTTTTGAATCTCAAGGGGTGTTATCGTATTTTCTTCAAAATATGGAATTGCGCAAAAAATCTGCGTTGAAAAGAGCTCTCGTTTGAGCCCAGCCTTGTTTTCTTACGTAGGGGCTAACAGAGTGAAAACCGCCCTTAGGTGGTTTCTTGACTCTCAAGGGTTGTTATCGTATTTTCTTCACAATCTGAAGGTGCGGAAAAAATCTGGGTTGAAAAGAGCTTTCGATTGAGCCTAGTCTTGTTTTCTTACGTAGGGGATAACAGGGTGAAAACCGCCCTTATGTGGTATTTTGAATCTCAAGGGGTGTTATCGTATTTTCTTCAAGATATGGAACTGCGCAAAAAATCTGCGTTGAAAAGAGCTCTCGTTTGAGCCCAGTCTTGTTTTCCTACGTAGGGGATAACAGGGTGAAAACCGCCCGTAAATGGTTTTTTTGGCTATGAAGGGTTGTTATCGTATTTTCTTCAAAATCTGAAGGTGATCTGCGTTGAAAAATCTGCGTTGAAAAGAGCTTTCGATTGAGCCTAGTCTTGTTTTCTTACGAAGGAGATAACAGGGTGAAAACCACATTTAAGTGGTTTTATGACTCTCAATGGTTGTTATCGTATTTTCTTCAAATTCTGAAGGTGCGGAAAAATCTGCGTTGAAGAGGGCTTTCGATTGGGCCTAGTCTTGTTTCCTTATGTAGGGGATAACAGGGTGAAAACCACCCTTAAGCGGTTTTTTGACTCTCAAGGGTTGTTATCGTATTTTCTTCACATTCTGAAGGTGCGGAAAAAATCTGCGTTGAAAGAACTTTCGTTTGAGCCTAGTCTTGTTTTCTTACGTAGGGGATAACAGGGTGAAAACCACCCTTATGTGGTTTTTCGAATCTCAATGGGTGTTATCGTATTTTCTTCAAAATCTGAAGGTACGGAAAAAATCTGCGTTGAAGAGGGCTTTCGATTGGGCCTAGTCTTGTTTCCTTACGTAGGGGATAACAGGGTGAAAACCACCCTTAAGTGGTTTTTTGACTCTCAAGGGTTGTTATCGTATTTTCTTCAAAATCCGAAGGTGCGGAAAAAATCTGCGTTGAAGAGAGCTTTTTCCGCTCCTTCATATTTTGAAGAAAATACGATAACTACCCATCATAGCCAAAAAAACCATTTAAGGACGGTTTTCACCCTGTTATCCCCTACGTAAGAAAACAAGACTAGGCTCAATCAGCTCTTTCAACGCAGATTTTTTCGCACCTTCAGATTTTGAAGAAAATACGATAACAACCTTTCAGAGTCAAAAAGAGTCAAAAACCACTTAAGGGGGGTTTTCACCCTGTTATCCCCTACGTAAGAAAACAAGACTAGGCTCAAACGAGAGCTCTCTCCAACTCAGATTTTTTGCGCACCTTCAGATTTTGAAGAAAATACGATATCAACCCTTCAGAGCCAAAAAAACCATTTAAGGGTGGTTTTCTCCCTGTTAACCCCTACGTAAGAAAACAAGACTGGGCTCAATCGAAAGCTCTCTTCAACGCAAATTTTTTCCGCACCTTCATATTTCGTAGAAAATACGATAACAGCCCTTTAGGGTCAAAAAACTGCTTCTTGATATTAAAACCTCAATAGTTTCTCATTATTTTTTCATGAATATTCCTACGCAATGTTATAAATCTCTAACTAGGACCTATTCTCGATCGAATGTTCATCGGTCGTTCGGTAAAACTCTCCAATTCTTCCATAGAACATTTTCCATATTGCTGATGTCGTGACGGACGCCTATGGGCGATCGGGTGTCTTCGGAAAGTTTACCGGCTAACTTTACCGGCTATCTGCACACGGGTTCTGCTTTGGCCGATAGAGAGTGCACAGCCGAACGGAAATAGTCAAGGTTAACCTCGGATTCTTCATCAGGAAGTCGAACCCAATCGATTGAAACCCAACGCTGTTCTAATAGAAACACATCAATGTCTTTCCAACGTTCTAACCTCAATTGTATCAAAATGGCTGCTCTAGGAAAACATTTGTTGACATTAAACGCTGTATTATTATTATCATTTTTGTAAGGAAAATTTCAAGATACTACGTCCTGATAATTTCAATGAAACATGAAATGTATCTTATTCTCAAAAAAACAAGATTTCATAAATGAAATGAGTGTGTGGCCATATAATATGTTCTGATCATTTATGAACCAGCATCGTTTCTTCAAAATTGCAATTTAAGAGTTCATTAGCAGGCCGGAGTCATCTCTTAACATTAAGAACAAGCTTGAATTTTTATGATTCAATATTTCTTTCATGTTACCGAATCTTTAATGAACATAACATTAGAAAATATGATATTAGACTATAAAAAACTACATAAAGACATGCCCTAAGAATACAATTGATATCAACAAGTAAATCAGGTTGAAAGGTTATTAACTGTCATATAACGCTGATGGAAGTGTTGATGAGGAATTTGCTTTAAGCCTGCTTACTAAATTGAAATGTAAATTACACGCCGAATAACACCCAAGGATTGGTGCAACCTTAAATGTGATCAAGCGGAAGATGGAAGTTTTAATTCAATATTCGTAGACAACCTGCTATCATGACATGAGGTCATATTCTAGTGACCACCGAAAGGGCAGAGCTATATGCTCGATTGAAGAGCTATAATTGGGAGTGGAGTACTAATTGCTGCACTAAATGAATTAGGTATCAGAATTTATCTGACTTCGTAAGTAGCGAAATAATTAGAGAAGTAAATTTTTAAATTTACCATATGCGGTCGTTTGTAATTTCGGCCTTCAAACGCTTCAATAACGCTCTATAATATTCACCACGCACATCTCAAAATTATGAGGTCATAACCTTTCCAACCGATTGTTGTGCTTTTTGGGTACTTTGGACGAGGTTCACCAGTTGCTGGCCACTCAAATGACGATTGTTTTGACTTCAGAGTGAGGTCATGGATACATGTTCCATCCATTGTCACATATCGACGCAAAATTTTGGTTCAAATGCTCATCCAATATTAAGCCAACACGTTCTTTTGATATCTTTACTATGTCCGCTTACTCACGCAACTGCATTTTTGGTAATTTAAAACGATTTTGTGGATTTTTATGTTTTCTGGATTTATGGTGTACGTAGAGTCAAATTGATTGCATCTAAAAAAATTTAATGAATATTCTTTCGAAACCACGGGAACACTCTGTACCCATAGAAGATAAATTATCTGTTAATAATTCACAAGTGTCAGGTGTTATTGTTATTCGTTATCTTCATTTCTCGTTTTAACAAAATGAACCGTTATTCTAATTAAGAAATTCTGGATCTATTTTATATACATGGTGAATGTGACAGAATTATTAGTAGAACCTGCCGGGCCTTTAACGAGAAGTATCCCCATTTACCTTCCATGGCGGAGAAGATCTTTAGAAAATATGTTTCAAACTTTCAAAGTTTTGGATGTATAAGAGAATACAAAAGAAGGGTAGTTGATGATGAGGAAAATGAAATTAGTGGTTTGACTTATTTCGAAGAGAATGAAAATGCATCGATTCGAAGTGCAGCTCATGAAATCGATTTAGACAGAAATTCAGAGCACCGAATTCTGAAAAAACACAACATGCATGACTACAAATATGAGAAAGTTCATGCATTAGAATCAGGTGACTACATAAATAGGTTAAATTTTTGTAGAGGAATATTAGAAAAACTTGAAAATGATGAAAATTTTTGAAAAAGATCATTTGGACAGACGAAGCAAAATTCAATAATAAGGACTATTTAATAGAAAGAATTGCCACATTTGGAGGAGTGAAAATCTTCATAGAAAAAGACAAAGAAACCCTCAGAACAAATTTAGTTTTAATGTGTTTGCTCTTTTGATGAACAATGGAGTGGGGTATTACATTTATGAAGAAAATTTAAATACAGAAAAATTTTTGGAAATCCTGAGAAATTTCGTTTCTGAGTTTTTGGATGAACTGCCGTTGAGTATGTCAACTACCGCATATTATCAATTGGATACGCTCCGGCACATAGTTCGTACGAGGTGTCTGAAGAACTAAATGCGATGTTTGGTAATCGATGGATCGGACGCCGTTCTTCACTGTTTTGGCCTCCACGATCTCCCGATCTTACTCCCTTAGATTTTTATTTATGGGGTAGAATAAAAAACATAGTCTATGAATCTCCTATTGGAAGCAAAGAAGATTTGAAAAGGCGTGTGGAGGATGCTTTCCACTCACTAATTGGGTGTACTGAAGTAGCGAATCTATTTAATGTGTTTCCTGTTGAAGAGATGAATTCTCATTCGCTTCGAAATAAGTCGAAATACTAATTTCATCAATTGCCTTTTTTGTATTCTTTAGGGGCTCTTACATTCCAAAATTTGGTATGTTTGAAACATCTTTTCAGAAATTTTTAAAAAACATGGGGATACTTCTCATTGGATACTCAACAATTTGTGTCATCCACCATGGATTTGAAATAAACAATATCATTAAGTGCATTTGAATGTGTATTGCGTATACAATTGAAAAAATACAATAAGAAGAAATAAATCCAAAATCTCATTATTAGAATAGCAACGATTCATTTTGTGAAATCAAAAAATTTCACAACGACTAACAATAAGACCTGTCTGACACTTGTGAATTATAAATGGGTTGATTTGTCTTCTATGCTCACAGAATCAGATTCGAAGAAACATTACTACATTAATCCAGAAAATCTCAAATAACTCAAAAATTATTTAATTTAGGAGCATAATCATGTGATAAAACAATCATGACTTTTGACCGCAGAATCCAACACAATAATAAAAAAATAGGGTTCTAATTTGAAAAACAGAAGTTATGGTCAATTTAAGATCACAATTTTGAACACAAAATTTGAAACACCCAGTGATGATATTTTTGAAATATCATCATTTGCATGACTTTTTCACATCCTTACTCTTCGATGTTGTAAAAACGGTTTACGCTCAGGATATTTAAAATAAAAATAATGAACATATTACTGACTGAACATATTTGACTTTTTTCCAGTTTTTTTTGGATATTTTGAAAACTATTCGATTTATTACAATGGTTTTAACAGAAATATCTTCACTATTGAATACTCGTTCATACCAGGAATGGAAAACTTGAAAAAACAATTTTTCGTCGAATTTATTTTCACTCCCTGTATAACCGGAAGTTTTTGGGCTTCGAAAATATTTTAGCTCTGTAGAGAACTTCGAACAATAATATAATCCCAATTTTCAGATTTCAAATATGTCTAGTTATCCAGAAACGTCTAATAGGCACTCTAAATGGATCATATTGTGAAGTAGATTCAATGAATATTGAAGAAAATTAATAATTTCGTGTTTATTTAAAATTACCGGATACTTTTTAGTCAGAAGGTACAATCATCTTGGATTTCAATTATTCTGGCTGTTCTACTAGGAACAAGCTTGCAATCATACGAAACGAATGATCTGAAAAAGATTAAATATTGTTTCGAAAATTTGCAATCAGAGTATGAAACAATCCCTAGATTTATTGTCAAGTCACCGTCCTACTTGGAAATTTCCCGATTCGTCATACCTATTCATCATCATAATGCTCAAAATTTCCTTTCTGGTGTACCCCTCCGTTGAGGATTACATTTCCTTTTTAGAGCTTTCCACTCCCTCTCTAGCAATTTCGGTATCATTCATTCCGACAGCGTACACGAAATCGTGTAATAAAATTGATTGAAGGGGCTGATCTCGGTGTTCAGCACCACTGTTGAGTCATTCACAGCATTGTGGTCTTGATGCGTTCCAAGGGATTCAACTGGTCAGTTCATCATTCTTTATGTTTCTTGACTTATACAGGATGTCATGCGAATTACGTTAGTTAAGATTTTTCCGACGGTTTTCGAGGCGAAATGTAATGGGCTTTTTTCCATTAGTTAGAAAGAAAATAGACCAGGGCGATGTTCGCCTCTGACCTGTCAGCTCCTAGTTCGTCTATTCCACCACGGTGGCAACCGAAACAGATTCGTTTACCTTTGCAACGATTTGCACGCCACTGGCGTAGTTAAATACTGAAGTAGTTCTCCTGCAATAGAATATAGATGTGTTCTATGCCGGTTATCTGTGTTCCGAGAAGCTAACCTCGAACGGTCAGCGTAGTTTTTTCTCTCTGTCGAGATCAGATGCCGATCATCTTCTGTAGTAATTATTGAAATCAATATCTAAAAAATGACTCTAGTGGGTCAGAGATTTTCGAGAAATACATCTCGGTAAGTGTTTTTTTCCTCCCAGGAACTGAAATTTTAGGTCTTTTTGGCACCTTAACATGAGAGCACGTTTTTGCATTGACTGCTTCCAACGATCCCCACAACATGACTTCTTCTCGGTTTAATTTGTTAAGATAATGTAATTTTACTATGATTTGTTCAATATTTGTCTAAAAGAAATCGAGAAGGAGCCTTGTTATACATGCACTTGCAGTTTCTAATGTTCTTTCGTTCATCCTGATATAGCTCCTCCCTGGGGGCCAAATTATATCCTATTACGAAGCCAAAGACATATGCTAGTTCAAGATTGAGATGCATTCTACGATCAGAGATTAAATCATATACAGTCCCTGGTTCGAGCAGTACATAATTGGAGCTTGTGGCATAACCACCTTGCCATGGAGCACATTCTTCAACTGGGATGAAAACTGGAATCATCTAGTCGCTGTCTGGAACATCTGTGTGGAAACTATACAACCCGTTTCTGGTCAACTCGCAGGCCATACCCTCTGGGACTTTATTTTGTATCTGGGAGCTGGGAGGAAGCTATCGACTCAGATAGCTTTAAGATAAGTCCCTAGTGTTCTGTTTTACTTGGGAGATTGGACATTCCTTAAAATTGTTATTTGTGAATTGTACTTATGGCTCAAAACCACGAAGGTGGCGAATTCCAGGTTTGCAATTTGAGCATAAAATGTTAAAAGCAATAGCTAATTAAAAGAGTAAAAATGTTTGGTTTATTATTAAACTTCGTATCTTTAGAAGCGGCGCGCACAAATTTCTTAATTTTTCAAATTACAACGATTTTAAGGAAACTTGAAAGTAAAAATCGTCATTTCGGGAACGTACCTAAATATTTATTTTTAAATATAATGTTTGAAGAAATCAATAATATATTATTCTTTTTAATAACAATCTACTATATTTCTTCAAATGGAAATGGAAATTTGGTGAATAGACACGGATATTTATGAAAATCATCAAATTGAAAATTAAAAAGTGGCCGAGTTTTAAATTTCAAGCACCAAATTGAAAATGTAACAAAATATAGATGATTTGAAAAGTAAAATCAGATACTACTAAGATAATAACATCATTATTTTCGTATGTGCATATTTACATATTCAATAATATTTGAAATTATTGTGAAAAAGACATAAAGAAGTGGAGTTCCCGGAAAGATTAAGGTGTTCCCGGAATGATTAAGGTGTTCACTGAATGATGCTGTTGGTTTTTTTACAGGTAATGGTATTTTTGAGTAATAAATACAAATATTATTTTTTGTATTCATGTTTAGAAATATTATTTGTTGTAATATTATAATAAAACAACATAGAATTCAAAAATTATATTCTTAAGCAAAACTGGTAACAACTTCTAAATACTTTATCCAAACTCAACATAGAACAAGTTAAAAAAAATAATAACATTATTAACATTTCTCAAATATATCAACATTGGAATTAAAATTGTAATATTCGTGATTGTTTTCCAGTCTTACTGACGGTGTAGGTAATATTTTCAAAATTTGTTCGAATGTCACATAAGAGACATCTTTTGGCTCCAGCTTAAATATCTTTGCAGTATTGCGTACAGATCTCAGGAAAGTGACTTTGACTTTTCCGTCAAATTTCTCTCTCTTTTGAGTTTTTCTTTAATGTTGCTGACTTTGTCTTCAATTGAGCTGATAATACTTCACTGAATAACAGTTGCTTGCGTACTTCACGAGGTACTGGAACCGGTATATCTTTGATTAAGTGATTCACTTTTGTATTGGGGCTCATTTGCTCAATGTGCATTTTTTTTCTGTCTTTTCCCTTCTGCTAATTATTTTATTCAATGACCTAATCTTAAGTCTCATTTCATTTATTATATCTTGTTGTTTTTTTATTGTTCTGTATGCTTTTGCTCGGTCCTTTTTCACACTTTTTCTTCCGCGATGTTTTCTCGCCGAGTTTTGGGGAGTCTTCACTAGCTCCGTATCAGAAGACGGAAGAGTATTGCTGACTACATTTTCTAACATCTTTTTTTTGTCTCTATATTTCTTTGAAGCTTGTTTCCAATGTTTTCTTTGCCTACCTAATTCCCGTTCTGTCATATCTGCTGCTTTCTTTACCTTATTTTCAGATTTCTTTTTCTGGTAGTACTCCTTATCTTTAGCACGTTTCATTTCTTTTTGTTCCTCTGTCATTTTTTCTAAAAACTTTCGCTTTCTTGCATTAGCTTTTTCTCTATGTTTCAAATAAGCTGAACTATTTTTTTCAAGTATTTTATTGGTTTTCTTCTTTTTATCATTTTCGTTTTGCTCCATTTTTACTGGAAACAAAAGAAAATCTTTGAATCCTAACAGGCTATTTACCAAATATTAATTTAGTGATGATGAATCATAGCAGAAGCCACTACATCAATCCGAGAACGTGTCATCATACCCGGGAACGTTCCCGTAATGACTGTTCCCGAAATGACGTTTTGGCAATTTCACGCCTACAATTCTGATGCTCGCCATCTTTGACATATTATTTCTAGGGTATTATGAAGTTAACAAAGGTAGTTTTACAGAAAACCTGTTAATTAATTGTTATTTTAGTGTAATTTACTATTACAGCCGTTCCCGTGATGACGTATAATTAAGGTACGGTCAAAAATACATGAACATAACAGTACTTACCACTTAAATTATTATTTATTTATGCACAAAACGAATGACAGTCACCTCACAACAATATTACTCACCACTAAAGCACACTAGCGTTGCAAGTCGCGTTCAAGATCTAAAAGTTTTCACTAACTGATGCTGCGTTCCCGGATATGACGTTTGATTTCTTGGACAAACTTTTAACAAATGCTGTGCTTTAAATTACTTTATTTTCTTTATTTTGTCTTCGAATAATAATTGTTTAGGAAACAAACAAACTCTTATGAGCGGAGAGAATATAGATAGTATGATTTTACTACTTGTTAATGTAAGTTGAAGTTGGAGTTTTCATTTTGGACGCGTTCCCGGACTGACTTTTTACATATATTCTTTTTACATAATTTAAAATTACTTATTTTTCAAATTGAAAATTTTAGGTACAGATACATACAATTGCTTACGATCGTATGGAATTCTTATATACTGGTATTCATTCGTATGTTTTATTTCACGAGCTTGAAACCGAATTCGCCACCTTCGTGGCTTTGAGCCTTATACACTTCAATATATTTGTCAAAAACTGTGGGGAGTTTTGTTGCTGGGATAATTTAGCCCACCCTGAGAGAATTAAGATTAGAGTCTCATGCTTGTCATTTAAAGTGGCAATGCAGTTAGAACTGTATGGAGTTGAAATCAAGATACCGTGTGCTGAGTATCTATAGGCCACCATCCAGTGATGTTATGTGTTTAATTTCAGTACTGACTTTGGAATCCTTTATCGTGCTTGGTCCACTAAGGAAAATTTCAGACATTTTACCGACATCCTGAAATCTTGAGTTGAAGCTTCTTGTCCATTGAGAATTCTTAGCCCCCAATGATAACCAGTCAAGGTGGGTTAACACATATAGGCAGGAGAATAAACTTTTGAGTGCTCAGAATGAAGCACTGAAAATAGCTATAAACAATTTAATTTGTTAAATTGAGGATATTGTTAACTATAAAAAAATAAAAAAATTCGCGCTTAATTTTTTATATTATTATATTTATTATGAATCAAAAGCGTTCAAATATGAGATTTCTTCAACCTCTAAAAATTTAAAAAAACTTTATCGTCAGATGTCATATGTGTATAATATAAAAAAAATTGCCGGTTGAAAAAAATTTGCCGGTTGTTCATTTATTTATTTAGCAATACACCATTCGACAGCCGCGGCCTATTGAAGAATTGGAAATTACAAGTGTTTACAAAAAGAAAAATGTTGAAACTTAACAGTAAATTAAACGAAAAAAAATAAGAATAAAAAAAATTAACACCAAGTACAAAAGGTGGAAAAATTACAATTCCTTATAATTGTTCAAACAATTTTTTTCAATAATATGGCAGCGGGTTGACCCCCGGTAACATGCATTTTTTTATTATGGGGGTTGCTTTTTATATTTCGGGATATGACAACCCTAGTTTTGCAATCTGCCAATTGAGTTGAATAATGAGGGAAAAATTTTCTCGAAATAATTCAATAGTATAAGTAGTGAGTCTTGTAGTCTTCAACGTCGGAAGCAGCTGAGACAGATGTGAATGAAAACTCATTAGCAAAGTTATCAGAGGAAATATTCAATTAGTCGTCAAGAATTCATCTGCGAATCAGAGTTATATTCGATTATATTAGATACGACTCAGGACATTAATTGAATCGAGACGGTATTATCACAAGATTGTTTGATCACGTGATTTAATTAATGTGGGAAATGTCAGAAGAAATTAGAAATCAGAAGCGCAACTAACCGATTCATACTTTATACTCGATTTATTATTGCGATGCCATAAATTATTTGCACAAAATCCCTGTGAAAGTATTATTAGTAAAGGGGGAATAGGCGCCTGAGTACAGAAAACTGTTCTGCGTCATTTTTTTATGCGATTCCCTTCAAATTACCCTACTAATGATATAATGGTGGTCCATCTAGTGTTTGGAATTTGAACTACCGATTATTTGACATTATAAACGTCAACTATTTTTTTGACGTGACTAATATTTAGTTGAAAGTTTGAAGTTTACGAAGTGGGACGCTATTCGCTTGAAGAAAGTTGGGAAATATTAAAAACTTAATTCCAAAGTAACCGTAACCGTCAATGCCGAGCGCTACCGCGCAATGTTGAACGATTGGTTTTTTCAAGAAATTGAAGCTAACGACTCGGACGATGTTTGGTTTCAACAGGACGGTGCAACGAGCCATACAGCACAAGCCACAATCGATGTTTTACGCCGCATTTTCGGAAATCGAATAATCAGCAGAAATGCTGATGTGAATTGGCCACCAAGAAGCTGCGATCTGACGCCATTGGATTATTATCTTTGGGGAGCGGTGAAAGATAAGTGTTACGCCAACAATCCAGAAACAATTCAAGACCTCAAGACCGAAATTCGAGCTGCAATTGGTGAAATAGAGCCCCAAACAATCGAAAATGTATTAAAAATTGGGTGGAACGAATAGGCTACTGCCAAGTCAGCCGTGGTGGTCATTTGGCCGAAATTATTTTTCATAAATAATGTCATGAACCAACCTTTTAAATAAATGTTCAACCATTGGAAAATATTGAGCAGTTTTTTTATAGCAAAATTAAATTCCAATTTTTAAATGGGCCACCCATTAGATCCATGTTGACATGGGGCAACCCATTACCATTTTGTTTAAACCGAAATTGTTCAAACAATTACAAGGAATTGTTATTTTTCAACCGGACAATTTTTTTATATTCTTTGTTGAAATAAAATTACAAGAAAAGCTGCTATTTATTAGGATAAAGTGACTTTCTGAAGATTCTCAATCACAATATTGTGATGACCGAGAACGGCAGACCTTCCAAGAAACCATGACTTGAGATTCTCCAACTCATTCAGATCTGGATGTCATGAAAAAAGGAAAATTGAAATAAATGAACAAGCGCTGAAAAAGATTACATAATGGCCGAATAATTAAATCTTTTCATTCAACCCATTTCTCTACATTAGGTATCTGATTTGCTATTGATAAACTTAGTAAAGTCACTGTTATAGAAACCTTCTTTATCTATGGTTAAGTCATCACTCAAACATAGATGTATTCATTTCTCTATGACCAAATTTTGTCAGTTTTGTCAATTGAATGCCTCACTTTTCAGGGGTGATTAATGAGACAGTTAGACAGCTAGTTTTTATATCTGTGCACTGTCAAATTTTGAATGGAAACGTCATTTTACTTTTTGGGACATGGCGACTGATTTACATCGCAAACGCTTGACATTTGTTGAAATTTTAAATCAAATTAACCTCAAATATGGAATAAATTTATTTTATTCCCCTGAAAAATTAACTAGACAAAAAGAGGGCGTATCGCTTCTCAGAAGTTCCCAATGGATTTCACCGATTAACTGGCTGTTAAATAAATATTCTTGTGATGCGAGTTCTGATCACGTAATGCTTTCAATTAATATGGTTTATCCATATTTTTCTCTAATACATTGAAATATGATTTTTTCACTAATAGATGGTCTCTTGCTCAAACATAAATGTTTTCAGTATTATTTTATAAAGATTTTACAAGCCTGATTTATGGTAAGTTGAGGCTCATTTAAGTATTTTATTAATTTCTGATATGATCATTTTGGCTAAGCAGGAAAAGGTTTGTAATATCCGTAGGAATGTTTTCTATTGGGCTTAGGAAGGAATGATATGGAAGGTCCGGTTCAGAGTAGTTACTTCAGGATGGCATGGGTGATTTGGGAGCTCTCTTTCTGTAATGATGAAAAAAAGTATTCTAATTCTAAAAAGTTTTAATTCAACATATAAAATAGATAATTTCAATATATATATATATATTCTTTTGAACTTTTGGCTCACAATATTTGGTTACAAAAACGCATTATATAAAATAAATAATCACTTTTCACACATTTTTATACAAAAATTCCGAATAACGCAATAAATAATTTATTCTAATCAGAAACTGACATTCGAATAGATTTGAGTGGCGCTACCTTTTCCCAGTTATAAAATTGTAGTAGTCTGAACGTTTTGCACATACGATCGCTTTTTGTGTAGTTTAGTACATACAGTAACTTAAAATATTAAACTCGCCCAAAGAATGGAATTAAATCGTGAACATTTTCGAGCGATTATTTTTTACAACTTTCGATGTGGATTAACTCAACAAAAGTGCATCGATGAACTTAATCCAATTGATGGCGATGAAACCCCACCAAGGAGCAGTGTTTATCGATGGTATGGTTTAGAATGGTCGATCAAGTGGAGGATAAAAATTAATGAGACTAAATCAGTGCAGATTTATTTCTCTTCCTGTAAGAAATAATGTCCTAGGATACAATTTAACAATATCCAGCTACCTGAATCCGCTTCGACAAAATACCTAGGCATGCATCTCGACAAATGACTCAACTGGAAAGCACATATAATAAAGAAAAGAAAACAAGTAGACTTAAAAGTGAAGGAGCTTTATTGGCTCATTTGTAAAAATGAAAATCATCACTGGAAAACAAACTCGTTATTTATAAAACCATCATTACACCCATTTGGACCTATGGAATTAAGCTCAGGGGATTTTTAAGTAAATCTAATACTGCAATAATAAAGAGAAAAACGACTAATTATGCCCATCGTCACGGCCCCAGGGTATGGTTACCATAACTATAAATATTGTATGAGCTAAGGAATTGGGAACACGGGTAAGGTCATGGAGTTCCAGCGGCTGCTCTGAAAAAATAAAGGAAAGTATCGCGTCGATAAAAAATATTCTCTTATGCCTTATAGCACATGATGGTAACGGTTGCTGCCTTAAGGCAACCGGCCCTTCAATGCCTTAGATCCAGGTAGCTAAGAAATCTTATACAACAATATAGGAATTATCCACAATCCCGAGACCCCTAAATAAAATATCATGTAATACGAGCATATAGACAAATAGATAGCAGTACGAGATTATAGAAATGAATAAACGAAGTGCTCTCATTACTTGATAAAACAGTAAAACATATAAATAATCATCAGTAAGGAAACATAGACATAAATAGCAGCAAGAGAAAATATGAATAATAATAAGATCATTTCTACAAAGGTTACAAGAAAACATTCAACGAAATAAACAAAGGATCTCTCATCACTTGATAGAATAGTAAGCAAAAGTAAATAATAATCAGAATAACTGTAAGGAACATGAGCACAAATTATACTAAGAACCATAAATAATCGACAGTAAGAAATACACATAATGGTAGCAAGAAAACAGAAGTAACTGAACAAAAGCTCTCTCACCACTCGATACAACATTATGGTGCTCACGCAAAGGGCTACATCCACTACTTTGTATCAAACGTACTAGTAACACTACTAATCGATGATCTCAGACGTTATCATACGTTCCTGTAGTTTAACCACAGATCCATGGTCCATGAAGGCCTTGGCAATTTATGTTGCAAAATAGAGTACAACGTATATAATTGCTTTGGTTACAATTACGCAATATTTGCGGTAAGCTGAAGGTAAAATCTTCTTTGTTATAGTTGCCATGCGAACTCCAAGATTTGTAGTCTGAAATTGATGAAACTAGGGAATATAATTCAGGTCCTAGGTAACAAGCAGTGTGATACAACTTGAAAAAAGCATTACATGCACAAAGAAAGCAGTGTTATCCAAATGAACAAAGCATTACATTCACAAAGAAATCAGAATCAATGACAAGGGCCCAAACATCACCTAATACACCATGAAACCTGATAAATATTTCATAATAACAGCATTAATTTACAAACATAACAGAAAAATACTAAATTCACTGAACCAATCAAGTTCCCAATGCTATTCATCAACAAAAGTTAATAAAATGGACAAACAACTAATAACATTTAAAATAGTCTGAATTATACTTGCAAAATAGAATCTAGAGTCACTCAACGTAAGATGGTTCCGTTTTCGAACTCACACAAAATCACTAACACTTTTTTGGGTCTCACTTCTTCTCTCTCAACTCAACTGATAATCGCCACGCACTTGCGCAGCTCGACGTTGTTACCAGACAGTGAGAGTCGCGCTCTTCTTCTTCTTTTTCCGATTCTAACCATGTAATTTATTTTCTCGGTTTGGTAACTGCCAGTGGCGTATCAGCAGAGGGTGGGATGAGACTACGATGTTTTGTATGGAAAAAAACCGAAGATGTTACACTATGATGAATTAAAACAAAATCTTTCTTAGAAAATAGAGAGTATACGGCCATACTGAGCTCTGACAGCGGATTCTTCATCAGGTAGTCGAACCCAATGGATTGAGATCATTTTTGTCTGGATATTCGATAATTATTGACATATATAATGAAACGATAACACGCTGCTCAACTAGAACAAGTTCGGAAAAACTAGAAGAACGGCGTGCTATTTCTTTGCACAAATGTATTATAATTTTGAAGACCGAGACTCAAATGGTTGGAAGTCAGTTAATTCATGACGTCGATCAAATACTCTCTACGATACATTTTACTTACAGGTATATT
Organism: Micraspis discolor; assembly: GCA_030674115.1. Taxonomy (NCBI): domain Eukaryota; kingdom Metazoa; phylum Arthropoda; class Insecta; order Coleoptera; family Coccinellidae; genus Micraspis; species Micraspis discolor. The sequence continues at coordinate 652,879 of JARTUT010000878.1, read as the reverse complement.
CCATGCATTCAACTTTATTTTGTGTTTTAAATTTCTATCGACAATAGAATTAACTTTGCTTTCAGAGTGCATGAAATTTGTTCAGTCATAGTGGGACGACGTTTATATCCATTCCTCACAGGCAAGTCAACAGATACGATGGAGAATAAAATTCCTTAGACCATTGGGGAATGTAGGTATTATGAAAATGAAATTCTCTAATCCTCTTTCTTTGAAAGAGGATTTCGTATGGGCATTCCTAGCTTCCACAATTACTCTTCAGGATTTGAGATTCCCTTCATAGAACGAAATATTGTCTTTTGGGTACGGAATTAATAAAACTTGAAAAAAACTGTTGGCAGTGTGGGAAAGTGGAAAATGATCATTGGTAAGAGAAGAAAAGTTGAAAAAGTTAGATATTGAAACTTCGATATTATATTAGTACTAGCCGACCCGTCAAACGTTGTTTTGCCATGTATGTTATTTCTAGGAAACATTTTTATAGGCAAATAAAAATAATTACCTACCATAAAGTATATTTGTAAAAATTCATGAGATTCGTTTGGCATTGGCAGCAATGAGCCCACTTTGTGATAAACTTGGTCTTTGATTTTAAACGTGGAATTAAATTGTTGACCGTTTGCTGCAACATTGCTGACTATTTCTGTTGCTCCAAACGATATCATTTGGAAACATGAATTGAATGTGCGAATTGACTTCAGGAACAGGCTAGAATCTGGATCAGTACCAATAAGTAAACCGTGCAATGGCTCAGGTGGTGTTTCAATCTCGGTTAATTGTACTTTTCCTGATGAGCGACACATCCCAAGTGGCTCATTTTCAAATTTAAGTGCATGATAATGCGGGCATTCCTTCTCCAAAGTACCAATAACCACTTTGGAATGAGCATAATATTCAACATCAGGCCCGTAGTGGAATGCAAGTCGAAGAAATGAATTTGACGTAAATGCTCGATGAACTTGTTGGCGTTGTTGATCAATTCCTCTATGTCTGTCGACTATGAGTCTGCGAGTTTGTCTTCGTTCTAGTTGTCTTTGTTGATTTTGGTCATCTCGTGCCTCTTGTGATCGTTGTCCACGTAACATTGCATTGTCTTCTTGAATTTGTTCGCTTGATCTTCGTGCTCTTAAATCTCGCACGGCTATGGAACTGCTCGTTCGACGACTCAAATTGGCCCCTAAGCGCTTTTTTGGCATTGCTGACTGTACGAGTAAAAAAAATTGTTTATATTTGATAAGCTTTATCAACTGTTAATAAATGATTTTATTAACATGACATTCATTGACATAGCATACATTGTGATGGCCGACAACTGTGTAGGGAGTGAGAAAGAAAAGAGACCGGCTTCGTTCTCATTCCTACTCCTTGCTGTTTACTGGGTCAGAAATGACACCTGTAGACATCTGGCGGGGATAACTAATTAAATGACGATTGATCAGTTTTCGACCGGAGAGGAAAACTGATTAAATTACTGAAATGGCTATTAAAAAATAAGGGTTGATCGTAGAAGGGTGAAAATTGAGGATTGTATGTATTTTTGTATGTTGTATCATAAAAAAATTGAAATTAAAAATTTTGTCTAAAAATAAAAAAAAAATTATGGGTAGACTACCACTAACATTTAGGGGGATGAAAAATAAATGTTGGCCGATTCTCATAGATACCGGATAAGCACAAAAATTTCATCAAAATCGGTCAAGCCGTTTCGGAGGAGTTCGATTACGCACCCCGTGACAGAAGAATATTATATATTAGATTGAGTAGACAATGTTCAATAAATTAGATTGATTATACACCTCTATTATTATATGCCCATTTTATCATAAATGAACGAGGGTTGGTGATGAAATCAGCATACAAAGAGTGCGACGTTCTTGCCTAAGTTTCATTTATGACATAATAAAATACGAAACAGTTCAATAAATTAGAGTGCTATCAATTGTTGAGCATGGATAAACGATGTAAGCCTGTAACGTTAGCCAAATATGATGACATAATATTTCATATAATATTCGAATAAATATTTGCTAGAATATGTCTTTGCAATTCCTATAACATCAGGTAGTCACTGTGCTCTAATGAGTATAGTGTCAACTCCATGAACTCCATAAATAATAAGAAGAAAATTTTAGCAATACTTCTAGATCTACAAAAGGCGTTCGACACGCTGGATCTCAGTATATTGTTGGGAAGGTTGAGTCAAAATGGACAGTACATTGAGCCAACCGCTCACGATAAAAACGGGCATACCGCAGGAGACAGTGTTGGGTCCGGTACTGTTCCTTATTTACGTGGACTGGTTGCTACGCGTTTCCGAGTAAGAGATGATCGCATACGCTGATGACTCTGTTGAAACATTTACGGGCGAAAGCTTGGAGGAAACCTATGAAAAGGCTACCACTGGTTTGAGAAAACTATCTAGCCTATTGTCTTGCTGCCTGTTGACCCCGACAAAACAAAATGTATCACTTTTTCCCTCTCAGTACCAGAACAACCGACCATTGAGAAGACAGAGTCGGTCAAATATCTGGGATCTATATCCATCAGCATTTGAGGAGATCTAAGCACGCTGAGATTCTCGTAGAAAGAATGAAACGTCTTCTACATTTTTTTATCATCTTAGATACAAGGTGTCCGGGGAATAACTGTACATACTCATACCAGAGATAGATAGGACTAGCTAAATACGAATTGACTAAAAAAAATTAATTTCTGGATTTCCCTAGAAAGCTACAGGGTGATATTCTAGCTTCATGGAAATACTAAGACCATCATAAAATCCAAACTTATTGACGGATATTATTGAAACTTGGGAAGTTATTGGCACATGCTAAAGTTGAGTCGGAAAGATATCAATTATTCTATTATTCCAGGGCCGGACTCATTAATATTCATTCAAAGTGTTCAGGGTAAAGAAACACTTTGTATTTCGAATTACAAATAACTGATTCGTTTTTTAGAAGGAAGCTTAATTTTGCTTCAATTTGTGATATCGTTCGAAAATTTTAATTCATTTTCCTGAACAGGACTTAGTCATTTTATGGAGGTCGAAAATAAATAAAAAAATTTTTTAAATAGTCACTGAAGGTGAGGAAGACTATAATAATTTGTTGACATACTGGGTGGCCACCCTGGACACGGATCTCATTGCGATGGAATTAATGAAGGTAAATTTCGAAAAAAAAAATGGCGATGTGTATAGGTTATACATAAGCATATTTCAAAATTATTCGTATGTATACCAGGTGTTCGACTACAAAGATATAAGTAGACCAAAGTCACACTTCTTCTAATGTAAAAACCTTTAACTGAATTAGTAAATCAAGTAGTATGAGCAGTGATTTTTCAATTTTTTAGTCTGCTTCTTTGAAGTTTACTTATTCAATATTAAATATTATGAAGTACTCTGAGAAAGAGGAGATGTGATTTTCAGTTTGGGAGAATGTTTCAAAATATTTCACTAGATTCAAAGATTCAATCACAAAAATGCACAGAAATAAAAATTCCTTCTAGATAAAACATGAATTCCTATAACATATTCTGTGATACATTTCAAACATTTTGACAACTGAAATTTAAGATTATTCGTTGCTTGTGTTTTGATTATTATAAAATAGTGAAATTATCAAAATGGCCAATTTCACAAATAGAGAATATGCTGATAGGAATGTGAAGGAAATAGTCGAGCTGCTGTGAGAGAGATTCGTCTGAGATATCCTACTCGCAGAATTCCCAATCACCAAACATTTTCTGCAGTATTCAGTTGTATAGCGCAATATGGTAGAGTGCCAGATAGGAAGTAGGATCGCCAAAGGAATCTGGAGAGAGGTGATGAAGTACTCTAATTAATTCAAGCACAACCTTCAACTAGTATAAGGAGAGTAAGTGCAAAATTACATTTGCCGAAGCATAAGGTGCACAGAATAATCAAAGAGGAAAATATGTACCCGTACCACATACAACAGGTACAACGATTAGAACCTGGCGATAATGTCTTAAGACTTAATTTTGCACATTGGATTGCAAATCACAGAGTCACTTTGTACAGAACAATATTCAGTGATTAGGCTCAATTCACCAGAGATGATGTGTTCAATACTCATAACTCTCACATTTGGGCCGAAAATAATCCACACAGTATAAGACTGAGAAAATCACAACAATAATTTTCGATGAATGTTTGGTGCGCTGTGATGAACAAACATTTGATCAGGCCTCATTTTTTTGACGGTCGCCTCACAAGTGCGATTTATCTAGAATTCTTGCAAAATATTTTACCCGGCATGCTACAAGGAATAAATATTAGAGGAATTTATTTCCAGCATGATGGAGCTGGCCCTCATTTTGGCTTGGAAGTTAGAAGTTACCTCGGCAATGCCTATCCAAATAGGTGGATAGGTCGAGGAGGACCTATTCCTTGGCCTCTTCGATCTCCAGATTTCAACCCGCTAGACCATTTTGTATGGGGAAAATTGAAGGATATGGTATATTCTAAAGAAATCCTGCCAAGAAAACAGCTGATGAACAGAATTACCAACTATTGCGATATTTTAAGAAATAATGGCGATATGATTCGCCAGGCCATTCAATTTGAACATTCGGCAAGAGAAATGTATACAAGCTAATGGTTTTCATTTCGAACCACTTCTAAGATAACGTTCAATCAGCAATCCATTCGTTCCTATTTTCATTTTTTTTTAGGTACTGTGCGGGTACAAAATTAAAAGTAATAATAATCACCCGCTTAATGAAGGGCAGCGGACTTCCTGAGTCGCTGGTTATACTATAACAGTAGATCCAAAAATTATCTTTGGTAGAAAAGATGTTTGCAAGGTGAATAAAAACAAGTTTGTAGTTATAATAGAATTATGTATTCACAGATAAAAATAGTTACACAATGTTCGGCACTTGAGTTTACACTCACAGAAAGAGTTTTTAGGTGTCTATAATAATCAAGGATTTGAAGTTCTCTGCTCAATCTTGGGCACTTCTGATAATATAAATGATAGAGAGATCTGACCTTATTTGTTGTTTGGAGTTCACCACAGCTCTGCTTCAATCGTCGAGGGTAGATTTCTCTGAATAAGGTGCAGGCGCTTTGGATAAAGCTTCTCAAACTTCCACTGATGAATTGTGCCTTGGCGATGTGTAATTGCGTCACAGGTTCACAATTCACAACCTTTTTCTTTTACGTAGAGAATTTCAACTGAGTAATTCACATACACATGAACTAGGGTAGCTAACTGACCCGAAAACAGATTGTTTTGTGAGATTTTAAGAGGAACTTGTAGTTCTTAGTGCCGTTATGGACTCGTGAAAAGTAAATTGATAAAAGAGAGTTTTCTTGAAGATACTGTGCACAAGAGCGTCTTGAGAGAGAATGAATTTACTTGTAGGAGTACTTACCACCTTGAGAGGTGTAGAGAGAATGAATTTACTTGATTAAAAGAGGTCGGACGTGTACAAAGTTCAGGTAGCTAAGTTAAGGGATTTCCAAAATTCCGTCCGACAGAAGGCATTCTTGAAAGTGACGGCCGCTACCCCAAATTCCGAGAACTGTCCTTTGTTGCGAGAATATCACAACAGGTACTCTTTACTGTATTTTAGTTTCTTTCATTTTTTATTATTTAGTAATGAAATGTGCTCAATAAAGCTCTGAACATTTTTGAAAATTTTCTACTATTACCTTCGCATTTTATATTCAAACATGTGATTTTCAGTTCTCTTCATGGTGAAATATTCAATTTAACGAACTTTATCCAAATTCAAAAATTCATAATTTTATAATTGTTGATGTGACAGCTTTGAGCAATACCACAAATTGAAGTATAATTTAGCTCCTTTCTTAAAAGCGAATAAATTATTTATAATTCGAAATACAAAGTGTTTTTTTTTACCCTGAACACTTTAAATGAATATTAATGAGTCCGGCTCTGGAATAATATAATAATTGATATCTTTCAGACTCGACCTCAGCATGTACCAATAACCTCCCAAGTTTCAATAATATCCGTCAATAAGTTTGGATTTTATTTATTTTATTTATTATCTTAGTATTTCCATGAAGCTGGAATATCACCTTGTAGCTTTCTAGGGAAATCCAGAAATTAATTTTTTATAGTCAATTCGTAATCAGCAAGTCCAACTCTATCTCTGGTATGAGTATGTACAGTTATTCCCCGGACACCCTGTATATCCTCCCAAAGTCGACATGTTGTGTATGTTCTCTAATTTTTTTTTCTCTTCCTTTACCATTGCGAAGCTTTGTATATTCATGGTGGATGAAAGGTTTCCTATTTTTCCAGAACATAGAACGTTGAAGAAGAAAGATGACAGTGTTGAACGAGTGGGTGGCTGGTAGTCGGGTTGGTGGTTGGGTGCAGCGATGCCGGGAGTCTCGCCGCCTCGTTCTGGCCATCGTCGCCATTGCCCTGCTACTCGATAATATGTTGCTCACTACAGTTGGTGAGTAAACCTCTCTTTTCAACTCTCATTAGAATATCCAGTTTCAATAAACTATTTCATTTAATTTATTCTCCGTTGAGTATTTACTTTATTTTCAGGTAATAATTTCAACATGCTCTGAGAAACTTACACTGTTATAGCGTGAATACGTGATCAGAAATATATTTCATTCTACCGGGTCGCCCACCATTGACGCGATGCTCATTTTGAGGGTGTAAATGAAGATATTTCAGAATTCTCTTTATGTGATGTGTGTTGGTTGCTCAGAAACATTGTTTTAAATTATTTTCTTACATACAATAAAAAGATATAGATCAAAGTTACACTTTTTTAATGGATCACCCTATATGTGACCTCAAAACTTGAATGGAAAGCTCAAATTACATAGAGTTTCTTCAGACTACTTTGCACATATAGTGTATTATCTACGAGAAAATCGCGACTGATTGAAAATATGAAGTCTTTTTAAATATCCTTCTTTTTCGATGCATAAACGAATTTTTGACGTTACACAATATATTAGGACTGATTTTTTCGTAAGCATCTTTTATTATCTCTTTATATCCTGAGGAGTTTATACAGGATTCTCATAAACGATGCTCTTGATATATCCCCATAAAAAATCCGGTGATGTTAAGTCTGGAAATCTCGCAGGCCAATTTTGTCGTCCCGCTCGACATATCCATCTATTCGTAAATTTTCTGTTTAAATATTGGCGGACATCATTTCTGAAGTGAGGTGGTGCGCCCTCTAACTAAAGTAACATTTTTCTCCATGTTTTCAGAGGGATATCATCCAACATCTCTGAAAATTTATTTTGAAGAAGAGATAGAAATTTGTTGCCATCCAAAAATCTTCGAAAAAATGTGAACCAACAAGTTATCTCTTCACTACTGATCCCGTGTTATGAAACGGGCACCCATCTGTAAACATAACAAAGTTTGGAAGATTCAAATCTTCGTAATATTTTTCGAGAACCCATAAGCAGAATTCTAGTCTTCAATTAGCACCATTGTTGGTTACAAGTTGGTGCTACTGAATGCGATGAAGGTAGTATTTGTACTTTCTCAATATCCTTTGAACACTTCATTGGCCAATTCCACAATCCCTACATATTTTCGTTGGTGGTATGTGTATTTTCAATCAATGAACCGATAACAGATTACTCATCTACTTCGTTTTCTGTGACGCAATTTATTATACTTTTTATCTCCATTATCGTGAAAATTTGCTTTCAAAAACATTCCTATCGATATGACACATTTTTCTAAATTTCAGAAAATTGCAATCAGTTAAAAATAAACCTTCAATTTGTTCAAACAGACAGATTCCAGAAACAATGAGGGGGAACAAATTGGGTCAAGTTCTGACACTTGAACTACTAACTGGTGACAGACCTGTATGTCAGTGATTTAACCTAATTAAATGTCGAGTGCCATTCGGAGAAATCAATTTAGAATATTCGGTTTTCATTTCAGGGTTTATTAAAAGGATTTAACTTGACATGTCCTTTGGAAAATATCGATTGGCTTGGAAATTGGAGAACTTGCTCCCCAAAAACTTATGCTATACCTTGATAGGCTTCAAAATTTGATTCATGAACAGTTTTAAAATTACATTTACTCAAATACTTTGACAGTGTCCTGATTCCAAACCCCACACGACACAGTCTGCCTGATAAGAAATCAATGCGATGCGACCATTTTAGAAAACCATCCAGATACACCCCCCAAAACCTGTACAGATTCCTCAATTTTTATATCACATTCCTCTAGATTCAAAACATTCTCCCTCAGTTTTTGAGATCTACTTGTGCTAATAAATATAACAGCTGATTTTTTACTTTCATCGACAACTTGTTTGTTTTGTGTGAACCAAAATTTCAACTGGCTTTACATTGAGCGTTCCTTTAATTTGATATCATTAAAATATTTGTATCATCAACATATGAAGTCAACAACCTTATATAATCACATATATGCAAAATAAAAATAATAAAGAGGATGGGGTCCAGGAAACTGCCCTTAGGTACCCCATACCTTCATTCAATTATATCAGACTTAACTTAACAGTTATATTATTCTTAAACTGCAACGCTTTCAAACGCCCTGTAAGGTAAGAAGCAATCCATCTTTGCGCATAGATGCTATGGGTACAAAATTAGGAGTAATAATAATCACCCTTAATGGAGAGAAGCGCATTTCCTAAGTCGCTGGTTATACTCTAAGAGTAGATCCAAAAATTATCTTTGGTAAAAAATGTCTGCGATGTGAATAAAACAAGTTCGTAGTTGTAACAATATTATGTATTCACAGATAAGAAGAATTAACAAGGTTCGGTACTTGAGAGTTTGTATTCACAGAGAAGAGTTTTTAAAATCTACAAAATCCAAGGATTTGAACTTCTTTGCTCAATCTTGGGCACTTCTGGTAAGACTTGACAATAGAAAGATCTAACCTTATTTTCCTGAATATGAAATTCACCACAGCTCTGCTTCAATCGTTGAAGGTACAAAATAAGGTGCAGGTACCTTGGATTAAACTTCCACTAATAAATTGTGGCTTGGCAATATGCAACTGCTTCACAGATTCACAAATCACAATTTTCTTGTTTCACTTGGGAGGATTGCAGCTGAATAACTCAGATTCACAATGTACTAGGGTATCTAACTGACCCAACTGGAGAAAATGTATAACAGAGAAATGATATTAACTACGAGGAACTTTTAGAGTTTACACGTTATTCGCTGCTGAAAACTAACTGGTAAAGTAGAACTCACCACGCTGGTGGTCAAACTAGCTGGGCTGAGAGAGGGTTCTTGAATAATTGAGAAAGGTCGGACGTATCGAAAGTACCTGCACAGCTTAGGGATTCCCAAAATTCCGTCCGATAGAAGGCATTTTTGATAAGTAACGGCCGCGGCCCTAATTTCCTAGAAGTGTCCTTTGCTGCCAGAATATCTCAACATATATAGCAAATGAAGTAGAGAGTCAGGTGAAGAAAGCAGCAAGAATATCAGGATGTTTGCGAGATGTAATATTGAAAAATAGGTATATTTTCACAGAGAGTAGAATAAAACGGAAATTCTGCGGCAGTTGGGAATACAGGACGTTCTTCGAACCAGGCGTTGCTATTCAAAAACCAGAAACAAGACGACTAGTTGGTAGGCCCCCAAATCGTTGGCATGACAGCTGGACATCAGGTTCACAAGAAGGCAGATGATAGACTTGACAGGATCTCGTCCTATTTCAAGAAGACTCCTTACTTTCCCTGCATTTGAGTATTTGCCGTCAAGATATTGGAAACGACGCATTCTCAAATCACTCTAAGACCTTTTATCGGCTGATTATTCAATTGGATTAGATGCACATGCCATACAAAAGAGTAACTGAACAGTTTGATTGATGAACAGGTGCAGAGTCTCTCGACTGTTTTCAAAGTAGTGCTTACGTGTTCAACCGAAGCACACAGTGCACTGAACTATCGCCAGACATTCTTCAGGTTGCGGAAGTTGTAGTAAGCGGTCGGCCGATGGCTTGCCGACCTATTTCTTGGAATTTCCTTATGCTCGTACGGCCTTTCAAGCTTATTGGCCAATACTAAATCATTTTCAAATGCATTGCTTCTTATATTGATCCTAAATCCATTCAAAACATCGGTATGTAGTGAATTTGCTTCACCGTCCATATCGTATACTTTCTTTGATATGGGGAAAGTCGTCCAATTATTAATTTTCATGATGAGATACTGACCGAGTGGCTATTCATCTGATCATTGGCAGTGAACTCTGCAAAGTTCTAGAGAGGGGATTGTATTCCACAGGGAAACCTCATTTTGAAAGGCGCAGATAAATTCCTGAGCGTAGTCACAATAGAAGAACAAACTTTGGTTTGCTGCTGAAAGTTCGGATACTTTGTATACATTCATTGAATAAGTTATTTCGTTATGCTCTCAAACCTCATGGAAACTTTCCATCATCAATGCAGCACCTCGAAGAAATCGTCGAATCCAAAATGCAGAAATTCTGTAGTGCAATTATTCACCTCATTCTGGAAGAGTTATTGTAACTGATATTTGCTGCGTTTGTAGCGTTAAATACGAGAAGATATAAAAGTGTTTCATTTACTTTAGGGCAGGGTGTCACATAATTCATAAAATGAACTGAAGAATGGATGAATTCTTGCTTTAAAGTTGTCTAAAATTATGATATATGCATTTTCCATAATTTGAATGAAAACGTCATTCCAAATCTTGAAACACAGGCATTATTTCCTATGACGATTACATTAGGGTGCACCATGCAAATTTATCATAAATGCATAAATTCTGCAAATATGAAAACTTCAGCTCATCTCCTTCAAAAGATGAAGAGTATATACAGGGTGTAACTAAATAAGTGTAAAATATTCGAGGAGGTGATTCCTCATCGAAAAAAATAGGATCCTTCATATAAAGAAACTTCATTGGAGCATCCCTTTTTAAGATACAGCCCCTCAAAGGGAGTATATAAAATTTTTATAACAATTTTTTTCACAAGCGCCATATGATTTCTACGTGTTGTGTGTTTTGTAATTGATAAATTAGTTTTGTTGTTTACTATTTAGTCGTTTAATGCAGGTACTAACTACAGAATAATAACAAACCCTGTTCGCATTTATGACGATGTACTTATCTCTGTAGTTAAATAATTTTTTGCTGCGAACTGGTTTATTTTGGGCAAAAAACTCATGGGACATTTTTTGTTTGGAATGAAACAGACTATCGGAAATAAATTTTTAAATGGTAAACAAATAATAAGACAAAAAGTAACATTAGAAATGAACTTTAGGGGTAGTATCTTTTTGCTAGTAGGAAACGTTAGGTTAATTTCAAAATTGTAGCTTTTTTGGTGCTTGAGAAAAAAATTGTTATACTAATTTTATGTATTCCCTTTGAGGGGCTGTATCTTAACAAGGGATGCTCTAATGAAGTTTCTCTATATGAAAGATCCTATTTTTTTTTTTCGATGAGGAATCACCTCCTTAAATATTATACACTTATTTAGTTACACCCTGTATTGTAACATTCGCCACCTTTTCTTTTTTCAAAGAACAACTGATATTATGAATAAAACTAACCACAATACAACAGATACAAATATTTGGCTATTTAATGTAAGCGTCTAGCAAGGGTAGGACTCTACGTTATGTTTACGTAATAATTCAGATTCGTGATATTTGAGATGAGTAAAAACTTGTTGGAAAACAAAGATGGTATATAAAAATGGTTAGATACAAACGATTAACTTTATATTCAGGGTCTGAAAAAATGGAGGGAAAAGAGCCTTAGGCATCAGAAAACCCCCGTACTATACATTAAAACAGAGATGCTACAAAAAATTTTTAATTGGAATCAACCTTATTAATAATAAGTAAATTAGACAAGATGGAGGTAATTCAAGGCTAATGAAGGCAAAAGCTAAGATATCTAAGCTTATGAGTGACATAGGTAAAATGTGACTGAAGATCCATCATAGGAGCAGGATGCCCTTGAGTAGCTTGTGTTACTCCAGAGTAACACGATCCACCTATCCTAGATAACAAGCGTAATGGTAGCTATTTTCATACATCATAATATTGAGATTACACAAAACAATCAATCATAGCAATAATGGTGACAACTTCAATAATATGGAATATGCAATAATCATAATGATAGCAACAACTAAAATAAAACATAATATCAAATAATCATAGTCATGGCAACATCTTCAATAAATAGTATAAGCGAGAATAATAGCTATTGGTTCCAGAGTATGCGGGCCATAACTAAAAATATTGTATGAACCAAGGCAAGAAGAATATGGGTAAGGCGATGGAGTTCCAGCGGCGGTCCTAGTGAAGGGAGAAAATCGCACAAAAGGTATATTCTCTCATGCCTAATAGAACATGAATGGAGCGGATCCTAACCGCCATTCATGGCCTTTGATCCAAGTATCTAAGTTGAAGAATATTTTTAATTTGGGATATAGATTTGTTCATTCATTGTTGTGGTTGTATCAATATCACATTGTTCCAGACCACGGAAAATGACTTCAAAATGAACGCATAAAAGCTTTTGACTTCACGTCCATGTTTTTGGCGCTCTTGTTCACCCGAACAGAGTGCCTATCATTTTGCCCAAATGTCTGTAATTTTGGAATATTGAGCCGAAAATGGTCTCAATCGATTGAGTTCGACTTCCTGATGAAGAATCCGTGGCGAAAGTTGAGTCTGTCCGGCCGGCCGGCCGTATCCTCTCTAACATCCAAAAGGGATGAGCTAGAGTTTTCATATTTTCAGAATAGGTTAATTGTCCAAATATCTCGGTCAAGTTCGTTATTGGACTAAATCCGTCGGATGGTTCAGTAGTTATGAGCATCTGAAATTTTCTTTCCTCAATAACTACTACAATATCCATCCGATCAAGTTGATACTTGAAATATTGTTGGAGAAGGCTGCAACAAAACGGCTCGCGAAATTTCGCAGAAATCGTCACGCTAGAAAATTTTTTAAAAATTCTCAAAAAAAAATTTTTTAATACTCACTATCTCATAAGATATTTTTCGGATTTCAATAAAAATTCGTGAATATATTGAGGTGATCGATATCTTACTTATCCTCAAATTTCATTGTCGTAGCTCTTTCCCATCTAAAGATATGATCTTTTTTTTTCATTTACTCAAGAGAAAAAGGAAATGGCATACGTCCCGATGATTTTCTTTGAACGATGGCCATCAGAGATCGATATTTGATTTACAAATGCCGGGCTCATTAATCAGTGTCAGTTGGCATAATATTAATCAAAATTTTTCATAACAGGAAATCATAAAAATAGAATTCAATCTCGGTGGCTGAAATAATATACGTTGTCAAAATTAAGAAAAGCCCTGACGTAAGTTTTTAGGGGAAGGGAATTATAGCTTCGAACAAAACTTGGGAAAAATTATGACTAGTTATTTTTAATTTGAGATATAGGTTTGTTCATTCATTAGGCGTCCATATTTGCATCACATTGTCCCATAGTACGGGAAAAGACTATTGTTTATCTGATCAGAGTGCTTATAGATTTGTTATGGTTTGAATATTTACTCGCAAGTAGCTCAACAAAAGCGCCAAAGCAATCTGACCACACGTCAGTGCTTTCCAAATTTTTATTTACGACTTTGTTCCTGTAATAGTGCTGTTATGCTGATATTCTTCTAGGTTTGTATATCCTTTTAATTTTGAATTAACAATTAAATATTAATTGTTTAAATTGAATGAACAAAACAAATCAATGGATCAGAAGCTCGGAAAAAGTTCAATATAATGCCGTTTCGAACTTCTAAACGTATCCCCGTTGCTGGCCCCAAAGAATAGCTGGAAGAAATCGAGAACGCCTGATTCGGGGACAAGCAAGTCCCCTGTGCAAATACAGGATCTTTGTGTTGGCTTAATTGCTTGCTGAAGGCATTGTACCGCCCTAGATTCAAGTTTTCTGCAGATGACACGAATTCAAAGCCTTGTTATCTCTTGGCGGGACGTATAAAGGATTCAACGAAAGACGTTTGGGGAGCACTCATTAATTGGTCGGCCTATATTGTCGCAGCTAAGTAGCCACATCTTGGGTCAAATATAGAATGACGAAGATCAAATGGGGTCCATTCTAACCGTCTTGGTGAATTTTCTTCATGAGTGAACCGTATTGTTATAGTTAAGTTGTGTGTTGAGGAAGATGAAACAAAGCAATGATTACTCTGGATATCTTGGATATTAGCCCAGTCATATTAGGGGTTTAACCATGGAATGAAAGACAATGACTTGTAAGTTTGTATAAATTTTTTTTCGTTCTATATGTTGTCACAAATATTCGTACGCGTTTTAAAATAATGAAGGTTGGTTTTTCATTTGATTGAATCAAGTAAACTAGTAAGGATATTTGTCCGGATCATCAAGACCCCCTAAATGTCACCCACATACAGCTATAATTCAAAAAGGTTCTGTCCGTTTTCAAACAAAGGATCCTATCTCTGAAAGTATCAGCATAAGAGTACATCTCAAATTTTATGTTTTGTACGAAATTGCCTGTAGTGGAAATGGCTTATGGAGACTGTCTTATGAAAAATCCAAATGTGCGAAAGGTACAAGGCCTTAGAAAACGATGAATATGGACGTTCGATATTTTTGCGTTTTATTTCTAATTTCCAGATACTTTTCCGCCAGAGAATAAGTTGATTTACGGATCATATCCAATGTTCCGTATAGTTAGAACTTTCCACTCCACATAATTCAATCGAATTGTAAAGCGTGTCCCATCTAGCGTTTCGAATTTGAACCAACGATAATTTGACATTGGAGACGTCAACTGTCATCGGAGAAGTGTCACATATTTAGTAATAAGTCTGACATTTAGGAAATGGATCGCTATTCGCTTGAGGAAAGTTGGAAAATATTAAGAAATTATTTCCAAAGTGGTGAATCGCCAACGCAAACTGTGCGAAATTTGAAAAAAATATTTGCCAAAAAAGATTTGCCATCGGAGGCATATGTGCGGAAATTTGAGAGTCGTGTGAGCGAAACTAGATCACTGTTTGATGAAACAACACGTGAACATCCATTTACAGCAAGATCAACCGAAAACATCTCTGCACCGATGCACCCACCATAGACTACCTATAGATAGGCAACTCTGGCATGAATTTTGCTCCCGATTTCGAGAACTCAACTTACAGCGCCATCTTTAGTAATTCCCTAGTTGATTACAGATTCCATTCGCATAACGTTCCGTCTCATGGAGCCCTGTAGTGCATTTTATATGAGTTATCATAGGATTCCACGCAAGCGCAGGTTGAATCCCATATTTTTATTGGATTTTGAAACAAATACATTTGAAATGACCATTATTTTAATCTGCTGAAGGTCACAATTTCAATAAAAAAATATCATTTGATCAGAAAATTGTGACAATTTGCAGCAGATTAAAAAAATTATGGTCATTTCAAATATATCTGCCGTTCAAATCGAAGAACATACTAATCTTTGGAGGATGAAAGTAAATAAACAAAAAATAAACTTAAATATATATATACAGGGTGATTCCGGAGGAGACCGTCAGATTTTAGGTGAAGTATACAGTAGTCAATATGATTTCGGAACAATCTTGGGTTTATGGTTCGGGGCCTTCATTGAGAGTCTACAGGGTGATTTGTCCGATTCGACCGATTTTTCTTTTATTCATAACTTTGGTATGGCTTCATCAATCTTGATGAAATTTTCAGTGTAGAACAATATGATTATCTTCTTTCAATAATTCCAACACTTTTTCAAAAATACAGAATGGGAATTATGATAAGTTCAGATTAAGTATGCAGGTTGAAAAAACACCCTGTACATTCCGTTTTCAGAAATTTTCTACTTGCTTCAGATTCTGCCATAAGTTTACATTACTGGAGCGTTTTTATTTTTTTTGCCACACGTCCATTTTTCCTAGAAAAAATTTTCAAAGATGAACAATATCGTTTTTTCGCTCCAAGGCATTGAGAATATTCTGAACTAGATGGTAAAGCTGTATTGTTCAATATTACAAAGCTCTTCCTGAGTCCTAAAATAAATTTTCCAAATTCGAAATGTATAAAATCATTTAATTCAAAAAATTTCTTTATACGTACGTGAACCAAAAAAATCTACATACTACTACTACACATACAGAATAAACTTTCGAAACATATGAAAGGCAAAATTATGGATTAACATAAAATTGAGTCATTATTCAGGTGATTTTCGGCACACTTCCGGTTTTCTATGATGCGAATATTCCTAAAAGATAGTAGTTTCGTTCAAAAATGTACTCACTTATGGCCTTATGGTATGTAAAATACTGAATCACGAATGTATGATAAATAGTTTTAATGAATTTGAGAATTCTCCATGAAAATTAAATCTCTATTTAAATCGAGTTCT
Source organism: Micraspis discolor (assembly GCA_030674115.1). Taxonomy (NCBI): domain Eukaryota; kingdom Metazoa; phylum Arthropoda; class Insecta; order Coleoptera; family Coccinellidae; genus Micraspis; species Micraspis discolor. The sequence continues at coordinate 636,455 of JARTUT010000878.1, read as the reverse complement.
TTAAGATCCATGGTTACCATCACAGTGAACCACAGAATGAGAATATTCAATAAATAATCTGTTACAAGAAGTGTATTTCAACATGCCTCAATTATTTACTCATGCGGAATATGCGGATATGATTTTTGTTTATGGTTTTTGTAACGGAAATGGAAATGAAGCCAAAATGGAATACCATAGACTTTTTCCCCACCGACGTCAACCAAATAAATGGACGAGTATTCCATTATTCTAAAGAACATGGGCAATATCCTAGTTAGGCAGAGCACATTGATAGGCCTAATCAAAATGAAATTTCGATTCAAATTGTTGAACGGGAGGAGGAGGAACCATCTATTAGTACTCGTCAAATTACTACCGAATCAGGAATTTCCCAGAGCAAAGTGAGCAAGACTTTGAAGACAGAACAATTCCACCCATACCACTACCAAAAGGTGCAAGAACTGTTGCCACAAGATCTGCCTCAACGATTACAATTTTGTCGCTGGGTTATTAGTCACCAACGAACTATTTTTCATATTCTATTCAGCGACGAGGCTATGTTCACTAAGAATGGAATTTTTAATATCCACAATTCCCACGAATGGGCAAGAGACAACCCGCATTTGAAGAAGAGTCATGATACAAAACACAGATTTTCTGCCAATATTTGGCTTGGAACAATAGACGGAAATTTAGTTGGCCCTCAGATTTTTGCGGAAAGATTAAATGGTGAAATTTACCTAGATTTTTTGGAAAATATTTTACTAAATCTATTGGAAAATGTACATGTCCGATCTATGTACTTTCAGCATGACGGAGCACAACCTCACTTTGCATTGAATGTGAGAAATCATCTGGATGTAAATTATCCGAACAGATGGATTGGTCGTGGAGGCCCTATTGCTTGGCCACAAAGATCGCCTGATTTGAACCCTTTAGACTATTTTGTGTGGATATATCTGAAAACAAGAGTTTATAAGGTTGAAATTACGAGTAGAGAATACCTAGTTGAAAGGATTTTCGAGGAATGTAATATCTTGAAGCAAAATCAATCCCTCATTAGAAGGTCAATTGGAAATTCAATAAAAAGGTCTCGAATATGTATTCAGAAAAGGGGATATCATTTCAAACATTCTATGTAAATTTTGTGTTAATCCTTAGTTTTGCCGTTCATGATATGTTTCGAATGTTTATTCTGTATAAGTTGTAGATTTTTTGGTTTAATTAGGTAGGTACAAAGATATTTTCTGGATTAAATGATTTTATACATCAGAATATGAGTGATTAAATATGAATTTCGAATTTGGAAGAACTACTTTAGGACTCAGGAAGAGCTTTGTAACATTGGACGACACCAGTTTACATTCTAGTTCACAATATCCTCACTGCCTTGGAGCGAAATAACGATATTGTTCATCCTTGAAAAATTTTTCTAGGAAAACTGGATGTGTGCCAAAAAAAAATAAAACGCTCCAGTAATGTAAACTTATGATAGAATCAGAAGCATGTAGAAAATTTTTGAAAACGGAATGTACATGGTGTTTTTTCAACCTGCAAACTCAATCTGAACTTATCATAATTCCCACCCTGTATTTTTGAAAAAATGTTGGAATTATTGAAAGAAGATAATCATATTGTTCTACACTGAAAATTTCATCAAGATTGATGAAGCCATACCAAAGTTATGAATAAAAGAATAATCGGTCGAATCGGACAAATCACCCTATAGACTCTCATTAACGGCCCCCAACCATAAACCAAACATTGTTTCGAAACTGCCTTGACTAGTGTATACTTCACCTAAAATCTGACGGTCTCCTCCGGAATCACCCTGTATAATCCAGTAAATAATCAATTCACAAAAATTTCAATATCGAGGGAAAGGATAAACGAACCAACAATAATTATGCAACAATTACTCATCAAATTATGAAAAATACATCAAAAGAATAAATTAGAATATTAGTGACAAATATATCAATTTAAGCATGAAATGCATTAGATTTATACTTTTATGACAGAAACAATTTCTTAAAGTCTATTTTCTTTTAGATACTTTTTCGGATGCCATCTTCATTATTGGATCATAAAATCTTATTGTTGTTTTTCCCGATAAAATATTATTAATAGTTCTGTCATTAAAGTACAGAATTAATTTCATGGCAAAATCAATAAACTTATTAACTGAAATTCCATGAATTTGGCGTTTCAACGGTAAATCTCACATATCCGTTGAAGTATTCTAGGAATCTTCTGATAAACGATTTTTATGAAACCCACTATTAGTGGAATACCCAAAACTATAATCAATGACCATGAGCAGTTCACTTATATATAAATACCTTGTTGCCTCAAAGTTTCTTCAGGAGTTCTGGAAGGTAGAAAAATCATCATTATGAGGGCGGCTTAAATAATCTGAAAAGTTATTGAAATTACAAAAATGATAATCATAGGGAGTAGAATGAATTACTTGGCAAATTAAGTGTTGGTAGAGCAAAACTTTTCAGCTTTCCATGTGGGTCTATACAATCCATATGAAAATGCTTTATGCAAATAACGCTTTTGGATGAATGAAAACATGGATTTCCGATTCTTTCCAACCAAACATTTCTAACACCCTCAACTTGTGTATGAAAAACTTAGAAAGAAAACAGTGTTAGAAACTGTCCCAAATTTTTACTAATCAGAAATTACTACACGAATATGAAATTGCTACAGAAAATATTAATTCACAGTACATTTTTAGTGAGTTATAAGTTAATCCAAAACCACTATTTATATGAATGCAACACATACCTTTTGACATTACCATCACTGTATTAATTGGGAACACAGCAAGAATAAACCATTTTAATTAAATTAAATTGAATAAGTTGAAAATGAATACATCTCTAGCTGAATAACACTACTTTTTGAATAAAAAAATAAGTAGTCCATGTATGGAATAAACCTAAAACACGACATAGGAGAAAAAAATAGATAACATGAAAGTTCATGCTCGTCAAAGAATAGTTTCTTATTCGTCATAAAGTCCATCAAGACCGAGATCCGACAAAATCCGTTTTTACCGATCACTAGGTACTGAGAATTCCTAATTTACCGATCCGAGCTTTGGAAATAACTAAAGATGTCTCTGCCGTTCGTTGAAGAAAAAAGTGACCACTTTTGTAGTAGGCCAGTTCCCAGTGGACTGATCGAATGGGGTACTGCCAATTGCGCCGTGGTGGACATTAGACCGAAATAATTATTCACAAATAATGTCATGAATTATGCTTTCAAATAAATGTTTGATAATTGAAATTTATTGGGCCGTTCTTTTTTATAGCCTTTTTAAATTCGAAATTTTCCGTGGAACGCCCTTAATGAGAGAAAATTGACGTAGGTTACTTTTTGATTGCACTCCACTGATTCAGTTTTACGATGGCATTGCAAGAAATTATTTTTTTAAGTCACTTCAGAACTATCCTATCATAACAAAAGAATTTCATGTTATGCAGTAAAAACCATATCACCCTTTGAATTATTCTTCTGAAGATAACCCTCCTCATTCAGTAGTCATTATATTTTCCTGAAGAGTATACGACAAGGCATTACGTTGAAAGGGAATAAAATTCTATAATTTTATGTCACTTTATATTTCTTTGAAAAGCTAGGCCTTTTGTGTCCTAGGGCCACTTTGAAAGCGCTTTTCACACGGTTGAATGCCTTTCAACTTCGTTTTGACCTCTTTATTTCGGCGGACACTTTTATTTTCCGTAATTGCCTCCGAGTTCTTTCGAAATTACTCTCTTGGCGCAAGATTTTTGCACTCTGCGAATCTGAAAACGTTTCCGAAAGTGAATAATGTTTCGGGTTCCGTCAATTATTGTTATTTTGTTACGACTAGATGCTTCGGTCATGATAGATGGAGTATGTTGCCAAGTTTTATTCACGTAAGGTAATTTTCACGCGATATAACGAGTTTTTTTTTGTTACCTCTTTTTAAATGTTTTGAAACATCGTCTATACACTTCTCATAATAATAATAATAATAGTTCTTTATTTCCAATTCCTTTCTTAAAACAACAATAGGTTGAATGGAGACGAAGTGATATAGTGTCAAAGCAATATATATATGTTAGGCCCGAAGACCGAAAACGCTCAGTGGCCGGAAAAAACGTCCACATCGCGTTCTGGCTGTCTTCGAATGCACAGAACGCGTTTTGGTTGTTTTTAAACGCTCGCAACGCGTTCTGGTAATTCTTAAACAGCCGGAATGCGTTTGTCTAACGGCAATTGGTTCAAATGTAAGACCCTGTAGTTTTTTACATTTTTAGAATAATAAAAATAAGTTGTTTCCGAACATGTTTGGTACTTGTGGTCTAGCATTTCTTTATGAGCACTGAGCACATACAAAACTATTGTATATTTGTCGACCTTGTACCTATTGGAATCAACATGTCATACATTTTTGGAATCAGCTCAGCTAGAGTAATCTGGAAATGGAGACGAAATAATTCAATTTAAAAAAAATGACGGTGATGTCATTACTCGAAAATAATTCACTCTGTATTATTAGATTATTATTTTAAAATAAGGTAAATTAAAATAAAAATCGATGTGTTTCATGGTCTGATTAGCTAAAAATGAATTTGTTCCATACTTTACGGATACAATTTAAATGTACTATGTAATTCGAAATGTCATTCAAACAGTTCTTGTAAAAATAAGTAACGTACCTATTTAAAGTACACAAAAGTTCGGAAAAACCCGTCGTTCGTATTTAATTGTAGTTTTCAATAATTGAATTGTTTCTAATAAAGTAATTAAAAGAGTTATAAATTCAAGTTTGTTTTCGTCTCCACAATAAGTTGCATTTGTAGAAAATAAATTGAAATTCATTTGTTCAATAAAGAACTTTTCGCTCTTTCATTCATGCATTTATATATTTTATGCTCGACAATATAAGTTTATTAGTGTAACTTTCTTCCTAGAACTGAAAAACAATTATAAGAAATTTAATATTGTTGAAATGATTCGGCAAGAAAAACCGAACCCATCTTTGGTATCCAATTGTAGTTGTCAATAATTGAATTGTATTTCAATTTTGTTTTATGAGGGACAATATGAATTTTATCCTACGCAGGTATAAAGCGGCAAATAATACAAGTCGAACATTAAGAACGCGTTGTGAGTGTTGAACAATTGACAAAACGCGTTCCGGCTGTTTAACAATTACCAGAACGCGTTGCGAGCGTCTAAAAACAGCCAAAACGCTTTCTGTGCGTCCGAAGGCAGCCAGAACGCGATGTGGTCGTTTTTTCCGGCCACTGAGCGTTTTCGGTCTTCGGGCCTAACATATACATATGATAAGTGTAAACATAGTTATAGCAGAAATTCTTCTGAATGTGTAATGCTCCTATTCTAAGAGAAATTTATATAATCTTCTCTATACAATTTTTTCATCTATTATAGTTTTAATTGCTTTTGGTAGGGCGTTATATAATTAAAGTCATCTATATTCAGCTTGTTATGAAATTTCTTTTCATTTACATATTTTTTAAATAATGTAGTATTGCTCATAACGAAACCAATGCATCCTTGTACGTATATTGCATAAATGGCAGAATTCCCTCCTTCTTGATTTGTTTCTGCAAGATTGGTCATATTTCAAGTAATGCACAATTCTAAGCATCTGCTTCTGAACCACGAACATCATTCATATCATATTCCCATTGAATATGATACCAAACCTAAGTTTAGATGTTACAGATGCATGATACACTGTTTTCTGGTAAGGTTGGCCGATATATAATGATAAAAATACTGAACCCGACACTGTACTTGTAAAAATATGAAACGTTTTCCATACACTGTGGTTCTTCACCGTACGGTTTCAATTGCACACTCTAAAAATCAAGACTAGCCTGATTTAGGCCAAGCGGATTGCGCATTTCTAATTTGGAACGGCGGAACGCCACATACACACCATTTTAACTCTACCCCATACTACATGCATTCCTAGTGAGTGGCCACCTTTGCAGTAATAGCTGCAAACTTCGAATTCACCATGTCTTCAAAGTTCGAACAATGTCTTCCGTATCCCTATAGCAGCAATGAATTTAAAACCTTCAGAGCACCTGCCATAAGATGTTATTGATAGTTGGCTCTAAATCCCTTCGATATATTTCCTAGGGTTTGTCACTTTATATTCCAGAATTAGATACTTTCGGAAGCACATCCATTGCAAATGCCTTTTTACCCGGATGATATAGGTTGGTGGTTTCGATTTACACATCGTTTCCTTTATTTCTTATCAGAGTAATGGTTTCACTTAGTTCAAGTTAACCAATTCCCTCATCCATTTTTAAAAAGCTCTTCCTGCCGAGTAGTCCTATATATTTTCAGTAATTGAATGTATCTCTTGATTTCCACAAAGTCGTTTCCTGGTCGAAATCAATACAGAGGGGTGATTCCGACGCTTTAGTTGTCAGTAAAATGTATGAGTATGGAAATTCTTCGGACAGAGGGGATGGATATTTATTTAGTTGGAGTTGGATGTAATTTCTATCCTCGTCTCTCAACACATTATTATAAGGTACGAGGGTTATTTATATTTTGAATACAGTAATCTCAATTTTTTCCTCTTGCACAACTTTTGTTTGTTCCTAATGATTACTTGCTGCAAGATCAGTTTTTGTTTTAAGTGTATGATTGCAATAAGTGAAATAATTATTTGTATATATATATATATATATTATTCTTTTGAATTTTTGGCTGACAATATTTAATTAGCAAACAATAAAGCATATAGATCAGGGGTTAGTGACGAGGTGTCATACAATTCGGCGTATGACATAAAAGCCTAGGGAAAAAACCCCAGTAAAAAAAACTCTGGCTCCCCGTCTAAGTGTGAAAATACAAAAATAAGCTGAAATATATTTCAGGGACTTCGTTCTTTAAGGGTGATCTTCTATTGATGGAGACAGAGACTTCTTCAAGGTGCTCACATTGAATCTGGAAATAAAAAGACAAAAGCAGAAAAAAGAACTGAATAACAAAAATACGTATCATATTCGTTTGAAATTTATAACCCATTCCAAGAAAGAGTTGGAAACATCATGAATAGCTCTAAAACCATCTTGAAATTTATATATGGGACAACTATTGATGAGATGAGGTATTGTTTCTTCTGCTTCTCCACATTCACAACTTGCACTAGGAACTGAGTTCCATTTAAATAGCATGCTATTGGTACGACCATGACCTGTTCTCAAACGATTAAGAACTGTCCAAATTTCCCTTGGAAGATCAAAGCCAGGAACTTTTTCAGAAGGATCAGAAACGAGATACTTATTGAACATTTCGTAAGAGTTCCACTCAGTCTTCCATAATTCTTTATCACTTATGTTCATATTGAAGAACGTATTATGCCATAATGGTTTACGTGACTTCAATCTGGGAATTCTATTTTGTGGAAAATATGAAATAATTGGGAATAAATTGGGAAAAGAATGATATTTGTTCCAAGAATTCAGAGCTGCAGTCTGTCTGCGAATATGGGGAGGGACAATATTAGACAATACTGGTAACCAATGAACCGGTGTAGATCTTATGGTGCCAGTAATTATTCTCATGGATGTATTCAATTGTGCATCAATTTTTTTGTGTATGTGCACTATTAAACCAAACAGAGCAACAATACTCAGCTGCAGAAAAGACTAGGGCTAGAGATGCTGTGCGAACAGTGGAAGCATCAGCACCCCAAGACGATCCAGCTAATTTCTGAACAATATTATTCCTAGTTTTCAGTTTTAGGCTCAGATCATTTAAATGAGCCTTGTAATTGAGAGATGAATCTAATTTAACTCCTAAGTATTTTGGATAGAAATTATGTTCGATAGGAGAATCATTGAAAGTTACAGCTAATTTTCTATATTTTTCATGGTTATTCAGATGGAAACAAGATACCTCTGTTTTGCTGGGATTAGGACATAATCGCCACTGAATAAAATAATTCTTTAAAATTTCCAAATCAGATGACAGTATGTTTTCCAGAGTATGGAAATCCGAATGTTGGTAAGCAATAGCAATGTCGTCAGCATAAACAAATTTTTGAGATGATGTAGTGGGCAAATCACTTAGATATAAATTGAAAAGTAAAGGAGCTAAAACTGATCCTTGAGGAAGGCCGTTTGACAATGTTTTGAAGTTGCTACTCTTATTGTCAATAAAAACACGAAACCTTCTATCAGTTAACATATTTTCTAATAATCGTACCATTTTCCCACACTTCAGATGGGTATAGAGTTTGAAAATTAATCCATCTTTCCACACAGTGTCATAAGCTGAAGATAAATCGATGAAAGCAGCTCCTGTTTTCAATCTATCATTGAAGCCTGATTCTATGAAAGTTGTAAGGCTGAGTACCTGATCCGAACAATTTCTGTTTTTCCTAAAGCCTCCCTGGAAATTTTGTAGAGCATTTTCTATAGAAGATTCAATTCTAAAAAGAATTAGCCTTTCTAATATCTTGAAAGGAACACTCAATAAAGTGATAGGTCGATAACTACTAGGATCACAAGGATTTTTTCCTCGTTTCAAAATCCCTATTACTTTAGCCTTACGAAATTCGGAAGGAAAGTTTCCCGAATACAGAATATTGTTATAGAAAGACAATAACCAAGACAAGGCCTTTTTTCCTAAATGTTTGATGAATTCTGGATAAATTCCGTCAAAACCTGCTGCCTTTCGAGATTTGGTAGATTTGATTGCAGCCCTCAATTCATAATTATTTGTATTTTAGCATGAGGAAGGGGAAAAATATACACTGAAACCTTGCCATAGAGGTTTATCATTGTACAGTTCCTTCAACCGAAATTAACTCCATTCTCATTACATAAGTGATAATGTAGGTATTTTGACACGGGAACGGGTAACATATAACTGGCCATCTGAAAAACTTGGATTTCTTAGCGACTGTCCTTGAGATATACACCTATTTATCGGCGAATGCTAGCCGCACTGGAAATTGCAACCGCTCCAAGTCAAAGGCCATGTTGTTCTAAATCATAGAATACGTGGAATCAAAACATTTGGCTTCGATGGCGCGACTACATTTTGGGATCGAATGTTTGCCGAAATCAATTATATTAAAAACGTTTTCTTAGTTCGACCTGGAGCATCAAAGATAAAAATCCACCAGTTCCATCCTTCACTATTTTCATTAGTGCTTCGTAGGCATACTTTGCTGCTCATTCGAAAGGAGATTGTGTCTTGGAACAATTTCTTTTAATGCCTCTTGATTGAATGAGGCGAGCATTGGGCGATTTGCCGATGTCCTTCCTAATTGTATAATCCTTTGTTGAGTTGTATCTTCAATTGAAATTAATGCTTAGTTTCACATTTCTTCGATCATGTGATCTTTATTTTTGTTACATAAATCAATCGGTTTCGATGGAAAACATGTAGAGGAAATTACGAAAAAAAATGTTCGTATTTGTTAAGCATTTGACAAAACCACAGCATCTTCAAGAGTGTGCACTCAATTTCTGTCATTCCCTAAATATCCCAAACGTAAACATTGACAGGCTTCTCCGCCTGTGCCGCACAGTACACCATGTATTGACTCGTTAGGAGACTGAAGAAAAATTTGATTTTTTTTGTTATTTCAACTACAATTCATTACTTTCGGTTGACCCTTTGTATATGCACAAGGTTCAGTTGATTTATAACGCATAATTTATGAGTAATGATATTTTGCTCGCTTTAGTTCATTAAACTAGTAGAAGAGCGTGCTATTGTTTATGTATTGTCTATAATTTCCGTATACCAAGCCAAAAATGGCATCAATGGTTGGGTTCGACTTGCTCCCTTTCAAAATTCAAAATATGGTCCTAATATGTCGATTGAGTTCGTAATTAGACAAAATCCGCCGAATAGTTCAGCAGTTATGAGCATTTGAAATTTTGTTCCTCAATTGTTCATAGAATATCCATCGGATTAATTTGTATCTGAATATTTTTGAATGTGATTTGGACAAATAGGCTTGCGAAATATCGTGGAAAACGTCAGTAGATGGGCTCATGAATTCAGGATGACTTCTAGATTCAACAAATACACCTCAAAGATATTCAAGAAAAACAAACTTATAAATATCACTCGTTGAGACGACAACTACAAAGTAAAATGTAGCTATCTCATTAAGCCACGCTTCAGTGCGTCCCATTTCACGTCCAAAGGACGTGATTATGTTATAGAATATAGATTTCACTTTGATATGTCATACAAGCTATATCAGGGTGGATTGAACTTCGGCTCGTGAACAGGCAAGGGGAAGAAAATCAATTAATTTTGAAAATTAATGGCTTCATTGGAAAAATGAGAAGGTACAATATAACTTGATTGAATCATTAAGGAAGTAGTGTACTCATCATTACATTGTTATTAATATTGTAGAATTATCAATTATTTTGTTTATAATCTGTGTCCGTTAAGAACGGAAAAAATCATTTTTGGCTAAACAGACCATTTTGAGAAATTATCCTGAAACAAGACGATTTTTATTTTAATTTACAGTATTCTAAAATAATAATCTAATATACAGGGTGATTTACGCAGCCAGGGCTTTTTTTAAAATTGTTTATCAATACTCTTATATTTCTGGCATTATTACTTTTTAATTCAGCCACCTCCAAGAAAATTCCTGATCGTGCCAATTCCAGCGAATGGAAGAATATCCTATTGAAAAGAAAAAGAAATATTTTTTTCATCATTACAAGTTCATTATCATTTTAAAAATGAAATACTATAATGAAAATTGATATATGAAATCATATAATTAAATAAAATACATTTTGTTGAATGAACCTCATCGATTTGAATTTATTATAGTATTTTCATGACAATATATAAAATACACGAGTTTACTTTTTTTTCAGTTCCGATAATACCGGAATTTCTGTACAACATCAACCATCCAGACGCGCCTTTAGACGGGCCTGTTAGGACAACAACAACAACTAAAAATCCATGTGAAGAGTTGTTAAGGAGTCATCACCTTGAATATCTACTCGACCCTTCAACGGATTCTGACATAGGTTTAGGTAATATATAAATAAAAGTGTTATTTGTCAGAAACGTTCTACGCTGCTCAACAATTGATAGGGATCACTTACTTTTTCTAAATTTATTTCTGAAATATTCGCTCCAATATTATCAATTTAGTCAGCTATCAGAGTATTTTCAGTTGATAATATGGCTCACTTGAGAAAAGAATGAAAAAATGGAAAGTTGGAGAGAAAAAAAGACTATTAGGAACACTCAAAATTCTGTGTTTGAACAACATAAAAATTTTATGGTGAAACCACAAGAAGGCTGAAGTTTCAGTTAAGCTAGTACCTAGTTGGTCCCCACGAGCACGTCTCAAACATTCTACCCTACGAGGGATACTTTCAATCAAAGGATTTATAAAATTTTGGGGCAAATTCGTCCAAATATACCGTAAGGCGTTAGAAAGGTCCTCCAGGTTATTGATCGGTTGTTCTAAGGTTGAAAATTGTCTGGACATCTCAGACCAGACATGTTCGATGCATGTTCGAGATGGCCAGTCCATCCTTTCAATAGCATGAGTTTCTGAAGCTTCATTAACCAGACCACTACGGTGTGGACGGGCATTATCGTCAATTAAAATGAAATTCTCGCCCAAGGCAGCCACAAACGGAACAATTATGGGTTCAATAATCATATAGTGATATTTCTGGCTGGTCATTGTGGTGTTCTGCAGAACAACCAACTCTGTGCGTTGGTTCCTACAAATGCCTCCCCATACACATATAGAACCTCCGCTTAAAGCTTTTGTGGGTACCATAAATTGTTCTGCATACCTTCGACCTCTTTCCCTCCAAGCAAGAATACGCCCATCGGAGTTGACCAAACGAAATCATCGGCTCCAATCTTCAGCTGTCCAATTGCGATGCTCCTCAGCCAATTGCCGTCGATGAAGCCGGTGTTCCCTATTCTAACGGGTATGTTGTACCCTCCTACGTGCTCTCAAACCACGAACATGTAGTCGTCGTCTTACAGTCTGGTTCGAAATTAGAATTCCTGTTGCAACTCTCAGTGATCTATTGAGCCGCGACGCCGGGTAAGTGGGATTTCTCCTAGCATTGAGGATCAAAAGACGATCTTGGGCAGCTGTTGTACTGCGCTGCCGACCTCCTCCATGAACATAAGCTACTGAGTCGTTTTGGATGAACCTATTCCAAGCCCGACTCACGACACTTTGCGAAACATTCAACCGCCGGGACACTTCTCGCTGGGACAAACCTTCCTGTATCCACCGTATGATTTGGTCCAGTTGCACAGGAGCCAAACGTCTTCTCGGCATGACTGATAAACTGATATTGTTCTCATTTCTTCAATTATTGTCATCTTATGTGTTTGAACGAGAGAAAAAGCAGATTTAATAACAAATACCACATTGCTTTTCACTCCACCTGTAACAGCCTACAGATAATAATCGATTTTGTGAACAAGAGCCGATGAAGTGAGAAAAAATTTGATATAATCAACTCAAAACATCTTAATTTTTCCTTAGAGAACATATAATGTACAGATATTCACGAGATAAAAAAATACAAATGAAGAGAAGTTCCTAAGTGATCCCTAGCAATTGTTGATCAGTGTTTATGTTCATATGTTAAATACAGACATGATGAGTCTCCAACTAAAACCAAATTTTAATTAGATTGTTGAAATCAAAGATCATATCATTTTTAATAGCATAATTGTTTTTCATAGTGGCCCTCCCTACGGAGATACTACCCCTAATGGACGGCACTGGTAATCAATTTTTCTTGAATAACTTTTAAACTGCTTAATATAATTTAATGAACATTTTATAAGATAAACAGTACTAAGGACATGATTGCATTCTTTCAAATCTAGTAATTTTATCGGATTATCCTAAACTAAAGTGTTTCTCTTCCTCGAATGTCTATCGTACCACACTTCACTGCAGACAAAAAAAACTCAGCCCCTGATAAACTAAACAAGCTAATTATTTTTCAAAGGCAGTATTTTGAGAGGTCCTTACTACTGCTTATTATATTAAATTTTCATTAGATTATATTAAGTAGTTTAAAAGTCATTCAAGAAAAATTGATTACCAGTGGCGTCCTTTAGGAGGCCGTAACTCCGTAGGGTGGGCCACTAGGAAAAAAATTCATAGTATTTTCTCATCTTAATTTTTAATGTTGAATCTGAATCCGAGAGATCTCCCACATTTTCCCGGAAACCCTGTACATGTGAAAATCATAATTTTCAATGAAACGAATTGTTTTTGAAGTGCTAAGATTTTTTATTGAACTATATGCTCAACTCATTGTGAAAGAACTCTAGTTGGACAAGTAGAATTTCATTTATTTAAATAATTATACAGGGAGTAACTAAATAAGTGTAAAATATTTAAGGAGGTGATTCCTCATCGAAAAAAAAGATAGGATCTTTCATATGAAGAAACTTCATTGGAGCATCCCTTGTTAAGATACAGCCCCTCAAAGGGAGTACATAAAATTTGTATAACAATTTTTTTCACAAGCACCAAAAAAGTTACAATATTGAAAATAACCTGACGTTTCCTACTAGCAAAAAGACACTTATACAGTTATTTATTTGGTTTACTAACTACAGAATAATAAAAAATCCACTTCGCATTTATGATGATGTACCTATCTCCCTTTTTGCTGCGAACTGGTTTATTTTGGGCAAAAAACTCATGGGACATTTTGTTTAGAATGAAACAGGCTATCGGAAATAAATTTTTAAATGGTAAATAAATAATAAGACAAAAAGTTACATTGGAAATAAACTTTAGGGGTTGCGTTTCCCACCCTTACAACCATTGGGTAAACCAAATGAATAACTGGATAAGTGTCTTTTTGCTAGTAGATAACGTTAGGTTAATTTTAATATTGTAACTTTTTTGGTGATTGTGAAAAACATTGTTATACAAATTTTATGTACTCCCTTTGACGAGCTGTATCATAACAAAAGATGCTCCAATGAAGTTTCTTTATATGAAAGATCCTATCTTTTTTTCGATGAGGAATCACCTCCTTAAATTTTTACACTTATTTAGTTACACCCTGTATATTATCGCCTATAGGTATTTAATTTTATTTTCAATTTGTTCACAGACAATATGACTACTGTTGATCCAATAAAAATTTCTCGTGAAGAGAGACATCACGATTTAGTACAAGAAACCAGCCAGGTGGGGATAATGTTTGCCTCGAAGGCATTTGTGCAGTTGTTGGCCAACCCATTTGTTGGACCTTTAACCCACAAGTGAGTAAAAAAAAGTTTTTATCTATCAATAGATATTTTATCCAAATAATGAATTCTCTTTTATTGAGGATCTGAAAGTTTGTACTAAGGAGGGGAAAATCCCCTGAAGATGAATACATCAATATATTATGAGTGAAAGACTGGGTGTCTCATTCAAACCTGTACCAATCTTGATTGCTCGTTAGCCCCGGATTGATAATTACCCGTATTCGACAACAGAAGAAACTGTAGATGAAATATCCATATTCCATCTTTTAGTGCCATAGAGTAATTTTGATTTGTCGACATTCCATAGTAAACAAGTGTTATTTCGAAAAATGGACAAGGAGCAATATCGTTCAGTGATTCGATTCATTTGGAAGGGAAGGTGTGCGAGGAAATCAAAGAACGGTTGGTAGCTGTTTACGGAGACAACTATCAGATATTGGTCCAATTCAAACGGCACCGAACATCAGTGTTCAACTAGAACTGCCCAGGACGTCCGAATGAGGTGACTACAGATGATATGGTTGATAAAATCCATGATATGGTGTTGCCTCATCGCCAACTGAAGATTAGAGACTGCTGAGATGCTAAAAATTTCATACGAATGTGTGCACAATATTATACATCAATATTTGGAGATGAAGAAGTTATCGGCAAGATTGGTTGATAGTAAAATCATGTGACAACTTCGAAGGACTGTCTGCACCTATTTAAGACCAATCCAAATCAGTTTCTACGGTGACTCGTAACCGTTGACGAAACCTGGACCCACCACTATGCATCAGAAACCAACGAACAGCCGAAGCAGTGGACTTCTCCAAACTAACGCGCTCCGAAGAAGGGGAATGCGTTGGTATCGACCGGAAAGGTTATGGCCACTGTTTTTTGGGATTCCCAATGAGTAATCTTCATTAACTTCTTGAAAATGGGAGAGAAAATAACAGGGCAATAGTACAGAGAATTACTGAATCCATTTGACGCCGTATTCGAAGAAAAACACACCGAACAAAGTTGCTCCTCCACCGGTTCATTCATCGTATGCCGCCACTGCAAAATTTGTCGAATTGGGCTACAAATTTCTATCTTATCCACCGTATCCATCCAATCTGAGATCGTGTGATTTTTTTTGTTTCCAAACATGAAAAAATAAATCGGCGGAATGCGGTTCACGCGAACCTAAAAGATCATCATTGAAACGGTGGTCTATTTTGCCCAGTTCGAGAATAATATTTTTTGGAAGAAATGCAAAAGTTGGCATACCGCTGGACTGAGTTTTCGAGCTAAATGGAGAAAATATGTTGAGAATATAAAGAAATAAGTATGAAAAATTTCGACTTTTATTTCCAAACACGGGTACTTATCAATCCATCCTCGTATATGTACCCTTAGACAATAATATTGATGTGACGGCATTATATTTGGTCATATTGATGAAAAAATTCATTAAACATTTTCCTTGTATTTCAGAATTGGCTACAGCATTCCCATGTTTGCTGGTTTCATCATTATGTTTCTGTCCACAATAAGTGAGTATTTTAATTAATAGCAAATGCGAATATTACATAATTCTTTATATACAAGAAATTTTCAATGAATTAAAGCATATTTCGGTAACAAAATGGGAATATTAGCTTAGACCGATAAAAAACTTTTGAAAAATATGGAAAAGCAATAAGGTGAAGTGAAAAGATTTTATGTTTTTATCCAGAAGTCTTTTTACCGAATATACAGTGCGATATGAAAACAACCGACACAAGTTTGAAAGATAGCTCAAATCGTAAAATTTGAAGAACAGATGAAAGGAAATGTAGAAAAATACCGAGTTCAGCAACATCTGTTCGCTTGTTCTTCAGCCTTCTTCATAAATCTAGAACATTTTGTCACGAAAATAGAGAAAAGAAATTCAACCAAAAAATATCTTAAATTAGGAAACACTTAACTTTTAATTTCCTTTCAGTTTTTTTAGAATGATTTGCAAGTAACGAATT
Organism: Micraspis discolor; assembly: GCA_030674115.1. Taxonomy (NCBI): domain Eukaryota; kingdom Metazoa; phylum Arthropoda; class Insecta; order Coleoptera; family Coccinellidae; genus Micraspis; species Micraspis discolor. The sequence continues at coordinate 620,172 of JARTUT010000878.1, read as the reverse complement.
AATCAGGTATATATTTTTTAGTTATTTAGGAAACCAAATTTAAGATACTCATAACAACCTGATTGAGAGATAAACTGAATAATAAGTGAACAATTTATTTCTCTTAAGGTTGAAAAACTCAATTAGAGATAGATACTCTAAGATAACAGACATACGGTCTAAACGATAACATGCTGTTCTAGTAGAGCAAAACCTCCAGATATATGTTTATTGATTCTTCAACATTCTCTTTGTCGGTTGTTTTTGTTTAGCACCATTCCAGAATTCAGAAAAAAATTCAGAATAAGCATGCAGATATTCCTGACCACAAGCCAGTGGTTTTCTACGTTTGTTTCCATCTAAATTTTTCATTCAATATTTTTATGAATTACAGTTTATTTTTGTTATAGTCCTTTGGTAATCTTGAATACGGAAGCAGCTATACATAACTACTGATTCATAAAATATTGATGCCTTTCCGCGATCTCAAATTGCTTTTAGGTAAATCTCCCAATAAAATATTTGATAGGTGCTTACTGCAACACATAAATGGTTTGATATGGCACTTCCAATCCCATTTACATTAATATAGCGAATTGCAGTTTTATATCTAGGGGGTTGAGCTGTATAAAATATATTGTTGGAATCAGTGATTGTGTGAGTAGAAGAGGAGATAAATTAAATGTTATTCTCTTATAATTATACTTAGCTACAAAACTACTGATTATTTGTCATTCAAGGATAATTTGAAACCTGCGATAATGATAACATTGTTCTACTTTTTGTGTGATGGTTCTACAGTGATTAAGCAATGTGTTTCGTTTGATAATAAGAAAATACGCAAAAAAAATTAAATTTTAATTTCATTAGTTAGTTGTTGCCTATTAAATTTGAGTACAAATTACTTTGCAATGTTTCAGTCGATTTTACGTCCAATGTTACGTTTTAATGCTCGTAGAATTTTACCACCTTTTTTGACACCAATTGGCCTGGGAACATTTCGTTTAATAAAGCGCAAAAACTTCTGACCTCTATAAATTTGTGCGCGCTAGTCCTTGAGCTCATGCTAGTGCTCCAAAAAAGTTTTCCTGCAACCTCCTGAAATAGACTAACAATATTCTAACGGATTGATGGTTTCAGCTATTACAATTTGGTAGTTCTATTGCTAAAAAAATGGTTGAAATAATCTGAATAGTTAAATCGAAATATTTAAGCAGAAATTCAAAATCTGCAAACAAATCGTCTCATAATATGTCTATTTTTCTTATATGGTCAGATATTGACATAAGTGCTGGTTTGCCGTGTGAAAGGAGGAAATCTAGAGATCTTTCCCCTCCATTACTAGATTCCATTAGTCTGTCATGATTTAATTAGAGCCTCTTAAACGCCTGTCTCTCGCAGAGTGGCTGAAGATGTCTAAGCTTTCAGTCTCACCAGAGTGTTGGAAAACGATTCCCCAATAATTATTTCAGAGTACAAGACTATGATATTTTACGATTTCGTTCCAAATTTCATTTGCTTACAAAAACTGATGTCATAGAGAATATTGTGGAATAAGGCTGCTGATTAATTTGAGAAAAGTAGAAATTTTGCATGATACATTATGTAGTTTTGGAAATTAAGTGGTAGTATTCTGATTGATGGGGAGATATATTTGCTGGTTATTTTAGCTGTGTTTATCTTCTTACTTCATGTTTCAATAGATATCTCCTATCGTCCATAAGGTGGATTTGCTTTGAAGAAAGCAAAAACTGATTGAAAATTTCACTTTTTTCATTAAATGCTAGGAATACAGCACTAATATCTTACTCAACTGTGGTATTGATGACCTCTTCAAGTTAGCTCGAACTAGTGGTGTTCAAACGTACGACTACTCTATTGATGGAACACTAAAGAATCCGAACTTTCTTCAGAATTCCTTCTTCTTTGATATTCACTTTTTGTAAGTGTTCTTTGATGTAATTTATGCTTCTCTCCATTTGATTCGGATTCTTCATTTCCAGCATGTTGGGCTAACTTCGATCTATCAATGTATAGCATTTAAGTAACGGTTTTGTGGTTCATCTTATGTCAGATTGAATTTTATCATTATGGGGTTCAAGTTGGTTTTGTATTATCTTTTTTGATCTTTAATCTTTTGATTTTTGATCTATCCAATATATTTCTGGAATAACCAGTAATATAAAGAGTTTTTTGTGTTGTTAATCACTTTTCATTTTTGTACTGTCGAGTATATCTGTTGTTCTATCATATAAACATTTCGATACTGCCAATTTACTGTTGAGTTGCTGGTTGGAATTGAATTGAATATAATTTTTTTGGTGCCAGAGGGACTTCGTCAATTTAATATGTTGTAATAGATAAAACAACTGAATATATTATCATTATGCTCAGGATCAATTGGATGAAAAGATCTGTAGAGAAAAACCTGATAGGCAATGAAAAGAAAATCATTGGATATCAACAAAAAGCACGTGTTAACGTTTTGTCCTCGACATTTCGCGACTTTTTCAGAGGAACAATATATATTTTTTCAAACATTCACCTGGATATCTGTCAGAGCCACTCAGTACTAATATTTCACTTAAATATTCAAGTCCTACATTTAATTTTTCTTTATTGCATTAACTTAAAACTACTTTTCAGTTTTTGCATTTGGCCGAAGCTACAGTGTCCTCTTCATAGCCAGAGCCCTGCAAGGTATAGGATCGTCATGTTCGAGCGTGTCAGGAATGGGCATGTTAGCTGAAAGGTACCCCGAGGACAAGGAACGAGGAAATGCAATGGGCATAGCACTAGGTGGTTTGGCACTTGGAGTTTTGATAGGTCCACCGTTTGGGGGTATAATGTATGAATTTGTCGGAAAATCAGCACCATTTCTTATTCTATCTGCGTTGGCATTAGCTGATGGAGGTAAATATATCGAAGCAGTAAAAATTTGAATCATGATGATATATTTTGAGTACAAGAAAAAATTCAATTCAGCCACAGATGTTTCAAAATATTTCATCACCTTTTCAGGTATTATTTTGTCAATTATGAGTATTAGAGTATTTGATAAATTTGATAACATCTTATCTAGGTACACGCATCTCGAAGGAATATCTTCTAAATTACTGGTCTAGAAAAGATGCACACTTTCCTTGTTTCACTATCAATATATGGTTTGTCCGGTAAAAAAGTACAAAAACGTTGTAAACCTACCCCGCTCTATGCCATCCACTAAACGCTGACTTCAAGCAAAAACCCTCTACCATCAAGTAGCAGTTAACGGTTTTTTTAGGTTCACGCTATTATTTTTCTCTTTCAGTGTTACAATTATTGATGCTTCAACCAGCTGTGGTAAGGCAGGAATCAGATCCTCCGTCCCTCAAAGCTCTCGTTACCGATCCCTACATAATAATAGCAGCTGGTAAGATATAGAAAAAATGGAAAGAAAAAAAGACGGATTTGTCTGACCCATTTTAGGTGCCATAACATTCGCCAATCTCGGGATCGCCATGATGGAGCCATCTTTGCCAATTTGGATGATGGACACAATGGAAGCCGATCGATGGCAGCAAGGTGTAACATTTCTGCCGGCCAGTATTTCCTATTTAATCGGAACGAATCTGTTTGGTCCATTAGGTCATCGAATAGGCAGGTGGCTTGCTGGATTCGTTGGTTTAGTTATTATAGGGATATGCCTAATGCTGGTAAGATTTTTATTCGATATTGATTATTTATTCATTCGGGAATATGGCCTTCATTATAACTGAAAATCAAATTCAACATTTCAATATAATTATGAAGTTTTTAATAATAATAAATTTTATAGAAGCAAATGAAAAATATATCGTATAAAATAAAATTGAAAACTGAACTAAAAACTATATAATATTTAATACTCTTCAATAAACAGATTTTGATTCCAGACTTGTCCGTAAGTAACAAATAGTATTCCTTTCAATAACATTATTTTAGAAACATCTATCAATTTTGAAAGTAATGATCGAAATATAATATAATATAATATAATAGTTTGTCCTTTTGTACTTTGGTAGTTGTTTCACATTTTTGTATGAAATTTCTTTCGTCAGATCATTTTCTCTTCCAATAAAATATTAATTGAATTTATTAGCAATATTAACTTTGTTTTCCAACATTTTATCTCCATCTATTTTTGTAATTTTTTCAATGATTGTCTTCAATTGCTTGTTTTTATTTTTCACCTTCCAAAGTATCTTTGAGTCAAATAATCGAAAAATCCCCAAATGAAGACATATTTCACAGTATTTACCCGCGAATTCCATAAAATAAGAACAATAAAAATAATTAAAAGTATTATCTGGAAATTCAGGAATATGGCAAATCATAATTATATAATATTCTCATCCATCTCAGTGAAAACCGTGTTTTTGTGACTGCTAAAATTCTACGCTTCTCTGTTTGAAAAAAGTTACATTTTATTTTTCAGGTGCCAATGGCTACCCATGTGAATCACCTCATAGTGCCAAATGCGGGTTTAGGATTCGCTATTGGTATGGTAGATAGTTCAATGATGCCTGAACTTGGATATTTAGTGGATATCAGGCATTCAGCTGTTTATGGCAGTGTTTATGCCATTGGTGATGTGGCCTTCTGTTTAGGATTTGCTATAGGTAAGGATACGTTTAAAAGAATTAAACAATGCACTGTTTCAAAAAATATACAAAAAATCGAAAATGTCATTTTTAGAAATGTTGGTAAGATGTGAATATAATAAATATTTGAATATAATTATTCACCCTGAATAGTTAGTAATGATATAATATTATTTATTTATTTATTTTACATCCAACAGGCAAATGCCCAATTACAGGTGTTAACAATTAGCAAATACCTACATACATCCACTATAATGCCTCAAGCTGTCATCAACCGAGGTTAAACAAAATAGAAATTCGTTTCTTATCAAAAAAAAATTGCATTCTTAATTGATTAATATTGAAAAAAACATATCAACTGAGGCTAAAAAATTCAAGCTTCTGCAGATGCAAGCCGCAGGACTATTGGAAACATTAATTCTAAAAGTTAAAATTGTTCTAGGTATAATGCTTTGATATTTAATAGTGACACCAGATACATTTAATCGATTGGCTAGTTTGAACGCAAAGATTGTGTAGGGTATAAATCATCTCTTTATTTCCATCGATCATATACATGATATCGGAATGGTCAATATAAATACAACAATAAAAAAAAAAAAAACACCACAAATGTGAGAAACAACACCAAGATGTGAAGACTCTCAAGCAAAACACTACGTACATACTACACTATCTGATCACAGAGATACTCATCTATGTGATAATAGGCCTTGTCTAATATAAAATTATTTAGTTCTCTTTTAAAACATTTGATACTGTTCAAAGACTTTATATGTTTGGGAAGTTTATTAAATACTCTGATTCTCATTCTACAAAAGGATTTATCAGTTAATGAGAGCCTGCATGGAGGCAATCTCAGCTCAGATCGGCCTCTCGTATTGATACCATGAAAAGAGCCATTCGTATCAAAAATGCCCTTATTTTTAAAAACATACAGACACAATTCCACAATATACAAACCACATAACGTATGCAATCCCAGCCACCTGAAATGATCCCTACACGAATCCCTGTAATTTAAGGATAACATGATTCGAATTATCTTCTTTTGTGCTCTAAAAACGCCACCAGCACCAGTCGATCCGCCCCAAAAACAAATAGCATACCTGAGCCTTGACGCAACCAGCGCTTGATAAACATTAACCAACTGTGACCGAAGTAAGACAGTTCTAAGATTTCGGAACAGATAGCCAACAGAACTCAATCTAGAGATTAAACGATCGCAATGCCCCCTCCACGACAGATGTTCATCAACGACCAATCCCAAAAAGACAACTTCCCTACACCCATTTATGCACTGGCCTCCAACCTCAAAATTTATGCTAATATCCCTTCTCAGTTGATGATTATGAAACCTAACAAAATTGGTTTTATTTAGATTAAGGTGAAGTGAATTCGAGTTGAACCAATTTACCATCTTGTTCAGTTCAGCACTTCCCATCCGAGACACCTGCATATCACCTTCTCCCGCCACAATGAATGAAGAGTCATCAGCGTACAATGAGAGATGAGCCCGAAGATCATCCCCTAGGTCATTCACATAAATAATAAATAGAAAAGGCCCCACAATAGATCCTTGTGGGACACCTAACCTAACATCGGCATAGTCAGATCTAAAACTCTCCCTAACGCCTGCCTTTGCAGAAAAAACGCTCACATACTGCCTGCGATCACTCAAATAACTCCGTACCCAGTCAAGAGCCACACCTCTGACACCATAAGCCTCCAGTTTCTCGAACAATACACTATGGGAAACGCAGTCAAACGCCCTGCTTAGGTCACAAAAGACTCCAGCAGAGCATCTACCATCCTCCAGATGTTCATAAACAACCTCCAAAAAACTCATAACTGCACCCGAAGTTGATCTCCCAGGCATAAATCCAAACTGATTTGCAGATATTAATTTATTTTTGATAAAAAAATCAGACAGCCTATTCAAAAAACAGTATTCAAAAACCTTGGAAAAAACAGATGAAAGGGCAATTGGCCTATAATTATCGGGCAGAAGAATATCACCTTTCTTATGCAAGGGAATGATCTTTGTGATTTTAAGGTTCTCGGGAAAAAATCCAACACTCAAAGAATGATTCACCAATTCAGTCAACGGATCGACAATCACAGGAAGGACCCGTGCCACCAAGAATGCAGGAATGTCATCGTAGCCGCTCGATTTCCCACGCTTCAGTTTCCTGGTCAAAAGAGTCAAAAGCTCATCAGAATCATAAGGTCTCAAAAAAACTGTCTTATCGAAACGATCTATAGGTTTCTCAGGGTGGGCCACTGGGATGCCATCAACAATATCCTGTGGTGCCCTGACAAAAAAATCGTTAAAAATATTTGCGACCTTGACGGGATCATCAACAATCTCATTATCATAAGGATTCTTTGCTTTCAAATATCCACATTTATTCTGACTTCCAGACATTTGACGAACCAACCCCCATGCACACTTCATTTTGTTGTCTGAAATTTCTATTCTACTCTGATAATAATTCTTCTTTGCACGTAGTATCAAGTTAAGATGGATTCTCTGAGCCTGTCGATACACATTTTTGAGAGAAGGAAATACACTTTTCAACCTGAAAAGCTCTCTCAAGTTTTCACTAGAGCGCCTCACCTCATCGGTTATCCAATTCTTATGTTTTGTTTTATGATGGAATTTTTTGATTGGAAAACTAATCTCAAAGTGATACCTGAAAGTTTTATAAAAATCATCCCATCCCAACGATGCCGAATCCGGAAAAAACATTCGCTCTGCCTTCAACGACTCGATAAAATGATCAATATTGGCATTTCTGAAATCTCTTTTCATTTCAACCGGTCTCACATCGGAGTTAGCGGCAATACTACCCAGAATAGCCCTGTGATCAGAAAAACAGACATCTTTTGTATACAATACAAGCTTAAAATTAGAAAAAGCATGATCTAACTTATTATTTCCCCTGGTAGGCCCGAAATCAACAGCCATGAGATCGAACGTTTTGAAAACCTCTACCAAGTTTCTATAATGAGTACTATCTCTAGTAGGATCAATGTTAAAATCTCCGACAACAATAAGTCGTCGAGCTGTCCTATATACATATTCCAAAGCATTTTGAATACCATCTATAAAATTTCTCACATTAGTGCCGTTAGGCGATCTATAGCATACAATAATAACAGTATCTACATTATCACTTACATTATTTTTCAACAAACAACACAACTCAATTTCCTTCTCAACACAGAACCGAGACAAATCGATTTCTTTTGACACTATGTTCTCTCTGCACCAGACTGCCACACCACCTCTGATGGTATTCTTCCTACAGAAACTAGCAGCCCTGTAAAAACCCGGAAAAACAGCACCATCAATACTCTGGTCTGTGCACCATGTCTCTGCAAAACACATGACATCGAACGAGTTCATCTGCTGCAATTCAACCATAATGTGATCAATTTTTGGTAGGAGACCCTGACCATTCAAGTAAAGAAAATTGTTCTTACAATTAGAGTTATTTGTTTGACTTATTTTTATTTTTCCGTTTTCTTCTTTTGAAGCCACTGAAAAAACTTGGAAATTGATGTTCCTTTTGGCCATCTAGCTGGATCCATTGCAGACTTGACGTTCTCTTCGCTCACTGATATTTTAAATGATGAATATTCCCAAGATATTTGGAGACCATTTTTTCACATGTAACCTCAGGAGCAACCATTTTTAGGTGATCTACAATATCAGACGTTTTTGTTTCTGTACCGAGTCTAGTACATATATATGTGATCGCTTAGGAACTACTTTTAATGTGCTCGTTTCATTCGATGAGCCAGTTATTCGATTTTCTTGAGTCCCTCTACTTTGCTTACGCACATTCCTTGGTTTAGCTTTTACAAGGCTATTAGTCGCCTTTCCCACTATGGACCAATCATTCTCATTTTTCCCTTTCGATCGGACTGATGACTTATTTGCTTGTGATTGTGAACCCTTATTCATGATATGTCCACCTCCAATCGAATTAAGTTGTGTAAAGGGTACCGAATTATCCGGAACAGCTGTAGATAAACAATATGCAGCAGGTGTTTCATTGAGAGGACTTCTAGGTGACTCCGCCTTATCAGAGGAATTCCCCTCATCTGTCTCCACTACTGTATCGATGTTTTTTACCTGTTTCATCGATTTCATTTCTTCTACGAGTGACGTTATTTGATAGTTTTGTTGTTTAATAACATTCTTCAACTCGGATATTTCATTACGAAGCGGAGTTATTATTTTATATATCACTTCATGAATGGAAATAAGAATTTTATCCTCAATCGTACTTACTGTGTTCTGTACATTTCCGAGGTGACAATTGGGACTTTTCATGCCGTTACAATTTTCACAAATCCATTTATTTACATCACCACATTCCCGAAGTTTGTCAAAACATTCTATTGTGACATTCATACACTTTGTGTGAAAACTGTTTTTGCAGTTTTTGCACTCAATTGCATCGTCGTAACGATTTATTTTATTCGAACAGCGAGAGCAAATTATTCCACGCACAGGCGACATGACGGATCGAATCTCAATAATAACATAATGCAATTTGGCAACATTTCATGGAGTGCCCTTTTTGCAGCCTGTGAAAAATATCATGCATAATATTACAACAATCTAAACAAACAAACAATGTATAAGCATCATATACTGTAAAATATTTTGTTGAATAGAGACCTAATTCTAATAATACTTTGGGTAATAATATAATGATCTCGGGAAATGACCAGAATTTAGTAGTTAAACGACAGATGGGTGGGGCTTACGATCTAATTGTCGGCACTGTAAAAAAGGGGAGGCGATAAGACGCTCAGGTTTCAGATTGGTCAGCGTCCTATCATACTAAATGCCCTTGTTTTAGTATTGAATCATCATGTTTTTGTTATAATCTCAGGAAATGATCAGAATTTAGAAGTTAAACGCTAGATGGGCGGGGCTTTAGATCCTGTTGTTGGCACTGTATAAAGAAGGAGGGACAAGAGACGATGAGGTTCCGATTGGACAGTGACTTATCTTGCTAAATGCTTTTCTTTTAGTACTGAATCATCATGTTTTTGTCATGATCTCAGGAAATGACCAAAATTTTGTCGTTAAATGACAGATGGGTGGGAGGCTTACGATCTAATCTTATCATACTTGTTTTTAGTACTGAATCATCATGTTTTTGTTATAATCTTAGAAAATGATCAGAATTTAGTCGTCAAACGACAAATAGACGGGGCTTAAGATCTAATTGTCGGCGTTATATAACGAGCGAAGCGACAAGAGGATCAGGTTTCTGAGTGGCTTAACTAGCTAAATGCTCCTGTTTTAGTACTGAATCATCATACATGTTATTATTATAATCTCAGGGAGTGATCAGATGTTATTAGTTGAACGACATATGGGAGGAGCTTTACATACTGTTGTCGGTAATGTATAGAGAAGGAGGCGACAATAGACGATGAGGTTTCTGATTGACCAGCGACTTATCTACTAAAAGCCTTCGTTTGAATACTGAATCATCATGTTTATGTAATAATCTCAGGAATTGACCAGAATAGAGAAGTTGAACGATAGATGGGCGGGGCTTAGGTGCCAACAAGACGATCAGGTTTCTGATGGTCAGCGGTTTATCTTGCTTAAGGCCCTTGTTTTAGTATTCAATCATCATATTTTGGTAATAATGCCAGGAAATGATCAGAATTCAGTTCAACGACAAATGGGTGGTACTTAAGATCTAATTGTCGGCAATATATCACGAGAGAAGCGACGGGACGATCAGATTTCTGATTGGCCAGCGCCTCATCTGGCTAAATGCCCTTGTTTTAGTATTGAATCGTCATGTTTTTGTAATAATCAGGAAATGATCAGAATTTAGTAGTTAAACGACAGATGGACGAGGCTTGAGATTTTATTGTCGGCACTGTGAAAAGGGGGCGTCGACAGTAGACGATCAGATTTCTGATTGGCCAGCGACTTATCTAGCTCAATGCCATTGTTCGGTAGCGAACCACCATGTTTTTATCTCAGGAAATGATCGGAATTTAGTAGTCAAGCGACTAATAGGCGGGGCTTGAGATACTGTTGTCGGCACTGTATGGAGGAGACTATAGACGAAAAGAATTCTGATTGGCCAGTGACTTATCTTGATAAAAACCCTTATTTCAGTACTGAATCATTTATGTTCACCCGAACAAAGTAGCTATCATTTTGGCCAAATGTCTGTAAATTTCGAATATCGAGCTTAAAATGGTCTCAATCGATTGGGTTTGACTCCCCGATGAAGAATCCGTGGAGTCTGTCCGGCCGGCCGGCCGTATCCTCTCTAGGATCCAAACGAGATGAGCTAGAGTTTTCATATTTTCAGAATAGGTTAATTGTCCGAATATCACGGCCAAGTTCGTTATTGGGCCAAATCCTTCGGATGGTTCAGTAGTTATGAGCATCTGAAATTTTGTTTCCTCAATAACTACTAGAATATCCATCAGATCAAATTGATACTTGAAATATCGTTGAGGGAGGCTGAAACAAAACGGCTCGCAAAATTTCGCAGAAATCGTCGCGCTAGAAAATTTTTAATACTTAATATCTCATAAGACATTATTCGGATTTCAATAAAAATTCGTGAATATATTGAGGTGATTTTCCATTGGAAAATTTGAGCATTTTTTTTATTCATTCAAGAGAAAAGAGAAATCACATGAAGCACCGATGATTTTATTTGAACGATGACCATCTCAGATCGATATTCGATTGACAAATGCCGGGCTCATTAATCAGTGTCAGTTGGAGTAAAATTAATCAAAATTTTTCATAACGGAAAATCATAGAGATAGAATTCAATCTCGATAGCTGAAATAATATACGTTGTCATAATTCAGAAAAGCACTGAATTACGTTTTTAGAAGGGAATTTAGCTTCGAACCAAACTTGGGAAACTTATGATTAGTTAGTTTTGATTTGAGATATACGTTTGTTCATTCATTAGGCGTTCATATTTGCATCAGATTGTCTCGTAGTACGAGAGAAGACTATTGTTCACCTGATCAGAATGCTTATAGATTTGTTATGATTGCTAAATTTTTTGCTATAATAAATGCTATTCACCTCACATCAGCTCTTTTGTACATTTTTCCAGATATGAATATCCTTTGATTAGATCGTTGAATCGACCAGCAACTGATTAAAATTGATTTAAGAGCAGGTGGCAAACATTGTTTTCCTCGTGCACTTGAAGCTACAAACAGAACCAGTCAAGTGAGAAAGTAGGAAGTGAATTCCAAACATTAGTCTACCGAATAGCCGCGAATTGTCTCCATTATGAAAATGACATTGCATAAACCGCTCCATTAAATACAAATGTAGGGTAACCGAAATGATGAAGAAATTAGTTTCAAGCCGGTTTTTATCTTTCTTTTTAGAGACGTTTATCATTCTCGATTCCTTATCATCTGCGGTATTGAAAGGAACCGAGAGCATTCCAATTATGAAATATTGAAAATATTTGTTCAGAAGAGACAGAACGGGTTCGTGTGGTGAAATCACTAATCTCGGTATAAAAACTCAGAATTCATTTCAGCAGCTGGGAAGCTAACAATGCTAAATCTGTGCAGTAACAGGGAGTCGGGAAGACTTGGTGCATAGACAAAGTACCTTTATACAGGGTCTTTCACGAGGAACCTCACCCATATTTATACGGGAAACTGCTGAACGTATTTTCATGAAATTCAACACTTATAAGTATTTCACGATTTTCCGGAAATGACGTCAACTTCCGTTTTTCAAATTAGAACACCATTTTTTTATTGCAGAAATAGATTCCTTAGAAAATTTCAAGTTATTTTGATGTAACATTTTTCAGTTTTGGTTGGAAAATTCTCTCTGAGCGGGAAAATTCGAAATAAAAAATAATGTGAGTGTATGCATCACACCCTTGCCCTAAAGTGGATATTTTCTAAGTTATTCACAAAAAACTGTTTTTCGTCTTGAATTTTCAGCTATTTCTTTTCCCTTCACGCCAAAACGATGAAATTTTCAGGAACTGTCATTTGAACCATGCTGTAGATTTTTCACCCCTTCTTGAAACCGATTTCAAGTTACTATTAGGAGAACCATGGCGAACTCTCGCAGTTATAAATAGAGAAGATGCTCAAAGTTTTGACCGTTAATTTCTAGACATTTATTTATACATCTCAGGAATGCTTCGTTGCTCTTCTTATTTCATCGGGAGGAAGTGTTTAAAAACCTAATTGAGTTTCAAAACTATGATGATGAAAAATCTAAACAAACCTGAACGCATTTCTGACTTGTTCTATGCAGTCCTCTTTATCAGTCAGGGGAGTTGAGTAGACAATGTTTTTTATCCTACCCCAAACATAATAGTCTAAAGGAGTTAAATCGGTCGAACGTGGTGGCCAAAGATGTGGACCATTGTTCGCCAACCATCGATCTTCAAATAGCCTGTATAGGATATTTGACACATTGAGTGAATTGTGTGGAGGCGCGTCATCTTGTTGATGCCATAAGTCATTATGATTCTGTACTAGCGGCTCAATTATTTGAGTCAATATGTAAGAATATCTATCTCTTAAGGGAGAACATTCTTTAAATGATTCAAACATGTGTAGTGTTCTATCTTACCCATCATAAATGTGAACATCGAGAATTGCATTATTTTTGATGGCGCAAAAAACATTGAAACTCCAGGTCTCTTGAAAGTTCCATTGTCTGAAGTGGTGATTGTTCTCTTCATCCCAATAATGACTGTTATGCCTATTGAAAGAACCAATCTTTGTGAATTTAGATTCATCTGTCCAAATTATATAGTCCAAAAAGTTTTCATTCTCTTCAAATCGAATCATCATAGCTTCGCAAAACTCTGTTCTCCTGACGAAATCAGTTTCCTTCGAATGTTGTACCCTATTGAATTTATATGGGTGCATTTTATGTTTTTTCAATATCTCCAAACACTCGATTGAGATAATCCCAGAGCAATATCGGCATCTTTGAGAGAATTTTGAGGATTCACACGAAAATATGCAAGAACTGTAATTTCGTTGTTCTCATCTTCTACTACACTTTTTTCTCTGTGTATAGTTTTCTTAACGAAAGATCCGACATTTCTCAAGTTTGTCATGGTTCTGTTAATGGTATCTCTCGTTGGTCTGGGTAGGTCAGGAAACCTCTCAATGAACAGTCGAATCGTTCTATCTACAACTTTATTACATTCTCCATGAAGTAGAATGAGATTTAAATAATCTTCATTGGGAAAATTAGCCATAGATTTTATAACTTAATACGAATTATCACCAAATTAATAGTAAACACAAAATGCTACTGAATAAAGAGGAATTTGGCAGATGTAATTAATGATATCTATCATTAAAAAAATGTAAAACATGGTAAGTTTTTGCATATGGTTCATAAGGAATTATTTATTTATCACTGGAGAGAAAACCGAAGGCCGATTAGTTGAAATAAAGAGGTTTCCGATACAAATTCGAATCCAAATTCGCCATCTATTTAGGAACAACCTGTAACTTTCTTCTCTTGCATATTAGGGTAGTAAAATCTAAAACATGGTTTAAGTAACAGTTCCTCAAAATTTCATCTTTTTGGCGTGAAGGGAAAAGAAATAGCTGAAAATTCAAGACGAAAAACAGTTTTTTGTGAATAACTCAGAAAACATCCACTTTAGGGCAAGGGTGTGATGCATACACTCACATTATTTTTTAAAGTAGATTCAATATCTGCCATAAAAAAATGGGGTTCTAATATGAAAAAATTGATTTTTCACGATTTTGTCATCCCTAACTTTGAAAGCGATTTTTTCACCCCCTGTATCATGAATCACGATTTCGATTTTTAAAGTGGATACATCAATCTTGAAAAATACCAAAAATGAAAATTTTCCATCCAAAAACCTCGAAGTTTCAGCGGAGCTCTATTTTCGATTTTGTTTTCGAATTTTCCCGCTCAGAGAGAATTTTCCAACCAAAACTGAAAAATGTTACATCAAAATAACTTGAAATTTTCTAAGGAATCTATTTCTGCAATAAAAAAATGGTGTTCTAATTTGAAAAACGGAAGTTGACGTCATTTCCGAAAAACCGGACGTGCTCATGCCTTGAAAATATTTTAGATTTCATCAGCATCGTGAAATACTTATGATTGTTGAATTTCATGAAAATACGTTCAGTAGTTTCCCGTATAAATATGGGTGAGGTTCCTCGTGAAAGACCCTGTATACTGCCAATGCGCTTGTTAAGGACTTGTCACGCTAATAAAGCGACACCATGCGTTTGGTTGCTTGAACTAATTTCCTCATTTGGCGGGAAAGCAGCTCATTTAAATTCATACCTCTTATAAACTATTATTTTCCAGCTAATTCGAGCCAAAACTGAAGTCGAGTAAATGATATCTGATTTGGATCATTTACTCAACTCCAAAATGTTTCGAATTAACTAATGCTTATTTTATAGAGAAGGGAATTTGGTGGAGAAAACAGAAACTTTCAACAAATTTTTATTTAAAGAACTAAAATTGTCCAGTAGATGAATTCAGTCAAAATATCTGTAGATGTGAGAGATATATTATCCTATTTATCACATATAAAGATTAATCAGGGACATTATCAATTCTACTTACAAATTCGAGTTGAGCATAACCTACAGAAGATTAGATTGAATTAATTTCATTAAAATCGAACTAATAAACTACATCTTGAAAGCATTCATTCGAACTGAACAAAGTCACTGTGTAATATTTTCAATCTTTTCTTCCTTCAATGACACAATAGTGATCAGTTGAATCAGAACGAACGAACACTGCTAATACGTTCATTATATTCTAATGTCACAACTCAATCTGTTGTAATATTATTTGAGAAGGTGATTTATCAACATCGTGAAATGTCGAGGAGTTTGTTTCTGGATGCATTGAGAGGTTAGATTCCCTAGTTCTGAAACTAAAGAATATATATTAAGAAAATTTTAATAATGAGAAAATGAGGAAATTTAAGTGGTATGATTAATAATTTATATCTTACATCTTTCATCTGGGACCTCAAATCCAAATTGAGTTTCACTCAGATTTACTCATTCCATATCCTCACTACTTGCAAAATTAATTGATAATAAGACTATTAAATAGTCAACATCCAACTTATTAATGTGAAAATCAGAGTTTTATAGCATTTATGACATTATTAAAAGTTTAAAATAGAGAAATCACCACAAACCTGTTGCATCAGTCTCATTTCTTAAAAGAGTTGTAATGCATTAGACGTCAGCCTTCTGGTACCAGGTAAGATGTATTTCTCATCAAAATGATAGTGGCTGACTCTTCTCTTATAAATGTCTTCCCATGGCATGGCATTCAGTTCTGAACTCTGCAGTATATCTATCTACATATGAAATCTGACCAATTCTGTTTTAAAATTTGGGAAACAATGTCATCGGGGAGTGTTGATTTTGCAACCAGGTACTGCACATTTAGTAAGACCCATATTTAATGATTACCACTTATTGAAAATACTTTAACTCGCGTCAAAAACTTAGCTCAACTTGCAACTAACACTGAACAACCAGAAAAAAATTATTATACCTGTGCTGTTCTCTTATATTAGTGATTCCCAATCACGTGACGGATGTTGATGTTGAACGACAATAATTTTATTTCAAAACATGAAAATTATGTTCCGTTGTCTGTTTACTATAATAATTTACGACGACAAACGATTATTATAAAAATTATAATTTCTAGAGTTTTTTAACCAAACAATTCAAGATGGTAAAAACATGATAAACAGTTAAATATATGGTTATGAGATATTGCAGTTTTCTTCAGAAATAGCGACTGACCTGACAAAAATTGATAGCGTTTGGTCGCTCGAACTAAAAGGGCCGTGACCAGTATGTTCTATTAAGTTGACGGTCTAGGAAGATACTTATCTACGATTAGTTCTATTCAAAATAACAAACCAGTTTTTAAATATACATACATCTGGCACCACTAGAAATTATGTATATCTCTTGAACGTTCGAAACTAGAAAAAATCACTCCAGACGTGATTTGTAATAAATACAATCACTATATGCTTTTTTCAGACCTGAGTTACGTTGAAAACGGTAGCAGATGTCTACCGAAACGTAGGGTATGAGAACGTCAATAAAAGATGGTGAAAATAACCCGCCAAACACTTTCATTTTTCTCCTCAGGGACATTGTGCTTTGAAAAAAGCGAAAGCATAGTGATACAATCACACCCTACCGAAGATATCACGTGCTGAAAAAGAATTGAATTTGTCGATGGGAAGAATAATTTAATCATTGCTTTCAGGGCCTGCTATGAGTGGGACGCTGGTAAAAAGCATCGGCTTCGAATGGATGCTATTCGGAATCGCAATATTGGATTTCATGTATGCTCCACTTTTGTTCAGTTTGAAGAGTCCACCCACCAAAGAAGAGAAAAAAGTAAGTCAAACAAGAATGCATAAATGAAAATGTCGATTGATTCCATTTCAAATAAACAGCGTTTTTGGTTCACCGTACAAGAGAATGAATGAGAGAGCTGGAAAAATGTCCCTGATTTTCAATCGTTATAATGAATTATTATTATTTATTTATTATAATAAATTTAAAGAAATGACGACTCTAAATACGCTTGCAGTAGGCGTAAACCTCCTGAAATTCCATTGGTACCTGATATCTCAACTAATCGTAAAGAAATGAGGACTATACTAAACATGCAGTAGGCGTAAATCTGCTAAAATTCCATTGGTTCCTGATATCTCAACTAATCGTAAGTTTTATCGAGGGACCTGAACTGATCTTGAGTGAAAAGCGGCGAAAGGAGGGGGGAGGTTTAGATGGTTTCCATTAGAAGATTTAGTGTGAAAAACTCTTTCCTGGGGGGAGGGGGTTAATTACTATTCGCAGCGAAGAAAACAAAACGACAATTGAGATTTTTCGCTAAATCTACATGAAATCGATAACTTCATGTAATCTTATTAATATTAATTTTTATGCTATTGTCGTAGGTCATACTTTAGTCAACAATCTTTGAATATACAGGGTGTACCTAAATAAGTGTAAAATATTTAAGGAGGTGATTCCTTATCGAATTTGTAGAGTATAAAATTCTCTACAATTTTCGTTTCATGTTTTTTTAATACGATCAACCGTTTTTGAGGTAGATCGCTAAGAGTGCGCAGCGCACAGTCATATATGGTCCAATGCAAGTTCAAGCGGCTATCAGTACGTTGTATAAAGTCTATTATTTATTAAATTATTATAATTATTAAACAATGACCATTATTTATGTACTAATTATTAATTGTTGATATTTTATGAAAATCAGTAACTTAATTATTTATATTCAACTATAGTATATTATTAATACTGGAATATATATTTTCAGTTAAAAAGACAATAAAGGGATATATTTTATGCATATCTTTATTTATCATTAAATATGCCATACTATACATTTGTTGAAATGTCAGTTTAAATGTTATAAGAATTTTTTCGTACTTCCGGGCCTAAAGTGACAACTTCACTCCCTCGTGACAGGTACTAAAGTGTCACATTTAATCCCTCCGGGATTAAATATTGACGAAACTCCCGGAACGATTAAATCACAAACAAACGAATTTAAGGGATATTTTATTGAAAAATACAATTAATTAGAATGGTAATTAACGTTAATATTCAAATTAATATTGTGACAGTTCGTCATATTGACCAGTCTTTCCTGGGTTAATGCAGCAGGTAACTGACAAGTAACAGATAGGTCCTTATCATATTGAACTGGTGTTTGTTTCGAAGGTCCTGCGGAAACAGGAAGCGAGAATGAGGACTGTGGCATAACTATAGTGAACGAATCGGCGACTTGACCAAATATTTTATCTGAAATTTTTTGTTTATTTTTAATAGACGATTCAATATATCCCTCGGCCACGTTGGAGGATTTCCATCCTCCATGTCTCTTCAGCACGTCTATTGTTGCTCCCGAATCAGCTAACAAAGACGCAGATGTGCGTCTAAAACAATGTACCGTATAAGACGTCGCATTTTCTAATTTCAAGAATGCTGCTATTTGCCGTGAAATGTACCAAACATTTTTCCTACTACTCGCGTAGTACATTCTTTGTTGATGTATTGAACAAAAAATTTTGAATGAGGTATCCCTGTCTTTCGCAATGCCACATATTTTCGAAATATCGCCACAAAACTGATGGCACTGTTTTCTGAATTTTTGATCACAAAATTTTGGTCAATTTTATTTTTGGTGTTTCTAATCGTAATTAGGAAGGAATCGCCCAAATCTCTCACATCGTCGATTTCTAAATCAACCAACTCTTTTCCACGACAAGCTCCCGCAACGCCCAAAATAAGTGCAACCTACAAAAAAATTGATTTCTTAAAATTTCTGAATATAAACACATTTCCAAATTTACCTTAAGCATTAAATATTTATCATCCGGAGCCTCAGGCCTCCGTAAGAACTGATCTACCTGCTCAGACGTGAGAATTCTTGACTTCTTTGGCTTAAATCCTCATTTCTTCTCTTCAAAAAGCTAATAATTTTGGAAATTTACTTATATCAATATCTTCTCTAATGTTAATAACCGATTTCAGCATTGAGTAATGTGCCCAGAGAGTTGAGGCACAAACCGCTTTTGATTTATCATTGAAGTAGACTAACAGCGCATTTTCAGTAGGTTGTCTCACATTTTTAAGCGGCACCACTTTTTAAAAGCATCGTACTGCTGCTCGTATAGTTTTCTAGATTTCGGTGGTAACAATTCTTCACCTACTTCGGCTGCTCTTTTATCAATATCAGATACACCTTCTTCACTCATGATACCAATAATTATCAATAACAATGTTTCTTTACAATGACACTAGTAATGACAATGTTTCTAAATTATAATTGTCACAACGCAATGTTACTATGGTAACTTATTTTAAAGACAGTTTATTAAATGAGTTGAAGAGAGAAAAAACTGATTGAAATTATTGAAATAATCAATAAAATCATACCGGAAGTACGAAAAGTATCGTATATACCTTGCGACTGAAGTACATTTAATCCTTCAGGTAAATTATGGCCCACCCTGCGGTCGGGCCATAAACTTTACCTTCAGGATTAAATGTACTACTTCAGTCCCGCGGTATATAATATACTATTATTGGTTTCAATAATAATAATAAAAAAAATGACAGCTCTATCGTATAGCTTCACAGTTTTGTGGTTATAAGTAGTCAGAACGTTTTGACATAAAAGCGCTATTTGTGTTGTTTACCTATAAGATTCATCTCGGCCAAAAAATGAAATGATATCGTGAACATTTTCGTGCGATTATTTTTACAACTTTCGGCGTGGGTTAACTCAACAACAGTGCATCAATGAACTTAATTCAATTTTTGGCAATGAAGCTCCATCAAGGGCCAGTGTTTATCGATGGTATAGTGCATTCAACCGAGATCGTAGTTCATTCCAAGACTAATTTCCTAAATCAGTTGTTGGTTCGAAAACCATTGGCTGTGCGCCAACTGATATTGCAAAATCGTCATGTGGCCTATCTTGAGATTAAGACAATCTCAGGCATTAGTGGGACTAGCATACATTCAATATTTGCATGAGCGTTTGACCGTCATGAAAATTTATTCGCATTGGATCCCACACAATTCGTCCATCTCTCAAAAAAAGGCTCGTGTCGATTGATCGAAAGAAATGCTCCAAAAATACTATCGCGGTGCTTCGAAGCACGTCTATGACTACGTGACAGAATCATTGATTTATCCGTATGAACCCGAAAGGAATCAGCAATCGGTTGTATGGGTGTTTTAAGATGAGCCAAATCCAACAAAAGTTGCTTGCGCACCAAGCACCTCCAAGCAAATGGTCGGCCGTATAGTCATATGAACTTGGCACCGAATGACTTCTTTTTATTCCCGTACGTAAAAAAAGAACAGAGAGGTCAACGTTTCTCTACACCCGCAGAAGCGGTTGATGCCATCAGAATGCATGTTTTGGAGATACCTCAGAGTGGCAAAAGTGCGTCGAAAATAGGTTCAAGCGCATGCAAAAGTGCATAGATCTTAATGGGAAATATTTTGAAAAACAGTAAAGGGATTTTCTTTGATTTTTCCTTGATTTTTCCATGTTATCGTTGGTTGAAGAGACCGACGGTCGTCCTGAACGAGGTAAATCTTCGAGGATTTCCCAACCGTTTTTAAAGGCTTTATGGCATCCGTATACTTGGGTTTGCGATAAATCAGAGTCTCCATAAGCCTTTTCTAGCATTTGCTCAGAGTCAACACACAAAATTCGGTTCAAAACTCAAATTTTATGATAATATTTTTCTCCATTGTAACATTAGCAGACTACCACCATTGAGTATAAATCTACCAAAAACTATCAATTTTTTTTTTGGCTCAATACAGAGGATAAAAAATATTTGGGAAAAAAGCCAGTTGTTCCTCAGAATTAGGGTGATGAAATAAGAACTTGGTCCATTTATTGCTCATTCAAATTGATATGTTACATACAATTTTCTTGTGTACATGCGTAACTGATCTAAATTCACTTCACGTATTTGATATCACCAACAATATGCCCATAATTCATTCATTAAAATCGTCATCTAAATATACACATATCATTGGACAGTAAGTCAAATATCTAAATAATAAAATATTCTGAGAGGTGATGTCGATTAAATCTGGCCCTGGCTCAGACCAGCTCAAACAGAGACCAAGTCGCTGCAACCATAAATACAATGAAATAAAGGTTACCGTCTTTACACGCTTGAGACCGCCACTTTACCGGTAGAATTTTTGGCTTAATTTCTTTGAACTGCGTTTCCCCTCTAGGTAGATTTATACTCAATGCTACCACTGAGGTCGACTGGTTTCAACAGCATTCGTAAAGGAACTAGTGAATAAACATGCTCATGTTTGGAATAGTAATTACGGATAGACCTATAAACATAAAGAAGCTTCAAATACATAAAAATACTCAATCCTGGTAATTTGAATAAGAATTTCCGTATACATTTTTGTCAGAGTGTATCTGTTTTTTTCTTTAGAAACGCAAAATTGCTCTTCATTTTTTTTATATCGTTGACATGGGATATACGCATTTTATATAACAACACCAAATATATCTAATGTGTATCCTGAGCAATTACTTTTAAGAGTATTAAGGAATTAATATAAGGCAATGAAATTAAATGATCTTTCTTCCTAATTTTTTATAACTGCTTTAATCGACTCAAATTAGTTTTAACAACTCTTTTGAATTCAAGGAGCCACAATCCGAGAATTCCCAGAGCAGAGAAGAAATTCTTGAAAGAATCAGAACTACTTCGTTCAACAAAGTAAACATCAACCACTGCACCAAAAATTTTCACTCAGTCACACCCTTTCTACTCAATATGCATGTAGATTAGTAGAATTGTTATAAATTCTGCTATATGGTTTTTCCTAAACCCTCCCATTGCATAAGGTATTCATCACTCGATCCATTCCTGAAAATGAAATTCTTTATGTTATGAAACATTTCCTCAAGAATATTGGGACACGATGAAATGTAATTTCTATATTATCGATAGACTGAAATTCGATCCAAATCAATGAAATTAATTATTCACTGATTGTTCTTTTCATCTGTGGATCCTTCAATTGTGTTTGACCTGAAATATCGTTCATCTCTGGTAAGAACGTGAAAAATAAAAGGGGTGGTTGTAACCAACACACAATTTATTGAACACACATTGGTGACCCAGGCGTGATGGGAAAAGTAGTCAATACGATGTGTTCTGGATAGCAGACGGTTGACAGAAAGGCGGCAAAAACTCAAACCATATCTACAAATTCCAACGAAACTCTATACGCTCTTCCCAGCACGTACGATAAGTGCTCCTTGGCCTGCCGAGGTACCGTGGATCAGCGTGGTGGCAATAACCCGTCCGCTCGATACCGCAAGATGCAGATCAGCTCAGGTGGCAATCACCTGGCTGCACCGACAATCCATGAACACGCTACGTTTTGTTCCTCCGTCACTGGGGTGGAGTGACGATTCTTTATGAGGAGCCACGTGGAGCAACATCAGTCTCGGGTATGGTGGCATTGTAGATCCATAATTCGACCAATGCCGGGTTCAAATTCCGGCTGCTTCCATTCTCAAGTATCACATAGAATCCCCAGCGTGTATAGCATGGCGCACACAAGTCATTATGATGAGTCCAATGTGTGTGCGCCAGGGACAGAACGGGTAGGGTATAAAAACAAGCAAACCCTACAGATCTATATAAAGCATTCGAAATTGAACTTCAAAACAATGAAGCACTTATCTTCAACCAAATTTTTTGTTAATGCAATAATGATGTAGAAGCCTTATGAATCATTATTGAATTAAATAAAAAAATCTACACTTGTGCAGAAACTTCAGTGAGTAGAATCTCACAATACTGGACACTTAGAGAGAATAGCAAACTTGACAGGAAGTTCTTAATCAATTCAAAAATGACAACATTTTCTAGGAAGACCAAAATCAGGAATTCCTTCCGATGAGTCAAAAATTAGATCTATATTGAACATCTCATAGGAGTTCCATTCAACCTGCCATGATTCTTTACCACTTATGTTCATATTGAAAAGAGTACTATACCAAAAGGGTTCACCTGACTGTAATCTTGGACTTCTACTTTATATAATGTATGAAATAATTGAAAATAATTTGGGAAAAGGACTATATTTGTTTCAAGAATTCAGAGATGCGATTTGTTTACGAATATGGGGTGGGACAATATTAGACTAAACTAGTTTCCAATAGACCGATGTAGATTTCATGAAGCCAGTTATTATTTTGTTCGATGTATTCGATTGTGCATTGATTTTTTTGTGTATGTACATTATTAAACTAAACAGAGCAACAGTACTCAGCTGTAGAAAAAAAAAAGCAAAGCTGAAAATGATGTATGTACAGTAGAAGCATCAGAACAAGATGATCCAGCTAATCGCTGAAGGATATTATTTTTCTTTTCAATTTCAGGCACAAATAATCTGATAATATAATTTTACTGCTAAGAACTTAGGATAAAAGTTATGTTTGTGAGGAGAATCATCAGAAGTTGTTGCAAATTTTCTTTATTTCTCATGACTATTTGAATTGAATCAAATGTAAATTTTTTCACTAAAAAAAACGAAAAAATCTTTAGTTTGGTTATTAAGGCCGGAGCACCAAGGTAGAGGTCCCTCTGTGGGAGAGAACCGGAGTTAGAGTTCTTTTTGTGCTATTTAATCTTTCTTTCTTCCCAAACTTAAAGATTTTGTTAGACAGTTCACATTAAGTGAAATATAAAAAATGTAGTTATTTATAGTTTGGATAACTTGTTATAGAATCGAATCTCTCCATCTTGCAAATTTCTTGAAAATAAAAGGAAGATGAGGAGGCCGTAGGTAACTTTAAAAATTTAAGCTCAGGTATCTATTATCATAATGCAGGGTGTCTCAAGTTCGAGTGCCTATTAGACGTTTCTGGAGAACTGGAAACTATGATATTGTTCGAAGTTCTCTACAGAGCTTAAATATTTTCGAAGCCCAAAAACTTCCGGTTATACAGGAAGTGAAAATAAATTCGACGTAAATTTTTTTTTCAAATTTTCCATTCCTGGTATGATCAAGTATTCAATAGTGAATACATTTCTGTTAAAACCATTTTAATAAATCGAATAGTTTTCAAAATATCCAAAAAAAACTGGAAAAAAAAGTCAGATATATTCAGTCAGAAATATGTTCATTATTTTTATTTTAAATATCCTGAGCGTAAACCGTTTTTACAACATCGAAGAGGAAGGAAGTGAAAAGGTCATGCATCTTTTGGATTTCAAAAATATCATCGCAGGGTGTTTCAAATTTTGTGTTGAAAATTGTGATCTTAAATTGGCCGTAACTTCTGTTTTTCAATTTAGAAACCTATTTTCTTATAATTGTGTTGGATTCTGCGGTCAAAATAATGATAGTTTTCTCACATGATTATGCTCCTAAATTCAATAATTTCTGAGTTATTTGAGATTTTCTGGATTAATGTAGTACGTAGAGTCAAATTGATTGCATCTAAAAAAATTCAATGAATATTATTTCGAAACCATGGGAACACTCTGTACCCATAGAAGATAAATTATTTGTTAATAATTCACAAGTTTCAGGTGTTATTGTTATTCGTTGTCTTCATTTCTCGATTTAACAAAATGAAAAACAGAAGTTATGGCCGATTTAAGATCACAATTTTCAACACAAAATTTGAAACACCATGTGATGATATTTTTGAAATCCAAAAGATGCATGATCTTTTCACATCCTTCCTCTTCGATGTTGTAAAAACGGTTTACGCTCAGGATATTTAAAATAAGAATAATGAACATATTACTGACTTATTCGATCATACCAGGAATGGAAAACTTGAAAAAAAATGTTTTCGTCGAATTTATTTTCACTCCCTGTATAACCGGAAGTTTTTGGGCTTCGAAAATATTTTAGCTCTGTAGAGAACTTCGAACAATATCATAATCCCAATTTTCAGATTTCAAATATGTCTAGTTCTCCAGAAACGTCTAATAGGCACTCGAACTTGAGACACCTTGTATACAACGTATTTCGATACCATTAAACTGAGAATAACATATGAACACTTGTTTCATTCTTTCATGATATCAATTGTAACAATTAATCTTTTGTTCTTGAGGAAATGTTTCCTAACTTATATTATTCATTAAAAAAAAAACTCAATTTATTTGCATCTAAACTTCCTTTAATTCTATTAGCTAATATTATTCAATGTTTCAGTCGCTCATATTGGGAGAAAAATCATCAGTTCGATATGTAACATATCAGAATGAAGAAGACGAAGAAGAGTGAAAAAACTGAAGATTTCGTGCAATGAATATTTCTTATTACTCAGGATGGGTCAAGGACACTAAAGAATGATTTGTTGAATTTGTAAATTTGAATAATATTTATATGTAATATAATATTATCGTCCAATGATATAAGAAACTGTTCGAGGCCACAGAGAATATAAGGTGGAAGTATATAGTTTATTCAAATTCAAAATTTCTATGGGGTCCTTGCTATGGATTTTGTGAATGGCTGCACTGAATCCTTTCCAAATAATGGAAGGCGAGGCAATAAGAAGCCCCCAATATTTTGGTACCTAAAATTCGATTTGTACAGAGATTTATTCAATTAAAAACACTTCCATCAAAGCCTGGTCAATGATTGCAAACAACTTAATACCTTAAACAATATCAAGAATTTGTTTATTTGATTTGTAGCTGATTTGCGAACGGTGTAAGTGTAATCTAGCAAATAAAATGGCTGAAATAATTGTATAAGAGAATTGCTGAGCCAATCAAAAAGTTTTTTCTTGGGCAAGCCTGGTGAGCAGGGGTTTTTGAATCCTACAACTAATAATGGGACCTTAAATGTTGCTTATAACATATATTATTCATAGCATATATACAATTGTAAATCTGACATTATATTGATGGATCACACAGAACGAAAAGACATTATTATATTGGAATATGTCGTATTTATCGAAATATTTACCCAACTTCAAGCGAGCCACAGCCTCCTTAGAAGATTATTGTGAAGAGACAATAATCATCTCTTGTTCCCATTTTTGAAAGCCCACACCTGAAAAATTATTCAAAGCTGGTAAGGGTCCGAACAACAAAAGTACTCAAGTTTCTAAATGTATGATGCCATTATGTCGAGTACAATGGCCATTTTAGAAATAAGATTTTAGAGTACATGTTGCGATATGTAGGTAATTATATAACAAACTTTGATGGATATACCTTTATATGTTTGATGTTTATATCTTCTGTAAGATTTGTGGTGCAATAAATGGATCATACTCTGTTTCATTTCTGTTAATTTATGTATTCTGATTTTCCTTTTCAATAATAAGCAAATTGAACAAATGGGCCTGTAGGTTTTTCATGTTATCATATCCCTATTCGTCGAAGACCATATCGTTCCAAAAATGACACAATACAGTAGTACCGAAGTTATGAGAAGAAAACATTCCTCACCCCCTCCACCGCTTAGCCTTCATTCCATAGGGTTGAAATTTCAACACGAGATAGACTATTTGATGCTTGACCATGCTCTAAAATTTCAACCCATCCGGAATTTTTTATCCGAAGTTATGAGAAGAAAAACCTATGTCACCCCCTCCACCACTTAGCCTTCACCCCAGAGGGTTGAAATTTCAACGCAAGATAGATAATTGTATGCTTAACCATTCCCTAAAATTTCAACCCATTCGGAATTTTTTTCCCCGAGTTATGAGAAAAAAACCTTATTCACCCCCTCCTCCACTTAGCCTTCACCCCAGAGGGTTGAAATTTTAATACAAGATGTATAATCATCATCTTAACCATTCTTCAAAATTTCAACCCATTCGGAATTTTTTATCCCGAGTTATGAGAAAAAAAACCTTTCCTACCCCCTCCTCCGCTTAGCCGTCACCCCAGAGGGTTGAAATTTTAATACAAGATGTATAATTATTTACTTAACCATCCCTAAAAATTTCAACCCGTTCGGAATTTTTATCCAGAGTTATAAGAAAAAAACCTTTTTTACCCCCTCCCCTCTTAAGCCTTTCCTCCAGAGGGTTGAAAATTTTTTTGGGTATCCTATATTTTGTCCCAAACAATAAAAGCAAAAATTTTCATTGCCGCTAATTATTTCGTTCCCCAGGCTTTATTGACTGGACTATAGTATATATCGGCACAAGGAACCAAATGAAAAACTTATAATTCTTTTAGCGACGTTTTGGAAACTTTTATTTCCTTCTTCAGGCTACAAAAATAGGAAAACACAATCAATTGAGCACTCAGAAAGAATCATAAGGAATACAAACGTCAAAAAATATAAAAATAATAACAATGATAAGTACACATACGTCATAAAATAAAATAAAAATAAATATATATCAAAACTCGAAATTAAAATGAAAACCAATAAGATTTCATAATGACCCAATAAGGTCATGTTCAAAGACTCACACAATATGGAACATTACAATTAAATATATAAAATACAACAAGAAAGAGAACTCACCACATCAGAATAGCAATTATAAACATGATCAGTGGCGGCTTGTCCTATGAGGCAGGTGAGGCAGTGCCTCATCAAAAACATTCTGAACCGTAAATCTTCATTCCCTTTCATCATCACTTTTTTCCTCAATATTTTTCCCAATCACGTTCCTTGTATATTCATAACAAATCAAACCCTCTTGGAATAAACGGTTGGAGGCATGCCTAACGCAGGCTTCTTTGACTGAATTAGCGTGTTATCTACTTCGATGACCTACGAAACGTAATAGAAAGCCGTTCTAGGATTAATCTGAGGCTGGCCTCTGCGCGATCTTAGCCGATCTGAGATCGTTTCGTTTCTGCGATGTCCAGAGGGTTATCTGCGTCTAAGCGGTGAGAACATATTTACGGCTTTGAATGCGTCTTCTGGAGGAATTAGAGGCTGGCCTCAGGTTTTTATTCGAGTTAATCGGGAAGCGGGAAATAGAGAAATAGGGTTAGTTCACTTTGTCGTTATTTAGTGGTATCGCGTTTGCTGTGTTTCGTGTATGATTATAATCTTTTTCAGGTGAATTTTTTCTGAAATATAAATCTTTTTCATCTAAAGTTGCTACCACTTCCAGATTTGAGTAAATCTCTCCAAATACGTAGTATGACAAGTACGACTGGCTTACTTGAAGTATTACTTTGAAAAAAATATTTTGCTGGCCGTGCATTTTATTCTCAGCAACTAATGGAAATTCCGACAGTTTGGTCGAAAAGTGATTTTAGTGATTTGAAAAATGTATCTCGGGGTCTATCGCTACACAATAAAAGTGCTCAGTATATTTCATCTAATTGCAAGCTTACCGTTATGTGAAAACAAAAACAAAATATCGCCACAGCAATTATATATTAATTAATGCGCGTCAAATAGAAATTGAAAATTTCAATGCTAGAGTCGAAGAAATTCGACAAATATTGCGATGCACCTCTGTATGCAAGAGTTACCTTTTAGGGGGCACGATGAATCGAATGAGACTTTAAATTGCGGAAATTTCAAAGAATTGGTAGTTCTTGTTAGTAAATTTGACACGAATTTAAAAACTCTTTTAGAAAATGACACCAACACTAAATCTGTATTTTCTGGTACATCTAAAACCATTCAAAATTAATTGATTCGGTTGCTTTTGTTGTGAATAAACAAATCGAGGACGAAATTTCACAATCATTGTTTTTTTCTTGGCAAGTTGATGAAACAACTGACATAAGCTGTCATTTTCAGTTACCAGTCATTTTTCATTATGTAATAGATGACCAACTTGTTGAGCGCTTCATGGGATTTTATGATGTTAGTTCTGGGCGTTCTGCTGATGATCTATTTCAATTTTTATCTTCAAAATTCGGTAAATTTGACTTGCGTTCAAAATTAGTGGCTCAAACATACGACGGAGCGAGTGTTATGTCCGGAGAAGTGAACGGGTTACAAGCAAAAATTAAATCTATAACACCACAAGCAATCTTTATTCATTGCTATGCACATGTATTCAATTTGGTTTCAAGTAATGTTTGCAGTTAAATTCAACAGGTTAAAGTTTTTTTCTCAACCTTGTCAGGATTTTCATCACTTTTTTCCAATTCAACAAAGCGTACCTACCCAAGTGTTAGAACAAATTGGAGGAACACGTATTCTTTCGAATGTGGCAACTCGTTGGAATTTCACATCACGAGCCGTTCATACAGTTTTCAATAATAGAGATAAGTTACGTGAAACATTTTATTTCATAATCAATAGTAATAGTCTCGATTTTGATCAAAAATCTATTAGGGAAGCAATAGGTTTAAAAAATTTTTTAGAAGATGCTCAAAACATATTCTTTACAAAAACGTTTGTAATTGATTTTTGATCAAACCGATACTGTTTTTTCTGTTTTACGAAATAGAAATATAGACATTTTAAAGGCGATAAATTTACTGCAAACAACATTGAATAGAATACGTGAATTAGAGTAACGGCACTTTTCGATAAAATTTATAGAAAACTGAATACTGCAGATTTACATTCGAAACGTCGTAAGGGATTTGAATTTGCAGATAAAGAACATTAGTTGAGACAATATTTTTTCAAATTCTGGATATTATAATGACTCAAATAGAAGTTAGATTTTGCGACATTGAAAAACTACATCTTCGATCTCTTAAAAAACTCAAATTTCTCCAAATACCAAAAAGAATTCCCTCATCAGCTTCTCAAAGACTTGGCAACACAATATAATATTTTTGATAAAAATCAACTGAAGAGCGAATTAACTGTTCTGTAATTTGTCAAAAAGATTAATTAATGAAATGATTTTTATAAGACGTACATCTAATACAGTAAATTTTAGAACAGATGTAGATACGTTGAGCGCTGTGTATTGCAATTTGATCAAAGAAGTCAGATTGTGACAGTGAACATATGTGCGCCTTTCTTTCATTGTTGTTTAACTCTTTGATCTCTCATATTATTGTTTATATTACATTCAATTGCGTTAGAACTCTGTTTTTCTTGTAAATTATGCATTCAAATATTATATCATGTTTATAATTGTTATTCTGATGTGGTGAGTTCTCTTTCTTGTTATATTTTATATATCTAATTGTAATATTCCATATTGTGTGAGTCTTTGATCATGACCTTATTGGGTCATTATGAAATCTTATTGGTTTTCATTTTAATTTCGAGTTTTGATATATATTTATTTTTATTTTATTTTATGACGTATGTGTACTTATCATTGTTATTATTTTTATATTTTTTGACGTTTGTATTCTTTCTGAGTGCTCAATTGATTGTGTTTTTTCTATTTTTGTAGCCTGAAGAAGGAAATAAAAGTTTCCGAAACGTCGCTGAAAGAATAGTAAGTTTTTCATTTGGTTCCTTGTGCCGATATATACTACTGTATCATATACCTATTCTTCAGTAAGGCTTGCGTGCGGCATGCCATAGACGCTGGGGATTTATCCTTTTTTATATTTGAGAAAGTGAGCCGGCGGGAGTCGAACCTGTCACCGGTGGAAACTCGGGTATACAATGTGACCATCTCAAACTCTAGACGACCCGAGACCGCTGCGGATTCACGCTATGTGGCGTCTCATGAAGAATCGCTGGAACCGAAAAATATCTTGGCTTATAGGCAGGAAGTTCACATTTAACTTTCAAAATAAATTGCTTATTTACAAAGCTATCATCAAACCAATATGGATGTGCTAAGTCATCGAATATTCATATTATCCAAAGAGATCAGATATACTACGTCCATTGATTGATGCCACTTGGTATGTCTCCAACCACACCATCCTTGATTTAAGAGCCCCATATGTCAGCACAGATATAGAAGACCGCTCGAGAAAATACCATCAGAACCTGCAAGGACATGCCAACCAACTGACAGAGGATCAATTCAACTCACGAAGATTGAATAGGACCTTGCTAAACGATCTAGATGTCTAATCTTTCTTTTTTTTTATATTTTTGATGACCTTGGTATCGGTGTGTGTTAGAGATGAGAGGTTTCTTTTCGGTCGAACTTTCAAAGACTTAATTAGACAAAATTCCGACGTTTAAATATTATTTTAAAATCATCTTTAGGGCTCTGAAATAAATAACAAACTTGTCATTTACACCTTGTTTAATATTTAATCCAGAGTAATATTCAATAATAAATAGAAAAAAAATTTTTCATCACTCATATAGGTACTTCAGTATATTTTCATGATGACCGTTGAAATAGGTAATGTATTTTCTGTCAGGACCTGTTGAATTGAAGACTTGTCTTTATGAAGAGCTGGGTCTTTATAGCTCCAGACTTTCAGGGTTCATCAAATTATATCTATTCTAACATAAGAATGCTTCAAATTGAGCTCATATGAGTTTTAAAAACTTCGAAGCCAGTCTCCTAGATTTGTTTTGTACCTTTATAGTTTATAGTTTTTTCACATCTTTATTTCATACACCGATTCAACCTGGTTCACAAACTTAGGAGATAATAGAATTTGACTTAGTTTTAATATTTCTGAATGTTTGATATGATGCATGGTTAATTGAAATTCTATCAATATTGAAACTGGAAGCTATAAGCTCATAAGCAAGAAAGATTAGAATAGAATACTCTCTTGGGCTCACGATTAACCACTACCAAGGGACGAGAGCTGGCCAAATTGTTGCAGGAAAAAAACTACTCCTTCTTGTCTACTGGAAGTCCTACATACTGGCCCAGTGATTCGAATAAAACACCTGATCTACTAGATTTTTTTATAACAAATGGAATAGCTCCATCATATATGGATGTATGTCCAAGCTATGACCTATCATCAGATCATACTCCATTAATAGCGTCACTGAGCACCTTGATAATCAATAGAAAGTCTCCACCAAAACTACATAATCGAAAAACCAACTGGGATGAATACCGCAAATTAATTCATGAGCGGGTCTCTCTATCCTTGAGGTTAAAGGAAAAAAAAAAAGAAATCGAAAAGGCGCTCGATACATTTACAACTATACTTAAGGATGCAGCCATCCAAAGTACTCCAAGAAGTTACAATGAAAACAAACCAGAACCAATACCATTAGACATTAAAAAGCTCATTGCTGAAAAACGCAAAATAAGATCTAGATGGAAAACACACATGCTCCTGCAGACAAAACAGCATTCAATAATATAAGCAATAAACTTAAAAATAAGTTAAGAGAATTGAAGGAAGAATCATTCAATATATATATCACCGGAATAAACCGATACGACAACTCAACATGGGCACAACACCTGACAGAGGTATTCAAACCAAATGACCTGGTCATTGATGAAATTGTTGAGGAAAATATTTCTAACATCCCTACAGAAACTCAAAATATAAAGTTCTTAACACCTAAAGAAGTATACAAAGAAATCACTCATCTGAACCAGAAAAAGGCACCAGGTATTTATAGAATAACTGCAAGGATGATCAAAGAACTGCCTAGAAAAGGGATTGTCACGGTAGCCTACATCTTTAATGCTATATTGAGACTCGGACACTGGCCCAAATCACTGAAAACAGCAGAAGTACTCATGATACTAAAACGGGGCAAGAATCCACACGAAGTGACATCATATCGACCCATAAGCCTTTTGCCAATAATCTCGAAAATATTGAAAAGGTTATTACTTCAGAGAATAAACGCCGAAATTCCCATAGATCATTGGATTCCTTCACATCAATTCGGATTCAGACAAGGTCACACAACTGTCCAACAAACGCATAGAATAACGCAAACCATAAACCAAGCGTTTGAAAAGAAGCTATACTGCCCTTCAGTCTTTCTGGATGTGAGTCAAGCGTTCGATAAAGTATGGCACTCAGGACTCCTATTCAAGATAAGAAATATTCTTCCTTTAAAATTCTTTAATTTACTGAATTCATACCTTACAAACAGACAGTTTAGAACTAGGGTAGGGCAAGAAGTATCAGATTATAGTCCCATTCAAGCTGGAGTTCCACAAGGAAGCGTGCTGGGCCCGTTCCTCTACCTACTTTTTACCTCAGATCTACCAATAACAGCTCACACTACAACAGGGACATTTGCTGATGACACAACAATAATGGCAGTACATGAAGACCCAGCAACAGCGACTAAGCTAGTACAGGAACACCTAGATAAACTACAAATCTGGATGAAAAAGAGGAAAATAAAAATAAATGAAACCAAATCTCAACAAGTAGACTTTACACTGAGAAAGCAACATTGTCCCCCAATCAAATTGAACAACATAGTAATTCCAAAAGCTACATCAGCAAAATACCTTGGCTTTCATCTAGACACTAGGCTAACTTGGAGGGAACATATAATCAAAAAAAGAAAACAAATTGACCTGAAAGTCAGGGAAATTAATTGGCTCATCTGAAGAAAATCCAAGTTACCACTTACAAACAAAATATTGTTGTATAAGACTATCATCATCCCAATATGGACATATGGGATAGAAATCTGGGGATGCGCAAGCAAATCCAGCATAGCTCTGATCCAAAGAACGCAATCGAAAATACTTCGCATGATGGCCAACACCACATGGTATGTGTCCAACCAGACTTTACATGAAGACCTAAATATACCATATGTTGAAGAAGTCATCAAGCATAGAAGCAGAAACCACCACGCGAGAATGGAAAACCACTCAAATATTTTATTCCAACCCTTACTGACAAACACCTTAGCAAGAAGATTGAAGAGACATTGGCCAGCTGATTTAATGGAATAATGAGATTCTCTCACTGGAGATAATCTTTTCCCGCTCTATTCAAGTCACTTGACTACTTCTTAACACATTAACTTGTAGAATGTTATTCTGATTGTTAATAATTATTGAGATTAAAAAAAATATTGAAACTGGAAGCTATAAGCTCATAAACAAGAAAGATTAGAATAGAATGCATTTTCTGACCATAATCATTTCATACTGAATTGAATAATTTTAAACTATCGAAATTATCCTTACAATATTTTCCACATGTTTTTTAAGAAAGCTACAAATAACTGTTGACAGTTTCAAACAGAATCAAAACAACAAGGAACCACAGAACACTATTTTATTGGGAACTACCCACCACAGAGACGTTATAATATTTTAATGTGATAATA
This sequence comes from Micraspis discolor, assembly GCA_030674115.1. NCBI lineage: Eukaryota > Metazoa > Arthropoda > Insecta > Coleoptera > Coccinellidae > Micraspis > Micraspis discolor. Next base: position 585,808 of record JARTUT010000878.1, on the reverse strand, counting down.
ATTCACTCTACTCATATATACTAATATTCTATGGTAAGGTATTGAAATTCGACATAATCTATGAATAACCATTATTCAATCATGTTTTTGTTTACGTAATTAAAACAGATACTCTGATTATAAAAACCAGAAATTTACGCATGTTCAGTAATTATAGACTAAACAGAATAGATTCATATTAATGATTTAACAAAAAATTTTTTATCAAAAAACACCTAGTTGATTTTTCAGAATCAAATTCGGGTGATCAAACTCAATTTCTTCAAGCAAGTATAATTGCACACCTAAATCTGGGAATACTTGTAATCTATCCACGTAAATTTTTATTGGGATTCAGTACAGAAAATAATCATCAAGCAAAGTAACATCCCTTCAAAAAAATTATTCGTAGTGACATCATTCATTGTTGTTGAAGATTTCGAAAAAGATTTTCATATTTTTTACAGTATGATATCATGAGAACTCATAGACCTGTTCACTGGTCTCTGTCAAGGAGAAGAAACTTCTGAAATATCAGTGTTTGGAAAATCATAGATTATTTTTTCTGGCTTTGAGTGAAAAAAAAGCATAGTGACAACCTCTTGTCTTGGAAGTTTTCATAGAAATGATGGTTTTCATGATTTGGAAATTTCAAGAAGAAAATTGCAAATGTATGATGATAACATCCAATAATTCTTTGTTTTTTTGGAATTTCTCACTAGATAGGGATGGTTTATAATCTTGAAGTAGAAAGAAATTATAGTAGAACAACAAAAATCTATGTTTATGATGTTGAATTTTTTTGACCAGAAAATCAGTATTTTGTATCTTCCTTCTGGATATGGACCTCATCGGATGAAACATGAGTGAGTGATTCAAATTTTAGAGGGAAAATAATGTTTTTAAACAATTCAGATTCATTAGTGGATGCTGCGGGAGGTAATTCTCGTTCAAACTAAACTGGACTACAGAGGGGTATTTGCCCAATGTGAAAACTCAAAATGCTCATTTATGTACATGTACATTTATCTACAATCACTTGCCACGTGTCATTCAGTCTCTAAATTGTGGGTCTTTCAAGAAAACTGCTAAAAACCTATTGTTGAAGAAATGTTATTACTCAGTTGATGATTATTTAAACGATGTATTGGCAAACTGTTGATTTTTATTGTCTATTTTCTTCATTTTTGTTTGACTTGTCCTATACAACTATGTACATACTTGACAAGGAGGATCAATAAATTATTATTATTATTATTATTTATTATTATTATAACTTTTTAACGCAGCTGAATATGGAAAAAAAGTTAAAATTAACGCAGTGGTCAAAGACTAACCCTGTATAATACTTGGAAGACTATTAGTGCTCATTTTAAATTCAAGAAATAGGGTTGATATTCTTTGACATTTTGCATAACGGGTGTTGACCTCGGAATACAAACGTCAAAAAATATAAAAATAATAACAATGATAAGTACACATACGTCATAAAATAAAATAAAAATAAATATATATCAAAACTCGAAATTAAAATGAAAACCAATAAGATTTCATAATGACCCAATAAGGTCATGTTGAAAGACTCACACAATATGGAACATTACAATTAAATATATAAAATACAACAAGAAAGAGAACTCACCACATCAGAATAGCAATTATAAACATGATCAGTGGCGGCTTGTCCTATGAGGCAGGTGAGGCAGTGCCTCATCAAAAAAATTCTGAACCGTATATTTCTTCATTCCCTTTCATCATCACTTTTTTCCTCAATATTTTTCCCAATCTCACGTTCCTTGTATATTCATAACAAATCAAACCCTCTTTGAACAAACGGTTGGAGGCATGCCTAACGCAGGCTTCTTTGACTGAATTAGCGTGTTATCTACTTCGATGACCTACGAGAACGTAATAGAAAACCGTTCTAGGATTAATCTGAGGCTGGCCTCTGCGCGATCTTAGCCGATCTGAGATCGTTTCGTTTCTGCGATGTCCAGCGGGTTATCTGGGTCGAAGCGGTGAGAACATATTTACGGCTTTGAATGCGTCTTCTGGAGGAATTAGAGGCTGGCCTCAGGTTTTTATTCGAGTTAATCGGGAAGCGGGAAATAGAGAAATAGGGTTAGTTAACTTTGTCGTTATTTAGTGGTATCGCGTTTTGCTGTGTTTCGTGTATGATTATAATCTTTTTCAGGTGAATTTTTTCTGAAATATAAATCTTTTTCATCTAAATGTTCTGTATGCATAATGTATATGCAGTTCTTTGAGACACAAAGGACAAAGAACTGCATATATGAATTACCTTGCGAGTGCGGAAGATCTTACATCGGAGAAACTAAACGCCCTCTGAATGTACGAATAAAAGAACATCAGAAGCTTCTACGAGTACTAGACAGCGACAAATCCAGGTTAGTCCAACATGCTGTAGATGAGAATCATCGTATAAAATGGGATGAAGCTTCAATAATATCCAAAGAAGAAAAACTTACAAGAAGAAAAATAAAAGAAGCAGCATTTATGAAAATAACACCAGATTCCATAAGTGCTCCATCTATAGATCTGCCAGAAGTTTGGACGCCGATAGTTCGATCCAACTTAAAAAGATCATCATATCACAGATGAGTATATAACATTGTTCATTTTTCTTTCATGACTTCTGTCATATTGACTCTTTTGAAAATTGATAATTTTCGAAAGGTTTTTTACTTTTCCTCCTTGATAAAGATAGAAGATGTCTATCGAAACGTCGGAAAACATTACATCCACAATAGATGATGGTAATAGCCCAAATAATCATTCAACATCTTGAAGTAAAAAGGAATTATAGTAGAACAACAAAAATTTATGTTTATGTATTGAATAAGGATAATGGGTTAAACCGCAGGAATGCAGAAAATATGGGAAATGGATAGGAGGTACTTTCCGACACGTGTTTCTGCTTATTGGCTTCTTCAGGGCAAGGCAACCAAGAAACCTGGATGTGGATGGAAATGAATAATGAAAAAAAAATATAAACGACAACAGGTGACCACAACAGGAGCGAGCATCCAATTTGTGGCTTCAACCCTATATACCTCCGGTTTTGGAGGCTAAACCGAGCATCGCCACGATGGAAGCATAAGCAACCTGAAGAAGCCAATAAGCAGAAACACGTGTCGGCAGTACCTTCCATCCATTTCCCATATTTTCTGCATTCCTGCGGTTTAACCCATTATCATTTTTCAATATCTAATTTCACCGCATTATCTTCTCTTTGATTCTATGTTTATGGTGTTGAATTTTTTTACCAGAAAATTAGTATTTTGTATCTTCCTTCTGGATATGGACCTCATCGAATGAAACATGAGTGAGTGAATCATTTTTTAGAGGGAAAATAATATTTTTAAACAATTCAGACTCAATAGTGGATGCTGTGGAAGGTATTTTTTATTCAAACTAAACTGGACTACAGAGGGGTATTTGTCAAAATGAAAACTTAAAATGCTCATAACTTTTTAACGCAGCTAAATATGGAAAAACGGTATGGAAAAAAGTTTAAAATTAACGCAGTGGTCAAAGATTAACCCTGTATAATACATGGAAGACTATTAGTGTTCATTTTAAATTCAAGAAATAGGGTTGGATATTCTTTGACCCTTTTTGTAACAGGTGTTGACCTCACGGCAGTGCTTATTTCCTTTTTTCAATTTACTTCCGACCCAAATGAAGTAATAATGTAGAGAGTGAAGAAAATAATTATATCCATCACAAAACAGATTCTAATTAGCCAACTAATATTTCTTCAATGTTTTCTATGTCAAACTAGATCGAAAGGTGTTTTTATGTAATTCAAATATCCTGTTTACGTCCATCCAAAATAACGAAAATACCAATAATTCAGCCTACCTACTGCACAAAATCTAGACGTAAGTGTTTTAATTTTATATAACGCGTGGTATGATATCTTGCTCGAAATATTGGGCATTGTGCAACTTTCTCCAGAGCAAGGGCAAGAAAAAGAGATGAAATGTAAAACGTTCAGCATTCGTTTATTATAAAGGAGTAAATATGTCCGTTTCGAATCATTTCAGCTGTGAGTGTTGTGCACACTGGGTATAATCAATATGATTGGATCGTTGACAGTGAGTGTTAATAATTTGGATTACTAATTATCGATCAAAACTGAAATGTGGGAGAAAATTGTCTAGAAATTCAAATGAAATTAATTTTGTAATTGATAAGTGACTAGTGAAAAGTTGAATTGATATTGTGACAATTGGAAAAATGTTATTTTCAAAGATAATGCATTATTGTTTCGCGCTTGTCCTCTAGTGTAGTATATATATATATATATATTCTTTTGAATTTTTGGCTTACAAGATTTAGTTAGCAAACAATAAAGCATATAGATCAGGGGTTAGTGACGGGGTTTTATACAATTCGGCGTATTACATAAAAGCCTAGGGAAAAAACCCCAGTAAAAAAAACCCTGGCTCCCCGCCTAAGTGTGAAAGTACAAAAATAAGCTGAAATATATTTTAGGGACTTTTTTCTTCAAGAGTGGTCTTCTATTGATGGAAACAGAGAGTTCTTCAAGTTGCCCACATCGAATCTAGAAATAAAAAGGCAAAAGCAGAAAAAAGAACTGAATAACAAAAATACAAAATTTGAAAGAGATAAAGAAAATACCCTCAAATTCGCCGTTTTGGATTAACTCGATATTATGAATCAAGAATTTTTTAACATAACAAGCTACACCGTAAATTTCACTAAGGAGATAATCAATGAATACACAACCTTTTATGGTTCCTCTTTCACGAAGATTTTTTTCTAGTCTAGTGAACTAGTAGAACAGCATGCTACCGTTTTCCCTAAATATCTGTAATTTTCGAATATCAAGCCAAAAATTATTTCAATAGAATGGTTTAGAATTGGTGATGAAGAATCCGTGCTCCAACTTTAGTTGGTCTTTCTTCGCATACCCTCTATCTTCCATCCAAAGAAATGAGCTACTGTTTTCATATTTTTAGAATAAATTTATTGTCCAAATACCTTGGTCAAGATCGTTAGTGGGCCAAATCCGTCAAATTTTTCAACAATTCCCCATGAACTCCCCAAATAACAACTGATCTCTTCAAAACTTGAAAATCGAATAGCATTGAAAGATCAATAACTACTAGAATATCCATCCGATCAAGTTGATACTTGAAATATTATTGAGGGAGGCTGCAACAAAACGGCTCGCAAAATTTCGCAGAAGTCGTCACGCTAGAAAATTTTTAAAAAATTTTTCAATACTCACTATCTCATAAAATATTTTCCGGATTTCAATAAAAATTCGTGAATATATTGAGGTGATCGATATCTTACTTATCCCCAAATTTCATTGTCGTAGCTCTTTTCCATCTAAAGATATGATAATTTTTTTCATTTACTCAAGAGAAAAGAGAAATGACATGAAGTCCGGTGATTTTCTTTGAACGATGGCCATCACAGATCGATATTCGATTGACATATGACGGGCTCATTCTTCAGTGTCAGTTGGCGTAAAATTAATCAAAATTTTTCATAACGGGAAATCATACAGATAGAATTCAATCTCGGTGGCTAAAATAATATACGTTGTCAAAATTCAGAAAAGCACTGAAGTAAGTTTTAAGGGAATTATAGCTTCGAACAAAACTTGGGGAAAATTATGAGTAGTTATTTTTAATTTGAGATATAGATTTGTTCATTCATTAGGCGTTCATATTTGCATCACATTGTCCCATAGTACGAGAAAAGACAGTTGTTCACCTGATCAGAGTGCTCATAGATTTGTTATGGTTTGAATATTTACTCGCAAGTAGCTCAACAAGAGCGCCAAAGCAATCTGACCGCACGTCAGTGCTTTCTAAATTTTTTTAGTGTCACACTGTTCTTGTGTTCGGGGAAATACTACCAATCAAGTGCACTGAAGCTCCTGTTTTCAATCATTCTACTATTGTGAACTGTTGGAAGTGCATATATGGTCAATATTCCAGATTTCCTGAAAACATCTGCAAGATTGCAAGATTCATTTTATTTTCAACATGCTACCAAGACATGTGCAGACTTTATTTGATGGAAAAACCTTTAAGCGAGAAATTTATAAGATTATTTTGAAAATTGAGCCCTACACTATTGAGGAATTTGAAATGTATTGACGATCTATGACACAGGTCCAATTGCTTTAATTTAATGGTTGTATTTTTGGTATATATTTTCGTTTGATATTTTGTAGGTTTTTATTGACCTGTTTTCTTTTCTTTGATTTGTCTATGATATGGAAAATAAATTACTATTCTATTCTATTCTATTTGATATTACATATTCAAAATTTTCTGCTGTAGAATAAATAGTTGTTTTATATTGCATGACCCATAAAATATGATACGGAACCTCAGTTCTGCTTCCATCATTGGATGGTAAACTGTCTTCATGCAATTACTTTCAAGATACCTGGCCATATCTCTGAAACCATAGACAGCTGTTGATTTTTCTCATACAAATAATTTATATGCTCCTTCCAGTTAAGGTTTATCTATGTACATACCCAAAAATTTGGTGGATTCTAGGATGTTTTATCGGTCGTCCTCGTTCAATTCGCGATACGGAAACATTTGAAGAAGTTGAGGCGTCAGTTCGTCAAAATCCGAAAGGATTTTTCGGTCCCACAGCTCCAGGAGTTTGCAGGTTTCAACTCAAAAACGTGGTTTCAGTAAGATGAGGCCACTTGCCATATCTCAATTGATTCAATGGAAGTTGTTAACGAATTATTCCCTAATAAAGTAATTTCGCGAAGGGATAACATCACAGGCCTCCTAAAATCCCCGACCTTAACCCACTTGACTATTTTGCATGAGGATACATTAAAAGTAAGATTTATCAAAATATTCTGACGAATCTAACCCAGTTCAAGCAAAACATGAGGTCAGAAATGGTAGGTAGCATTATCAATAGCTTAGTGTCAACGTGTTTTCGGCAACCTTTGTTCCTGTTTATTAGAAGAGTGACAGCAACGTGTAACGATCTTCCTTTGGATATCATCATCTTTGCCAAACAACTCTACAATTCATATGTTAATAATAAACATTCTCGTCTTATTGAACTTTAAAATACCCGATACCATTTCTGCACACCTTGTATTATAAGATTTTCACCCATTGATTATTAATGAATCCAACTTATTTAATTAATTTTTAATGGTCACAGCAGCTTATAATGTATTGCACTGCCACAAACACTTAACCGTTAAAGCGGGTATTTATGTAATCAATTCGAATGCTGGTATCGGTTTGTGTAAATTGAACAAAACAGAGAAAGTGTAACACCTACATTTCACGTCTTCATGTGGTTATAATCATGTCATTGACGTACTCCATTTCCATAACAATTTCATTAAGAAAATATTTATGCCTTGAGCCTATAGGAAATTCATAATGCAATTGAATATTGCATAATACTTATCAATCTTACAGAAGACATTTTCTCCCTCTTGTTCCAGAATAGAACATCTGATATAGTTTTGCTCGAGTGTCCCTTATTTTCGAATATGAGGTTGAAATGATTCTGTAGTTATGAGGATCTATCTACTAAAAAAATCTTCGTGAAAGAGAAACCATAAAAGGTTATGTTTTTATTGATTATCTCGTGAGTAAAATTGACGGTTTAGCTTGTTATGTTAAAAAATCCTTGATTCACATTATCGAGTTAATCCAAAAAGGCGAATTTGAGGGTGTTTTCTTTATTCAAATTTTGTTTTTCTGTTCTTTTTCTGCATTTGTCTTTTCATTTCCACATTCGATGTGGGCAACTTGAAGAAGTCTCTGTCTCCATCAATAGAAGATCACTCTTTAAGAAAGAAGTCCCTAAAATATATTTCAGCTTATTTTTGTACTTTCACACTTAGGCGGGGAGCCAGAGTTTTTTTTACTGGGGTTTTTTCCCAAGGCTTTTATGTGATACGCCGAATTGTATAACACCCCATCACTAACCCCTGATCTATATGCTTTATTGTTTGCTAACTAAATATTGTAAGCCAAAAGTTCAAAAGAATATATATATTTGGGTTTCCTCAAACGATGGAAAATATCCAATTGATCAATTTGTTATATCAGAGACGTTTGAATAAAGTAAGAGAGAAGTATCCCTATGAATCGAGCCAGTTTCAAAAATGTAGAAAATCACTGATTTGATGAATGAACAAACCTATATCATAAATTAAAAATACAACTCACAGCTTTCCCATTTCTTGAGAATCAACTTGAAGAAGATATATCTTTTCCATCAAAAACCATATAAAAATTGTTATCATCTTTCGAATGAGATCTTGTCCTTTCAACTGTTCCAAATTCAAATATAAAGATAGTTATTGAGATCTTCTCAAGGAAGAAGGAAATTCTTGACATATCTGGCTAAGTAGAAAACACAAAAACATAGACAAAACAATATCTTTGATCTCAAACAAGGTTGCCAATCAAAACATCCCTTATGTTCCGAGATGTTCAAAAATATAGTGAAATCACAGCTTTATACTCTTTGATTGCGCATTGCTGGAATTCAAGGAAATTATTATATGAATATCAAAATTTTGGGAATTCTGATGAATGTATAATAAGTTATCAAGTAATTAAAGAAAAAATTTAAGTAATTAAAGAAAACATTTAAACATTTAATTTAACATTTTAACATTTAATGATCGGAAGGATATTCAAGGAGTTATTGAGGCGACCAAGTTCAGATGTTCATAACTTCTGTACTGCTCGACAGATTTGGACGAGATATTTTGACAATTAATCTATTCTGCAAATATGAAAACTTCAGCTCATCTCCTTCAACAGATAAAAAGTATATACAGGGTGTAACTAAACAAGTGTAAAATATTTAAGGAGGTGATTCCTCATCGAAAAAAGATAGGATCTTTCATATAAAGAATCTTCATTGGAGCATCCCTTGTTAAGATACAGCCCCTCAAAGGGAGTACATAAAATTTGTATAACAATTTTTTTCACAAGCACCAAAAAAGTTACAATATTTAAATTAACCTAACGTTTCCTACTAGCAAAAAGACACTTATCCAGTTATTTATTTGGTTTACCCCATGGTTGTAAGAGAGCTCTGGTGCCTACTTGGTTGCCCAAGCATGCAGTTTATCGTGCGGCCTGAAGTTGACTCATGGTCGTTCTTTTCGCCACACGTACCCCACATGAGGGCATTGGGCCGGAAATGTCCACGCCAGCACGTTAAGCCTCAGGCTTAACTACTAGTTCGGTATCGGTTTACCCAAGCCTAACCACTACTAGTGAAGCCGCAACACTATCCAAGTCACTACTAGCTCTGCAGGCTAGCGCCCGAGCTGAGAACGCAGCTCACCCGTCGAGGTTTCACCCTCTCGCCCAGCATGCGGGCTTTCAACCACTGCCACCACGAGTCCTTCCTCAAGCGAGGCAGTATCCGGTCTAAGAGACAAAGCTCTTCCGACCTAGGGGCTTAAACTGCCCCCCCGTGGTACCAATCATCGCGTCATTGGCTAGGACATGCTACGGGAACGCATTCCCTTCTCAGTTTTGAATCTTGGGTATTCGAGCCTGAGCCAAGCTCCGCAATAAGATCATTACTGACCTCTAGACCGCTCCTAGTAAACCTGCAAGCAGGTCATAAGCCCTACACCGCGGCAAGGTGACGGTCACGTAGGGCCCATGGTTGTAAGAGTGGGAAACGCAACCCCTAAAGTTTATTTTCAATGTAACTTTTCGTCTTATTATTTGTTTACCATTTAAAAATTTATTTCCGATAGCCTGTTTCATTCTAAACAAAAAATGTCTCATGAGTTTTTTGCTCAAAATAAACCAGTTCGCAGCAAAAATTTATTTTAGGAACAACTAAAGAAATAGGTACATAAATGCGAACTGGATTTATTATTATTCTGTAGTTAGTACCTGCATTAAACGCTTAAAGTTTGACAGGAACCAAATTTTAGATGCTAATAAATCCTGAACCAATTGAGGGATTTAGACCAATTAATGAACTTTATTTATTTAAACAGTTAACCTATTCTGAAAATATGAAGAACCTAGCTAATTTTCTTAGACGATAGAAAGTATAAGGCCGAATCGCCGGCCGGACAGACACCCTGCATTTTCGACTAGATATTCGAAAATTACCTATATTTGAGCAAAATGACAGCATGATGTTCTAAATGAATAATCGTGCAAAAATGAATGGGAGAAAGTTTAAGAAAATGGATATAACCAAGAGAAGGTTAGGATTTCCCAACATGAATAATGTGGAGTTTATTTAGATGTTCGAATAACTTCAAAATCAAAAAAGTTTGATTTTTTGAGATGAGAAATTTCGCTAATGGAGTTGGGGAGATTGAGATTTCTCTCCCTGGTTTTTTTCCTACAGTCCTGCATTGATCTGAGGTCTAAAGGTTTTGCGCTTTTGTTAAAAATCTCTTCGTTTGCAAAATAATCAACAAACACGTATATCAAAAATGAACATCATCCAAGCTGACAATTTTCCGTCAACTTCCTCCAAGCAACTTTCTTTAAAGCTTCTCCTCTCAATAACATCTTCTCATTTTATTAATTTATTGCATTGGATCTGTGTTATAACGAAAGATTTTCAAACATAGATGCCATTAGTTAAATTTTATGAATCTCTTCAACTATTAAATAGAAAAGCTGAACTTGTCAAAGTCCTTTGAGGAATGTTATTATTTTTTTCCAACGAGATACCTTATGGTGATAAGCAATGATGATTTACCAACTTCAATGTATATATTTTCAATTTGTTCCGTTTATTAATAGATAAATTTCATTGTAAAGGAATGTTCATTCTTAAGTTTATTTTATAAATATTCAATTTAACTTATTTCACGACTGATTCAATTCGATCTTTTCCAGAGAAATGGACTTGGAGTCCTAGCTCTCCTGTCATGCTGTTTGTGTCAAAATTACGGGGGTCAACCAGTTTATACCCAGCCACAACAATATAATACCCAATATACACACAGTTCACCTCCACCACCACAGATCCTCAGTCACAAACAAGCCTTAAATCATGATGGTAATTTCAAATATATCTTCACTTCCGAAAATGGACTAGCCCAAGGAGAAACAATTGCTCCTGATGGTTCAAGGAACGGTGCGTACAGTTACACTGACCCAACCGGAAGAAAAATATCTGTCAAATATACCGCTGGTAAAGAAGGCTTCAGGATTCTGGAAGCAGATCATTTACCAAAAGCACCACAACCAATTGCTCCTGTTCCAGCAGCACAAGGCTATGCTCCCCAACAATACAACGCAGTCCAAGATGATGGTCAATACAGACCTGAATTGTATGAAAAACCTAGCTACTCTCAGCCTGCTTACCAACAAAGAGCCTATCCAGCTCCTGTGCCTTATCAGCAAAGGGCTTACTCCGCCCCTGTTCCTCAAAGTGTTCAGGAAAACAGCATAAACGAAAAAGATTACAATGATGAACCTGGCAAACCTCATAGTTTCGGAAATGGTTATGTATTCGAATTTGCTGGCTGAATTCGATGAATTGCTTTCATTTCATTTTTCCTGTACCTTACCTTTCACCTATTCTTTTAACTTCTGTCTGTGAAAAACTAGACTGATTCAAATAACGAGTAATCATAATGAAGTGGATTAATTCGTACGAATAGATTCGAAGTTCACAGAAAGAAGTTAGTCAGTTTTTTGTTACCTATAGTTTTTTATATTTAAAGAAAAATATGTGATCCTTCGTGTTTTAGTTAATGTCATACTTTACAGCATTTTCGAATGATATCGATTATGAAGTTGACTGTTCTTTAAATCTTTTATACTTTGTTATTACTCTGTTCCTTCTCAATAAAAAGATGTTTGTTGAAGTTATTATCTATTTTTCTACCTGATTATACCGATTTAAATTTATTTCAAACATAAGATTCTCTCACAAAGCAGATGACAGAGGCAGCACCATAAGTGTTTAAGGCTGAGGCGATTAAGAGCCATTAATCTCCTGTGCTCTCTAATCGGCTCAATCTACAATAATTCAGAGAGAGTGTATAAACAAGATGTTTGCATAAAGGAGTTCTTAATATGGTAAAAAGCTCTTAGATATGGTATTTGCAAATAATTGTGTGGAAAGCTAATGTACTAGTCCTCAAATGAATGAAATAACACAGCATTTAATGGGTCAAAATGTTTTATAGTTACAATACCAAATCTGAATTCAACACATACTTTAAATAAATCATAAGTGTAATGATGAAGTGAATAAAAGACCATCACACAGTCTAATAAAATCCATGCTACACTGGACATATAAATATCACAATAAACAACAAATATACAAGAACACTATGAAACAATTTAACGATCTTATTACCATCAGAGACTCTGCGGGAGAAGCATGCATACCAAGGCAATTAGCTGTGATTATGTGATAATATTGGTGTATATAGTGTAGCTCCATCTATTGACTGTACTCGCTAGCATCAACTGGACATAATAAAGGAAGCGGCGACATTATAAGGTTCATGTTGCCTGTTGTGTCATCTGTTGACAGTATTTTGTTACTGTGTTCCTTTTCCGTTGAAAATATGCGACGTTTTTCTTATACAGGGCTTCATCAAACGGGATGTTTGATACAGGAAGTTTCCATACAGGAAGTTTCCAAATATTTTTATAAATTTCAGATGCTCATAACTACTGAACTATCCGACGGATTTGGCGCAATAACGAACTTGGCCGAGATATTTGGACAATTAACCTATTCTGAAAATATGAAAACTCTAGCTCATCTCGTTTGGATGCTAGAGAGGATATAGTCGGCCGGCCAGACAGACTCAAGTTTCGCCACGGATTCTTCATCGGGGAGTCGAACCCAATCGATTTAGACCGTTTTCGGCTCGATATTCGAAAATTACAGACATTTGGGCAAAATGATAGGCACTCTGTTTGGGTGAACAGGAGCGCCAAAAATGATTCAGTACTGAAACAAGGGTTTCAATCAAGATAAATTACTGGCCAGTCAGAATTCTTTTCGTCTATAGTCTCCTCCATATAGTGCCGACAACAGTATCTCAAGCCCAGCCTATTCGTCGCTTGACTACTAAATTCCGATCATTTTCTGAGATAAAAACATGGTGGTTCGCTACCGAACAATGGTATTGAGATAGATAAGTCGCTGGCCAATCAGAAATCTGATCGTCTTTTCGCTTCCCTGGTGATATAATGCCAACAATTAGATCGCCGCCCCATTTCCTGGCATTATTACTAAGTGCCGACAACAAAATTTCAAGATAAACTCGCCATCTGAAACTGTCGTTTAAGTACTGAATTCTGATAATTTCGTGAACTTTATATCATTACGAAATTACATAATGATGATTCAGTAGTAAAACTAGGGCGTTTAGCAGATAAGTGGCTGGCCAATCAAAAACCTCATCGTCTTTTGTCGTCTCCTTCTCTATAGGTACATTGCCGACAACAGTATGTAAAGCCCCTCCCATATGTCGTTCAACTACTAACTTTTGATCATTCCCTGAGATTATTATAATAACATGTATGATGATTCAGTACTAAAACAAGGGCATTTAGCAAGTTAAGCCACTCAGAAACCTGATCCTCTTGTCGCTTCCCTCGATATAACGCCGACAATTAGATCTTAAGCCTCGTCTATTTGTCGTTTAACGACTCAATTCTGATCATTTCCTAAGATTATAACAAAAACATGATGATTCAGTACAAAAACAAGGGCATTTATTATGATAAGACGCTGACCAATCTGAAACCTGAGCGTCTTATCGCCTCCCCCTTTTTACAGTGTCGACAATTAGATCGTAAGCCCCACCCATCTGTCGTTTAACGACTAAATTCTGGTCATTTCCTGAGATCATTACAAAAACATGATGATTCAGTACTAAAAGAAGAGCATTTAGGAAGATAAGTCGCTGTCCAATCAGAAACCTCATCGTCTCTTGTCCCTCCCTCTTTATACAGTGCCAACAACTGGATCTAAAGCCCCGCCCATCTAGGCGTTTAACATCTAAATTCTGATCATTTCCTGAGATTATAACAAAACATGATGATTCAATACTAAAACAAGGGCATTTAGTATGTTAAGGCGCTGACCAATCAGAAACTTCATCGTCTTGTCGCCTTCCCCTTTTTACAGGAATGAAATTGAAAATAAAAAATTTAGAAAGCACTAACGTGAGGTCAAACTGCTTTGGCGCTCTTGTTGAGCTACTTGCGAGTAAATATTCAAATCATAACAAATCTATAAGCACTCTGATCAGGTGAACAATAGTCTTTTCCCGTACTATGAGACAATGTGATGCAAATATGAACGCCTCATGAATGAACAAACCTATATCTCAAATTAAAAATAACTACTCATAATTTTCCCCAAGTTTTGTTCGAAGCTATAATTCCCTTCCCCTAAAAACTTACGTCATTGCTTTTCTGAATTTTGACAACGTATATTATTTCAGCCATCGAGATTGAATTCTATCTCTATGATTTTCCGTTATGAAAAATTTTGATTAATATTACGCCAACTGACACTGATTAATGAGCCCGGCATTTGTCAATCGAATATCGATCTGTGATGGCCATCGTTCAGAGAAAATCACCGAGAATTCATGTCATTTCTCTTTTCTCTTGAGTAAATGAAAAAAATTATCATATCTTTAGATGGAAAAGAGCTACGACAATGAAATTTGAGGATAGGTTAGATATCGATCTCCTCAATATATTCACATATTGACAATTTCTAAAATATAAAAAAAAGCTAATGGTCATAAAAATCTTATAATAACAAATCAAAAATTTATACAAATAGGACATTCTCAGCTTTATTCTTCAACGTCATCACATTCCTGGATTGTAGGAGGTATCGATATCTTAGGTCCATTGATGGAATTTGTTAAAACAGTTAGAGGTCCATTTAGGGCAGCATCTTCATGGTTGTTATTCACATTGACTTGTTTAGAATGTGCGTGATCTTGATCTGCATCCTGATAAACTTCTTCTTCAGAATAATTACCGTCTAGTTTTGCCTCCAAAATCATGCACTGCATCTGGAAATATCTCTTTTCTTCGTTCATGCAAGCTATATCTTTTTCTTGCTCTGCAATTAAACCTCGTAGGTCGGCAATTATATTTAAGTCTTCCTGCCTCGATTCCCTATTCTCATATCGCTGTCTTACTTCATTGAACCTGGAATAAATCAGCTTAATTGGATCAATTTCGTCTATTGATTTTCATAAATTCTTTCAAAAGTTTACAGACCCAATCTGTTCGTAGCCGTACTACAAAAGTATAGTTGGAACGTCATATTTGTGATAACGGATGTAACGAAATAACAAACTTTTCAGATTTATTATGTTTTTGAATATGGTAGCCTTTGCTTACCAAACTTAAAATTATTGTCGTAAGGGCCCCTTGACTGGGGGATTTAATTACCCAAGATTCCATTATGTAGGCTTCTTTATCAATTGTCAAGGGGTTATGATAGATTTCCGCCTACAGATAACGTCTAACGTTGAAATAAACACAGCTTTCGTATTTACGTATTTACAAGTTTATTTACACCAAAAGAATAAATAAAATGATCGTCTAATATATAAATACAAAAGGCCGATACTGAGTTTCGTCTAAGTTCTAAAACGACCGTCTAAGCTCTTAATTTCGGATAAAGGTTCTAAACTCGCGGAACGTCTATTCGTCTTTCGTCTAACGTCTTTTCTCCAAGGTTACCGTTCTTATCAGCGTCTAAACTTAGAGTGTCTTTTTGATGGAAACCTTCAGTCTCCAGGAATTTTCGTAATTTTTAAGGTACATCTCTAAACACTGGTCCACTTCAAACGAATGGGGTTTGCCAAAGTTCCCACCACTGTACTCAGCGTCCTTTTCCCAATATTTATCACAACTCTTGAGAGGCATGTCAACCGTCGCACTTAATCTTATTAATAATCATAAACGTCATTTCGAAACATGTCCCTTCAATTTGGGAACGTCAAGAGGGTTAGTCTACCCTATCGAATAAAAAAACGGTTTGGGCCCAATAAATAAAATGAGACTAGCTTGTCATCTTAGGATCGTCGATACATGAAGATGCACTAAATATCGGATATCACCTTTTCAACTGCGAAGCCAGGTCCGCACTGGGACCCGCTCGGTCCAAAAATGCTAAATCCTACAATTATTTATTCCAGTAGACCGGCTGCTGCGTTTATTTTGCATTGTATCGAAACTACTTTTTGTGAGCTTCAAGCGAAATTCGAGATTCCAGGTATACTGGTACGAAGTGAGCGTCAAGATACAAATGTCTCGATGCCTTTATTTATTTTTTTTTTGTTTGTTTGCTATGAAATCTGAAACATATTTAGTATACATCAAGTCATATTTTTTTTATCATGTTCAAAAGGTCGAATTTTGACCAAAAAGTGACAATTTGCGGAGAGCATTAATTTTTATGTGAGAAATGAAGAACGTGGAACACCACCAAAAAAGTTTACAGACGCTGAATTGCAAACGATATTGGATGGAGATTACACTTTGAATCATAAGCAATTGGCAGAAATGTTAAATGTCGCACAACAAAGAATTCCTGACTGTTTGAAACCTATAGGAAAGATCCAAAAGTGTGGAAAATGGGTGACACATGAATTGAATGAAAGACAGATGGAAAACCGAAAAAAGCACTTGTGAATTTTTGTTTCAAAGACACGAAAGAACATCGGCTTTGCATCGGATTGAACTCAGAAACAAAATTTCTCAGAATTTCCAAAAATTTGTCTGTATTTAAATTTTCTTCATAAATGTAGTACCGCACTTTATTGTTCATCAAAAGAGCAAACACATTAAAACTAAATTTGTTCAGGGGCTTTCTTTGTCTTTTTTTATGAGGATTTTCACTTCCCCAAATGTGGTAATTCTTTCTATTAAATAGTCCTTCATTATTGAATTATGCTTCGTCTGTCCAAATGATCTTTTTCAAAAAATTTTCATCATTCTCAAGTTTTTCTAATATTTCTCTACAAAAATTTAACCTTTTTATGTAGTCACCTGGTTCTAATGCATGAACTTTCTCATATTTGTAGTCATGCATGTTGTGTTTTTTTCAATATTCGGTGCACTGAATTTCTGTCTAAATCGATTTCATGAGCTGCACTTCGAATAGATGCATTTTCATTCTCTGTCGTGGAAGGTAAATGGGGATATTTCTCGTTGAAGGTCCGGCAGGTTCTACTAATAATTCTGTCCAATTGACCATGTATATAAAATAGACCCAGAATTTCGTAGTTAGAATAACGGTTCATTTTGTTAAATCGAGAAATGAAGATAACGAATAAAAATAACACCTGACACTTGTGAATTATTAACAGATAATTTATCTTCTATGGGTACAGAGTGTTCCCATGGTTTCGAAAGAATATTCATTGAATTTTTTTAGATGCAACCAAATTGACTCTATGTACACCATAAATCCAGAAAATTTCAAATAACTCAGAAATTATTAAATCTAGGAGCATAATCATGTGAAAAAACTATCATTATTTTTGACCGCAGAATCCAACACAATTATAAAATAAATTTAGAAAGCACTGACGTGAGGTCAGATTGCTTTGGCGCTCTTGTTGTGAGCTACTTGCGAGTAAATATTCAAACCTTAACAAATCTATAAGCTCTCTGATCAGGTGAACAATAGTCTTTTTCCGTACTATGGGACAATGTGATGCAAATATGAAAGCCTAATAAATAAACAAACCTTTATCTCAATTTGAAAATAACTACTCATAATTTTCACCAAATTTTGTTCTTTGCTTCTCCTAAAAGCATACGTCATTGCTTTTCTGAGTTTTGACAACGCCATCAAATTCTTTCTCTATGATAAAAATTTTTTTGATTAATATTACGTCTGTGCTTTTCTGAATTTTTGACATCGAATTCTACCTCTATGAATTCTATGAAAATTTTGATTGATATTACGCCAACTGACACTGATATCTAGGTCCGCAAATCTTTCAATGACCAAGCTCGGACTTCATGACATTTCTATTTTTCTCTTGAGTAAATGAAAGAAATGATCATATCTTCAGAAGGGGAACGCTACGACAATAAAATTTGAGGATGAGTAAGATATCGGTGACCTCAATATATATACGGATTTTTATTCAAATCTAAATGAAGTCTTAGGAGATATTGAGTATTGAAAAATTTTTTTTTGGGAATTTTTTCAAAATTTTCTAGCGTGACGATTTCTGCGAAATTTTGCGAGCCGTTTCGTTTCAGCCTCCTCAATAACATTCCAAGTATCAACTTGATCGGATGGATATTCTAGTAGTTATTGAGGAAACAAAATTTCAGATGCTCATAACTACTGAACCATCCGACGGATTTATCCCAATAATGAACTTGACCGAGATATTTGGACAATTAACCTATTCTGAAAATTTGAAAACTCTAGCTGATTCCTTTTGGATACTAGAGAGGATACGGCCGGCCGAACAGACTCAACTTTCGCCACGAATTCTTCATCAGGAGTCGAACCCAATCGATTGAGACCATTTTCGGCTCGATATTCCAAAATTACAGACATTCGGGCAAAATGATAGGCACTCTGTTAGGGTGAACAAGAGAGCCAAAAATAGGGTTCTAATTTGAAAAACAGAAGTTATGGCCAATTTAAGATCACAATTTTCAACACAAAATTTCAAACACCCTGTGCTGATATTTGTGAAATCCAAAAGATGCATGACCTTTTCACATCCTTCCTCTTCGATGTTGTAAAAACGGTTTACTCTCAGGGTATTTAAAATAAAAATAATGAACATATTACTGACTGAACATATTTGACTTTTTTTATTTTTGGATATTTTGAAAACTATTCGATTTAATACAATGGTTTTTACAGAAATGTATTCATTATTGAATACTCGATTATACCAGGAATGGAAAACTCAAACAAAAATTGTTTCGTCGAATTTATTTTCACTCCCTGTATAAACGGAAGTTTTTGGGCTTCGAAAATATTTTAGCTCTGTAGAGAACTTCGAACAATATCATAATCCCAATTTTCAGATTTCAAATATGTCTAGTTCTCCAGAAACGTCTAATAGGCACTCTAACTTGAGACACCCTGTATATCTATTTTATTCAATTCTTGAAAAGTCTGTATTATGTATGAAATATTTATGCTTGGACTACTTACAGTTTCTCTAGGCAATTGTATCGTAGTTGCATTTTCTCTATAGTTTCCTTATCTTTCGCTTGCGTTTGAGCCAACTCTGTCTTCAGTTGTTCTTTTTCATCATCATATTCTTTCCTAGAATGATCCGCGCATTCTTGGAAATGTCTGCGGAGAAAAACATGATGTAATTCTTTATCAGAAACTATACAAAGGCGAATGCATTGCTGTATGAGTTTTTTACTAGTTCAACAGTCAATTCAAGATGAAATCGGAAAACTCACTTGATCCTAATCTTTGCTTCTTCTCTTGCTTTATTCAAGTCCTCGCATTGTTGAGCTATTTCCATATTCAACACCTGAATTCCACCTTCCAACGTGTCAACATTACTTTGAAGATCTTCTATTATTGAATTTTTACTTTCGAGTTCATGTTTTAAACTGTCTACCGTTTTGAGTAATTCTATCTCACGTTGTTCATGTGATTTCTGTTGGGTAAGGAAATTTTCTTCTAATGCTTTATATTTTGATACGTATTCATTTTCAACTAAGTCAACCGCATCTTGCTTCTGTTTTCTTAAATTTTCCCACTGTTCATCTGAAAATATTTTCAGTTATAAATATTCAAAAATTGGATATTTGATTTTTCGAACTCAGCGCAATTAATTATGAACAAATGCAATAACAATAAAGATTATTATTATAATGATGAAAATGAAAAGATATTTCCTAATAAGTGTAAAATATTTAAGGAAGTGATTCCTCATCGAAAAAAAGATAGGACCTTTCATATAAAGAAACTTCATTGGGGTATCCCTTATTAAGATACAGCCCCTCAAAGGGAGTACATAAAATTTGTATAACAAGTTTTTTCACAAGCACCAAGAAAGTTACAATATTGAAATTAACCTAACATTTCTTACTAGCAAAAAACCACTTATCCAGTTATTTATTTGGTTTACCCCATGGTTGTAGGGTGGGAAACGGAACCCCTAAAGTTTATTTCCAATGTAACTTTTTGTCTTATTATTTGTTTACCATTTAAAAATTCATTTCCGATAGCCTGTTTCATTCTAAACAAAAAATGTCTCATGAGTTTTTTTGCCCAAAATAAACCAGTTCGCAGCAAAAAATTATTTTACGAACAACTACAGAGATAGGTACATCGTCATAAATGCGAACTGGAATAATTATTATTCTGTAGTAAGTACCTGCGTTAAACGACTAAATGATAAAAAACAAAACTAATTTATTAATAACAAAACACACAACAAGTAGAAATCATATTATATGTTCAATACATATGTCTACCTTCAGACATCACGCATGCGTCTAGACGATAGTGCGATAGTTGGTATAACGCTGTCAGTTTATAAATTTTTGAAATAGACTTAATACTTATTTTGTGTTGTTCTGTTATTTAATTCACTTGCATTACGTTTACGGTCTGTCGCATGGGAACGGGTTAGAAGCTTCTAGAAGATATGCTGAAATGTTCCCTCAACGGCAGCATCCTTCACATAGAATATTTGCTTCATCAACGATTACGAGAATATGGTTCATTCGACAAAAGAACGCAGTATTGTGGTCGCCATCGAGAAGTACGAACACCACAGCTTGAGGAAGCAGTACTTCATTTAACTGAAGAACAACCGACTACTAGTACTAGAAAGATTGCTCTCCTGCTAAATGTGGATCATATGACGGTAGGTATTTCGAATTTTAAAGGAACAACTCTTATAAAATTTGCAACGAGTACAGGCAGTGTTACCGTGTTACCCGAACCGTCTTGAATTTTGCAATTGGATACTGGAAATGATTAGGAGAAATTGTGACTTTCTGAAGACGATAGAATTCACAGACGAATGTTGTTTTTCTCTGGACAAAATTATTAATTTTCATAATTACCACATATGGGCAGATGAAAACCCTCACGCTATTGTCGAAACCAACCATCAAGAACAGTTATTTCTTAACGTATGGCTCGGAGCTTTTGAGGTTTTTTAATTGGGCCTCATTTTCTACCTCTCCGATTAAATAGCGAGGCATACGTTCAATTTTTAAGAGAAGTGCTTCCCAGTATTGCATGAGGAAGTTACTTTGGGCGTCAGAAGGGATATGTTTTTTATGCATGATGGGGCTTCCGCCCATTTTAGTTAAGTAACACGTCAGCATTTAACTGAAACATAACCGAATCACTGGATAGGTCAAGGAGGACCACAGAACTGTCCCCGGATCTCAATCCTCTCGATTTCTCTATTTGGAGCCATTTACAGCATTTGGTTTATCGTACTCCTGTTCGCGATGTAGAGGACTTGAGAAACCGCATCATCGATGCGTGTAGGGTAACCAGAGAGACTCTAGGAATATTTGAGCGAATACGTGGCTCAATGCGCCGACGTCTAGACGCATGCGTGATGTCTGAAGGTAGACATATGTATTGAACATTTAATATGATTTCTACGTGTTTTGTCTGTTTTGATGTTTAATGCAGGTACTAACTACAGAATAATAATAAATCCAGTTCGCATTTATGACGATGTACCTATCTCTGTATTTGTTCGTAAAATAATTTTTTTGCAAGCGAACTTGTTTATTTTGGGCAAAAAACTCATGAGACATTTTTTGTTTAGAATGAAACAGGTTATCGGAATTAAATTTTCAAATGGTAAACAAATAATAAGATCAAATTTCTCTAAGCTCCTAGAAATTGTCCTGTACAATTCGATTTATCCATCTGTCAGAAGTTACATCAGAGTTGAGCAACATGGATTCATGTCGAGGAGATCTTGCACAAGCAACTTAGCGCAATTTGCGCAATATGTCTTTGAAGTTCTTGATTCCGCAGGACAGGTCGATGTGGTTTTCATCGATTTCCAGAAAGCTTTCGATAGAGTCGCTCATGAGCTTCCTATTTTGAAGTTGCGCAGGAAGTTTGGTTTCTCCGACGGACTGGCTGATCTGATTCGTTCTTATCTTGTTGACCGTCGGCAAGTGGTTCGACTGGAGGGTGTTCAATCGTCTGAGTTCATTCCTACCTCTGGAATACCGCAGTGGTCTAATCTTGGTCCTTTGCTCTTCATATTATTTGTAAATGATATGATGGATGTTGTCGGTTTGCTCCATCTGATGTTCGCGGATGACTTGAAGTTTTTCTGTGCGGTTCAATCGTTCTATGACTGTGTTCAGCTTCAGCTTGCTCTCGATCGAGTGGCTGATTGGTGTAGAGTTAACTTTTTGAGTTTGAATGTTTCAAAGTGTGCAGTCGTCTCTTTTACAAGAAAGAAGCAGATGTTACAATACGATTATTCTATCGATGGTCAGTTGGTGTCTCGTTTTGACAGGATCAGGGATCTTGATGTGATCTTTGATCAGAAATTCTCTTTTATTCCGCATATCACACAACTGATTTCAACTACCTCGAAGATGTATGGGTTCGTTGTTCGCAGTGGGAAGTATTTTAGAGCACCTCAACGTTCATCAGTCTGTTCCATTCCCTAATTCGGAGCAAATTGGAGTATTGTAGCGTGATTTGGCATCCTGTTTACTTTTGCCATCAATACCACCTTGAGGCCGTCCAGAGGAGGCTCTTGAAGTTCTTAGTTTGGAGAGAGGATGGAGTTTATCCACCAAGAGGGTTTGATCACCGGGAGTTGTTGTGTAGATTCAATATCGTTTCATTGCGGGAAAGGAGAGGGATACTATCACTTAAGTTTCTGTATGGTTTGCTGCACGAGACCATCGATTGCCCACCTCTCTTGTCTGCTCTGGGTTTCCGAGTTCCAAGGCAGAGCTCTCGTTCTGTGGAACTATTCCATCTTGACACCCCAGAAGTAACTCATTGTTGCGGTCGCCGATTTGGTCATGGAATCTACATTCATTCAATTCGGTTGCTGGTAGCTGTGATATTCACTTTGACTCGCTATCAAGTATCATCACGAGTTATTTGCGAGGGTTGATTTGAACTCATGTATGCAATGGTCACCTATATTTTGGTGATACTATTGTATTTTATTGTTTTTTTTGTATTTTGTAGTAGCTTTTGATGCAATTATCTTGGTCACCTTTATTATTATTTTAATACTTTTGTACAGTATGGAGCAAATGAGTGGTAATTTCTTTTTGTCTTGTAAATATTTGAGCAAATGAGTGGCTCAATGCGCCGACTCTTTGTCTGATAGACATATGTATTGAACATTTAATATGATTTCTACATTTTTTCTTATCATAATATTGTTTTGTTTTACATTTAGTCATTTCACTTTTAATAATGACGCTGATTGCTGACGTCTCTATTTGATTGAAAATATTAACTAGTTATTTTCTGTAATTGGGTAAGAACCTGTTGAAAATAAAAACCTATTATTATAAGACAAAAAGACAAACATTGGAAATAAACTTTAGGGGTTGCGTTTCCCACCCTTACAACCATGGGGTAAACCAAATAAATAACTGGATAAGTGTCTTTTTGCTAGTAGGAAACGTTAGGTAACTTTCTTGGTGCTTGTGAAAAAAATTGTTATACAAATTTTATGTACTCCCTTTGAGGGGATGTATCTTAACAAGGGATGCTCCAATGGAGTTTCTTTATATGAAAAATCCAATCTTTTTTTCGATGAAGAATCACCTCCTTAAATATTTTACACTTTTAATTTATTTTTATTTTATTTTAATTGAAAATTTACGTGCTCTGCTGGCTTGAGGTAAAATAAGTCGAAAAAAATAATGATAAAAACAGATTATTCCAAACCTATCGTGAAGAAAAGATAAACCTAAGTATTATCTTTATACTAATTATTCAAATTTATCGAAACACCTTGAAGTGATGAGATAGAATTGTGAACAAATTCAAAAAGTGTTTATCTCTTCATTTTCTATAAATTGTCAAATTTTTTTTTCATGAGACTTGTAGTGTAGTGGGTAATCGAGATAACTAATTTCATCGTTTTCATAATCCCAGTTTTACCGACTATAGATCGCCAATAAATAATTGCATGTTTTCATAGTTCCTTCCTTTCCAATACTACATTTATTTATTCAAGTCACCGACCTACTCTAATGAGTTTTTCAATAGTTCATAGTCAACTTGCCTAATTCCGACCGATGTTTTTCTATCAATAAAGCGATTTTGTGTTGAGATTCTTGTTCCATTTCCTCCTTCATAGTCTCCAATGTTTTCCTGAGCATCGTCACCTGTTGCTGCCATCCAAATTCAACCTCCTTGATTCGCTGTTCCGTTTCTCTGTTGATGTTGTCTGCGGAACAAAATCTAAATTTTAACATTGCAACTTTTTCGAACACTAAACTAGACCACCCACGAAGATTTTTTAATTGAATTGAGTTGTATTTAAAGAATTCGAGTGAGATCGAAGCGCCAGTTTTATTTTTAGATGGTATAAATAGCAATCAAGAAACCCGCCATTAAGTAGGTTAGCGCATGTCAACAGAACGGTAACTAATTTATTGAAAGAATAAGTAAATGCGTGAATTGAGCTTATGGAGACTTTTTCAACTGTTCCTAAATTTTTCAATTTCATTTTTGGAGTCTTAATTACTCAACTCATACACGTTGATGGTCTATTTAGACGTTTGTGAAAAACTATAAGGTTGTTCGGAAAGTTACTTCGCTTTTCCCGACAGAGTGATTCTTTTTTGTACCCAACTTCCCGTACAATTTTTCTATGCATTAAGAGCTTCTATATCAAGCCTTGTGTGTGAGAAATGTCAATTAACTCTACGCAGTATTTTTGGTTTATGCCTTTTCAAATGTAGTGCGATATCAGTATTTGGTACTATTTTAATACAGAGAAAGTAAAAATGCTGTTCAGCCTGAAAGAAATTTAATGATATATATGCAGAAGGTATGTCCGATGTGGCAATTTGGATGTAAAATGCACTAGGTTCCCAATTGCTACAGTGATAGTAATGTCGAAAGGTATGTGTTGCATTCATATAAGTAGTGGTTTTGCATTAACTTATATCTCACTGTAAATGTACTGTGAATTAATATTTTCTTAGGCAATTTCATATTCGTGTAGTAATTTCTGATAAGTAAAAATTTAGGACAGTTTCTAATACTGTTTTCTTTCTAGGTTTTTCATTACACAAGTTGAAGGTGTTAGAAATGTTTGGTTGGAAAGAATCGGAAATCCGTGTCTTCATTCATCCAACAGCGTTAATTGCATAAAGCATTTTCATATGGATTGTATAGACCCACATGGAAAGCTGAAAAGATTTGCTCTACCAACACTTAATTTGCCCTATGATTATCATTTTTCAAAATGATGACATATTTTTTTTATCATTCAGAACTCCTGAAGAAACTTCGAGGCAACAAGGTATTTATATATAAGTGAACTGCTCATGGTCATTGATTATAGTTTTGGGTATTCCACTAATAGTGGGTTTCATAAAAATCGTTTATCAGAAGATTCCTAGAATACTTCAACGGATATGTGAGATTTACCGTTGAAACGCCAAATTCATGGAATTTCAGTTTATAAGTTTATTGATTTTGCCATGAAATTAATTCTATACTTTTATGACAGACTATTAATAAAATTTTATCGGGAAAAAAAACAATAAGATCTTATGATCCAATAATGAAGATGGCATCCGAAAAAGTATCTAAAAAAAAGAAAAAATAGACTTTAAGAAATTGTTTCTGTCATAAAAGTATAAATCTAATGCATTACATGCTTAAATTGATATATTTGTCACTAATATTCTAATTTATTCTTTTAATGTTTTTTTCATAACTTGATGAGTAATTGTTGCATAATTATTGTTGGTTCGTTTATTCTTTCACTCGATATTGAAATTTTTGTAAATTGATTATTTACTGCATTATATGTTTATTTCCAAAGTTTATTTTTTGTTTATTTCCTTTCATTGAAATTATGACAATCTTCAGCAGATTAAAATAATGGTCATTTCAAATGTGTTTGTTTTAAAATCCAATAAAAATATGGGATTCAACCTGAGCTTGCGTGGAATCCTATGATAACTCATATAAAATGCACTAGAGGGCGCCACGAGACGGAACGTTGTGCGAATGGAATCTGTAATCAACTAGAGAAAGGGAGCTTTCGGAATCGGGACCAAAATTCATGCCAGAGTTGCCTATCTATAGGTAGTCTATGGGTATACACGCGATGAAGGCATTAGTTGATGTTAACCGGCGAATAACAACGCGTGAGATCGGATTGAAGTTAAACTTATCAAATTCAAATGTTTATATGAGTTCCCCATGTTCTCATAAAGATAAATCTGTGTCATCACGTTGATGTCTGCGATTCCCTATTTCAAACAAAGGATCCGTTTTGAAGCGTAAAACGACTTGTACATCAACGACAAACCTAAGACCTCATAAAGCAAAAAAGATGAACCGGCTCAAACCATTCCCAAAGCCGATATTCAACAAAAAAGGAGATGCTGTATGTTTGATGGGGTTTTAAAGACATCGATTTTTAGCTTTTATCAGACTTCCATAATACAAGAGAATAATGAGCACGGTAAATATGGCAACCTCAATATTACAACTAGAATTAATAATCATTGCGAATATATACTT
The DNA here is from genome assembly GCA_030674115.1 of Micraspis discolor. Lineage (NCBI taxonomy): Eukaryota > Metazoa > Arthropoda > Insecta > Coleoptera > Coccinellidae > Micraspis > Micraspis discolor. The sequence continues at coordinate 559,063 of JARTUT010000878.1, read as the reverse complement.
CAATAAGGCTACAAGTGTAATATTCATGGTAAATAACTAATTATGACCATCGTCATGGTTACGGCCCCAGGGTATGTGAGCCATAACTATAATATTGTATGAGCTAAGGAATTGGGAACACGGGGAAGGTCATGGAGTTCCAGCGGCGGCTCTGAAAAAATGACAGAAAGTTTCGCGGTTGATAAAAAAGTATGTTCTCTCATGCCTTATAGCAGATGTTAGTAATGGTCCCTCCCTTAAGGCCTTGGAATCCCCCTCCCCTTCAAGTCCTTCGATCCAGGTAGCTAAGAAATCTCATACAACAATATAGGAATGATCCACAATCTCGAGACCCAACAGAGAATGGTGGCTGCATACCAATAGAGTGATTTTCGATGATCAATACTTGATTTTGTTCTCTAATCCGGAAATATAAAAGGCAACCCACGTACTTAAGTCGGGGAATATTTCACTTCACTCATAGACTCACCTAACTCTCTGTCATGCTCAATAATCAATTTCTCATATCGTTCATGATGATTCATATCAATTTTATCCATAAGTCTCCTTAAATCCAAAATATCTTGGTCAGTCTTTGATTGCTGTCTTTGTATTTCTTCCTGGAAATATGCATCTTTCTCTTCTATGGTTCTCCTGAGAAATTCTACCTGAAACAAGTATTCATAATATTTCTGTTGTGTGTTATCGAGCAATTTCTATTGCACTGATAAGAAAGGGAAGGAATTTTGCAGATTTTTCAGTTGGGTTATTAATCTACAGTGCTTTATTCTGGATAAGTCTCAATTGAACCTTTCAACATTTGCAAATACATAAGATGGAAGAAAATAAAGGCGAACCTGTGTCATTAGAGAGTTATCGAAGAGTCCATTTAGTCAGTCCTTACATAAGGTTTCTCTTATTTTGACAGATACTCTTGCACATTCACGACATCTTTAAGACATCTTTAAATATAAGGGAATCCCTTATCATCCCCCGAATACAGGATCACCTTGTTTTAATGAGGTTTCCCTAACTTGTTTAAATTTCTGAGATATCTTGCTTATGAATTGGTTCGGTTAAGAAAATTAATACTAATGATAAACATGGATGAAGGTGAGTCATTTAGAGGTACTCTTTGTCTTGGGGATTGACAAGTTTGGAGAGGATCCAATCTCTTCGACGAAAGTTTAGTTCTCTAATGAGGCCCATTTTTGGCCTAATGAGTTCGTGAGCAAACAAACTGCTTGAATCTGGGGTGAAGAGTCTCAAGGATTGCCGTTAAATCCAGAAAAGGAATTCTTTATTACGGTATCCCCTATTATTTTACAAATCTAACAACTCTCTACAGATCCGCAATATATATCAGAAAAAGCGGTGGGTAAAGAATATGAAACTGAGGTGCACCTAAAATAATCAAGTCAATAAGATAACAACCTAATAAGTTTCAGCAACCCCAAAATAAATCAACTTAGCCTGAGCAACTCATGAGCCAGATTATCAAACGCTTTTACTGAATCTAACAGTGCAAGACTAGGAGCTATCCTCTTATGCGGAGATTTCAGAATATCGTCTATTATATTTTGATCTCCTGCAATTTTAACCTACCTCTTTCGAACATTCTCTCATTTTCTTATCCCATTCTTTCTTTGCCGTTTCGAATTCTTTTTCCTTCTCGTTCCGCACCCTCTGAACAGCACCGTGTTGTTCCTCTGTGTATATTTGTTCCAATTCATCCTTCAGCCTTCCAATCTCATGTAATAATTTATCTTCCCAATATCTGGCTATCTCAATACGTTTTTCGTCAAGAGTCTGTTGTAATTTTCTCTCTTTGTCTATGAGTTCCTGCCTATGTAGCCTTTGTACGTGCTGTATGTTCTCTTTTTCAGTCTCTATCATTTTTCTGAGTCTTTCTGCTTCGACCCTTAGATTCGTTTCGGCAGATTTCATTTGTTCTTGTTTGTCTTTCATAGCTTCTAGAGATTGTGCTTGTTCTTCAGTTAATCCTCGGAGTTTAACTACTTCAGATTCATATTTTTTCAAGGAGCTAAGCTGAAAAAAATCACATCAAAATTCAAAAGATTTGTATTGTTAAACCAAAGAACATATATATATTCTTTTGAACTTTTGGCTTACAAAACAAAAGTTCAGAAAAAATATATATGTTCTTTGATTTAACAATACAAAACAAAGAATATGAACAAGCCAAACAACGAAAATGACCACAGAAAGGGTTCTATAATGCCATCGAAAACAAACCATGAACTGAATTTTAAATTTCTCATGGCCTTGTATATGTCACCTATAATGCACAGATCAACAAAGAAGGTCCTAGTAGCAAACAGTGTGAAACTAGCAAGTGATATTACTCGCAAGGCACCACCTTCTATTTGAACTGTATATGGAATTTTTTTCCTATTCCGAAACCTTAAAATCCTAATAATTAAACAAGCCCTCTGAAATTGCTATAAAAAAATTCAAGGAATCTTTTCGACTATACAGGGTGTCTACTATAATAGGTGCCAAACTTCAGTAGATGGTAGTACAAGTTATTTGCAACAAAAAATGTCCTAAACACTTTTTCGAAAAGTTGATAGTTATCGAGTTATTTAACACTTCTTGGTTTTTCGAAATTTTTTGCTTTCCCCTTTAAAAACAAAAATATCTCTGTTATTATTACAGCTACATCAAATCTGATCATATCATCAGAAAGGGCAGAAAACACGTTATAAAATAGGTACTTAGTAATGTTAAAAAATGTTTTATACCGGGTGTTGTAAAAGGGTAAATGTAAAAATTCAGAAAAGTGCAAACTTAGTGGTACTTTCTTGTAAGCTGTACCATTGAAAATTGGTGAATAAGTAGTGGTTTTTTTTCTAGGAAAAACTAGTACATGTAATAGACTTTTAAACGGTATATCAAATTTTCACTTAACTTTTTGTTTTTCCAACCATATCACTGTTTTAAGTCAGAAAAATATAAAATTCAGAAACGCAAATTTTATAACAATTCATTTCAAAGCATTGTAGGTTCAAAATAGTCATAAATATTATTAATAGTAACATAAAAACATTAAATAAACTTTGAATGAAACTGAATGAATCAATGTTATTGCAAAACCGAATTAAAAACTATAAAAACTGTTTAGATCGCCTACCCCTTTGCTCAATGCATTTTAAACATCTTTTTCGCACAGAATACATAACCTTTCGAAGTTCATTACGTTTTCGACGCATTGTTTCACAACATTCCTGAATTCTGTTGATTAGTTCTTCTCGATCATTAATGCGATTTTTATACACATTTTCTTTCAAAGTGCCCCAAACATAAAAGTCTAATGGGGTAAGATCGGGGCTTCTAGGTGACCATCTCAAGGGACCATATATCTTCTAATTCATTTCTCCCCAAAGCATTGATTCATCCAGTCCCTGACAATTCGACTATTATGGGCAGTTTTCGTAAATTTATTATTCCACTTTTAGTGAATGTTGCCTCATCTGTCCATAATATTTGATCACATCTCCACTCTTCCAACTTATTTAGGTACCACCTATAGAATTCTAATCTGACCTCACCATCCACTGGTAACAAATTCTGGACTTTATTTAAATGATACGGGTGTTAATTATTTTGTTTCAAAACTCTGTGTACTGGTGAATGAATGGAATGGTGAAGCCCTAATATGGCACCAGTATACTCCTAGTGGGATCTTCTCTAATAGCGCGAAGTATTGCTGGTGCTTGCCTCCAGTGCTGAGCATTCCGACCACCTTCTCTATTTCGTAAACCTCGATCCAGTTCCACCAGAGCGCTTAAAAACTTCTACAAATGCTTTTCTGCTAGGTTGTTGTCTATTGGGGAAACGTAACGCGTACTCCCGCACTGCTGCTCGCGAATTTCTGTTAGCGAACCCGTAAATAAACAGCATATCCCGATATTCAATACTTGAGAGAACAGTCATATTCTTTTTTTGTAGATGCGTATAAGTCGAATTAATTCGTTAAAGTAAATGATCGTTTTCTTAAGTTTACTTAATAACAAAGTTTGTCAAATTTATGTTAATTTGCATATCTTCGAACCCATACAAATGTCAAATTTGCTTAGCTCAAGATTAAATTCTGCTATATTGTTCATTGTCATTCGTGGTATTCATTTCCGGCGGCCCCTGTGGGGCCGCCAGATACGCACCAACACACCCTCCAACCCGCCTCCTCCTCAAACCTTTGTTTACAACTTAGCTGTTTTTATGTTACTATTAATAATATTTATGACTGTTTCGAACCTACAATGTTTTGAAATGGATTATCATAAAATTTGGGTTTCTGATTTTTATGTTTTTCTGACGTGAAACCGTAATATTGTTGGAAATACAAAAAGTTGCGTGAAAAGTTGATATACCGTTTAAAAGGGGACCTATTATAGTAGACACCCTGTATAATATAGCAGTAAGGACCGACCTGGGGGCAATCTTAGAACAGATCGAAAGGGCGTATCCTCTTCTTTAAGAAGCGTGCCGAAATCGAACCCCGGGGGTTCTCGAAATGCCCGAAATTTTCAAACGAAAATCGTGAAAATGACGTTTTTCGCCAAAGGTGCGCCGGGATATGGAAATAAACTCCAAAGCCGGAACGCCCCGGGTCCGGGAGTCGCTTCATATTCCAAAAGCGAGGACGAAAGGTCTCCTTAAAATCCATCAGAACTTCGGACCCTCCGAAATCTTGGCCAAAATAACGTAACTAAAACGTCCATTTTCCGATTCCCAACTCACGAAAAACGTCAAAAACCGCAATGATGCTTTTCCTTCGTACGGACCGAAAATAATCCATGAGGTCCAGCTGGCGGAATAAAACGGGAAATTTCCTACCTTATGGTACCAATCTTTATATCCAAGTAGCGAGATAACACATTGAAATTTACATTTGAAATAGGTCATTTTCAGACTACATTTCGTCCATCTTGACGTAATTTATTTCGATGTTCAAGACCGGATTCGGCCTCGAAGAGTATGGATCTACCCACTTAGTAGTACTAATAATAATTCACTAGTCAGAAATCTGGACTTTACTTATATATTTTGCGAATATTAAATTAGTAACTTCTGACATAACATGCATTCATCAATGGTGTTCGATCCCTTGTGTAATTCATCGAACAGATATATTTGTTAACCACAAACAATCTTTCCCCAGAAGACAATTGGCTTGAGTGGTCGGGTCATTTAAGGAATGCACCCCAATTTCAGGGTTGAAATGTATCAAAAGAGTAGTGTTCGATCTCTTTTTTACTCATTGAACAGATACATCTGTTGACCAACCGGATATTTGGCTGCTCAGGTCATTTAAAGCATTTTCAGGGTTAACAAATATATGGAAGGAACCTTTTTTAACTATTTTATTTGTAAGGAATGTAACACTTTGAACGGGGAACATGTGGTCCCATTATATACTTGAGAATGCTATCTTCCAAGGGGGCTCTTGGAATTCCATTAGAATGTTCTCGAATGTTTGTACCCCACTTTTGCACCAGAAGGATGAGAATATAAAAACTAAAAACAGATGTATTTGAGAGAGAATCACGCAAAATCACCTCCGTACTGTAAACATCAAGCTCAGTCGTAGACTGACAAAACATTAAAGTCACTTTACTGTTGTAGTTAAATAGTGTTTTACTTTGAGCTAACCCAGGAATATCAAGTGAAATTTCGATACACCGTTTTCGTATCGACGTATATCTTTGAACCTCTAAGATATACATCCCAACAGAGTCAATCGAAGATTGGTTCACCAAGAACAGCCGCAGTAAACTAACTGTGGTACGCAACAAATGGGTTGAATGAATTTTTATCCACTGACCTGTTCGATTACTTCCTCGGCTTCTTTCATTTTCTGCTCTGCATGTTTGTATGCTTTCAAAAGTCGTTCTTCCATGCATCTATCTTTTTCCTCTAGTCTTTTCTTGCAGCTCTGCTGAACTTCTCGTAACTTCCATTCAAAGTCATCTAGAAGATCTTGTTCCTTCAATATATTAATTGTTCTAAGTTTCTCGAAATCTTCTTTCCATTTAGCTTCAATTTCGGTTCTTTGCCTCATTGCTTGTTCGATAGTTTCTTTATTCCGTTTATCTTCTTTGATTTTCTCCTCTTTCATCTGTTCATGTTGTTTGACTAGTTCGATTTTTTCTTGTTTCAAACTTTCTATTTGTTGTTCCAACCAGTTGATTTTAGTTTTGAGTTGTCTTATAACTTCTTGTAATTCTTCAATTTTTGATTTCGATTTGTTCTCAACTTCCATAAATTGCTCTGTAACAAGTCTTCGTGAGTTCGAGTTGTGATACAATCAGTCGCAATCGCATAAAAATTACAAAGAATTAATAACCAGCTTGAAATGGCTAGATATTCTACTTAAGTTTTGTGGAAATATAGATTGCTTGAATAATTTTTCGTAACCTATGTGAATGAAATATCACGTTAAATTTCAATCAATTCTTAGAGGTGAAATGGTCAACAGAAGACCGAGAGGTGCTTCGCGAATACGAAGCATGTTTTTCAGTAAGTACGATTTGGAATTAAAAAAAGACGTGTAAAGATATCGCAATAATTTTATTTTTACATGAAAGCCTGTATCTTAATCTACTTTTTAACATAATTTCCGTGAATATTGACGCACTTGTCATAACGTGGCACCAGTTTTTGGACACCCTCCTCATAAAATTCAGCCGCCTGACTTGTTAACCACTGTGTCACAAATGTTTTGACTTCGTCTTGCAGACGCTGACCGCCCAGGTGTTTCTTCAAGTACATAAACAAATGGTAGTCGCTGGGTGCCAGATCAGGGCTTTTCGTCCACTTTCTGCACCAAATCTTCATTAACGACTGAAGGACGCCCACTCCGTTCTTCATCATGCACATTTGTGCGGCCATTTTAAAATGCTCTCACCCATTTCTTTACCATTCCATCACTCATAATGTTTTGTCCGTAAACTTCACAGATCTCACGATGAATATCGATCGATTTTACGCCTTTAGCACTAAGAAATCGTATCGTGTCGGAGGCATCTTAAACACTCAGTAAACAACGTATACAATGAAGAATCAGACTGTAATGGCGTCAGTGCGTAGACAAGAGATGTAGGTAACCAGCGCGCATGCGCGGAACGCCGACCGTAGCGCTACGGCGGCGGAATCGCAAAACGGTACTTACTTAAAAAACATGCCTCGTAGTTCGAATTACTGAAAATGTCTAACTGGTTCGACAAACCTAACTATTTTATGATTTTTTTCGAAATTGCCCGTCCTCTCTTCTGCACCCTATAGTTTTAATGAATATCTGCTGTTTGTTCAACCTGTTGAACATATGAAGATAATCTAATCTCACCTGTTCTAGCATCTATCGTTTCAGTAAGACGAGAATTGTTCTCTCTGAATTTTGTAAGTTCGGCCTCCAAGTTTCGAATTCTTGTTTTTGTCATATCTGATTCCTTATTTGATGCTTGCAGTTCTGTTTGCAATCCTGAAATCAATGAACTGAATATATTTTTGTACTTTGAAAAAAATGGAAATATAAATCTTTAAGGAATTTAGAATTTAGGATTTTTGTACATAATTGAGTGGCAGTGCAATGAACTCTAGTGTATCGTCGATTTTGAGGATAGGGCGGAATTATCTCTTAGAAAAGCTATTCCAGTTTGCTTAATTTTGACGCTGTGTCCAATTTGTCAATTTAATGAACTTGTCTTATGTACATAAAATGACTAGATGGGACACTTATGCCTAGATGATAAAACTTTCAATGGTTTGACCTCTTCAATAAGGGATTTATGAGAGTGTTGATTGTATGTCCTTCTGATGAAATTACACAAAATATTGTTTTGTGGGCGGGTTAGGGTCATTATTTTTTATTTATAGCCAACCAAAAAAACACTTTAACGTTATTAAAATTTATTTTTATTTCTTTTGTGAAGTATTCATGAACATTTTGACTTGCATTTTTAAGGTAAACATACTAGCTGATTAATCTCATATTCAGGAAATACATAAATGTATTCCGAGTTCCGAGCTCTTCACAGAGAATATCTCCGAAGTATTTTTCAATGTAGCAAATCTGTGATAATTTTACTTACTATCCATTCCTGCAGATTTTGCGAAAACATCCCTTTGCAGTTCTTCCATTTGAAACCTGAGTTTATTAGCTTCTGCATCTCGCAGCGCAAGTTGTTTCGTTAATTCGTTCAATTCACTTTGAAATTTCGCTTCCTGGTTGATCAGATTCTTCCTGAAACAAGGTTTATTTTAAAAAATCTTTTATTTACGATCTCCAAAAATCAGAAACTTGTAACTCTGTTTTAGTATTTTTTTTTATAGTAAAGGTGAAGAGTTCTGTTATATCTGGTATTCTCTTTACCAAGAAATTATCTAGCATGGTTGTGGTTACAATTTGTCACTTTTCCTACTCCCCTTCGAACCCCTTCAGGTGTATGTGAATGCCGTTTGTACAGATCCTGTTTTCTATGGGTCTTCAACACTACTAAAGAATTTGATCGCGATCCAAGTATACAGTATTTGAGAAAACGGAAAATTGTCACTTTTAGTACTCCCCTTAGAACGCCTGCAAATGTAAGTGAATGCCGTATGTACAGATTCTGTACATCCTGGGTCTTCAACACTAATACAGAATTTGATCGCGATTCTATGTACAGTTCTCGATCGCGAAATTGTCACTTTTAGTACTGCCCTTCGACCCCTTCAGGTGTAAGTGAATGCTGTATAAACAGATCCTGTTTTCTATGAGTCTTTAACTCTACGACAGAATTTGATCGAGATCCTACTAACAATGCTGTAATGAGAGATTACAGCACTGTTTTTAGTACTTTAATGAACTCATTACGACACTTAAATAGAGAAAGGAATTTTACCCGACAACGGCTCCGACCAATCAGAAACGTGAAATTGCCACGACTGTCTGGTTGGTTGAGAACAAAGTGACTAACAGGGCAGTGCTAAAATAAAGGAATTTTAGTCGAAAATGGCGCCGACCAATCAGAAACGTGATACTGCCGCGACTATCTGGTTGGTTGAGAACAAAGTGACTAACAGGGCAGTGCTAAAATAATAGTATATTCTAAAACAAGTTGCAGGATGGGCACCTATTCCAACACGAAATCAAAATTCGAAACGAGAGAAGATGGAGCGGGTTTTTGAAAGCATGAGTGTTGGAATTGCCTTCTGCAACGAGTATTAGACGATAATCAGGGCTATTCACTAACTCAAGTTGCTTTCGCCGTGGCTATCCAAAGCAACTCGTAGAACAACTTTCGATAGCCACTGCTACCCTTTTTTGGTATTCTCTAACTAACCATTAACAACTGTTGTTATCATAACAACTTTTTGTGAAGAGAGTCATGGCAACACCGCAAAATAGTTCAAATGTCCGTTTTCTCGATTCAACCATAGACAAATGATATGGATTTGTCTGTGGAATAAGCACATACATAACCTTCAAAATCACAAAAAATGACCGTTAAAGAAAGTTGGGAAAAGATTTCAATTATTTTCGAGGAATCTGTACTGTAACTATGGAAGAAGGATGAGGTTATATAAAAGACAATTTTCGGTATTTTTAATTTAACATCTCTTATTTTAGACATAACAGGTTTAAAAAGGCAAGCAATGAAGATATCAATTTATGATGAACTTCCTGAGCGAACATAAAGTTATGATGAAAGTAAAACTATCGCCAGCTGAATCAGTAAAAGTTGGAGAACTGTGAATGCAACTCACAAAAGAGTTTAATAATATGAAGACAGCGTTAAGCCTTTGCAGCAGTGGCGCATTTACCCTACAATACTCTATATTAATACCTTTGTAATTCCAAATTCATTAAAAAGTTCATTTGCACTAAAAATGTCGTTCTTATTCGATTAAAACTTCTAATTGTTCACATGAATGAAAAAAAAAACAATAAACAAACAGTAGCCGACAAGAGTGGTTATCGATAGCTACACCTATAAAGCAGTTGCCAGTAAACTACTAGGGATAGTCACTAGTCATTATGCATAGTAACTTTCATAACCACTTTCTTGAATAGTGAATACCGATTTCGCGCTTAGCAACTGACCTTGAAGATGACCACGATTTTCGGTGGCTATTCATGGCAACTTGAGTTAGTGAATAGCCCTGATTATCTCTATTTCAGTCAAGAATTGTGAGAAATTTATTGGAATTCAATGAAAAAATCGGATTATATCCAGTGCCCTATTACCGCCTAGGCCAACATAGGCCATGGCCTAGGGGCGGCAAATTTTCCGGTGAATAAAAAAAAATTCTTTAACTCCTCTTCGAAAATTTCGCACATATTTTCATTACCGATGTATAATTCTATTGAAAGGAAGATAGAAATATTGTTGCATTTTTACACCCGTCGGTAATCTGAAAATCAAAGGAGCCGCCCTAAAACCGAACAGCAGTCGACACTGTCGGCGGTTAAGCGCATCAAAGAGAACGTGGAGAACCTATCGTAAATTGTAATTGTTACTAATAAAACACGGATTACTGTCAGGGAAATCAGAGGACTGGCATAATATTTAAAATATGAATGCAGCACGTTTGATGAGTTTCCGAGTAGGTATTATTTTCAATGGATGCAAGCAACTAGTTAAATTTTTTGCGTGAATTTCGGAATCGGCACTGGCAGCTTGTCAGTCCTATTTTTCCGTCCATGCAATACACTCAGAATAGAGAACTAACTACTATAGAGTTGTCGCCATTCATTTTCAAACATTGCTAGTGCAATTTTTAGTATAAATAAATTTTGTGGAAACTTTTCTTCAGATCTACTTGTTAATTCTTTTTTTCGCAATGTCAAGAAAACGTGAAAGTGGTTGTGAATATAAAAAACGAGCAAAGGAAAGATCAGAAGAAAATGAGGAACTGGTGAAGAAGATTCCCAAGATTGACACCTTTTCACAAAAATGTGATAAAAAACAAAAAGTGGACTCGGCAGAGCTGAGTGAAATTCGACAAGAATTCGATCAACCTTCAACAAGTGGTAACAACACATCAAACAAAGCTGAAAGCATTATGGAGATTCCGGAACAAGTGGAATCTTGTGAAAATCCGAAAAAAGCTTTTCCAGAAATTAGCGGCAGTTCAGATAATTTCAGTGATGATCCAGCTCTGTGGGATGAAACAACAGAGGAGTTGAGGCAGAATTTTATCAATCGTGGAATAAAACAAAATATTGATTTATTAGATTTTGAAGCTTCAAGAAGGAATTACAATGATCGCGTTCGATATTGTTCGAAAGGATTGTTTAAAACCCCGATTGAAAAATGCCGAGACTCACACTCGCGATTTCTTGATTTACTCTGCCAGCACAGGACGTCTCTACTGTCTGCCATGCCGTTTATTCAATGGAAAAGGATTTAATGATTGGAAAAATTCTATTACTATTGAACAGCACAAGAATTCACAGAATCACAAAAATTGTGTCCTAATTTTACTCCAAAGGCAAAAAGCAGCTGGCCAGGTAGATGCACTTCATGTTAAAGAATACAAGCGGGAAGTACAGTACCGGAGAGAAATTTTAAAGAGAGTTGTTGCAGCGATCAAGGCATTGGCATCAAGAGGCCTTTCATTCAGGGGTTCGACGGAAGTATTTGGTAGTCTACATAATGGCAATTATATGATGCTGTTCGAATTTCTTGCTGAATTTGACCCTTTTCTTGCTGATCACATTGAAAAGCTCGGAAATCAAGGCAGAGGGAACGTCTCTTACTTGTTATCATCGATTTGTGAAGAAATTATCCAAATTATGGCTACAAAAGTTCTAAAAAATCAATTGATCAGGAAGTTACAAAAGCCAAATACTATTCAATAAGCGTAGACTCCACACCAGCATTGAAGCGAATTTTATCCTATTTGCGATCTAGCATGTCTCAAGAGCGTTTGAATTCTCTAGCCGTTTTGTGCATTGAAGCTGAATTGTTGAAAAAATTAAACTTCGATGCTGTGTTGCAACAATTTGCGGAAAAGAAGGCAAGAAGAAAACCATTATTAGTTTGATTATGAAAGCTGTAATTTTTACTATGAAATATACACTCTGAAACATTAGATTGTTTTATTTTCAGATAGAAAATTGTCTTTATCAACTTCTGCGAAAATCCCGTATTTAAAAAATTTGAATTTTTAAAATTCTCCCTACTCATAGGGGCGGCAAATTGTTTTTGCCTAGGGGCGGAAAAGAGTTTAATCCGGCCCTGATTATACCTCCTAGTACCTCATGTATTTTATTTTTGCAGTTGGTGTGACTGATACGAAAATTGACAGATTATAGAATTTGAATAGTGCGTTCAAATCTCTACATGGTTTGATATTGACAATTGACATGCAATGGAAGCGTGTTGACATTCGAAAGGATAGGATATCAGTGTTGTCAACCACAAAAGGAAAAATATAACTAAAAACAATGATGTAATGAGGTCATTACAGCACTGTTTTCAGTACTGTAATGAACTCATTATGACACTGAAATAGAGAAAATAGTTTTTGAGCTCTGACCTAAAATTATTCTCACAACAATATTTCAACGATTGATCATATAACCCCTCGAAAACGTAAATAATAAGTGAAATAAAGAAAAAATAATGCAAAAACGATTTAGCGTGCTTATTCTACAAAGTGCATTTATACATTTATGTTTTATGTCTAACCATAAATTGCAGCTTCAATACGAAGCAGAAGGTGTAATTGAAAGATAGTTTAAAATGTTGTTTCCAAACAGTCGTTTCATTACTCGTCATTAGAACTATCTATTTCTGATTCAGACCATTTGACTCGAAGCCAATAAAATACTTCATGGCATTGACGCAAGTGATGACGGTGATCTACAAATCGATTTGTTGTACTTTCCATGTTCAAAATACCGGATATGCAGCCTAACAAGTATATCATGAAATTTCTCTGAAATAAACAAAATTAAACATTCACATTTTCACAAAGTAATCGTTATCATCTCCACATATGAATATACTATAAATTTTTATTTATACATTGTAGAATATTAGCATTTTATTCCAAGTAACAGGCTCTTCAATAAGATCTTGAATCTTGAAGTCCTCACTTGATGGAAATGAAATTCGTTATTTAAACTTAAAAAAAATTTTCTATATCCACTATTTTATTAGGTCCCACGACATTTTTTTTTTCATTTCTTGACTTCTTCAGGTGGGTTTTTTCAAAATTGATATGACAATTGCATCTACAGGTCAAGCAAAACGAACATTTGAAACAAGAATTAAAGGACATAAAAGAAACTACCTAAATCAGAAACCAAATTCTATCTTTACCAATAACCTAATAGAAAAAATTTTAAAGCACTGACGTGAGGTCAGATTGCTTTAGCGCTCTTGTTGAGCTACTTGCGAGTGAATATTCAAACCATAACAAATCTATAAGCAATCTGATCACGTGTATAATAGTCTTTTCCCGTACTAACAATGTGAAATATCAACTACTCATGAATGAACAAACCTATACAAATTAATTTTCACCACAAGTTTTGTTTTGTTCGAAGCTATAATTCCCTTTTCCTAAAAACTTACGTCAGTGCTTTTCTGAATTTCGACAACGTATATTATTTCAGCCACCGAGATTTAATTCTATCTCTATGCTTTCCCGTTATGAAAAATTTTGATTAATATTACGCCAACTGACACTGATTAATGAGCCCGGCACATGTCAATCGAATATCGATCTGTGATGGCCATTGTTCAAAGAAAATCATCGGGACGTCATTTCTGTTTTCTCTTGAGTAAATTAAAAAAATGATCATATCTTTAGATGGAAAAGAGCTACGACAATGAAATTTGAGGATAAGTAAGATATCGATCACCTCAATATATTCACGAATTTTTATTGAAATCCGAAAAATATCTTATGAGATAGTCAGGATTAAAACAAAATTTTTTGGGAATTTTTTTAAAATTTTCTAGCTTGACGATTTCTGCGAAATTTTGCGAGCCGTTTTGTTGCAGCCTACCTCAACAATATTTCAAGTATCACTTTGATCGGATGGATATTCTAGTAGTTATTGAGGAAACAAAATTTCAGAAGCTCATAACTACTGAACCATCCGAGGGATTAGGCCCAATAACGAACTTGACCGAGATATTTGGACAATCAACCTATTCTGAAAATATGAAAACTCTAGCTGATTCCTTTTGGATGCTAGAGAGGATACGGCCGGCCGGACAGACTCAACTTTCGCCACGAATTCTTCATCAGGGAGTCGAGCCCAATCGATTGAGACCATTTTCGGCTCGATATTCCAAAATTACAGACATTCGGGCAAAATGATAGGCACTCTGTTCGGGTGAACAAGAGCGCCAAAAAAGCCATCCCTACCATCCAAATTACGGAATACTACATATACAAAGCAAGAGCAGAATGTTAAAATTATTAGGTTAGAAATCAACAGAATAGAGAAAACGAATAATTAACCTAATGACCAAATTTACGCTAACAGTTCCCCTCTCTTGCATTTGTTTTAGATTAGACGCTCTTCTCTTCTTTTCTATCATTAAATAAAATCGTATACTATACATTTGTCATGCCAGTTCTGAAGAAACTCACCTGAAGAAGCCATGAAATGACGAAACATGTCACAAGACTTAATAAAAGTAGTGAAAAAAAATCGGATGAGTTCCAGGGCATCCACATCTTGGGACAGCACCAGGGCCCTCACTGGGCTAGCATATTCGAGGATATGCCGAATATACGTAGTGTAGAGTACGCTACATGTACGGAGATCATATAGTCCAAAGGTCTTACGGAGAAGAAATGATATTCTTTTAGCTTTATCACAGACAGCTGTTATGTGTTCAAAACAGGACAGATTGTCGGTATCAATGACTCCAAGGTGAGAGTGGGATGTTATTGACCCAATCACGTGTTGAGACAAGTGGTATATATGTTTTGGGTTTTCTTTCCGCATATAAAGGAACTTGTACTTGTCTATGTTGAGATGGAGTATCCAAATATTTGACCATCGCAATATAGCATCAAGATCTTTCTGCAGGATTGAATTCAGAAATGGATTGCCGTAAATTATAGCGTCATCAGAAAACAGAGAGCAAGACGATTTAATCAAAGCAGGTATGTCTGAGGTAAAGAGCATGAAGAAAAGTGAGCCCAGCACAGACCCCTGTGGAACTCCACTTGATACCCTCCTGGCAGACGATATTGAGTTCCCAACGCGAACTCGGAAAGTTCGGTTATTCAAAATTTTTTAAGATATACTCCATTTAATACACATGTTCCAACGTTTTTTTTTCAATTATAGAAACTATTTTATAGGCGATTTCAGGGGTGGCGCGACCTCTTGGAACGATTTTTTTAGTGCTGCTTCCACAACACTTAAAAATCAGTGATAATTTCCGTGAGAGAGTTCAAACTGTCAACTCTCTAGACAACTTTTATCCAATTTGCCATCTTGAAATTCCAACGAGGTTTGTTTAAACGTTCAGAATGTTGAAGCAAATTACCTTAAGTTAACAGCATAAGCCTCTGTTGGCTACAAGTAAAAACTAGAATTTGGCGTTTACAACAATTGTCACAAGACACTCAGCAAAGATCTGGATTATAGCCTTTATTCTATGTATAAAAAATGAATGAAATGTTGATCTTTCCAACCAAAAAAATTGAAATAGCTAGAGCTATTCCACGTTAAATGGTGAGAATTAAACTCTCCGCAATAAATTGAAGGATGTGGAAGATTCATTTTCATTGCCTGATTGTATTCGAAGGCCAATAATGATTTCAGTTTCAGCAAATATTAGCGATACGGTTCTCACGTCTGGAGACGATGTAATCAATATGGGCGTACCTCAAGGGAGTATTTTGGGACCCCTTTTGTTCATCTTCTACATAAAGGATTCAGCTGAGGCTCATGGTAGTGTACTCAAAACATTTGCGGATATTCTTTTGTTTGTGGACAACGCCAATGCAGTTGTTAAAAGGATAGAAATAAAAGCCTGCATTGAGCAACTGCGGACGGTTTTTGATGTCATTAATAATTGGTGTGGATTAAATGGGCTCCTTCTCAATGTGGCTAGAACTGAGTGCATAAGGTTCAAGACAAATAGATCTAGATATAATTTTCTTGAAATTATGTATTTCAATAATCGTTGAAACAGCTCAATCTACGAAATGTTTGAGAGTTCGTGTATATTATCAAATGAGTTTGCAGGGGCAGAGGGCTTTTCAAATTCTTACTTTTTTCAGATTATATATTCTGGAAAGCATCAAAAAGAATAATTTTGAGGAGTTGAAAAATGTTAATAACACAAAACGTACTGTATAGCTTTTCAGTTTCAAGTACATAAAATGGCACTAACTGAAAAGAGCACAAGGTACATGTGTGTATAAAATAGTGTACCTGAAAATATTTTGAATATTGTTAATTTTACTAAATTCAAGAAAGAACCTGTGAATTGGATCATAATTTTCGAGCATTACAATATTTCGGAATTTTCGAATTATTCCTATGTGAAACCTAGAAAATAATTCGATTTAAATGTCTTTTAATATTATTGACGGTTTCTCATTTTTTTGTTTATGTTTGTATTGAAACATTATGAGAATAAATTTATTGTTATTGTTATTAACGATAAAAATATTGAATTGAGGTAATATGTTCGGTCTTAAATACAATTATCCATTTACTCTACCGCTTTTCATAGCATATTGCCTAACAAGCAGCAGACTAACCTAGAGCATCCAGATTAGAAACAGTCGTGACTATCATGAAAGATATATCTTAATTATTTCCTGATGAGTCAAAGACTGAAAGCACCACACTAAAATTTTATCCGAGCACATCATATCTGATGGCAGATATTCGGTAGACAACAAAGTTTACCCACTTGTACATGCGCTCAATAAATCAAATTCACAGACTGGTGAATTTCATTGGAATTACTTTCACATTTTTGCAGACAATTAAAATAACTTGGCGTAGTGTCCCGTTCAGATACACAATAATTCGGTTGTTATCATCATGGCTTCAGTAAATTACATGATTGTTCAGGTGGGACGTGAAACTTATAAAAATAGAATTCGTAGAATCTACAGATTCAGTACGATAACACACTGATTCACGTCTTCAACTACGTCACAAGCAGTCCGGAATATCTAAGTTACCTGAATTTATTTTCAGGAAGAGATAAATCCTAATAATTAATGTAATGAGAGCTAGATATTGAAGCAGAATGTCCTAGAGAATCAAGACCACCTGTGCAACTGTATACTGGTTTTGGGTTGCTTCAGCATTCCTTAAAGTTCACATCATTATATTCATGGAGGCAATAAACTACAGTAGGCGTTTGACCAGGTGGCACAAGAAGCTTATAAAAATATAATTCGTAGAATATGAATTTTCGATTTCGAAACAAAAATGAAACTTTAAAAACACATACTCTTCATCCTCTCGAATCTTCTTTGGTGCTTTCGGTGAGAATCCAGGACCTGTTGTTATCTGAGTTATGTTTTTATTTGAATCCTTGTTTTCCGATTTCTCGCATAACCTATACAATTCCGGGGTGGTGTTGGATCTCTCCTTGAACTTCTTGATCTCCAATTTTGGACTAGCAGGTGGGGTACTAGTGTTCTCACGTTTAGATCCAGGAACTGGAGCTCTTGGTGCAATCGCCAGAGTACCATGTCCACAAGGTTTGACGTTCTGTCTTGGTTCTTGCGTTTTCAAAGCACCCGCGTACGATAACATACTCATTGACGATTCCATGGGTTTTTTAACTCCGACACCACCCTCTGGAAAAACCGACTTATTTGAGTTTTCCTTTGGATCCGTCACTTCACCGACTGCACAATTTTCTCGTAATTCCTCAGATGCCAATGACGACATATTATTTGGCACGGTCAGCATGTTTTCTTCGAGCGCACTCTCCGATTTCGAGGTATTTTTACTCAGACCTTCAATAGTTTTTGTTGTATCCCATTCATAGATTCGTCCCTTTGCAGCTTCTTTGTTCTTGGCTTCATCCCTGCTTCTATCGTTCTCCTTTTTCGATCGTTTGAAGAAGTTGAACATTTTGGTTAAAATCAACAAAACAATACAGATCACTTCGTTTGCCACATATCGTAATGGTCTAGCGAGCTGAAGAGGGCTCGCTTCAGCTGTTTGTCGTAACAGTGTTGATTCTGAACTGGAAACTAGGTTTAATGCCACTTGACGCTTTTAAAATTAGAAACCGCTAATAATGACTGATAAACGCTGAGATCTCAGTCACCTTAGTTCGAATTTCATTCACATTTTTACACGATAACTGCGAAATCGCTAAATTTCGAATGCAACAACTGGTTGGATAAACCAACATGCGTCCGGAGGATGTGAGTGGGGAGTTCTGGAAATAGAGTGAGTCGAATCCAGAAAAAGAAAAAACTAATGGCTTCTATGTGTCATCTGGAAATAGAGACCGCATGTATAAATTAACCTTGTGCTTGCGGGTAACAGAGAAATCATTGTTTCTCACACCTACAGGTAATTAGGATTTATTTCTATAATTCACTGAAAACCCAAAAGCTCTAAATGTGTGGAAAATGAAGACGATATACAGGGGTTGTCTTATTAATCCGTGGATTATAAGTTTCTCGGTTTCTAAGCAGAATTGATTTTTGAAATTTGCTACACAATATGTTTTTCATTTGAGGAAATCGTGCTTGAATATTATGACTTTAGTCTGTGTTAAAAATTGCAAGAATTTTTAACCCTCAACTCAACCTACTCTACGCTCATGGATTGTCTACCTCATGTATCATCGCTAAATTCATGATGATGTGTCATTCTCTTTTTCAATACTATTCTCTTCGAACTCCTCCATAGATAAATAAAAGTATATAGATCGGCAACTCTAGCAGATTTTTGTGAATGCGCAAATGAACGCGATACTAGCGGTTGATGGTGTAGTGAAGCGAACTAAAAGGGCAGGGGAGGTAGAAATTGTGGTGGGTGTAAAAGAGGGGGTGTTGGCGGGCTATTCGAAATTGAGGAATTTTAATCGCATTTTTCGCTGAAATTGGACTGATAGACACCAAGTCATTTCCAACCTGATTTGAATCAAGTTGGAAATGAAAGAGTTTCTATCAATTCAAATTCAGAGAAAATGCAATTAAAATTAGATTTTATCGTGAAAAGAAGACAAATTAAAGCTATATTCTGAATTTTATTAACATTAGCGTAATTTCTGGGCTTACAATCAATTACAATGCGATTACAGCAAAATAAATTGAAAATATGGATAAAACACAATTAATTCAAAACACAGTGAACGTTATCGATTCCAAAAATTATGTGTGATATAATCATTAAGACATGGTTATATTACAATTAATGAGATAAGAAAAATAATTTGGCATCTACAAACATACTAGAAAAAATTCATTTAACAAAATAATTGTTTTCTTAATTAATCGAACACACTTTCAAGGATCTGGTAAAGAGACCAATAAACTGGTACATGAAACACTAATTGTTAATAATTAACCTCAAAGAATTGTGAAGAATTCACATATAAATAAGGAGAAAAATAAATCAATGAAAACAAATTTTGGTAGGCCTAAGATCATCAAAACTTTTCATTTTTTTTGACAAATACTTCTTATGTTTTTCATATTTTTCGCCCGAGCGGTGGGGACTAGCTATATGTTTGATGAGATCTTGAGACTGGCCCAAAATTTGTTTTCCTGTGAGAATCTATTTAGATCCGACATCTGGTTGCCGAGATGAGGAAACTCAATCGTCCCTAGGTGGTGGGCCGTTTTACCTACGCGGACTCCTGCTGTCCATCTCGCGGAGCTGACGTTGATGTGCGAGATGAGCAAAGCTCAATCGTGCTGAGACCGAAGTTTTCCGTGGCGTGGGCTGCTGTGCGGCAGGCACTTGGTTCGACCTCGGCCCTGTCGTCATCGCGGGTGGACGCGCGGTGGTTTGCGCATGCGCACACCATACCGCCGGTCACTCCGGTTTGGGCTGGGCCTTGGCAGTTCTCTTCGAGGGGTTCTGTTGCTCACGGACACTAGTTGCGCCGTGCGGGATCGTGCCCCAGGACCCCCGCTTGGATGGTCCATGTTGGCCTGAGTGAGGCTTTGGTTTCCGCCCCCTCCTCTCTTTAACCCTGAGATATTATTATTTCTTTCACACGGCCTTAGTCACTTTCATGCATGAGCAATTTTCTGATGAGCGAATGCCTTATCTATTCAGATTAGACATTTCTTATCCATATTAGCATATAAAAACTTTAACAAAAAGACCCATTTAGAAAAATGTCTATAATATTGTGCTCACTACACTCAAATTTACTTTCTCCACCAATCAGACTGTTGTAGAATATACTAGATCTTAAATGTAACAAGTATTATGTAAAACCTAACAAAAAAATTTAGAAAAATGATGCTTCTTCCATATAAGATACCCTAGGTTCCAATATTTGTTCAGTGGCTTCTGAAAAGAGTAGACTTATGAAATATTGTGTACGTTTCACGATTCCATCTATAAAAGATTCTCAGATAATGTCTTGTTTATAATATAGCCAAGTAAGACTTTTATGTATGAAAATTGCAATTAATAAAACAAGAAACAAACCTGAGTTTCCATCAGCAAGATTTAGAAATAATGAGGGTTCAGCATCTAGTTTAAGGATACTTCCTGCTTTGTTATTAGCAGGAATATAATCGTCAGGCGTAAAATGCTTATCACAAATCCTGTAATTGTCATAAAGTTCTCTTGAAGATTTTGCCTTCAAGTCTTCTCTCCCAATTTTTGTTAACCACTTCTCCAATACCTAAAAAGTTTTAAATATAAATATACGAGGATAAATAATTTGTAATCATTTGTTACACTCACCTCTCTACTTTGTGGAAATCTACGGAAATGATATCCACGCATTTTACCATATTTGGTTGAACATCTTTTAACACAACAATTGAAACCCATTTTAAAATTCACGATTCGATACTGAAAGTCCAAAAGATTCACTCTACAATATCGCCAAAGCCAGAAAGAACGGAAATTTGAGAGAGTCCGTATTTATAGCCATGCGACGAATTATTAAAAATGACTTTTATTGTCCATGCTTTCTTCTTGTCCGCCATTACGGTAGGAAATTCCCAGAAATTCCTTCGATCCCTTCCACAATTTTCATTCTATTTTCTGATTGGTCGATCCAGATTGACAAACTTGTAGTGAATCCAACTTGACCAAAATAAGCCCAAAACGAGGTACAGTCGTTTTGAACTGACTTTCCACCCCCTGAACTCCTCGTTACAAGTGAACCTGGAGGTGACTAGTGCTCTATATTGCTTTCTTACAGTCTTTTTCAAGACTTCTCTACTTTTATTTTACAATCAAAGACATTTTTTCTCTGCTCAAGACAACTAAAATCCTCTCTAAAAGCTACAGTACAGTTTTTTCAAATACATGAATTATTTTCTGCCCGTGCACTTGTGAAACTGCATGACTTCATATGTCCTTTAACCATCTCGTTCATCTTATTACTTTTTCACTCAAGTTACACTCCATATTACATTCTCGACACACCTAATTCATGTTTTCAGTCATATTTTTCATATTCTAAAATATTCTACCTCCAACCACGTGCCAATTTCAGCTATCTTTTTCATAACTGATCTTTCGCAAATCACCCCCCTACGTTAACACTGAATTCCTCAATTTACTGCCAGATTCACTTGTAATTTACTCATTTTCACTCACACATATTTCACTCAACTTTTAGACATGTTCATCTCTTTATGATTAGACTTCTCAGGCCTTATAAGTTTCAGATATCTGTACGTGCCATGATGGAATCATCATGGGATTCTGCAACCAGAATGTTCTCAATATTCATTCAAGACTTCTCGATAAGAAATATAGTTACTAGAACCTTCGTTAGACCTGATTGGAGAAATCACCTGATGATATTGCACCTCAAATACTTAAGTATACACTCTAACGACTCCTTTGTCAACTTCTGAGTACTTATATTGCCTGATATCATTATTGTTCTCAACTAATCATATTATATCATCTCAAATAATAGTGTTGTCAGTTTAGTTCAAGTTTATGATAATTTTCTCTACATCTTTATTGTACAAATATTTCATCTCAATTCTTGAATTATCATGGGAATTCTTCTGTTTTTCTTATATAACTATTATTACTGTAAGTGTTGATCATTCTATGATAAATCTCTCAATTGAGTTAGTATGATACAGATGCTTTCTTAAAAATTTAGAAAGCACTGACGTGAGGTCAGTTGGCTTAGGCGCTCTTGTAAACCACTTACAATTATTTAAATTTTGAAAAATCATATCTCCAGAACTATTAGCTTGTCGAAGTCGAGAGTGGTATTTTTGTATACGTCTGATAAAACTGCACCATAAAAAAATTTTATTTGAACAGTGTCATTTGAAAAAAAATTTTTTTTTTGTTACTCCGAACCTATTCGGCCGATTTGACCGAATAACGAACTCAGCCGAGATATTTATACCTCAAACCTATTCTGAAAGTTTCAACTCTCTAACTTCATCCGTTCGAGAGTTATCGTGTTCACGGAACGGACGGATGGACGGACGGACGGACAGAATCGATTTTGACCACGGATTATTCATCAGTAGGTCCAAACAAAAGGATTGATACCACTTTTGCCCAAAAATTCGAAAGTCACAGACATTTGGGCAAATTGATAAGCACTCTGTTCAGGTGAACAAGAGCGCCAAAAACTAATCACTTCATCAACTGCTCTATATTTTATATAACTTTCTCCTCTCACGCCTCATTTCATACAGTTCAACTCTTCACAGATAGTTATGTATTTCTACTTCTGTTTTTCTGATATATTCGACAGGCTATCACTGTAAACGTTGTGAATCGTAATTATTCTTTCTCTTTAATCATTCTGAAATTCTGTCTTGTTACATTATAAACCTTAATATCTCAATTTATCAATAAAACCTTTTGTTTTTCTGATAGCAGACAGTTTAAAATAAATTCAAACTCTATCACTGTAAACTTTGTGTTTGATTGATAGATGGCGCCTCTACTCTCAATATTCTTGACTTGAATAATTTCGGCAACACACATTACTCGATCTAGTCTTGCAGACAATGCTTTTTCTCAAGTAAACACAACGTTATGACTCTTCTATTGTGAAATGTGATAATACATTTTCTCAAGATAACTTCTCAATTATTCTCACACTCAATGTTCTCTCTATAACTACTCCATAATTGTAAATAGGTCAACTTTGTTTAGATGTAGTTAATTTGTAAATATTTTAACTTCGTGCGAATACCTATTTATTATGTGAATGTGAACATTGTACAATAAACATTTTATTTTACCACCTCTAGCTTAATCATTTGGTAACATTCTTTTAAGTAATAGCCAAAAATCTCAACACCCAGATTTTTGAACAGTCTCACTTCCGGTTAAATCTAAAAAACCTACCAATTTTTCTCACAGGAAACTCTGGTTAAAAGATATGTTATATATTTCGATTTACTGAGTGAAATTTTGAAGAATTTGATCAAATTCTGAAAATCTCGAATAAATTAGAGTTTAACGAGTAATAAAGTAAGGTCATCATAGAGTGCTTTTATTATTTAGCTTTGCAGAATCCAACGCAATCATAAGAAAATAAGGTTTTTATTTGAAAAATTCAGAAAAGCACTGACATGAGGCCAGGATTTTTTTCGTGCTCGTTCTAGAGTTTTTTTACTTTGAATCAATGTCATAAAATCATAACTGCCACGATGAATGAACAAACTTATACCTCAAATCAAAAAAACTACTTATAGTCTTCCTTAAATTCTGTTCGCAGCTCAAATTGCCGTCTCCTAAATGATCCAATCAGTGCAGTATATTACAAGGCATGTTTTTTAAGTAAGTACCGTTTTGGAATTGAAAAAAGACGTGTAAAAATATCGCAATAATTTTATTTCCACATGAAAGCCTGTATCTTAATCTACTTTTCAAAATAATTTCCGTGAATATTGACGCACTTGTCATAACGTGGCACCAGTTTTGGACACCCTCCTCATAAAACCAGTTCAGCCGCCTCATAAACTTGTTAACCACTGTGTCACAAATGTTTTGACTTCGTCTTGCAGACGCTGACCGCCCAGGTGTTTCTTCAAGTGCAGGAACAAATGATAGTCGTCTGTTTTCTCTCACTTTTTCGTCCACCTTCTGCACCAAATCTTCATTAACGACCGAAGGACCCCCACTCCGTTCTTCATCATGTACATTTGTGCGGCCATCTTTTAATGCTCTCACCGATTTCCTTACCATTCCATCACTCATAATGTTTTGTCAGTAAACTTCACAGATCTCACGATGAATATCGATAGGTTTTACGCCTTTAGCACTAAGAAATCGTATAACAGCCCGTACTTCACAATCAGTGGGACTCACGATTGCCGGAGCCATCTTAAACACTCAGTAAACAACGTATACTATGAATAATCAGACTGTAATGGCGTCAGTGCGTAGGTAACCAGGGTGCATGCGCGGAACGCCGACCGCAGCGCTACGGCGGCGGAATCGCAAAACGGTACTTACTTAAAAAACATGCCTCGTATCACACAGGGTGGCCAGGAGATTGAAGTTTAAAAAAAATTAGATTCCTCATATCATGGCCCTACGTGACCGTCACCTTGCCGCGGTGGAGGGCTTATGACCTGCTTGCAGGTGTACTAGGAACGGTCTAGAGGTCAGTATTGATCTTATTGCGGAGCTTGGCTCAGGCTCGAATACCCAAGATTCAAAACTGAGAAGGGAATGCGTTCCCGTAGCATGTCCTAGCCAATGACGCGATGATTGGTACCACGGGGGCAGTCCAAGCCCCTAGGTCGGAAGAGCTTTGTTTCTTAGACCGGATACTGCCTCGCTTGAGGAAGGACTCGTGGTGGCAGTGGTTGAAAGCCCGCATGCTGGGCGAGAGGGTGAAACCTCGACGGGTGAGCTGCGTTCTCAGCTCGGGCGCTAGCCTGCAGAGCTAGTAGTGACTTGGATAGTGTTGCGACTCGACTAGTAGTGGTTAGGCTTGGGTAAACCGATACCGAATAGAAGTTAAGCCTGAGGCTTAACGTGCTGGCGTGGACATTTCCGGCCAAATGCCCTCATGTGGGGTACGTGTGGCGAAAAGAACGACCATGAGTCAACTTCAGGCCGCACGATAAACTGCATGCTTGGGCAACCAAGTAGGCACCAGAGCTCTCCTCATATCATGGGATCTCCGAAGTACCCCATGTATGCTCCGCGATTATTTACGGTTTTCGAATTATAAATATTTTTAGAAAATTTAAGAACTTTTGTCCCCAATCACGTAAAATAATCTAAATAAAAAAGTAAAGAACTGTTTTGACTCTTTTCTTTGGCCATGAAATCTCCATAAGTTGTACTTTGATATATAAAATAATCAGCTTTGTACCTTCAATGTTAGTTTAGAAAAATTGTTCTCAAGAGAAAAAAATACGTCAAGTGGAGTAAGACCAAAACTTTAAAACATAAATAAAAAAATAAATGGAAATTTCCCATATTACTGAATGTACTTATAAAATGCGCCTAACTCTTAGCAATCATTATAATTTAAAATCCGCACTTAATAGGCTATTTAAAAATTTTTATTCAATGAAGCAAATTCTATAGTGGTGTCCATATTTAAAAAACGTTTTTGAGAAGCATATAGTGATATTGAGTGTACACCTTGTGAATCCTGAGCATTTTGAATATTTGTGGGGTGTGGTCCATATACCCACAATTCTCTTATACATCATGTATCATGTTTCAATAATCGATTTCTAATGAATCAGAATCGTGCCAGGCTTTTCTATGAAATCAAAATTTTTCATTTATCGTCTTCATATATTGAAAAGGCCTAGCTACAATACTGAGATATACGAGGCATGTATTTTAAGTAAGTAATGTTTTGCGATTCCGCCGCTGTAGCGCTATGGTCAGCGTTCCGCGCATGCGCGCTGGTTACCTACATCTCTTGTCTACGCACTGACGCCATTACAACCTGATTCTTCATTGTATACGTTGTTTACTGAGTGTTTAAGATGCCTCCGACAATCGTGAGTCCCGCTGATTGTGAAGTACGGGCTGTTATACGATTTCTTAGTGCTAAAGGCGTAAAACCGATCGATATTCATCGTGAGATCTGTGAAGTTTACGGACAAAACATTATGAAAGATGGAATGGTAAGGAAATGGGTGAGTTCATGAAGATTTGGTGCAGAAAGTGGACGAAAAGCCCTGATCTGGCACCCAGCGACTACCATTTGTTCCTGCACTTGAAGAAACACCTGGGCGGTCAGCGTCTGCAAGACGAAGTCAAAACATTTGTGACACAGTGGTCAACAAGGCAGGCGGCAGAATTTTATAAGAAGGGTATCTAAAAACTCATGCCACGTTATGACAAGTGCATCAATATTCACGGAAATTATGTTGAAAAGTAGATTAAGATACAGGCTTTAATGTAAAAATAAAATTATAGCCATATCTTTACACGTCTTTTTTTAATGTCAAAACGGTACTTACTTAAAAACATGCCTCGTACCTAGAGGGGAAACGTCTCTTTCAAATTCAAATTTCAAAAGGGTATCTAAAAACTGATGCCACGTTATGACAAGTGCATCAATATTCAGGGAAATTATGTTGAAAAGTAGATTAAGATACAGGCTTTAATGTAAAAATAAAATTATAGCGATATCTTTTCACGTCTTTTTTTTTAATGTCAAAACGGTACTTACTTAAAAAACATGCCTCGTATAATATACAGGGTGAGTCTTTGACCACTGCGTTAATTTTAACCATAGGTTCTTGAGATCAAAAGAAACACTTTTTCCATTACGGTTTTTCTATATTCAGCTGCGTTGAAAAGTTATAAGCATTTTAAGTTTTCACATTGGGCAAATACCCCTCTGTAGTCCAGTTTAATTTGAATGAAAAATACCTTCCACAGCATCCACTATTGAATCTGAATTGTTTAAAAACATTATTTTCCCTCTAAGAAATGATTCACTCACTCATGTTTCATCCGATGAGGTCCATATCCAGAAGGAAGATACAAAATACTAATTTTCTGGTAAACAAAATTCAATACCATAAACATAGATTTTTGTTGTTCTACTATATTTTCTTTCTACTTCAAGATTATAAACCATGCCTTTCTAGTGAGAAATTCCAAAAAAACCTCAGAATTATTGGGTGTCATCATCATACATTTGTAATTTTCTTCTTAAAATTTCCAAACCATCATTTCTATGAAAACTTCCAAGGCAAGAGGTTGTCACTGTGCTTTTTTTTTAACTCAAAGCCAGAAAAAATCATCTATGATTTTCCAAACACTGATATTTCTGAAGTTTCTTCTCCTTGACAGAGACCAGTGAACATGTCTATGAGGTCTCTTGATATCATACTGTTAAAAATATGAAAATCTTCTTCGAAATCTTCAACAACAATGATTGATGTCACTACGAATAATCATTTTAAAGTGATGTTACTTTGCTTGATGATTATTTTCTGTACTGAATCCCAATAACAATTTACCTGGATAGATTACAAGTATTTCCAGATTTAGGTGTGCAATTATACTTTCCTGAAGAAATACCTAAATTTGATTTTGAAAAATCAACTAGGTGTTCTTTAATAAAAAAATTTTTTGTTAAATCATTAATATGAATCTATTCTGTTTAGACTATAATTACTGATTTTTATAATCAGAGTATCTGTTTTAATTACGTAAACAAGAACATAAATATTGAATAATGGTTATTCATAGATTATGTCAAATTTTAATACCTTACCATAGAATATCAATTTATTACCGAACCCCAGGAGAGAAAAAATTAATATTTGCAATGTTTTTTTAAATGAAAGATAATATCTGTAACTATTATTGATCTTTAGTTATAATTTTCCTCAGAATAATTAGAGTGAATTATAATCATATTAAAATATTATAACGTCTCTGTGGTGGATAGTTCCCAATAAAAAAGTGTTCTGTGGTTCCTTGTTGTTTTGATTCTGTTTGAAACTGTCAACAGTTATTTGTAGCTTTCTTTCAAAAAATGTGGAAAATATTGGAAGGATAATATCGATAGTTTAAAATTATTCAATTCAGTATGAAATGATTATGGTCAGAAAATGCATTCTATTCTAATCTTTCTTGTTTATGAGCTTATAGCTTCCAGTTTCAATATTGATAGAATTTTAATTAACCATGCATCATAACAAACATTCAGAAATATTAAAACTAAGTCAAATTATATTATCTCCTAAGTTTGTGAACAAGGTTGAATCAGTGTAGGAAATAAAGATAATAAAGGTATAAAACAAATCTAGGAGACTGGGTTTGAAATTTTTAAAACTCATATGACTCAATTTGCAGCATTCCTATGTTAGAATAGATATAATTTGATGAACCCTGAAAGTCTGAAGCTATAAAAAACCAGCTCTTCATAAAGACAAGTCTTCAATTCAACAGGTCCTGACAGAAAATACTTTACCTCTTTCAACGGTCATGAGAATATACCGAAGTACCTATATGAGTGATGGAAATCTTTTTCTCTATTTATTATGGAATATTATTCTGGATTAACTATTAAATAAGGTGCTAGACATCATTAACCATGAATACAGCAAATAGCAATTTAGATTTTGTGGTGAATGTAAGACAAAAATTGTTCAGTGGTTAATTTCATCTATAGTGTTTAGTGGAGGAACCATAGACTGGAGAGATTTCCCCAACCTTTTGTAGAAATATTTAATAAAGACATAAAATATGGCAACATTGAACAAATCTGATTATTGAATCATTTCAGCACAGAGTTGGATTTGGGAAAATAAGAAAATTTGGACAAAATTATATCGATTCAATTCCTTTCAACACCAAATATCTCAAGAATGGTGCAATTTAGGAGAAAAGATGAGGAATGATTTTATATGCAAAAAAGACTAATGATTCCAGGAAGTACGAGATACGGACCTTTAGTTCAAGCGATATTTGTTTTTCATGCAATTTAACCAATCTGTAGACTAGTAGTGAGAAACCCACAAGTCGTGGAATAAATCTATTGATGCCAAAATATGCACGAGTGTTATCAAAAACCTTCTACAAGAGATCATTTCAATTGATATTGTCGTTTGAATATTACAGGTGAAAATGCATTTTTTTATGAAATTTCAACACCCTATATCTTTTGAACGGGGCCAAATTTGGAAAAATGTTATAGGAAGAAAATGTTTCTTTTGACGTCAAGAATCTATGGTTAAAATTAACGCAGTGATCAAAGACTCACCCTGTATATTCTTTTGGCTTACAAAACAAATGTTAGCTGTGGTTGGTGATTGGGAGCCATTCAATTCGATTTATGACATAAAAACCTAGAGAAAAAACCCCTGTAAAAAAAAACCCTGCCTCCCCGTATGAGTATTATTGTGTGTAGGTACAAAATAAGCTTAAACCTATTTGAGGGACTTCTTTCTTCGTGAGTGGTCTTATTTTAATAAACACAGAGACTTCTTCAAGTTACGAACCTGAAAATAAAGATAAGCAGAAAAAACAACGGTATACGTATCAAATTCTTGGATTGAATGATATTGAAGGATGTCTTTGATATCTATAAGCTAGATGTAGTTTCCAATATTTTTAAATCAATCATGATTAACATACGAAATATCTAGTATTGAAAAAATCTGTTCGGAATTTTTTATATACGTTTCAACTTCATTGAAACCTCTTTCAAGTCACAAATTAATTAGACGGATATTATAAGAATTATGGAGACAATCAAATTTCAGATTCTGAAACATTCGGCCGGTTTGGGCCAATAACAAAGTTGATTGAGATGTTTAAAAACCCTATTCTGAATATATGAAACTCTTGCTCATCTCCTCTTGGATGATAGGGGTATATGGCCGGTCATCCGGACAAACATACTCAAGTCTGATCGTTCTTCAGGAAGTCAAACCCAATCGATTGAGAGCATTAATCTTTCGGTATTCGAATATACATTCATTGTGGTGGCTCTATCAGTATCACATTGTTCCAGAACACAAAAATACTTCAAAACAAGCGTGGCGAGCAGTGCTTCTCTACATTTTTTAAAAATCATTATTCGTGTTTGAAAAATTCATTCTGCAGGCGCCTGGATGATTTTGAAATTTTGAAAATCCAAACCCTTTTTGTTTTTTGTTCATTTGAATGTTTATAACTATTGCAATTTTTTGCTAGCGACATTTGAATGAAAAGTCATTATTTACGAAAACGTCTTCATCTAAAAAGTACTTGTTGTCTAGTCTACAATAGCTCTTGTGGTTTGCATTAGTGGTTAGAATATTAATTCACACTTGGAACTCACCAATACCCAAAAAAATTTGAGATGGTGGCACTGTCAGCATCACCAAAGGCAGCACTGATATTTCCAACTGCACTCAGATTGTCATCACTATTACTCGTTGTCACTGATGTGTATATTCCAGTATCGTTAGATTCAGTTGACCTATCCTCAGTGTCCTCACTAGTGTCATCTTCTTCAGCATCGTGTTCATTGTCCCTTTTTCCACTGATTTTGCCTAAGATATTCTTCACGAAACTCATTGCCGTGCTTTCTGTGTTTGGCACACGTATCGAGAACTGTGATATTACGATCAGTTAGACCGCTGTTGTCGGAGTATGCTGAATAAAGCTAAAATTAGCTCAATCAAAGGCACTCTGGGTTCATGGAAATATGATATCTCATTTTCCATTTTCATTGTTTGTTTGTCGGGTATTGGTATGTATATACATAAAGAGGTCTGTCACTTCAGACAGGTAGACGTGCCATTTTTATTTTTCATTCCTGAGGCTAATTAAGAGCGAAAATAGAAAGGAGGTGGAAAAAACAAGAAACTTTATCTTTAATCAAAAATAACCACTAACCCATCCTTCAGTCCTTCAGTTTTCCTGTTTTGAAGCTCAAATTCTCTGGTCCTAAAAACCAACAAAGAGAAAGTATATATTTTCCATCGAAGATTATACAGGGTGTTCGGCACATGGACCGTCAAATTTTTTTGGGGCTTTGGTAGGGTCATTTGCTACCTTTTCAGTCTTGGAACCTGGGTCCTTAGTATTACGGTTACGGAGGTATGATTTTTTTTTTCATTAGGTTTTTTTTGTTTCTAAATTACCCAAAATGTACCTTTTTCGAAGCCCCATAACTTTTCCTAAGACTTTATTTAGATTTAAATAAAAATCCGTATATACATTGTGGGCTTTTTACTCAAGAGAAAAATATAAATGTCAGGAATTCGAAGTCATTGAAAGATTTGCCACATGCATTTTTTTATCAATCAAAATTTTCATAGATTTCGTATTAAGTCTACATGAGTGTGTGTTTGCAAAAAGTTTTTAGGAGAAGCGTATTTATTGTTACAGATAACACCACAAAATCAACACGAGGGCTTTTTTGTTAAGTAAAAAAAGTAGGTCAACAAGAGCGCCAAAGCAATCTGATCAGTGAAAGTATGAAAACATCTCCACTCCTATTGAAATTTAAAGAAAAGTTACAGCTATTACAAACTTAGTTTTAATTTAAAATGTTCTTTGGTTTATAACGTTGCTAACCATATGCTATTTACGTAAATCAATAAAAAAAATAATACTGCAAATAAGGTTTTATTCAGAAGAGTGAAGAAAGTCGCACCTAAATAAAAGTACGGATTTCGACACAACACAGCGAGCAAGGAAATTTTACCTGCCCGTTTTAGACGCGTGTGAATTATTATTACTATTTCTGTCCTTAGGTTGGATTGGGTTAGTCGCCGCTGACTTGACCCTACCGTCATTCGAGATTTAACTGTCTCTGCTGTTGTGTGTCTGTGCCGCGTAGAGCAATTCATGCACAGTATAGGGACCAAGCAGTGATCGCACTCCGTGGATTTTGAACTGAAATCGCTTACACCAAAGGGAACTCGCGCATTCCTCCCTGCGCATCTAATCTTATCGACCGCAAATTTAAAAATTGATCAGAAAAATTTATTTGCGTTATCTGAAAACTTGAATATTTTGATTTAAGCTGGTAATAAGTTTTCACAGTAACATTTAGAGTGTATGGACCATTGTTTATTCTATATTCATATAAAAATTATGACTCCGCTCATAATGTAATCGTAAATGTAATCACATTTCTTCATTAACAAAACGCATTCAATAAAAGATATATTGTTTTATTGTGGTTTTAATATCACTTTCAAAGAAACAGTAATTAGTGATGAAATTTACTCAATAGTTTACTCAGGAACAGCCTCTGAAACTTTTTGAAATGTGTTAAAAATCATAGGTTCCTTAGGTTTGTAAGTGAAATGACTCATTAAAATTTTTCTAAACGAAGATTGAGTTCAAGAGTAGGTATTATATGGAAAAATAAGTAGTTGGTGGTTGAAAGCATCGAATGTGTTTAATATAAAATCCTCAATACTTAAACTTCACTGAAACATTAATCTTCGAGTCCATGAAAAATAACTTTCTTTTTATATTGAATTGTTTCAAACAATTTTTTTCAATGAATTCTCTGATGATTTAGTTTGAACTGATACTATTTTGTACTATATTCAATTTATGAAAAGAGGAATTTGATTATGGAATTCTAGAATTAGTGGCAAGTTTTAGCGAGGGACCTGAACTGATCTTGAGTGAGAAGCGGGGAAAGGGGGCGGAGGTTTAGATCGTTTCCATACGAAGATTTAGCATGAAAAATTCTTTCCCGGGGGTGGTTAAGTACCCCCAGTATACCCCCCCCCCCCACCGTAAACACTTCCCTGTGCTAAATATGCTGAGTGTTCTCTAGAAAGGGTTCCCTCATTATGGTGGGAAAAAAATAAAAAACCTATCGAATTATTGTTTTTCTATTTATAAATTTGAAAATCATATAGATGCACACTCAAATGTTTATCTAAAAAGGTTTCACTCTTCTGCATACAAATGCAGTAGGCGTAAACCTCCTGAAATTCCATTGGTTCCTGATGTCTCAACTTGTCGTAAAGAAATGACGACAGTAGGCGTATACCTCCTGAAATTCCATTGGTTCTTGATATCTCAACTAATCTCAACTAATTGAATGAAGCACTACTCAAATAACGGAGCTTTTAATAAACAACAATTTCTACAATACTAAATGTATCACTCACATGTCGGTGTCTAATGGTATTGAGAAAAAGGAAAGTTTGTGCTTATTGAAACTATTGTTTTTGCAGTTTTATACGCTACAATTGTTAATCCTTTTGGAATTAATTTGAAAATAACACAAAATTGAAACAGAATACTTACTGGAATAAAAATAACTGATTAAATTAATGAACTTTGCTGATTCATGGTATATTTTGACTCAAAGAAATTCCACTGAATTATAGGTTAGGTTGTATTTTTTTCTTCAACTTCTGCTTTGAATTTTAAATAGATCTCAAAAAAATTATATTCTTCTAAATATTAAACGAATTAATTATACAATACAAAGGAATTATTTAAGATGTCTAAAATAATAATAATGACATTATTCCAGACATCTTAGAATTATTGATAAAAACAATGAACAAGGACCAAAATATGAGGTTAGAATCCCTGCGAGATGCGCGAATCAGACTTGGTGTAAGAAAATCCACTACTGGTTGGTATCTATACTGTGATTCATGTTATCCTTCCAGTGCACTCTTGTCCTTCAAAATACTCTATTGTTTCAAGTCCAAATTACATAAAAGCGAAGATCCTAGGCATTGAATCCTATGAACCCTCTACTGGACTAAAGGATGAATCATCTCCTATATGTCTATAGCGGGAACATTTAATTTTCTTAGAACACAATTTTTTTCGTCAGACTCGCAGAATAAAAAATGAAATGAACTGAACAAGGGCGCTAAAATATCCATTCTTCAGTTAATTTTTCTCTAGATCATTCAGTCTACAAGAATGGAAATAACGTCCGGTTTCCGAAAGGTAAGTAAATCAACATGGAAATCAATTAAAATGTCAAGTGTCACTTTGAGTTCCTATAATATAAATTAAGACTAAATCAGAGGTCATACTAGTGTATATATATTCCTTTGAGGTCATACTAGTGTCAGAGAAATTGTCAACTAATTGGTGCTGTTCGGCAAATTAACTTGTAAGAGATCATTATTTGTATTTGTTACCCGATTAAGGCTTTTCGGTATTATAACGCAGACGTTTTTAAAAATTTTTAAACTATCGAAAAAAGATAAAAAGAAGGTAATTATTTGTTTATAACAATTGTTAATGTAATGAACAATGAAATTAATGATGAAAAATATTTTCTTTCAATTCATGGAGAACTCTGATTTATATTAACAAAAAAGTATTTATTCGGAAAATAGAAATATGAGGAAAACGTTCCTAAACAAAAACTATCAATAAAATAAAGTAATTTTTTATTATAGATGATAGTTCTTTAAGACGTTCCAAAAATGAACAAAATTCATTGAAATAGCCCATTTGTTTCTAAAAAATTTATTATTAAGTGGCTATGAAATTTTGTTTCAGTTGATGAATGTCCCTTATTAACATAAACCTGTAAGTAACAAATAAAAATAAATTTTTCACAACATAACGGTGAGTTTTTTTTGTTAACATAAATAAATGATTAGGTATAGCCAAGGTATGAATTTGTTTGAACTTTTATCAAACTATCTTATTTTATAGGTCTGTGAGAATGTCTCCACGAAGCGAAAAAACTTACGGCAATTACTTGAGTATTTTTCAATTAAGAATGATTAAAGAAATCACGGAAAAAGTTATTAGTCAACAAAGGTATAGTTTCTTGAAGAATTAACTTTAGGAGATAATTCCTATGGGAATCAGTGCTTTGAAGTGTGAAGATTCAATAAAAATTCTTTCAAATCTACAATATATACCTTTAAAATTTTACTACGAGGCATGTTTTTCAAGTTTTGGAATTAAAAAAAGACGTGTAAAGATATCGCAATAATTTTATTTTTACATGAAAACCTGTATCTTAATCTACTTTTCAAAATAATTTCCGTGAATATTGAAGCAACTGTCATAATGTGGCACCAGTTTTTGGATACCCTCCTCATAAAATTCTGCCGTCTGACTTGTTTACCACTGTGTCACAAATGTTTTGACTCCATTATCGTCTTGCAGACGCTGACCGCCCAGGTGTTTCTTCAAGTGCAATGATGAAATTGTAAAGCGTCAGTTTTCTCTCACATTTTCGTCCATTTTCTGCAACAAATCTTCATTAACTACCGAAGGATGCCCACTCAGTTCTTCATCATGCACATTTGTGCGGCCATCTTTAAATGCTCTCACCCATTTCCTTACCATTCCATCACTCATAATGTTTTGTCCGTAAACTTCCCAGATCTCACGATGAATATCGATCGGTTTTACGCCTTTAGCACTAAGAAATCGTATAACAGCCGGTACTTCACAATCAGCGGGACTCACGATTGTCAGAGGCATCTTAAACACTCAGTAAACAACGTAAACACTGAAGAATCAGACTGTAATGGCGTAGACAAGAGATGTAGGTAACCAACGCGCATGCGCGGAACGCCGACCGTAGCGCTACGCCAGCGGAATCGCAAAACGGTACTTACTTAAAAACATGCCCCGTAATCATATTACTTGTCAAGTTCGCCTGAAAAATGAGCACCAAATGTCAAGAAGCGGTGATCCAGACCCTCAAGGTTTATGCATGTGCTAAAGTGATGACCCTACACACTACATGGTCAATTTTCAGTGTGTTTGAAAGGACATTCACAATATATGTGTAATATACATATGATTATTTCAAAATCTTAGATCTTAATCTCTTTGAACGCAGAATATCAGTAGGTTTGTTCGCGTGGCAGTTCGGAACTGTAATTTTTGGTAATTTGTGGTTCCCACCCGTTCGTCTGGGACGGAACAGGAGTTCCTTGTCGTTCGTGTGGTCGGAACACTTGATTTCGGAACTGTTCGTTACTGTTCTTACGGTTCCTGATCTAGAGATGGTACAATGGTACAAGGTACAACAGAAGAAGCGGTAAATTCAAATCATCGGTGATTCAAATTTTCAGTAGTTCTAATTGGCAATTAAGTTATATATTTGGTGACTAGGATATTCGCATAGCTGATTTTGAGTATATTTGATGTTGTGTGAGTATAAATTTTTGATCAATTGGTTATAATAGCTTCTCAAAATTTTTGTTATCTCAAAGAAGAGGAAGGATCAAAGTATGTAAGATAATTATTTTATATTATTTATATATACGATATATCGTATTTATATTCTAAATATTTATTTTTGTTATTTCATGATTGTAGTATCTTTATTTTTTAACCACTCAAAATGTATTGCAAATTTAGGAAGGAAACGGAGGAATTACCTCTTTCAAGAACACAACGACTTGTTAAAACAATTCTTATCTAAAAAATAATTACAAAGCTATGAAAATTGTTAGAAAATATTTTTATTTATTTCCCAAATGCCACCAGTTCTATGCAATTACCTAATTCTATTATATAAAATTTTCTGTACACAGTTTCCACCAAAATTACAATAAAATAACAGAAGAATTCACAGTTTAGCCAGATATGAACTAACAAAATAATTTCTCCACTGATGACCACCACTACATATATTGAAATTTCAAATTATAATTAAATTAAATCATTTATTAAATATTTCATTACATATAAATTATATTTACAGTTGTATATATGGATATGTTTATGTTTATTTATTTATGACAAAAAAAAATTGTTCAATTTTAATATTTGTAATTTCTAACGTATTTCCACCGTATTAATAACACAAAGATATTGAATAAGTTATTCAATATCTTTGTAACAGTATCCATGATATGATCCATGATGTACAACATAACCTTACTTTCACTTATCTATGCACTTAACGAAATCGTTTTGAAATCATCTGTTCCCACCTGTTCTCACCTGTTCGTGTCATAGAACAACTTGCGACGATTCCAAGAGTTACAGAACCTGGTTCTCTGTGACCCCAGAACAACTGAGAACTGCCACCCGAACAAACCTAGTAAGTTTGTTCGTGTCGCAGTTCGGAACTGTAATTTCTTGTAATTTTGTGGTTCCCACCCGTTCGTCTGGGACGGAACAAGAGTCCCTTGTCGTTCGTGTGGTCGAAACACTTGATTTCGGCACTGTTCGTTACTGTTCTTACGGTTAGGGCTCGTTTATACTGGCCGGTACCGTAATCCGTAAGCCGTTACCGTATTCCGTAAGCCGTTACCGTATTCCGTAAGACTTTCAGTAGCCGTTCATACTGGCCGTTAACTTTTCCGTGAACTGAACATAGAGGTTATGGATTAAGCTCTATGCTTGTTAAAAATGTCATTTTGAATTTGAGTCTCAATGTTTTGAAACGTGCTGACCATCTTGAATTATATTTTATTATATTATTTGAAATTACCGCCATCAAAACAGAGATCGATTCTGTATTCAATACTCTGATATGAATAATCGACGCTCTTTGGAATGCGCATGTGTCAAAAAAACTCACTATTACATGCCCTTAATTTGTCTTACTTATAAGAAGATCTTAAACACTTATAAGATAATATAATCTAATCACTTAATCACACTACGAAATGAGTATGATCGAAACATTAAATTCCCATGGTTCAACTTTTACGGAAAGTAAACCAGTATCGGCCAGTATAAACGACCCCTTACTGATCTAGAGATGGTACAAGGTACAAGAGAAGAAGCTGTAAATTCACATCCTCGATGATTCAAATTTTCAGTGGTTCTAAGTGGCAATTAAATTATATATTTGCTGACTAGGATATTCGTATAGTTGTTTTCGAGTATATTTGATGTTATGTGAGTATAAATTTTTGATCAATTGGTTATAATGGCTTCTAAAAATTTGGGGTGAGTATTATATAAAGAACACTTAATTTACTGTTCAATAACTGTTTGAAATAAAAGTTTTGCAATAATCAACTTTTGGTACAATAGATATATTTTTGTTTTTAGGATTTATAATAGGTTTAAGATTGTGCTGCGTATAGATGTTGTACATCTCTGCAGATACAAAAAATATTTTTGTATTGTTGCACTGCATGATATTGTAATGCAGGCAACGCGATCAATTAAATAAATAAATAAATCAAAATCCGTTATAGGACTGAAGCAGAGATTGAAGAGGAAAGGATCAAGACCTCCTCTGGATTTAGAAATGAGAATACAAGCTCTTCACACATATCATATAATGCTCCTCATCTTGAAAGACTTGAAAATAGTACAGAATTATCATTAAACGCTTTGAAGGAATCCATAGACGTACATAATGACACTCTGCCGGGTTTTCCCACTCTGGGCCCATCTGATATTAGGCGTCTTGGAAAACGATCAGCTGTTGATAAGCCAAGGCCTCTTAAGCTCATCCTGGATAGGAGTCAACTTGTTTTTAGGGTCTTGGGAAAATCCAAAGACTTCAGAAGGACTTCAATGTATTAGTTTCCTCAGATAGGACCCCAAGACAGAGAGATTACTTCAATAAAATTAAAGCTGAATTAGAGCAACGAAGATCTACAGGGGAAAATGTTGAGCTGAGATATAGAAAAGGCGTCCCTGTTATAGAACATTTAAACTCAGTTCTCCCAATTGTAGGATAAAGAAGAATACATTATATTATCAGAACGTACGAGGCCTAAACACTAAAACTATGGAATTAAAAACTAATGTATTGAGTGAAGACTACGAGGTGGTGTGTCTGAGTGAGACTTGGTTGCAGGATGGCGTGTACGATTCTGAGTTGTTTCCTTCTAACTACGATGTTTTCCGATGTGATAGGAACCTGGTTACAACGGGTATGGCAACTGGTGGTGGTGTTCTCGTGGCCGTACGCAGTGATTTGTGTGCAGTGGTAGTTGACATTTCAGAGCTGACTTCTCTTGTTCCTTCCAATAGATGCTGTGGCTTGTAAGATTATGTACAGAACTCATTATGTATTTATTTTGCTGTTGTATATTCCACCAAAGACTGATATTGCAAGTTATGAACAATTTTTGATTCGTTGTCGACATTCAATGTATTTCAGGATAATGGTGTAATCGTGTTGGGGGACTTTAATTGTCCAAAATATATTGAGAGATCTTGTTTTGATGGTCGCTCATTGGTACTCAATGTATTTTCGGAATCATCTCAGGTGAAGCAATTCAATGAGGTATGTAATTCGGGGAATTCATTGTTGGACTTAGTGTTCTCTAATTTTAAGTGTGATGTCGTTGACTCATTTGGTTCTCTTGTGGCCGTGGATTCATATCATCCTCCATTGGAAATATCTTATTTTCCTGAACAGTCCAGGAGGAATTTTGAATTTTCAAGTTCGAGTCCCTGCTCTTCTCCATGTAGATATAATTTCTTGAGGGCGAATTATGTCGATATGTACCGGTACATTTGGGAAACGGATTGGACTCCTGTTACAGATGAAGTCAATCCGAACTTGGCATGTGATCGATTTTATTCAATTTTAAAAACAATATTTGAGCGAACGGTGCCTGTCAAAGTCCCTAGGAAAAGACGATTTCCCTCATGGTATTCATCCAAAATCATCGATATCGTTTATCGCAAAGAAGCTGCCCTCAGGAGCTATAAAAAATTCAAGAATGACTTCAATCGCAATCAATATAACAAACTTAGAAGTTTGCTCAAGTCAACAACGCTTACAGAGGTTATGTTATAGCTTCTGAACAGAGGTTAATGACAGATCCTTCGGATTTTTGGTCATTTGTGAGGGATAGCAGAGGTCATTCTCGTGTACCCGGGGTTATGAGCGATGGTCAGGGAACAATAGATAAGCCGCAGGATATCGTTAACGCGTTTGCACAGCACTTTGGTGACGTCTATGATGTTCCATGTGATACTTGTTGTTTTGGTAATGTTGGGGATGATTCAAGTCAGTTTGTTGGCATTGGTGAGATCACAGAGGACGATGTAGCGTCGAAGAAACTCTCAAACAAGCGCACTGCTGGGGTTGATGAGATCCCTAGTTTCATGGTGAAGGACTGCATAGGAGCACTTTCTGCCCCTCTGGCACACATATTCAATCTTTCCATAACCACAGGCATATATCCTTCAGTTTGGAAACGGTCCAAAATAATTCCCGTTCTTAAAAAGGGTGAAAAATCGATGATCTCGAGTTACCGACCGATTTCCATCTTGTCGAATTTTTCGAAGATCTTTGAGATCATCATTTACAATTCTATTTTTCCCTCTGTGCGCAATAAAATAACTGACAGCCAGCATGGATTCATATCTAAAAGGTCGACGACAACTAATTTGATGTTATGTGAGTATAAATTTTTGATCAATTGGTTATAATGGCTTCTAAAAATTTGGGGTGAGTATTATATAAAGAACACTTAATTTACTGTTCAATAACTGTTTGAAATAAAAGTTTTGCAATAATCAACTTTTGGTACAATAGATATATTTTTGTTTTTAGGATTTATAATAGGTTTAAGATTGTGCTGCGTATAGATGTTGTACATCTCTGCAGATACAAAAAATATTTTTGTATTGTTGCACTGCATGATATTGTAATGCAGGCAACGCGATCAATTAAATAAATAAATAAATCAAAATCCGTTATAGGACTGAAGCAGAGATTGAAGAGGAAAGGATCAAGACCTCCTCTGAATTTAGAAATGAGAATACAAGCTCTTCACACATATCATATAATGCTCCTCATCTTGAAAGACTTGAAAATAGTACAGAATTATCATTAAACGCTTTGAAGGAATCCATCGACGTACATAATGACAGAATTAAGGAGCATTCAGAAATTTACAAGAAGGTATTAAAAATAAGAGAATATTGGGTAAAAGAAAATCTGAGGCTGAACAAGGAAGCGAATTTAGAAAGGAAACGAAGGAATGACCTCCTTCGAGAACACAACGACTTGTTAAAACAATTTTTATCTAAAAAATAATTACAAAGCTGTGATAATCATTTAAAAATATTTTTATTTATTTAGCGAATGCCACCAGTTCCATACAATTACCTAATTTTATTATATAAGATTTTCAGTACACAGTTTCGCCAAAATTACAATAAAATATTGTATTTTTTTGTTTGATTCTCTATAAGAGATTTTAATTAATTTACTATTCTTCCCCTAATTTATCTTTAGCAGTTTTCGAGTTGCAAATCATTTTTGCAACAATTTAAATCAAATTTGAGAGTCTGGAAAATGACTATATTCCGCTCAATATTCGTGTTTCCTCTTCCGAATTTGACAGGACCTTATATAATAGTTTGATCTGCGACACTGTTATCGAATCTCAGTTGTCAGTTATACAGAGTGGTTAATTCACAAAATTGTAGAAAATTATGTTTTTTCAAATTAGACACCCAGCATTTTTCTTTATTTTCAGAATGAGAACAACCCACTCTACAATTTTTCTACATGTTTCCCTATACCTATTTTGCTTGGATTGTTATACAGGGTGAGTCTTTGACCACTGCGTTAATTTTAACCATAGATTCTTTACGTCAAAAGAAACACTTTCTTCCTATAACATTTTTTCAAATTTGGCTCCGTTCAAAAGATATAGGGTGTTGGAATTTCATAAAAAAATTGCATTTTCACCTGTAATATTCAAACGACAATATCAATTGAAATGATCTCTAGTAGAAGGTTTTTGATAAGTCATGCATATTTTGGCATCGTTAGATTCATTCCATTTCTTGTGGGTTTCTCACTACTACTCTACAGATTGGTTAAATTGCATGAAAAACAAATATCGTTGAACTAAAGGTCAGTATCTTGTACTTTCTGGAATCATTAGTCTTTTTTGCAGATAAAATCATTCCTCATTTTCTCTCCTAAATTGTACCGTTCTTGAGATATTTGAAGTTGAAAGGAATTAAATCGATATAAATTTGTCCAAATTTTCTGATTTTCCCAAATCCAACTCTGTGCTGAAATGATTCAATAACAAGATTTGTTCAATGTTACCATATTTTATGTCTATATTAAATATTTCTTCGAAAGGTTGGGGAAATCTCTCCAGTCTATGGTTCCACCACTAAAAACTAATAGATGAAATTAACCACTGAACAATTTATGTCTTACATTCACTACAAAATCTGGATTGCCATTTGCTGTATTCATTATTAATGATGTCTAGCACCTTGTTTAATATTTAATCTAGAGTAATATTCCATAAGAAATAGAGAAAACGATTTCCTTCACTAACATAGGTACTTCGGTATATTCTCATGACCGTTGAAATAGGTAATGTATTTTCTGTCAGGACCTGTTGAATTGAAGACTTGTCTTTATGAAGAGCTGGTTCTTTATAGCTTCAGACTTTCAGGGTCCATCAAATTATATCTATTCTAACATAGGAATGCTTCAAATTAAGATCATATGAGTTTTAAAATCTTCGAATCCAGTCTCCTTGATTTATTTTGTAGGTTTATAGTTTTTTCACATATTTATTTCATACACCGATTCAACCTGGTACCTACACGAACTTAGGAGATAATAGAATTTGACTTAGTTTTAGTATTTCTGAATGTTTGTTATGATGCATGGTTAATTAAAATTCAATCAATATTGAAACTGGAAGCTATAGGTTCATAAACAAGAAAGATTAGATTAGAAATGTATTTTCTGACCATAATCATTTCATACTGAATTGAATAATTTCAAACTATCGAAATTATGATTATTATTTTATTATAATATTTTCCACATTTCTTAAATAACTGTTGACAGTTTCAAACAGAATCAAAACAACAAGGAACCACAGAACACTATTTTATTGGGAACAACCCACCACAGAGAAGTTATTATAACATTTCAATGTGATAATAATTCACTCTAGTTATTCTGAGAAAAATTATAACTGAAGATCGATAATGATTAAAGATATTATCTTTCATTTAAAAAAACTTTGCAATTATTAATTTTTTCTCTTCCTGGGGTTCAGTAATAAATTAATATTCTATGGTAAGGTATTAAAATTTGACATAATCTATGAATAACCATTATTCAATATTTATGTTTTGTTTACATAATTAAAACAGATATTCTGATTATAAAAACCAAAAATTTGTTCAGTAATTAATTATAGTCTAAACAGAATAGATTCTTACTAACGAAAAAACACGTAGTTGGTTTTTCAGAATCAAATGTAGGTGATCAAACCTAATTCCTTCAAGCAAATATAATTGAACACCTAAATCTGAGAATTGTTGTAATCTATTCAAGTAATTGGTTATTGGGATTCAGTAGAAAAGATAATCATCAAGCAAAGTAACATCACTGTAAAATAAAAGTATTTTTCATTCAAACTATACTGGACTACAGAGGGGTATTTGCCCAATGTGAAAACTTAAAATGCTTATAACTTTTCAACGCAGCTGAATATAGAAAAACCGTAATGGAAAAAGTGTTTCTTTTGATCTCAAGAACCTATGGTTAAAATTAACGCAGTGGTCAAAGACTCGCCCTGTATACGTTTATTAAATTTCCGATTGATTTAACATGACTTAATTTCTGTAATGATACTTTCCTGTGCTCTCTATGTAGTCTATAGATTGACATATCTATGACTTAACTCGATCCATAGAAAACCATTATTCAAGTTTACACCTCAAACAACAAGTGTTCCAAGTATTTTGCAGGTGTTTTTATATACGAGACATTTTTTTTTAAGTAAGTACCGTTTTGGAATTAAAAAAGACGTGTAAAGATATCGCAATAATTTTATTTTTACATGAAAGCCTGTATCTTAATCTACTTTTCAACATAATTTCCGTGAATATTGACGCACTTTTCATAACATGGCACCAGTTTTTGGATAATCTCCTCATAAAATTCTGCCGCCTGACTTGTTAACCACTGTGTCACAAATGTTTTGACTTCATTATCGTCTTGCAGACGCTGACCGCCCACGTGTTTCTTCAACTGCAGGAACGAATGGTAGTCGCTGGGTGCCAGATCAGGCACTTTCTGCACCAAATCTTCATTAACGACCGAAGGACGCCGACTCCGTTATTCATCATGCACATTTGTGCGGCCATCTTTAAATGCTCTCACCCATTTCCTTACCATTCCATCACTCATAATGTTTTGTCCGTAAACTTCACAGATCTCACGATGAATATCGATCGGTTTTACGCCTTTAGCACTAAGAAATCGTATAACAACACGTACTTCACAATCAGCGGGACTCACGATTGTCGGAGGCATCTTAAACACTCAGTAAACAACGTATACTATGAATAATCAGACTGTAATGGCGTCAGTGCGTAGACAAGAGATGTAGGCAACCAACGCGCATGCGCGGAGCGCCGACCGTAGCGCTGCGGCGGCGGAATCGCAAAACGGTACTTACTTAAAAACATGCCTCGTAAATAATCTGAAATCCGTTAAACGCAGATAACAAAGAACCCAAATAAGATATGTACTGGAAAATGTTTAGAAAAATTTTAGGTAGGTTGCTCCCATTCTGAAAATGAAAAATCAAACTGGGTGTTTAATTAAAAACTTATTTTTTTGCAATTTTGTGAGTTGCCAAATGGTTTTTTTTAACTGATAACTGAGATTCGGAAACAGTGGCGCAGAAATTAATAGAATGTATATTCAGATGATCACATTATTAAAACGATACACGAAAAAAGATATAGTCATTTTTTCATCATCTTTGGCAACACTGGCACCAATTCACACTCATCGCTATTTA
Organism: Micraspis discolor; assembly: GCA_030674115.1. NCBI lineage: Eukaryota > Metazoa > Arthropoda > Insecta > Coleoptera > Coccinellidae > Micraspis > Micraspis discolor. The sequence goes on along the minus strand of JARTUT010000878.1, from coordinate 514,276 downwards.
GATTTAAAGCTATTTACATCTCGCGAATGCAATCCTTGAACGCTAGACTGGTTGACGATTGATTAGGACAATACAATAGTACAAAAATCGTGGAGGTCTCAACTATTCTTGGCACTCAAATAAAAATACACCTATGTTCTGTTGCCGATCCCATCATCCAAAGTGCTTATCTAACCTTTTCTGAGCAGGATATTTTACATTAGAATAACATTTAGTTATCAAAATCTATGATACATAGTGATTATAATAACTAACTCAAACACTTGCCAAAATCCACTTTTAGGAATTTCATCGACATGATTCAAGAAATGTATAATATACATGCTTGAAATTTTGCCCAATAAATCTAATATGTACTAAAAAAGTTATGTTCGATACTACTTGGTACGAACCGTGTTACTAGCGCCCTCTACGAGAGTCAGACATAAAAACGAATTCATTGGATGTATCAGCTTCCAAAACATATTTGTATAAAATTTCATCACAATATTGTCAGTAGTTTCTGCAAAATTTTAAAAAGAGTGTATAATTTTTTTTCTTCAAGGCTCTGTATCTTGAATCCGGATGGCGTTACGAAAATTTTTTACTGAGCAAACACCAATTATTTTTCAGTTTTCTATCTATACTAGAGACGGGTTAACTTTTTTTTGAAACACCCTGTATATACGAGTATTACATCAAATACCATAATTCATGATGTATGAAATAGGGATGTGATGAATAATGGTCGTATACAATTCTAAATATTGGATTTTTTATATAAATATTTTTAATGTTGTTTTGATTAATGAAACGAGTACCCCACAAGCCATGCATGGACATTAATAACAGAAAAAGGCTAGAGGTTTCTAGTGATTTTAACATAGATTTAACATGATATCATGTTCTCTGACTTTAGTCATTAGGTCTTCTATTATATGACTAGCTGACCCGACAGACTTCGTCCTGTCAAAAAGATTTGTAATGTGGCAGTTTTTGTGCCTAGGTATTTTAAAAAATTCTCCTGAACAGAACCGTCACCCTGGTGATAGGGCGTTGTGAATAAAAAATAATTAAATAAAACATATATAAGGAATTAAAAATAAGTAATCGCTTTATTGTTAATCATGTGAATCATAATTATTATTATTATCATTGTAGTGCTTTGTGGTATACGATGTTTTTGTTTGATTACCTGGCGCATAGATAAACAAATCGTATGGTTTTCCAACACGGGAACAGGCAACATACAATTGACCATGTGAGAAACATGGGTTTTCTAGATTAATACCACAAACACTTAATGATTGCCCCTGGGACTTCTTTATAGTCATAGCAAAAGCAAGCCGCACTGGAAACTGTAGTAGTTTAAACTCAAATGGCACATCAGTCGTAATCATTGGGATGCGGGGTATGAGAACATCTTCTCCTTTATACTTTCCTTTGAGTATAGTTGCTTCTATCACATTGTTCAGTAATTTTTTTTATCGCTAACCGTGTACCGTTGCAAACACGCGGTTGGTTGATATTTCGCAACATTATAACCACCGATCCAACCTTTAATTGAAGATTGTGAGGTGGCAATCCTGGCAAATCCAGCGAGTTTAAAAATTCCGGTGGATAGTTGACTACATCATCTTGATTAGTAGCCGAATCGACTGATTTATATATCCTCAATTCGCCTGTAATTTGTTCTTGAATTTTGAAATTTAATTCATTTACATCTATGTTTTTTGCAGCCAGTATAGCTCGTTCGCTCAACCAATCATGGTTTCTGTAATTTTGAGAAACATCTGGAAACACCTTCTGAATAAGTTCATCTTTTGATTGAGTTAACTGACAAAAACTTTGAGGAAAGTTAATGCAGCCAGTCAACATGTCTATAGGAAATTTGCCATTACCAATGTCAATGAGTTGCTTCGAGAATATGTTTACAGTTTGGTCATTTTGCAACTCGACACGCATATTCTTGCTTAAATGAAGTACTTTGACATGTTTCCACAAATTGGAGGACTTTAGACATGCATTGAGTTCATCAGCTGGCGTTGATCGTGGAATCACTGGCAATGTTTGACGAAAATCTCCTGCTAATAAAATCATTGCACCACCAAATCGGTTATTATTGCTCCGTAGATCTTTTAAGGTTTTGTCTAAAGCCTCCAAAGATTTTTTATGTGCCATCGTGCATTCATCCCAAACAATCAATTTACATTGCTGCAAAACCTTTGCCATTGTTGAGTTCTTCGAAACGTTGCAGGTTGGAGTTTCATTGCTTTGCATATTTAATGGCAATTTTAGTGCTGAATGGGTTGTTCGACCACCTTCAAGCAAAGCTGCTGCGATTCCCGACGAAGCGAGTGCAAGTGCAATTTTATTTTGTGAGCGAATTGTTGCTAATATTAATGAAATCAAAAAAGTTTTTCCTGAACCACCAGGTGCATCTAAGAAGTAAATCCCTCCAGTTTCATCATTTGTTACTTTCATAAGAGTTTCAAATACATACTTCTGTTCTTCATTTAACAGTGGAAGATTTGTTTGAATTAATTCTTTCAAAGCGTTGAGATCATACAGTTTTTCTCGATGCAACTCTTGGTTAAAAGCGTCATGCATTGCTCCAACGCACTCACGCACATTGTTTTGATAAATATGATCTTTGACGTTAGGAACACACCTACATTGCTTAGACAACAGTGAATGCTTGTAATTTAATATGATCTTTATGTTTATGTTAATGTTTATACTGGTTTACCTAGGTATACATATATCAATGTACACCCCCCAGAAGCTAATTAAAGCTTTTGCGAGTTAGGTTAACCAGTGTGTGTTCTGTGTAGGCTTTGTTACTGTGTCCTTAAGCCACCTTAGGCACAGCACTGTTAATTTTAGACCCAACAGTGAATGGTGGCCGCATACCGAAAGCTAGAAAATTTCTTTGCTAGCCCCGGACTTGAACTTACGACACGACGGGTTTCCACGACAAAGGTCAAGGCTTTATTCCACTAAACTATGCGACACGCATAGCAATAAAGCTCAAATTGACTACGTTTTAGTTACAAATCATTTGTATGGGAAAATGAAAAGGACTATTTTAAGGGTTTTTCCAGCAATAATTCTAATTTTTCTCGCCGTAAAAACCATCCTTGAACTTCAACGAACATTTTAAAAAAAGATTTGGCCAAATTGGTCCAGGCGTTGTTGAGTTATGCGCTTACCAACACATTTGGCGATTCATTTTTGTATTATAGATTACTGCAGAATAACTGTTAACTGTTTAAAATATCTATCAACCACTTCAAGTTTTTCTACATAATCAAATAGTACTTGAGGAGCATGAATGAATCCCTTTGAGTCCTTAAAATAAGAATGTGATTTATGTTATGATTGATTTTTAGTTATATCACTTATGTGTTTTTAACTCATATATTTTGTTTGTGAGTAGGTCAAGGTCGTACAAATAGCATGCTATTCAGATGGATCTCAGTTGCTGATAAGATAAATAGAGAATAATGGTTATTCATAGATTATGTCAAATTTTAATACTTTACCATAGAATATTAATTTATTACCGAACCCCAGGAGAGAAAAAATTAATAATTGCAAAGTGTTTTTAAATTGAAGATAAGATCTGTAACCCTTATTGATCTTCAGTTATAAATTTTCTCAGAATAACTAGAGTGAATTATTATCACATTAAAATGTAATTATAACGTCTGTGTGGTGGGTAGTTTCCAATAAAATAGTGTTCTGTGGTTCCTTGTTGTTTTGATTCTGTTTGAAACTGTCAACAGTTATTTGTAGCTTTCTTTAAAAAAATGTGGAAAATATTTTAAGTATAATTTCGATAGTTTGAAATTATTCAATTCAGTATGAAATGATTATGGTCAGAAAATGCATTCTATTCTAATCTTTCTTGTTTATGAGCTTATAGCTTACAGTTTCAATATTGATTGTATTTTAATTAACCATGCATCATAACAAACATTCAGAAATATTAAAACTAAGTCAAATTCTATTATCTCCTAAGTTTGTGAACCAGGTTGAATCGGTGTATAAAATAAAGATAATAAAGGTACAAAACAAATCTAGGAGACTGAGTTCGAAGTTTTTTAAAACTTATATAAGCTTAATTTGAAGCATTCCTATGTTAGAATAGATATAATTTGATGAACCTTGAAAGTCTGAAGTTATAGAGAACCAGCTCTTCATAAAGACAAGTCTTCAATTTAACAGGTCCTGATAGAAAATACATTACCTAAGGTGGGTGGACCATGGAAGGCCACTCTAACGAGTAAACGCTTTTTATTCGTTTATTAACTGGATAAATGAAGAAAACAAATTATCAAATAATAGTTTGTTTTATTGTGTACCATATAAATCACTTTTTTTAAACCTAGCTTTGATCAGTTTTCATTAAACTTAAGTTTTGTTAAGCTCTTCCAAATGGCCTTGCAAGGAACACGGCTCCAAACAAGGCCAATATTATACATCAGTCGTTCAACTTAAAAATAGAGTTGTAACAATTAATATATACGCTTTTACTAAAACTACATAATAAGCTCTTTCATTTAAGCAAAACATTAAATGCTCAATATATTTTTATCATTTATAAAAAACTCAACGAACATTACTTGAATACCATCGTACAACTAAGAATATATTAATGGAAATTATTTAAAAACAGTAGTAATGAGTATTAAATTGACATCAAATAACTTGCCAACGCGTATTATAATGAAATTAAAAACTTTTTTTTTACCTCAAATGGCCTTCTTATGGGTCCGTTCTTTGTAAGGCCAAAATGTTCCTAAGAAGGCCAAACTAAAAATTATCAATGACTTTATTCGCATAAAATTTAATCATCTATTTAATTACCGGCTTATTGTTATAAAGTTTTTTTTGCTTAAAATATGATTATAGACAGACTATCTTATACAGGGTGTCTACTGTAATAGGTGCCAAACTTCAGTAGGTGATAGTACAAGTCATTTGCAACAAAAAATGTCCTATAACACTTTTTCGAAAAGTTGATGGTTATCGAGTTATTCAACACTTCTTGGTTTTTCGGAAATTTTTGCTTTCCCTTTAAAAACAAGAATATCCCTGATATTCTTACAGCTACATCAAATCTGACCATATCATCGCAAAGGGCAGTAAAGGTGCTATAAAAAAGGAGGTTACTAATGTTGAAAAAATGTTTTATACCGGGTGCTGTAAAAGGGTAAATGTAAAAATTGAAAACAGTGTAAACTTAGTGGTATTTTTTTGTTAGCTGTACCATTGAAAATTGGTGAATAAGTAGTTGTTTTTTTTCTAGGAAAAACTAGTACATGTAATAGACTTTCAAACGGTATATCAACTTTTCACTTAACTTTCTGTTTTTCTAACAATATCACTATTTTAAGTTAAAAAAACATAGAATTCAGAAACGCAAATTTTATAAATATTTATTTCAGAACATTGCAGGTTCAAAACAGTCATAAATATTATTAATAGTAACATAAAAATATTAAATAAACTTTGAATTAAACTGAATGAACATAAAAATCAATGTTATTGCAAAACCGAATTGAAAACTATAAAAACTGTTCAAATTGCCTACCCCTTTGCTCAATGCATTTAATACATCTTTTTGGTATAAAATCCGCAACCTTTAAAAGTTCATTACGTTTTCGACGCATTGCATCACAACATTCCTGAATTCTGTTGATTAGTTCTTCTCGATCATTAATGCGATTTTTATACACATTTTCTTTCAAAGTAAATCCCAAACATAAAAGTCTAATGGGGTAAGATCGGGGCTTCTAGGTAGCCATCTCACAAGACCATATCTTCCAATCCGTTTCTCCCCAAAGCGTTGATTCATCCTGTCCCTTACAATTCGACCATTATGGGCAGGGCATTCGTCCATTTGAAAATAAAGTATCCACTATGGAAATATCTTCAAGAATGTCAACTACGTTATTATTTAGTAAATTTGTGAACTCATTGGAATTGAGACGATCGGGAAGTATTACCGGCCCGAATAGCCACCCTCTCATCAATCCGAACCAAACATTGACTCCTAATTCATGCTAATAATGAGATATAACAGTCGCCTCTGGATTTTCCGTTTCCCATATATGGGAATTTCGTAAAGTTATTATTCCACTTTTAGTGAATGTTGCCTCATCCGTCCATAATATTTGATCACATCCCCACTCTTCCAACTTATTAAGGTACCACCTACAGAATTCTAATCTGACCTCATCATCCACAGGTAACAAATTCTGGACTTTTTTTAAAATTATACGGGTGTAAGTTATTTTGTTTCAAAACTCTGTGTACTGTGGAATGGTGAAGTCCTAATGTGGCACCAACACGCCGAGTGCTTGTAGTGGGATCTTCTCTAATAGCGCGAAGTATTGCTAGTGCTTGCCTCCAGACTTGAGCATTTCGACCACCTTCTCTATTTCGTAAACCTCGATCCAGTTTCACCAGAGCGCCTAAAAACTTCTACAAATGCCTTTCTGCTAGGTGTTGTCTATCGGGGAAACGTAACGCGTACTCCCGCACTGCTGCTCGCGAATTTCCGTTAGCGAACCCGTAAATAAACAACATATCCCGATATTCAATACTTGAGAAAACAGTCATATTCTTTTTTTGTAGATGCGTATAAGTCGAATTAATTCGTTAAAGTAAATGATCTTTTTTTTAAATTTACTTAACAACAAATTTTGTCAAATTTAAGTTAATTTGCATATCTTCGAACCCATGCAAATGTCAAGTTTGCTTAGCTCAAGATTAAATTCTGCCATATTGTTCATTTTCATTCATGGTATTCATTTCCGGCGGCCCCTGCGCACCAACACACCTTCCAACACGCCTCCTCCTCAAACCTTTGTTTACAACTGTTTTTATGATACTTTTAATAATATTTATAACTGTTTTGAACCTACAATGTTTTGAAATGGATTATCATAAAATTTGCGTTTCTGATTTTTATGTTTTTCTGACTTGAAACCGTAATATTGTTGGAAAAACAGAAAGTTAAGTGAAAAGTTGATATACCGTTTGAAAGTCTATTACATGTATTAGTTTTTCCTAGAAAAAAACAACTACTTATTCACCAATTTTCAATGGTACAGCTAACAAGAAAATACCACTAAGTTTGCACTCTTTTAAATTTTTACATTTACCCTTTTACAACACCCGGTATAAAACATTTTTTTAACATTATTAACTACCTATTTTACACCATGTTTACTGCCCTTTGCGGTGATATGGTCAGATTTGATGTAGCTGTAAGAGTTACAGAGATATTCTTGTTTTTAAAGGGGATAGCAAAATATTCCAAAAAACCAAGAAGTGTTGAATAACTCGGTAACCATCAACTTTTAGAAAAAGTGTTATAGGACATTTTTTGTTGCAAATGACTTGTACTATCACCTACTGAAGTTTGGCACCTATTATAGTAGACACCCTGTATATAACTTATCACATACTTACTTTATCACATACTTTTCCGTTTTTAACATGTAAATATTTTTTATATTCGTTGCTTTTCATATAAATTAGTTTAGTTTATTTTCAGACATAACCTTTCCATAAAAGAAATTTAAATATATATTGATAATAAAATAATTTTAAAAGAAATGTCTATTCAATATGAGTTGAAAAGTTTAATAAGCCTTATAAATAAAAATATTATAAATATAAAACATTGTTTTAACTGTAATGGTACGTATTACTTATTTCAACGGTCATCATGAAAATATACTTAAGTACCTATGTGAGTGATCTTTTTCTCTATTTATTATAGAATATTACTCTGGGTTAAATATTAACCAAAGTGCTAGACATCATCAATAATGAATACAGCAAATGGCAATTTGATGGTGAATGTAAAACAAAAATTGTATAGTGGTAATTACATTTATAGTGTTCAGTGGTGGTACCATAGTCTCGAGAGATTTCCCCAACCTTGTTTAGAAATATTTCATCTTGATTGAACAAATCTGATTATTGAATCTTTTCAGCACAGAGTTGGGTTTGGGAAAATCAGAAAATTTGGACTAAATTATATCGATTTAATTCTTCAAATATCTCAAGAATGGTGCAATTTAGGAAAAAAGATGATGAATGATTTTATCTGCAAAAAAGACTAATGATTCTAGGAAATACAAGATACGGACCTTCAGTTCAAATGATATTTGTTTTTCATGCAATTTAACCAGTCTGTACAGTAGTGGTGAAAACCCGCAAGCATATTTTGCAGATTTTGACATTGGCGGTATCGAAATGCTATAGAATCGTTGAAATGATTGCATTACTGTGAAAGGAGCTTAAATATTGACAAAAAAAAATAGTTTTAGTCAAAAAATGTTGTTTTACTACCATGCCCTAGGATTTATTGATCTATGGAATTGCGTTTTTCATCTCTCGAATATCGTCAGTTTACTATAGAAAATATCTCTTTCCGCACTTTCTGGGAAAAATTATTTTAGAAATGAACGGCAGACCCTTTGTTTCATGTACTTCTAGATGCTACAAGTATAATTTTGAAAGATGATGTTGTACAAGTGTTTAATCCTAGTTACGAATTCTATTGCAGAAATTATACAATGAACGTATTCATTACATACGCTTTTATTTATGGTGGAACAGGTGAATGAAGTGAGAGCCAAAAGAATGTGAACATGTAACGCCCAAGACTATTATGTATTAGCGTAAATGCAGGATGTAATAATTATTAATCAATTATGTGCATTTCATTGCCTTAACGAAATGCAGAAACAAATGTTGGAAGCATGAAAGCACTGGTTTGAAGTCGGTAGTTTTTGGGCATCTGTTAAAAGATGTATTGAAGGATAATTCTTCATTTAAAGTTTATTGGATCTCTGATGAAAATGTCATGAGATATCAAGTACTTGAAAGATATTTCATTAGAATTATTTTATATATTCTAGCACTACGATTTTTAAAAATTTACGTAGATTTATTTGAATCAACCTCATTCTAACATCTTTCAAGTCACAAATTGTTCCTTTGAGTATTCTAACAGTTATTGGAGAAATCAAATTCAGAATCTTATAAGTGCTGAACTATTTGACGGACTCATAAAACATTAATAACATTTTTTCCAAGTTTTCGCATTGGGAAAATACCCCACTGTAGTCCAGTTTAGTTTGAATGAAAAATATAATACAATAGTATCCAATATTAAATATGAATTGTTTAAAATCATTATTTTCCCTCTAAGAAATGATTCACTCACTCATGTTTCATCCGATGAGGTCCATAGCCAGAAGGAAGATACAAAATACTAATATTCTTATTAAAAAAAATTCAACACCATAAACATAGATTTTTGTTGTTTTACTATAATTTCTTTCTACTTCAAGATTATAAACCATCCCTTTCTAGTGAGAAATCCAAAAAAACACCTCAGAATTATTGGATGTTATCATCATACACTTGTAATTTTCTTCTTAAAATTTCCAAATCATGAAAATCATTTCTATGAAAACTTCCAAAGCAAGAGGTTGTCACTGTGCTTTTTTTCACTCAAAGCCATAAAAAATCATCTATGATTTTCCAAACACTGATATTTCTGAAGTTTCTTCTCCTTGACAGAGACCAGTGAACAGGTCTATGAGGTCTCTTGATATCATACTGTTGAAAATATGAAAATCTTTTTCGAAATCTTCAACAACAATGAATGATGTCACTACGAATAATTATTTTAAAGTGACGTTACTTTGCTTGATGATTATTTTCTGTACTGAACTCCAATAACAATTTACCTGGATAGATTACAAGTATTTCCAGATTTAGGTGTGCAATTATACTTGCTTGAAGAAATTGAGTTGGATCACCTAAATTTGATTATGAAAAATAAACTAGGTGTTCTTTAATAAAATTTTTTTTGTTAAATCATTAATATGACTCTATTCAGTTTAGACTACACTGTAAAAATAGTTCCTCATCTCAAACCATATTAATTTGTCTCAAGTACTCCGTACGTTTGAATACAGCCAAATGCATAAAGTACTCGACCCTACCGCCATCTACGGTTGAGAATGGCGTTTACCCTAAATAAAAGTTTCTTGAGTTAAGAAACTGATTAGTTTCAACTAAGCTCAGAGTTTTTGACTCAGGTGGTAAAATAATTTGATCCAACGGTAATATTAATTAGTATGTTACTATTGATACTTTTCGTAGAATAAAAATTTTGGTTTCATGTAAATAAATATTACATTTCACTGAAACTCGATTTGTAGTTGATTTAGAGGATCTTAGTTGAATGGGTCGAGAATTCAGTCGATAAAAATGATAATATCTCTTATGTCAAGTGAAAGTTTCTTGGGTTAAGAAACTGATTGATTTGAGCTAAATTGGAGGGGTTTTGACACTAGCAAAGGAATAATTTGATAAAACAAAAAAACATTTGTATGTAATCATTATTCTTCTTCACAGAACAATAATTTCTCTTTTATATTAATAAATACCGCAATACCGCGGCAGACCATGAATATTGTACGGAATGGGAAAGGCGTCTATACCTCAAGCGTCAACCGTCTGCTTTTCCAAGACACGTCGTAAAGACAACCGTTCCCATCACGTCGGGGTCACCAATGTAGAATCGAAGGAATTTATCCCTACTTATGCGTTTCGTCCCTGGCGCACACATTTGGACTCGTGAGTATGGCTTGTGTGCGCCATGCCATAGACGCAGGGGTTAGAAGTTGTGAGGGAGCCGACGGGAGTTGAACCCGGCACCTAGTACCTAGTCGGTGTGAAACTTGAGCGCAAACCTCTAGGCCACCGAAGCGCTGTGAACTAAGCTATGCGTGTCTATATAGAGTGCCGCCAAGAGATCCCATACACTCCGCTGCCGCTGACAGAGTGCCGCTACAAAAGCTATAGTCCAGGCAGTGGGTTATCATCTCATCCCTGTCATCATCCAATACCAGATCACCCGATTCTCCAAAAACAGAAAAATATTTGGTTTTCTCTAAGTTGACATTTAAGCCCCACTTCTTGTATTCTTTAATTAGCTTGCGCATCATGTATTCCATGTCATCTTTATCACCGGATACAACAATATTGTGAATAAAATGGACAAATAATTGTATTTAAATGGGATATATTTAATATAAAAGAGATAGAGTTTTGATTTAATTGCAGCCAATATAAAAAAATTGCTACAATTAATTCGTTTTATTAAATCAATTACGCGATATTTTTTTACAAATGTTACTTCATATTGCAACAATTATATGTTCAATTTTATTCAAATATTCATAGTTTTCTTCAAGTAAAACTTGTTAAAATTAACGCAGTGGTCAAAGACTCACCCTGTATTGGCATCATTAGATTCATTCCATTTCTTGTGGGTTTCTCACTACTACTCTACAGATTGGTTAAATTGCATGAAAAACAAATATCGTTGAACTAAAGGTCCGTATCTTGTAATTCCTGGAATCATTAGTCTTTTTGCAGATAAAATCATTCTCCATCTTTCCTCCTAAATTGCACCATTCTTTAGATATTTGAAGTTGAAAGGAATTAAATCGATATAATTTTGTCCAAATTTTCTGATTTTCCCAAATCCAACTCTGTGCTGAAATGATTGAATAACAAGATTTGTTCAATGTTGCCATATTTTATGTCTATATTGAATATTTCTACAAAAAGTTGGGGAAATCTCTCCAGTCTATGGTTCCACCACTAAAAACTAATAGATGAAATTAACCACTGAACAATTTTTGTCTTACATTCACTACAAAATCTGAATTGCCATTTGCTGTATTCATTATTAATGATGTCTAGCACCTTGTTTAATATTTAATCCAGAGTAATATTCCATAATAAATAGAGAAAAAGATTTCCTTCACTAACATAGGTACTTCGGTATATTCTCATTACCGTTGAAATAGGTAATGTATTTCCTGTCAGGACCTGTTGAATTGAAGACTTGTCTTTATGAAGAGCTGGTTCTTTATAGCTTCAGACGTTCAGGGTTCATCAAATTATATCTATTCTAACATAGGAATGCTTCAAATTAAGATCATATGAGTTTTAAAATCTTCGAATCCAGTCTCCTTGATTTATTTTGTAGGTTTATAGTTTTTTCACATATTTATTTCATACACTGATTCAACCTGGCACCTACACGAACTTAGGAGATAATAGAATTTGACTTAGTTTTAGTATTTCTGAATGTTTGTTATGATGCATGGTTAATTAAAATTCAATCAATATTGAAACTGGAAGCTATAGGTTCATAAACAAGAAAGATTAGAATAGAAATGTATTTTCTGACCATAATCATTTCATACTGAATAGAATAATTTCAAACTATCGAAATTATTATTATTATTTGATTATAATATTTTCCACATTTTTTAAGGTACAAATAACTGTTGACAGTTTCAAATAGAATCAAAACAACAAGGAACCACAGAACACTATTTTATTGGGAACAACCCACCACAGAGACGTTATTATAACATTTCAATGTGGTAATAATTCACTCTAGATATTCTGAGAAAAATTATAACTGAAGATAGATAATGATTACAGATATTATCTTTCATTTAAAAAAACTTGACTCACACTGTATAGTCTAAGGTGGACTCCGAATTGGCCATACTAGAGTTACACATAAACATTTCATTACCTGGTCTCCAGAAACTTCCCGTGACATGTATATCGTTAAACAACATTTATTTTGTGATCGTCCATCGCTAATAACCCCCTTTGGTTGGAGTATCTTTCTTTAAATAAAAAAAAATCCTTCATTACAGCCCATTTGGCCAAATAACGAAATCCACCCTCAAATTGTCAACTCTCTAGTTTATTCTGTTTGGGCGTAGTCGTGCTCATAGACGTGCAAACAGGATCGATTTTGAGTGAGGACGATTCATCAGTGAATCCAACAAAATCATTAATACAATTCTATCCAAAGTCCCCCTTTTTTCGTCAAGTGGGGACTGAAACAATTCAAAACGCTTCTCTAGTAGCTGTTGTTTCATTTTCTCATAGGGGATTTGTTGAAATTTCTCATATTTCAAACTGATAGATGCGATCAACTCATTGTATTGACAAATAAAATCAGTTTGTATTCAGTCAGCCAGGAAACAAATGATCAATAAACTTCAACAATTCCTAACAATATCAAAATATTTTGACATTGAACGAACGTATTTGTTTGAATTGTCCAACAGTGCAACGGAATTGATTCGGTGAGAATGAATAGGCCGAAAAATGTTCAAGAATCGAAAAGAGAGAGCCCAAAAACTCCGGTTACGTGTCCGTGGGTAGCCAACCAGCCGTATCCGTCATCACTTAGTATTAAAAACAGAAACAGTAGCCAAAGACGTAATTTAAATGTTCAAACAAATAACTGTTTCAATAATCACTGGGTGAGTACAATCCATTTACTCGAAGAGGTTTGATGACAGCTGTTAATGAATTCGTGCGTTTCATAACATACAAATAGTCGAAAGCAGATTGAGTTTATAGTGTAATATAAAGGTGCGTAAGGATTGATCTACTTTTAGTATTTTATCGGAATTTTATATTTCGACAGTGAAATGAACAGACAACGTATCTAAAGAGTATTTCATAACTAACCTTAAATATACGCATATATGCGCATCAAAAGCATGGAACTAATTCATTTCCTCAGACAAAAAATATTTGATTACAAAATCCTGAAACATATAATTAAAATCAACAGGTAGTACTTCAGTATGTTGTTTTTATTTGTGTCAAAAAACCAAGCGCTTTCGGTCTAATTATCGTATACCATCATCAGAGTTCTTTCTGGAAGGGTAAATAATCGTTTAACATAACATACAAACAAAATAAGTAAAGTAGTTACCCGTCCAGAAAACCATCACTAAGTCAGCAAGCAAAACGAAAACGTTTTGCAATATAAATTAAATACATTCGAATGGCAAATCAATCTCAAAATTACATAAAATGTAATCTCTCTGAACCACGCAATCAAGGAAGAAATGACAATCATCAATGACATAACTTCAAGAAACCACAGAAAGAAAATCTCAACCATCGACACATCAACATGTAGGCCCACAGTAGGAAGGCCTGAAATGCTAAACTGAACAAGTTGAACGTTGACATGAAAAAACTGTGTAACCTGACAAAAACGGATTGTATAGTTTCCATACAGATGTTCCAGACAGCGACTCGATGACTCCAATTTTCATCCCAATTGAAGAATGTGCTCCATGGCAAGGTGGTTGTGCCACAACTTCCAATTACGTACTGCTCAACCAAGGGACTGGATATGATTTAATCTCTCATCGTGGAATGTATCTCAATCTTGAACTAGCATATGTCTTTGGCCTCGTAATAGGATAATACAGAAAGGATTCTGTTAATAAGCGTAGGCAAAATGGGAGCTATATCAGGATGAACGAAAGTACATTAGAAACTGCAAGTGCATGTATAACAAGGCTCCTTCTCGATCTCTTTTAGACAAATATTGAACAAATCATAGTAAAATTACATTATCTTAACAAATTAAACCGAGAACAAGTCATGTTGTGGGAATCATTGAAAGCAGTCAATGCAAAAACGTGCTCTCATGTTAAAGTGCCAAACAGAACTAAAATTTCGGTTCCTGGGAGGAAATAAACACTTACCGAGAATAGTATTTCTCGCAAATCTCTGACCCACTAGACTCACTTTTAGATATTGATTTCAATAATTACTATAGAAGATGACCGGCATCTGATCTCGACAGACAGAAAAAAAACTACTCTGACCGTTCGATGTTAGCTTTGCGAAACACAGATAACCGGTATAGAACACATCTATACTTCAAATTTCAAGCATAATTCGGGTGCGCGTATGGAATAACGTCAGTGGCGTGAAAATCGTTGCAACTGTAGGACCAGCTATTTCGTACATTGGAATACAATGCTCTACAAGACTTTCTTAATGAATGTGCAGGTTCGAAACTTCGACTATAATGTAGTAATAACAATGTCTTAGCATCTGATTGAAGATCAATTGAAACATTCAATACATTCTGTTGTTTGCTAACTAAATATTGTCAGCCAAACGTTCAAAAGAATATATACAGTGTCTTTCACGAGGAACCTCACCCATATTTATACGGGAAACTACTGAACGTATTTCCATGAAATTCAGCACTTATAAGTATTTCACGATGCTAATGAAATCTAAAATATTTCCAAGGCATGAGCACGTCCGGTTTTTCCGGAAATGACGTCAACTTCCGTTTTTCAAATTACAACACCATTTTTTTATTGCAGAAATAGATTCCTTAGAAAATTTCAAGTTATTTTGATGTAACATTTTTCAGAGTTGGTTGGAAAATTCTCTCTGAGCGGGAAAATTCGAAAAAAAATCAAAAATAGAGCTCCGCTGAAACAAGAATAACTTCGAGGTTTTCTGATGGAAAATTTTCATATTTGGGATTTTTCAAGATGTATGATTGATGTATCCACTTCAAAAATCGAAATTGCGATTCATGATACAGGGGGTGAAAAAATCGCTTTCAAAGTTAGGGATGACAAAATCGTGAAAAATCAATTTTTACAAATTAAAACCCCATTTTTTTATGGCAGATATTGAATCTACATTAAAGAATAATGTGAGTGTATGCATCACACCCTTGCCCTAAAGTGGATAATTTCTGAGTTATTCACAAAAAACTGTTTTTCGTCTTGAATTTTCAGCTATTTCTTTTCCCTTCACGCCAAAAAGATGAAATTTTCAGGAACTGTTATTTGAACCATGCTGTAGATTTTTCACCCCTTCTTGAAACCGACTTCAAAATACTATTAGGAGAACCATGGCAAACTCTCGCAGTTATAACTAGAGAAGATGCTCAAAGTTTTGACCGTTAATTTTTAGACGTTTATTTATACGTCTCAGGAATGCTTCGTGCGTTGCTCTTCTTATTTCATCGGGAGGAAGAGATCTGCAAAAGTGTTTAAAAACCAAATTGAGTTTCAAAACTATGAATCTAAAAATCTAAACCAACCTGAACGCATTTCTGACTCGTTCTATGCAGTCCTCTTAATCAGTCAGGGGAGATGAGTAGACAATATTTTTTATCCTACCCCAAACATAATAGTCTAAAGGAGTTAAATCGGGAGAACGTAGTGGCCAAAGATGTGGACCATTGTTCGCCAACCATCGATCTTCAAATAGCCTGTATAGGATATTTGACACATTGAGTGAATTGTGTGGAGGCGCGCCATCTTGTTGATACCATAAGTCATTATGGTTCTGTACTAGCGGCTCAATTATTTGAGTCAATACGTCAGAATATCTATCTCCTAAGGGAGAACATTCTTTAAATAATACAAACATGTGTGGTGTTCTATCATTCCAGTTAAAGTCCCAACATAAATGTGAACATCGAGAATTGCATTATTTTTGATGGCGCAAAAAACATTGAAACTCCAGGTCTCTTGAAAGTTCCATTGTCTGAAGTGGTGGTTGTTCTCTTCATCCCATTAATGACTGTTATGCCTATTGAAAAAACCATTCTTTGTGAATTTAGATTCATCTGTCCAAATTATACAAAAAGTTTTCATTCTCTTGAAATCGAATCATCATAGCTTCGCAAAACTCTGTTCTTCTGACGAAATCAGTTTCCTTCAAATGTTGTACCCTATTGAATTTATATGGGTGCATTTTATGTTTTTTTAATATTCTCCAAACACTCGATTGTGATAATCCCAGAGCAATATCGGCATATTTGAGAGAATTTTGAGGATTCACACGAAAATATGCAAGAACTGTAATTTCGTTGTTCTCATCTTCTACCTCACTTTTTTCTCTGTGTATAGTTTTCTTAACGAAAGATCCAACATTTCTCAAGTTTTTCATGGTTCTGTTATTGGTATCTCTCGTTGGTCTGGGTTGGTCAGGAAACCTCTCAATGAACAGTCGAATCGTTCTATCTACAACTTTATTACATTCTCCATGAAGTAGAATGAGATTTAAATAATCTTCATTGGTAAAATTAGGCATAGTGATCGATTTTATAACTTAATACGAATTATCACCAAATTAATAGTAAACACAAAATGCTACTGAATAAAGAGGAATTTGGCAGATGTAATTAATGATATCTATCATTAAAAAAACATGTAAAACATGGTAAGTTTTTGCATATGGTTCATAAGGAATTATTTATTTATCACTGGAGAGAAAACCGTTGGCCGATCAGTTGAAATAAAGAGGTTTCCGATACAAATTTGAATCCAAATTCGCCATCTTTTTAGGAACAACCTATAACATTTTTCTCTTGCATATTAGGGTAGTAAAATCTAAAACATGGTTTAAGTAACAGTTCCTGAAAATTTCATCTTTTTGGCGTGAAGGGAAAAGAAATAGCTGAAAATTCAAGACGAAAAACAGTTTTTTATGAATAACTCAGAAAATATCCACTTTAGGGCAAAGGTGTGATGCGTACACTCACATTTTTTTTTAGTTTCAATTTACGATACCTATAGATTGTTTGTTTGTTTTAATTGTTGTATATTGTATGTGATATTTTTACAGGCTAGAAAAAGGGTACTGCCCGAAACGTTGCCAGAATACATTTTATTATAGTAGAAATAAACCCTGAAATCAAATAATATTACTAAACTATTATTTTTTAACGTAGATTCAATATCTGCCATAAAAAAATGGGGTTCTAATTTGAAAAAATTGATTTTTCACGATTTTATCATCCCTAACTTTGAAAGCGATTTGTTCACCCCCTGTATCATGAATCGCGATTTCGATTTTTAAAGTGGATACATCATTCTTGAAAAATCCCAAAAATGAAAATTTTCCATCCAAAAACCTCGAAGTTATTCTTGTTTCAGCGGAGCTCTATTTTCGATTTTTTTTTTCGAATTTTTCCGCTCAGAGAGAATTTTCCAACCAAAACTGAAAAATGTTACATCAACATGACATGAAATTTTCTAAGGGATCTATTTCTGCAATAAAAAAATGGTGTTATAATTTGAAAAACGGAAGTTGACGTCATTTCCGGAAAAACCGGATGTGCTCATGCCTTGAAAATATTTTAGATTTCATCAGCATCGTGAAATACTTATAAGTGATGAATTTCATGAAAATACGTTCAGTAGTTTCCCGTATAGATATGGGGGAGGTTCCTCGTGAAAGACCCTGTATATAATACATTCTGTCTTTATTTTCGCAGGATAATTCAGTCCCTCACAATGGCTGCCATCCGAATGGAAATGCTTCATTTACATCCATGCAACAATCGTCGAATCAGTTCTTTTTATTTCTTCGTCTCATGCAGCTCTTTCCTCACACACATCCAGCTACACTACATAGTGTCTTATATATTTGCAAGAACGATTTCTTTTGTGCCATCGATAAACTACTTTATGCAAAAAGATGCAAGTTATTGTATAGTAACAGAAGAATTCATATACAACAGAACGGATCTAGTCAGAAGTTTAATGCCATCAATCGACTTCAAAAAGATGATTTTATTTCGTCAGGGAGATCGACTTCTAAAACGAAAATTGAGTGTATTAATGAATTTGAAAGAGATGCTAAAGTGATGAAGACGAACATGGAAGACGTTGAAGAGGTCATTATTGAGAAGGGAATTGATAAAGATGCGGAAAAGATTTGTGATACAAAATTAGGTGAGTTTCGATATAAATTTGAAGCGAAATTTGATGAAATATATAGGACATTTCAAAAAAAGTGACCCTGGCACTAGCATAGCTAGAAAAATAATGAAAATGACGTACACCATAAATCCAGAAAATCTCAAATAACTCAGAAATTGAATTTAGGAGCATAATCATGTGAGAAAACTATCATTATTTTTGACCGCAGAATCCGACACAATTATAAGAAAATAGGGTTCTAATTTGAAAAACAGAAGTTAACAACAAACAACACAAAATTTGAAACACCCTGTGATGATATTTTTGAAATCCAAAAGATGCATGACCTTTTCACATCCTTCCTCTTCGATGTTGTAAAAACGGTTTACGCTCAGGATATTTAAAATAAGAATAATGAAATTTTTTTATATTTTGAAAACTATTCGATTTAATACAATGGTTGTAACAGAAACTTTTGAATACTCGATTATACCAGGAATGGAAAACTTGAAAAAAAAATTTTTCGTCGAATTTATTTTCACTCACTGTATAACCGGAAATTTTTGGGCTTCGAAAATATTTTGTATGTGTGAATATGTTCTTTGCAAACGTTATTCTATGATTGTATGTTATAATGGAAAATACTATTCTGTGTGTACAACGCCAGGAACCTACCCTCAGTTTTGTCTGTGTTAAGTTGAATGTATGCAGCCGTTGTAACAAGTTAATAAAAGTAATTTATAAAGGTTCTGTATTTAATATTGATCTCAAAATACTTCTTCACTCTGAAATATTTCTAACAATACTCCACAAAGTATTCGTAAACAAATTCAAGGTTCTTTTTCGCCGTATGAAATTCAATTTGGCAATTAACCTCAAATTTCACAAGAACTTATTATCTTCAACTTACCTTTGAAATAACCACATCCTCGATGTGATCCTTCACATTTAACTCCAAAAGTCACTCAAAAAGTAAACTGTAACTTATACTTTGGTCTCTGTGAAAACGTAGTTGGAAGTATATCGCGAGATATTGCACGCACAAGTACCTACGTTTGTTCAACCATAATTAGCTATTATTTTTCAATTTGGAGCTTGAAGAAAGCAAATCATTGCGGCTAAATATAAAAATAAAAGGAGGCATTGCCTTGCTTACTGCCAACTCCATTGGATTTTCCGCATATCTTTTCTAGTGTCAACAACTGTATTTGAACTTTATCTCTTTACGACCTACACGGATGGTGCGTCAGATATATGGCATAAGAAAAAATTCACGTGAAATTAAAAGTTGTTGACGAGTAAGGACAATAGGAGATTCTTGATATTGGCCCAAAATAATAATACTATTAAAATTAAAAGTTGTCATAATTCCTTTACCACTGATGCTATTAACATAAAACATTAGCGAAATACAGGCAGCGTGACAATTTAACCAATTCGTTTCAACCTTATTCAAATACGAGGCATGTTTTTTAAGTAAGTACCGTTTTGCGATTACGCCGCCATAGCGCGACGGTCGACGTTCCGCGCATGGGCGCTGGTTACCTACATCTTTTGTCTACGCACTGACGCCATTACAGTCTGATTCTTCATTGTATACGTTGTTTACTGAGTGTTTAAGATGCCTCCGACAATCGTGAGTCCCGCTGATTGTGAAGTACAGGCTGTTATTCGATTTCTTAGTGCTAAAGGCGTAAAACCGATCGATATTCATCGTGAGATCTGTGATGTTTACGGACAAAACATTATGAGTGATGGAATGGTGAGGAAATGGGTGAGAGTATTTAAAGATAGTCGCACAAATGTGCATGATGAAGAACGGAGCGGGCGTCCTTCAGTCGTTAATGAAGATTTGGTGCACTGATCTCACGATGAATATCGATCGGTTTTATGCCTTTAGCACTAAGAAATGGTATAACAGCCCATACTTCACAATCAGCCGGACTCACGATTGTCGGAGGCATCTTAACAGTGGCGGATTTACAAATTTTCCGCTAGTAGGCCATTAAATTTTTGCTGTCCCTACTGACTTTTGAAATTCAATACGTTAGTTTAATCCCGTTATTAGTATGATTGTGAACTTAATGATATTTCTGTCAGTTACTAGATTATTTTTGCATCCCGCTATGTACTGAAGAGTTTAATGTTGACCTAACAAGTTTATTTGACAGGCAAAACAAAAAACCCCCGACTTTGAAGCGTAAAACCTCTGTAACTTTTAAACAGCTCTATCGATTTTCATCAAACATGTCTAAGAACAAAAAAACTAAATTGAAATCGATACATTCATTCGGGTGCTATGATGCCACAGACAGACATACAGACAACACTCGCCCGTAAACCACCTGTAATACAAAAAAACTAAATTGAAATCGATACATTCATTCGGGTGCTATGATGCCACAGACAGACATACAGACACGTCAAGTTTATAACACCCCTCTTTTTGCGTCGGGGGTTAAAAATAGCAGCATGTACTAATCATAAGGTGGGGAAAGGCATGACTTAAAAATACCTACACTATATGAACACAGACAAAATAATGAGTGGTCAGAGAACATTGTTTTTGTTACATATTTTTTATTGCACTTAACAGTTAAAAAACAATACGAACAATTTCTATTAAAACATAACATGTTAACAATCAGTTAATGGTGACAGACAATGAGATCAAATAAGTTTTACATTATTTTCTTGCGAGATTTTAAATTTGCAAAGTCATCAATTATATCGGCATATGAAATCTTTTTCATAAGTTCTGACTCTATGCATAAGAGAGATAAAGTATTAAGGTTTTCTTGACTCAAAGTAGATCGTAGATAGTTTTCAACCCGTTTTAAGCTTCTCTCAGCTGAACAATCTGTCACCGCTGTGCACAGATCCATGCGAAGTGCTATATCCAAGTTTGGATAAATATGCTCCAAATTCTGTTGTCGCAGAAACAAAGATCGACTTTACTATTAATTCAAAGTTTGATCAAAATCGGTCTAGTAGTTTTGGTGTGATTGACAATAATCCAAACAACTAAACATCCTAACTCACTTCCACATTTATAAAATATTAGTAAGATCATAATGATTTGAACCATCCAAGAATAGTGAAAAGTTCGCCCGCAAAATTCAATATTTAACACGACCATCAACAACGTCTGCCTTCACGCGTCTGCCGCGTTCCGGTTGCTCACTCGGGTATCTGCCCGCTCTCCGAACCTAACCAGCGCTATTGCCGCCCCACAACCCCCGAATTGAAAAAATAAAATGTGGTCCTCCACCAATTACTTTAAAGAATATCCATGAAAAATTTCAAAGAGATTGGACCACGGAATCACGTAATTCCATACAAACGTTGACCCCCTTTTTGACCCCCTTAAGGGCACAATTTTGATAAATATTTTATGCTAAATGTTAAACCGGACTTCAGACTACACAATTCAAGGAGATTCATGTAAATGTGCCCAGTAGTTTTTGCGTGATGTTCATTCAAACAAACGGACAGACAGACAGACAAACAAGAAATTAAAAAACTCAGTTACTCATCTTAAGCCATCCTAGCGAATTTTTTTTCGAATATCTTTAATGTACAGACTGTTTTAGGTTTACGATTTTATTATAGTATAAATTGTGTACACGTATAATTATAAAAAAAATTGCTAAATTTGCCGCCCCTCTAAATCTGCCGTCCTAGGCACCGGCCTACTTGGCCTATTGGTAAATCCGCCACTGCATCTTAAACACTCAGTAAACAACGTCAGTGCGTAGACAAGAGATTTAGGTAACCAGCGCGCATGCGCGGAACGTCGACCGTAGCGCTACGGCGGCGGAATCGCACGGTACTTACTTAAAAAACATGCCTAGTACTATCGCTAATTTTTACGAAATTAATTATAGAACTCACCTCTGTATTATTAACTTTGAATTTTTTTTCAGAGCAGCAGTCACGTTTGGGATCAATGGGCAAAATACTCATAACAATTAAAACAGATAATATGCGAGAAAACATGAATGATTCTGAGAAAGTTAATCTGAAATTGAATAGCTAAGAAGTATTCGTAAATAAGATTATGATTCTATGAACAATTCGTTTAATGAAAACATTGTTCAAAGCTTCCTTTTGTTATGTTTTTTATAAAGTTTAATCAAGTTTCAAGTGTTTCATATGACTACTCATTTGTTTACAGATGGTTCATCGAGGTACCTGCGCAATTGCTTTCAATGAATAAGAGTTTAACTTTCCAGTTATGAAAACTGAAAAAAATTGTTAAATTTAAGAATTTTTTATCTTATATTCCCAGAACCATCAAAAAATTAATCGGAAAAAATCCTGATGTAACCCCAAAACTCTCGGTTCGAAAATTGCCAGAGAAAACCGGAACACCAAACACTGAAATGCGCATGCTCCTGGAGGTTCTGGAACAGTCCGATTTCGAATACGAATGAAGTTAATGATGTGAATAAAAAACCAATAGGCACGTGTCTATTATAATAAGTGCTAGTCAAGTACAACAAAAAAATAACAAGAAAAGAAGAACAAGAAAAAGAGAAAAAAGAAAGAGTCCAACATAAAAGAAGAAGAATTCAAAACACACAATTCTATGACGAATTGCTATACATTCAAGATTTGAATAATATAAAACAGAGTTAGCGAAGCACTGTAAGCTTACATTACCATTACGAGTGAGAGAGAAAGTGATTTGTAATTACCATTTTGCAAAATAGGTATTGAATAGAAAATTAGACTGAAATTTTATTCCATTGAAGTTGATCAAGGAAGCCGAGTTGATAATATTTCAAATAGACAAAGGAGAAAAACTAAATGTGAGTATATAAAAATATAAATTTATCATTGTGGAAATCA
Source organism: Micraspis discolor (assembly GCA_030674115.1). Classification (NCBI taxonomy): domain Eukaryota; kingdom Metazoa; phylum Arthropoda; class Insecta; order Coleoptera; family Coccinellidae; genus Micraspis; species Micraspis discolor. The sequence continues at coordinate 490,808 of JARTUT010000878.1, read as the reverse complement.
TCAAATCAAAACTTAATATTTTCTTACCGAAAAAATGTAGAACTATCTCTAAAGGTATATTACTAATCAAGATTTTGGGTATATTGAATGCAGAAATATTATGAATGTAGGGAAACAATATATTTACTGTCAGAATTTATGATAATCAAATTTGATCCATGCAAAGCTCGTTTATGCATTGAATATTTTTTTCTTTAACGGTGGAAATCATGGAGTTTAATATCTGATTTGTAATGAAAAGAAGTTTCTATTTTTATAACAATTTTTCTTGATATATTATAGAAGACTATCAGCTCGAGAATATTTTATATAAGCAGGATTCAATTGTTTTATATCGAAAGTGCAATTATCAACTATGCGTTGATATTTTCCATTAAATATTCAGTTCAAATGTTGAACTTTTTTTGTGTCAAAGCTTAATTTGTTTTGGCTATGATCTTTACGATATATGTGATTGAATATGGGTACTTCTACTGTATAATCTCATGTTTTCAAGCTGCTGACTTTTCTTGTACTTCGGAACATTGATTAATCGATATAATCAGTCATAAAAATGTATCTGTTATGAGAAAGGACTGACTTCGTATTCAAAGCATCTCTCAAATCTGAATATGCGGTTACTTATATCTTGAGCATTTTAGCTGATGATAAGTAATGTCGAAAATTTATTTTAATTCTTTTTCTAATTTTGGTAGTCAGAAAATTGTTGGAAACAGTCATTTTTCAACACAATTTAACCCAAAGTAAAAGGTTGGTAAAAAAGCAGTATGGTTAAATATTTTAACAAAATATAAAAACTAAATTTGTTGATAGATTTACTTCAATGATTCGTTCAGCAACTTGAAATTTCGAAGCTTCATAATTATTATAGATATTTTTCTGAAATTATTTATTGTAATGACAAAAATTTTCAATTTAAGATCATCAATTTCTCCTCATTGAAAAAATTGTTCATTGTACATGAACAAAAATAAAATGCTTTTGGTATGATACATTCAACAACTTTTTTTCAGATCATGTCTCTTCCTGTAAAATTGACAGAAACTTCATTTAACAAACAAGAGGACCAAAATGTCGACTCGGAAGTGTACACCAAAATTACTCAAATTGCTTCCAATAGTAGTCAAATAAATGAAGAATCTCATGAATGTAAATGTCCAGTGAGTAGAAACTGGAGCTCCATTTATTCACGTTTTTCTGATGGATCCTATACTGTAATCATGAAAGGAATTGCAAGATGCAAAAATGAAGGAATTCTAATGAATTATAGCAGAGACAAAGTTTGTCTCTGTACAATATCCGGCGAAACAAATTTGTTTTATAAAGCTAATTTTTATTGCACATATGATTGCCCCCCAAAGAAACTCAAACCAAAGCATAAGTGGCAGGAGGCCCTCCCGCATTGGTCTATTGTGCCAAACGAAGAAGTTCAAAACCTCCAAGACGATGAATTTGAGGAGCCAAACTCTACAAGAGTGGGAACTATTCGAAAGCCCGAAAAGAAAGAAACAATTGAAACGACGAATTTTTGGAGTATTGTAGAGAAACCAATAGCAGACGTAGGTACATATGAGGAATTTGTTGCGCATTTATTATTTGGGCCACCAAGAGAATGTAGCTCCAATAAAACACGCTGAGCCACAAGTAATAGAATGCTATTTTATGGAAGTAATCTTTTTATGATTTTATTATAAAATTCAAAATTGACAAAAAAAAATAAAACCAAAGAGGACAGAAGCCAACTAGATTATATTACAAAAATTATTATGTCTTTCCATTACGATTTCACATTTCATTTTTCATTTTAAAACTGTATCTGTAACGAAAAAGGATTGAATTCTTCGTATTCAAAAAGCATTTAGCAATTCTAAATATGATTTTTTTTTGTACAGTCAACAAGAGAATATCCATTTTGTTACAGGTTATACAGATGTTTTTCCTAAAGTAAGCATTAACGATGATTGGCCACTATTCTTTCTAATACCTATCGTATTCATTTTCCGTTTATTCGGGAAGAAAGTATCACCTAGCCTAAATTCCTAGGTACAAATAATTCTTTTATACATAGTTTTTAGTAATTAATTTTTATGGATTGTAAGATTAAATATTCTGAAATAAAACTCAACTCCCAATTAGATCTTTTATTCCTATTGCTTACCTCATTTATTCCCACAGTTAGTGAAAGCCTGGAAACAATACAATTCAAGTAATAATTTAGCTTATTTTAGAAACATCACTACTTTCCTTCATAAAAGATAAATTTCTAACGAGAAGTTTGTGAAGTGAACAATATTTGATCAAAGTGTGTTGCCCGCGAATATTAGTAGGTAAATCTGAAACAGCATAATTGAAAGTAAGTACAAAAAAGCTTTTACTAATTGGACGGCTTTTAGCTGAAAGGAACCAACCCCAAAAACAAGTTATTGAGTATTTAAGGGTTATAGTTTTGACAATTACAAAAAATTACCTACACAATAAAGATAAATTCAATTGATAACATAATTGGGCTTTAAATATGCATATACGATATGAATTATTGAAAATTAAAAAAATTACATACTTCGCTTAAATTTTTTGGTTTTTGTGGGTTGGTTCTTTTCTGAAAAACAAATGTTAGCACTTTTTGGTTAAAGATACTCAATCGCTTAACTGAATAGGTAAAAAATACATATTGTTTTTTTATTTATTCATCTATTATGGGTTCCACTTCAAAATCAGGTGCTCCACTGAATCAATCCACGATGTCTGTGCCGGTTATATTTTCATAAAATTGCTTGCAATCGTTCGGAATTAAGTGCATCACAGATTTTATGTCTTCTACCTTTGGATGTGATATTTTTTTCCTTCAGGCCACATTGGTATTAGCAAATCTTTAAATAATGCCTGACGACCTATTTGTTTTTTTTCTGATATCTATTTCAGCATACGAGTTATCTTCAAAATTTGTTTTCAGAAAAATTGAAAATGGTTTTTCTTTATCAAGAAATATCTCACATGTTTTTAACCAGCTAATTTTTTTATTCTCAACATCCACTTTTCTATTTACTATTTGTTTTTCTAGCTCAGTGGTTCCATAAAATTCAGTAGATAGCATTCGCGAAACTTTGAATTTATATTTCGTTCGACAGTCTTTCATGATTTTTATATAATCATCTGGCAGGTAAAGGCGCTGTTGATGTTAAAGTCCACATTCGACGTCGGAAAAGTCCGAATCGTTCGGAAGAAAACTATGCCCAGATACAAGAAAACGCATACGAATTATTTTTAAAGAGGGGTGTGCCTGCAGAACAGCTTTGAGCATGAGTGTCATCTTAATGTTGCGGTTTTGACCGCCACAGGAATCCGACCACAAAATTAACTCAGTAAGTTAAAGAGGTTTTCTTTAATATGTTTTAATAAACATGATCCAATTTCTGGTGCTCCCCGACCTGCCTCGTTTTCAGTCCAGATATAAAAATGACCCTTGTTGGTTGAGCCGGAATGAACTCCCAAATTGTAGATTCAAATTTGTCTCTTATAAAAAATATTCCAGTTGCTAATCGTGGTAGTGGCAGTGTTTTTTTTCAAGATCGAATGTTAAACATTCTATTTCTTCGTTTTCTTTTGCCATTTTCATATCATTTTTCATCTGGTTTCGGGCTTCTTGCCAATTTTTAATATGGGTTTCGTGTTCTTCTTTAATTTTTTCTTTTTCGTTATATGTTAGGGTATTTTGGAATCTGCTGTGATAGGTGTCTCACGTATTGCAGATTTCCTTTTTAATTTTTTTAAATTTTAAATTAAATTTGGTTAAAAAGATACGTCTGTAAGTCTGAAAACTAACCGGATTTTCTGTTTCTTCTTTATATGCTCTGTATATAAAAGACAAAGTCATTTCTGTTGGTAGAAACTCGGCATCTGAACACTGAGCTCTACGATAACGACTTTTGTACTGTGGTATTCTGTTTATTTGGTTCATGACTTCTTGTTCTCTTCTTTCATCCACCTTATTTTTTCCTCCTTGTTATATTCCTCGCTTATCTGTTGTACTGTCAGATCTTAACTTCATTAAAGCTGAATTAACCCTTTTTGTAGAAATTTGCAGAGATTTGACAAAGGTTTCACGACATACTTGGACCCATAGTTGATACATTCTAAAATACTTATTTGGCTTTTGTCCTAGTCCGTAAGTTCTTTTCTTGTCATATTCTTTTACTAAGGCAGCTATATAGGCTGTTTGGGCGTTGTAACTACCAAGCTCTCAGAACTTTTGGAAACAACTTTGCCGTTGTGTCAAACTTAATGTTGTATTGCATTTTTTAGAACAGGAACACTGAAAGTCTTCATCAAAGTTCTTTTCTTCTACTGTCCTACTTTTATAATGAGTTTTGTTTTCATTCTTGCCTTTTTTTTTGTGTTCTTGTCATGTTATGCAGAAAGGAACCAAGCCGCTTAGATGTTTTCTGCAGGTAGGTTACCTGCTTCACAAATTTTGTTGGTTCGTTCATTGGCTTGGATCTTTTTTGCAGTAAAGGATACGGCTATTAATGTAAAATTGTGCGTAAATCCAAAAATCACAAAATTGCGGGATGGTTCCTTTCAGCTAAAATCCGTCCAATTTAAGTGAATTATTATTCAAATAGTAGCCGTTTATGTACAAAAATTCCATTCTTTTGTAAACGGTGAAGTTTAATATCTGATTTGTAATGAAAAGAATTTTTGATTTATATAGATTGTTCTTGATATATTAAAGTAGATATCTCAATTGTATCAAGTGCTAACAATCAATCCTCTTGAGATGTTGCAAAATCTACTTATATCTTTGTATTACTTTAAATGCCTAGTTATAAATAATTCCTTTTTCCATCTTATTCAGTAATTAGTTTTTATGGATTGTAAGATTAAGAACTCCAAACTAAAACTCAACTCCCAATTAGTTCCGACTCTTATTCCTATTGCAAAGCTCATTTATTCCCACAGTTAGTGAACGCCTGAAAAGAATACAATTCAAGTAATAATTAAACTTATTGCAGAAACATCACTACTTTCCTTCATAAAAGATATTTTTTGTCAGAAATTTCCTGATAAATATTCGTAATTACAAATGAAAAATCATCCATGTGCTGGAAAGTAGCTGTCTGGCAAGCGCAATTAAACAAAGAACCTCCAAAACTGTGCCTATCTCTCTTCATTAAAATCCTCAGTTATTACGCATCAGTTCTGCGCACCCTGAGGACTGTCCGAGAACAGTCAGAAATATACGAACACGAATAAAGCTATTAAATGGGTTACATCTGAGTACTACCATTTAGGGTGTAATATAGGAGGCATGATTTTTAAGTAAGTACCGTTTTGCGATTCCGCCGCCGTAGCGCTACGCTGGTTTCCTAAATCTCTTGTCTACACACTGACGCCATTACAGTCTGATTCTTTTTGTATACGTTGTTTACTGAGTGTTTAAGATGCCTCCGACAATCGTGAGTCCCGCTGATTGTGAAGTACAGGCTGTTATACGATTTCTTAGTGCTAAAGGCGTAAAACCGATCGATATTCATCGTGAGATCTGTGAAGTTTGCGGACAAAACATTATGCGTGATGGAATGGTGAGGAAATGGGTGAGAGCATTTGAAGATGGCTGCACAAATGTGCATGATGAAGAACGGCTAATCAGACAAAGATGTCATCAAATCTTTTCTATGGGAAACTCTAGGTCATCCTCCATAGAGCCCTGTTCTGGCGCCCAGCGACTACCATTTTTTCCTGCACTTGAAGAAACACGTGGGCTGTCAGCGTCTGCAAGACAAAGTCAAAAAATTTGTGACACAGTGGTTAACAAGTCAGGCGGCAGAATTTTATGAGGAGGGTATCCAAAAACTGTGATGCCACGGAATTTATGTTGAAAAGTAGATTAAGATACAGGCTTTCATGTAAAAATAAAATTATTGCGATATCTTTACACGTCTTTTTTTAATTCCAAAACGGTACTTACTTACAGAACATGCCTCGACATAGAGAGGAAATGCCCCTTTCAAATTCAGCATGTGTTCCAATGCCGACTTATTTTCGGAATAAGGTTAAATAAGTCTGAATCTTAATCCAAAGATGATTTTATTATATAAACTTCCTATTGACTATCGGTCTCTGACGCATTCTTTTCTGAGAAATCTGGTGTTAAAATTAGAAGAAGAATGTTATCAAACTCAATTTCGGTACTGCACACAACTTTTTTTGGTTTTTATAGGTTATCAGTACGCCATAAAACACATTTACTGAATTTTGTGAAAAAAAAGTACCTTCGCAATTGCTTTCAGTGATTGAAAGTTCAACTTTCCAATTATGAAAACTGAAAAAAATTGTTAAATTTAAGAATTTTTTTATCTTTAGCTATATTCCCAGAACCCAGAACCGTCAAAATAATCGGAAAAAATCCTAAGGTAACCCCAAAACTCTCGGTTCGAAAATTGTCAGAGTAAACCGGAACACCAAACACTGAAATGCGCATGTTCCTGTTGGTTCTGGTCAGATTTCGAATCCGAATAAAGTTAATGATGTGAATAAAAAACCAATAGGCACGTGTCTATTGTAATAGGTGCTAGTCAACTACAACAGAAAAATAAGAAGAAAAGAAGAACAAGAAAAAAAGAAAGAGTCCAACATAAAAGAAGAAGAATTCAAAACACACAATTCTATGACGAATTGCTATACATTCAAGATCTGAATAGTATAAAACAGAGTGAGAGAAGAAGAAGTGATTTGTAATTACTATTTTGCAAATAAGTATTGAATTAGACTAAAATTTTATTCCATTGAAGTTGATCAAGGAAGCCGAGTTGATAATATTTCAAATAGATAAAGGAGAAAAATTAAATGTGAGTATATAAAAATATAAATTTATCATTGAGGAAATCATCAAATCAAAACCTAATTATTCAGTTGATCACATTTGATCTATGAAAAAAGGTCTACGATTGCTTTACATGACGTTTTCCTTTGGAAAAAGATGCTATTAACCGCGAAATTTACCTGAGACCGCTATCTATCATCTGATCCTTCTAAGCAAATTTCTACTCGCCTAATCGTTTTTGATATGTTTTAATTTCAAAATTGTAAATGAAAATGTAAATAGCTTACAAAATTATTGAATGAATGAGATTGTGATTTAATTGGAAGCTGTTGGTACCCAATAAGGTCTTTTTGATTTAATGATTCTCAGGTGCTTCAACAACAAGGTACGTTACAAGTAACTTTGTAACACCTAAATCAAAAACGATTCATCAGAATGACATTTTTTTGAGAAAACCTTTTTGTGATTTTCAATTGGACTTGTACTCAGTTACATAATTAGACACTGCACAAAAAAATTTATTAATATGATTTTGTGATAAGTTTTGACCATGAAAAATAGATAACAAGATTTCACTTACAGAGGTTCTAGCTTCAATGCTAAACTTAAGTAGCAAATGAAATATGAATTTTTTTTATTCCGTGATTTATTCAGTCAGGGCGCACTTTTTTTTTACAACAGAAGCGCATTTACAAACAATTCATTTAAGTACTTCTTCTCATTTACATGTTGTTAATCTCTATATCAATCTTTTTTCCAGAAGATGGAAAAAGATCAATCAATCTTACCATTGATGCAGCATAAGAAATGTGCAGGCGAAATCCATCCAGCACATCTCAATCTTCCAGCAGAAAATGTTCATCAAAAAAATATTGAATTGCTACCTGAGGATAAGCCAGGATATTGGGTAATTGAAGGAATTGAGGTCAACAAAGATTCTATTCAAAAGTTGAAGAATTTGTACAAAAAAAATTGTCGTTCCAATAAGAATGATTTCCATAAACACCAAACAATTTTCTCTGATCGAGAAAAGGGAAGTGAAATCAGAAAACGATGGAAAGCTATTGACAATCCAATACAGAAGATGAAAAATAAATTTTTAGAGAACTCTTACACTCCAATCCCAAAATATTCAATAGATAGCTTCCCTGAGATATTTACCAAGCCACATTCAGGAAACGCGTTGAATGAAACAATTATGCAAATTAGGATGTTTGAAAATCTTGAAAGCACTATCGATCCAGACAAAGTAAAATTTGAACATCAATATGGAATTACAATAAAAACTGATATTAGTCATAAGAAAAAACAAGAAATTCATAGTGACATTTTCGAAAACGAGGATCGTTCTTCTGAAAGGAATAGAAGGTTTTTAATAACAAAGGAAAGGAAAATCATTCGCAAAAGATCTTGGAAAGTATGATCTCCTCGTCAGACGTTTACGAAAGGATGGAAAACTGTCCGATGACGAGGTAATCGGTTTTATAGATGATGTTGGTAGCTATGAATCCTTTTTGGAGGATTTTCATCAGTTCAGAGGCCACCCACAACCCGTAGCATAGATTATTCTTTAGTCCTAAGGGGCAGCGAAAAATTACAGAAAAAAAAATTGATGATGTTGGAAGTTATGAAGATTTTGTAATAGAATTTACTAAACTCAAAGAGAAACGCTAAACCAGAGATCTTAAAATGTATATAATGTAATATAATAAAAATCTCAAGAACCCTTGTATATAATACAAGATTACAAAAAAGAATCACCAAGCAACAAGGATGAAGAACCACCAACTACAACCTTAATTGAAAGAGAGGTTCATAAAGTTTGCATTGAATTATTTTAAGTAAACTAGTGAATGTTTTATAATAAGTAACAAGTGAAGTAATAAATTTTCTAGAATAAATATCCGACATTTTCATTTATTTATTATTAACTAGTTCAATTATGGTTAAAGATTTGAGTGGAATATTTTTAAATGAGAACCGAACAGTTCTTTTCTCTATATTTCAATGTCAAATTCTAGATATCTGTGTTTGAATAAATCAATTTGAATAAAAAGGTTTACGTTTGAATTGCCAAGCAGTGTATGTGATACACCGCTGCCCCCATCATTTATATCTATAAAATTGGCTGAGTTTTCAGAATTTACTTCTTCTTATTCGGTACTCATTATATAATCTCTTCCCAAAGAAAAAAAAACATAAATATATATAATTATTTGAAAAAAATTATCAAGCACTGACGTGAGGTCGGGTTGCTGTGGCCCTCATATTAACCTACTGGCGAGAAATTATTCATACTTTAAAAATCACATAGTACATAGTAGTGGATACTTATGGGGCATTTGCTTCATATCCTAGCGATTTATTATCAAAATTTTGAAAGATCGTATCTCCGAAAGTATTAGTTGGTCGAGAATAAAAATGGTACCAATGAGTTTGTATGATAGATTGTAATCTGAAAAAAATTTTTTTTCAATAATCCGAAACTAATTAGTCGATTTGGCCGAATAACGAACTCGTTCGAGATATCATTCTTCAGATCTACCCTAATAAGTTACACCCTCTAGCTCATTCCGTTCGGACGTAATCGAGCCTACGGGCGGACTGAGTCGATTCCGACCACGGATTCTTCATCAGGTTCTGGTGAACAAGAGCGCCAAAAATATAAAATGTTCTCAAAGTTGTCATGATTTTTCTATAAATTACTTAAATTTTGGATTTTTCTACGTGCATTGCCTTGTTCAAATATCTGTAGCAAGACAATCTGAATATTGCAGGATTAATAGAGTTGTTGGGTCTATAAAGTTAAATCAAATTGCCCTTCTCAACTGGCAATTTTAAAGATGTTCTTGTGCAAATTTTTTTAAGACCATTTTAGCATCCTTTGTAATTTCCGTCGGCAAATTTGTTTATTTTCCGATATACTTGTGAACCATTGACATAAAGTAACAATGTATAATAATATCCAATGCTCACCTTGAAATAATGATAAAGGACCAAAACTACTCGAAAATAAAAAATTTGAGAAAGCCTGAAGTTTTTAAAAATCGCGGAAAATCTTTATTTTTTAAAATTTTGATAACGTTATTTCATCCAAAAATTTTTCCCCCATCTGAAGTCCGACCGATGTCAATCGAATACATATTTGTGATAGCATCGTATATTGAAATTTTTGACGGACTTTTTGACATTTCTCTTAAATAATGAAAAAATTATATGTTCTGGTGGAAAGAAGATATGTTTAGAAAAATTTACTTTTACTGATTATTGTTGTGATTGTCAGTTGTGTTCAGTTGCTAACGACTTTTACGATGTCCTAACATCAGCAACAAACCGTGATGTCTTCTTGTTAATTGTATTCATAGTCTAGGGGATTTTTGTTGCCTGAGGCTTTCCCCCCCTTCATTTTAGACCCGCAATAAATAGTCAATCTTTTGGGGCTAATCATTGTGTTTTATTTACCATTTTTATTTCCCAATTGTTTTTCACGAATCTGAATTAATTCTTATAACGTAGAGTCCTTCTTTTGCTAAATGGTCACATTAAATGGCCTCTAAATGGTATCTAAATCTGGAGTCCATATGACTCCAGGCCAGTATTAAGTTTATTCATGGCGATTGTCATTTATTTTAAACAAAGGAAGGGTAGATGTCACAACAGTTATAAAATGATATTGTGAATTTATTTTGTAATTCATTTACAACATATTTCATATTTACATCCATGAATATTGAAAAATCAATTTTGAAAATTATTCCGATGATAGTTTCTTCCATTTATTGATTTTTTGATTGTTGAAAATAAACCACAACTTCTTCAGTATCAGTAGCATACTTTCTCTAATAAATATTGAGATAGTTCATTAAAAGTCAACAGATCTGAAGAAATAATTTGCAGAAAAAATGGTCATTACATTAAGACTAATGTTTGAAAACATCGTTGGTAATGATGACCTATAAACTGTTTAATTTAATTCTCATTATAGGTTTAATCCTAGCATTGTGTTTGAATTTCTGATACTCAATGATCCTAGGGATCTCAAATATTAATTTCCTTTTTATTTCGTCTGTCACGATTTTTCGTGATTTTGATTAATTGTGAAATATACAAGTGCCTATTAGACATTTAAAACTTTTTCGTACTTCCGGGCCTAAAGTGACTACTTCACTCCCTTGTGACAGGTACTAAAGTGTCACATTTAATCCCTCCGGGATTAAATATTGACGAAACTCCCGGAACGATTAAATCACAAACAAACGAATTTAAGGGATATTTTATTGAAAAATACAATTAATTAGAATGGTAATTAACGTTAATATTCAAATTAATATTGTGACAGTTCGTCATATTGACCAGTCTTTCCTGGGTTAATGCAGCAGGTAACTGACGAGTAACAGATAGGTCCTTATCATATTGAACTGGTGTTTGTTTCGAAGATCCTGCGGAAACAGGAAGCGAGAATGAGGACTGTGGCATAACTATAGTGGACGAATCGGCGACTTGACCAAATATTTTATCTGAAATTTTTTGTTTATTTTTAATCATCCTCCATGTCTCTTCAGCACGTCTATTGTTGCTCCCGAATCAGCTAACAAAGACGCAGATGTGCGTCTAAAACAATGTCCCGTATAAGACGTCGCATTTTCTAATTTCAAGAAAGCTGCTATTTGCCGTGGAAATGTACCAAACATGTTTTTTCCTACTACTCGCGTAGTACATTCTTTGTTGATGTATTGAACAAAAAATTTTGATGAGGTGTCCCTGTTTTTCCCAATGCCACATATTTTCGAAATATCGCCACAAAACTGATGGCACTGTTTTCTGAATTTTTGATCACAAAATTTCGGTCAATTTTATTTTTGCTGTTTCTAATCGCAATTAGGAAGGAATCGCCCAAATCTCTCACATCGTCGATTTCTAAATCAACCAACTCTTTTCCACGACAAGCTCCCGCAACGCCCAAAATAAGTGCAACCTACAAAAAAATTGATTTCTTAAAATTTCTGAATATAAACACATTTCCAAATTTATTTTTTTTTTTTTTTTTTTGAAGAGGGGGAAACCTTTTAAAGGCACCCGAGACGCGAACTCGGGTAGTGTGAGACTCACCGGCCTCAGCCGGCATACTCACCAAAACCCCCTCTCTTACCCCAAGATGGTCTGGGGCGACGGCTTTATTTCTCGCTGCCGAATTAGACGGTGGAGGGGTGCGAGTTACCCAGTTGTTCGAGGCGGTGAACGCGCCCGCCTCAACCCACTCCCTGGCGCGTTTGTGGGGCTCTAGATGTCATTTGGCCCCACCGGGTCCAGTTAGTATGGGACCCTTGCAGCACCCGAGTGGTGATTCCGCTCAGGAGCCCAATTGGGACACCCAGGTGGGTCTGCAGTGATTCTGCAGAGGCGTTGCTCCACACACCTCTCCAAGAGAGGGTGCAAGACAGCACAGTCACGGAGGAGGAAGGGAGCTCCAGCAAGCTGGCAGCGGCCTCCCTGATAGGCGGGGAGTTATATTTTTCCACCTTCCTGGCGTGACTGGTATCGAGCGGTGTTACGCCTGACACCACCTGGGCATCGACGATGAACCCCTGAGTGCCACGCTTCACTAGAAGGTCGGGTTTCCTGACCCCGACTGCCGTGCGGAGATGGGGCTCGATACGAACCTCCATCTTCCGCGCCCTGAGATGGTCGGCCATGGTGCTGCATATTGCATTGTGCCGCCGAATCCTGCCCCCATGAGTGCGGAAGCAGGATTGGATAATATGTGCGGCGGTCTCTGTGCAATTGCAGCCGGCGCGGCACTTGATGTTAGTGTGCACGCGCCGCTGGCCCCTAGATGTTCGGACCAGAGTGGGAAGACAGTTGATGCGGGTGTGGTGATACTGAACGTAATCCCTTCCGGGTACGCCAGATACCCCCGCACCAACCCACCTGGTAGAAGCGGTGGTCTTCCCACATTCCCTCAACTCCCTGCCGTCCACAGACTGGTACAGCCTGTTGGCCCAATGCGCTGCTCGTTGTTGTGAGCTATAGAGCCTCTCACCATTACGGTTCAAGACTCTATCGGTCCAGAGGATCTTGTCTTGGACCCAGGCCGACCCATGGGCAATCCTTACGGATTGAAATGAAGAATCCTTCATTGCCATGAGCCGGCTGCGCATCAGGCCAGGAACGGTGGTGAGGAAGGAGGGAATTCCAAGGCCCCCATCTCGGCAGGATGTATGGAAGTACCCAAGAGGTACATCCTTCGGCAGCCGTAACCACCTACGTACAGCGGCACGAACCTGAAGGTCAAGTTGACGTAGGACCTTCAGGGTGCAGCCAGCCAAAACCAGGCGATGGTAATACCTGGTTATTAAGAAGCAGCGCAGGATGGTGAGGCGCTGCTGTGGCTTCAGCGGGGCCCGCGTTATGCGCTGAAGTTCCACCTCCAAGGAGGGACTCACTCGCCTCACGCCCGTTGGACTCAGGTTCACACCGAGGTACTTCCACTCCTCGGTGGGCCCTAGTTGGTGAATGGGTACCTGGTCGCGAAGCGTGAATTGAGGACGAGTCAAAACTTTGACTTTCTTGTCCCTCCCGGATGGAACAATGGAGGTGGCAACGCATTTGGAAGCATTAAACGCGAGCCCCTGCTGATTGGCTGACTCTTCGACCGCTGCCAATGCCATCGACATACCTGTGGTCGATGATGTGACCAGGCAGAAGTCATCTGCGTATGCGACGGCATTGACGAGGTGGCCAGGGGTCAGTTCATACCCTACTGTGGCTGGGATCGAGCGCAGCACCCTGTCGGCGACCAACGAGAATACGATTGTACTCATCGGGTCACCCTGGCGCACTCCCCTCCTCACAACAATCTTCCCGGACCTTCCGCCTGGTACCTCCAGGATGGTGGTGGAGGCCCTATAGACGGAGGCTACATAATCCACAAGGACTCCAGGCACACCGGCCTCAGTCATGGCAGATGTTATTGCCTCGTGGCTCACCGAGTCGAAGGCCTTGGCCACGTCCAGAGACACGATGTGAAGTTCACGACGATTACTCCGGGCGTGACCGATGGTAGAGGCCAGGACGGCTATGTTTTCAGCACAGCCGTCCTCGAGGCAACGCTGCCTCTCGTCGACCAATTGGTGAGCCATCATGCGGCCAGCAAGGATCTTGTGCAGCTGGCGCACTACAACTGAGGCAATAGAGATGGGCCTGAAGTCAGAAGGCAAGATGGAGTTTGCCTTCTTGGGTATAAAGATCGTCCTGGAAACCAGGACGTCTTCCGGGAAGCATCCGATATACAGGATCATGTTGTAGAGGAGGGTGCGCAGCAAGACAGGGCACTGTCTCCAGACCGCTGGTGTTATGCGGTCTGGGCCAGCGGCCGAGCCAGAGGGAACATTAACAGACCGCACCTCTTCGACAGAGATGGGGTCCGCCAAGCTGGTCTTCTGCCGATGTTCGGGCAGGGTAGGGTGTTGGGTGACGGGAATGGAGGGATGACCGAAAACTGGAGACCAGAAGTCGACCATCTCCTGGAGGCAAGGTGTTGTGGCCTCCGTTTCCCCGTCTAAGACCAGCTTTGCAGCTCTGCTCATGTTGTTCTTGAACAGAGACTGCATTCGGGCATATTCCCTACGCCTGATTTTCTGGCGGCTCGGCCGGGCCTCAACATCGACCGGGCGTCGCTTCGGCGCCCTGCGCTTCTTCCGGGGCGTCGCTCTCGCGAGGGCCCCTATCCACTCCGTGATGCCACGCATCACGTCCTGGCCCTCGATGAGTTGTTGCGCCAAGAGAGGTAGCGGATGATCCGCGAGCGGGCCACCCTCCGATAAAATGGCCCGCCTGAGCTGCAAAATTGCAGCCCGATAGGCCTCCCTTGGGTCTCGAGGGGAAGCGCATTCCTCCGAAGCCGCAGAAGCCGGTGGTATGGCAGGGCTCTCCGATGGTGGTGGTTCGGCGCGAGGAGAAGGTGGGGGAGAAGGCTGTCCGGCATCAAGGGCACTTAGTGCCTGGCTAAGCAGATCTTTATAAGCTTGGGTCTTCCTGGCGTACTTAATCCCGTCGGAATTCCTTCCGGGAAAGTAGGGAGCCAGGAAGATATTGATAAAGCGGACAGAATTGCCCGCTCTATCACAGCCATGCTTGATGACGTAGGCCTCCTCTTGCGCAGCTATGCGCAACTCCTCGCGCGAGAGCACTCTGCGGGTCCGATCGACATCGATTTCTTGGTTCACCGCGTCAGGATGGGCAGACTTACGGTGAACCCCCAGCCCAGTTTTAGTAGTGAAGCGCCTGTGGCAATCGGGACACTCAAAAGGCAAGCGCTCGGGAGACACCGAGGGCGATGTAACAGCAGCCGATGTTGTTGGCTGCTGTGCGGCGGTGGTGGTGCCGCGATGAGTGCGCCGATGGTTGGCCAAACCCCGAGAGCTATTAAAGGACCTCGGAGGCTGGCACTCGGTGCATGTGAAGCCCGCTGATGTTGATGCGAGCTCCGTGTTCTGCGCTCGGGAGGTGGAAGAGGCGGACGCGTCCTCCGCTGGTGTAGTCTGACCGGGGGTCCGAGGCCTCCCCCGGCCGCCGGGACTCGTTCCCGGCCGGCTTCTTAAATTCATAGGTGCAGACTACAAAGACTGCCGCCAGGTAGCAAGCCTGACGGCAGCTGAGGCTCTCAACCCCTGTGCCCCCGACCTTTATTTCAGGGCTCCGGGAAAAGACTAGAAAGGTCGGGTGGCCTCTTGTGTGGGCTGCACACTTCCGGAACCCCTATCCCGATGTTGGTGGGATTGCCATTGCCTGCTATTAGCCGTTCTCAAAGAGAACGTTGCCCGACTCTCACCACGAGGAGGTTGCAGGTTGGACTTAAGAGAGTCATTAAATATTTATCATCCGGAGCCTCCCGTAAGAACTGATCTACCTGCTCAGACGTGAGAATTCTTGACTTCTTTGGCTTAAATCCCTCATTTCTTCTCTTCAAAAAAGCTAATAATTTTGTAATTTTACTTATATCAATATCTTCTCTAATGTTAATAACCGATTTCAGCATTGAGTAATGTGCCCAGAGAGTTGAGGCACAAACCGCTTTTGATTTATCATTGAAGTAGACTAACAGCGCATTTTCAGTAGGTTGTCTCACATTTTTTAAGCGGCACCACTTTTTAAAAGCATCGTACTGCTGCTCGTATAGTTTTCTAGATTTCGGTGGTAACAATTCTTCACCTACTTCGGCTGCTCTTTTATCAATATCAGATACACCTTCTTGACTCATAATACCAATAATTATCAATAACAATGTTTCTTTACAATGACACTAGTAATGACAATGTTTCTAAATTATAATTGTCACAACGCAATGTTACTATGGTAACTTATTTTAAAGACAGTTTATTAAATGAGTTGAAGAGAGAAAAAACTGATTGAAATTATTGAAATAATTAATAAAATCATACCGGAAGTACGAAAAGTATCGTATATACCTTGCGACTGAGGTACATTTAATCCTTCAGGTAAATTATGGCCCTCCCTGCGGTCGGGCCATAAACTTCACCTTCAGGATTAAATGTACTACTTCAGTCCCGCGGTATATAATATACTATTATTGTGATTAGCACATAATTAAACTTCTTACAGACTTCATAAAAATAGATCACAATAAACGATGAACGATTAAAATCTCAAATATGATGAATTTGAGAACCCACACTTCACAAGATTGGGCACAATTGGAAAGCCGGAGGTTATCAACGGAAATGCTAATATTTGGGATTAAGAAACATTTATTATTTGGCCAAACAAAAAATTGTAGTTCCAATAGAACAATCTGGGTGTAGTTTGGGATGATTCTTTCAACTTTGACAAATAAATGTTGAGTCAAATGTAAAATTTTAGGAATATCTCTCGTTTCAAAGACAGCAGAAAATTAGAGTATTTTTAAAAGCGCGTAAAAACGACAAGCGATAGAATGTTATTTTATGGAAGTAATCTTTTTATGAGACTTTACATTTTTGACATTCTCCCACGATTTTGAAATTCAAAATCGAAACAAAATAAAACATGAGTTGACAGCAGCCAAATAGATTATATTACAAAAAAATTCTTTCCATTACAGCATGATTCATATTTTATTTTTCATTTCAAAACGGTGTATTTTAGAATTGAAGTGTTTATTATATATCACCGCAATGCAATATTGGAATTTAACTTAGATTGAATTATTAAATTAAGATATTTCTGCAAGCAAGGTTAAATTATTGAATAAAGATTTTCTTTGCGTATTTGATAAATTGGACAAATTCGATTATATCATTTTTATATTGAGAAAAATTTTGTATAATTCAATTAGAAATAGCAAAAGAATAGAAATAATCATTTTTTAAATCAGTAATTGAATTTTTTCTTTCAACTTAATTATAAATATAAATTAATAATTATAAAAAATAAATACAAAAAATTTTATCGAATTAATTTTACACAACTTTTTGGGTTTTTATAGGTTATCAGTACGCCATAAAACACATTTTCTGAATTTTGTGAACAAAACGTACCTGCACCATTGCTTTCATTGATTGAAAGTTTAACTTTCCAGTTATGAAAACTGAAAACAATTGTTAAATGTAACAATTTTTTATCTTATATTCCCAGAACCGTCAAAAATAATCGAAAAATCCCTCCCAAACTCTCGTTTCGAAAATTGTCAGAGAAAACCAGAACACCAAACACTGAAATGCGCATGCTCCTGGTGGTTCTGGAACGGTCCGATTTCGAATCTGAATAAAGTTAATGATGTGAATAAAAACCAATAGGCACGTGTCTATTGTAATAGGTGCTAGTAGAGAACAACAAAAAAATAACATGAAAAGAAGAACAAGAAAAAAGAAAAAGAAAGTGTCCAATATAAAAGAAGAAGAATTCCAAACACACAATTCTATGACGAATTGCTATACATTCAAGATTTGAATACTATAAAACAGAGTTAGCGAAGCACTGTAAGCATACATTACCATTACGAGTGAGAGAGAAAGTGATTTGTAATTACCATTTTGAAAAATAGGTATTGAATAGAAAATTAGACTGAAATTTTATTCCATTGAAGTTGATCAAGGAAGCCGAGTTGATAATATTTCAAATAGACGAAGGAGAAAAACTAAATGTGAGTATATAAAAATATAAATTTATCATTGAGGAAATCATCAAATCAAAACTTAATATTTTCTTACCGAAAAAATGTAGAACTATCTCTAAAGGTATATTACTAATCAAGATTTTGGGTATATTGAATGCAGAATTATTATGAATGTAGGGAAACAATATATTTACTGTCAGAATTTATGATAATCACATTTGATCCATGCAAAGCTCGTTTATGCATTGAATATTTTTTTCTTTAACGGTGGAAATCATTAAGATTAATATCTGATTCGTAATGAAAAGAAGTTTCTATTTATATAATAATTTATTTTAATTCTTTTTCTAATTTTGGTAGTCAGGGAATTGTTGGAAACAGACATTTTGCAACACAATTTAACCCAAAGTAAAAGTTTGTTAAAAAAGCAGTATGGTTAAATATTTTTACAAAAACTAGAAACTAAATTGGTTGATAGATTTACTTCAATGATTCGTTCAACAACTTGAAATTTATAAGCTTCATAATTATTATCGATATTTTTCTGACATTATTTATTGTAATGACAAAATTTTCAATTTAAGATCATCAATTTCTCCTCATTGAAAAAATTTTTCATTGTACATGAACAAAAATAAAATGCTTTAGGTATGATACATTCAACAACTTTTTTCAGATCATGCCTCTTCCTGTAAAATTGACAGAAACTTCATTTAATAACCAAGAGGACCAAAATGTCGACCAGGAAGTGAACACCAAATTTACTCAAATTGCTTCCAATAATAGTAAATTGAATGAAGAATCTCAAGATTGTAAATGTCCAATGAGTAGAAACTGGAGCTCCATTTATTCTCGTATTTCTGATGGTTCGTATACTATAATCATGAAAGGGATTGCAAGATGCAAAAATGAAGGAGTTCTAATGAATTATAGCAGAGACAAAGTTTGTCTCTGTACAACATCCGGCGAAACAAATTTGTTTTATAAAGCTAATTTTTATTGCACATATGATTGCCCCCCAAAGAAACTCAAACCAAAGCATAAGTGGCAGGAGGCCCTCCCGCATTGGTCTATTGTGCCAAACGAAGAAGTTCAAAACCTCCAAGACGATGAATTTGAGGAGCCAAACTCTACAAGAGTGGGAACTATTCGAAAGCCCGAAAAGAAAGAAACAATTGAAACGACGAATTTTTGGAGTATTGTAGAGAAACCAATAGCAGACGTAGGTACATATGAGGAATTTGTTGCGCATTTATTATTTGGGCCACCAAAGAATGTAGCTCCAATAAAACACTCTGAGCCACAAGTAATAGAATGCTATTTTATGGAAGTAATCTTTTTATGATTTTATTATAAAATTCAAAATTGACAAAAAAAATAAAACCAGAGAGGACAGAAGCCAACTAGATTATATTACAAAAATTATTATTTCTTTCCATTACGACACAATTCACATTTCATTTTTTATTTTAAAACTGTATCAGTAACGAAAACATTGACTTCTTCGTATTCAAAAGTATTTAGCAATTCTAAATATGATTTTTTTTTGTACAGTCAACAAGAGAATATCCATTTTGTTACAGGTTATAGAGATGTTTTCCTGAAGTAAGCATTAACGATGATTGGCCTCTATTCTTTCTAATACCTATCGTATTAATTTTCCGTTTATTCGGGAAGAAAGTATCACCTAGCCTAAATGCCTAGGTACAGATAATTCTTTTATACATAGTATTTAGTAATTAATTTTTATGGATTGTAAGATTAAATATTCTGAAATAAAACTCAACTCCCAATTAGATCTTTTATTCCTGTTGTTAACCTGATTTATTCCCACAGTTAGTGAAAGCCTGGAAACAATACAATTCAAGTAATAATTTAACTTATTACAGGAACATCACTACTTTCTTTCATAAAAGATAAATTTCTAACGAGTAGTTAGTGAAGTGAACAATACTTGATGAAAGTGTGTTGCCGCGAATATAAGTAGGTGAATCTGAAACAGCATAATTGAAAGTAGGTACAAAAAAGCTTTTACTAGTTTAAGTGAATTATTATTCAAATAGTAGCCGTTTATGTTCAAACATTCCATTCTTTCTTTTACGGTGAAGTTTAATATCTGATTTGTAATGAAAAGAATTTTTGATTTATATAAAGATGGTTCTTGATATATTAAAGTAGATATCTCAATTGCATCAACTGCTAACTATCAATCAATTGAGATGATGCAAAATCTATGAATATCTTTGTATTACTTTAAATGCCTAGGTATAAATAATTTCTTTTTCCATCTTATTTAGTAATTAGTTTTTATGGATTGTAAGATTAAGAACTCGAAAATAAAACTCAACTACCAATTATATCTGTCTCTTATTCCTATTGCAGAGCTCATTTATTCCCACAGTTGGTGAAAGCCTGGAAACAATACAATTCAAGTAATAATTTAGCTTATTACAGAAACATCACTACATTCCTTCATAAAAGATATTTTCTGTCAGAAATTTCCTGATAAATATTCGTATTTACAAATGAAAAATCATCCATGTGCTGGATAGTAGCTGTCTGGCAAGCGCAATTAGACAAAGAACCTCCAAAACTGTGCCTATCTCCTTTGATTTTTAATCCACGTTTTGAGGTTCGGGTATTGCATTTCTCTGATGATTTTCGGACAGTCTCAGATTGGCCCAAAAATCCTCAGTTATTACGCATCAGTTTGGCGCACCCTGAGGACTGTCCGAGAACAGTCAGGAAAATACGAACACGAATAAAGCTATTAAATGGGTTTGATCTGAGTACTACCATTTAGGTGTAATATACGAGGCATGTTTTTTAAGTAAGTACCGTTTTGCGATTCCGCCGCCGTAGTGCTACGGTCGGCGTTCCGCGCATGCGCGCTGGTTACCTACATCTCTAGTCTACGCACTGACGCCATTACAGTCTGATTCTTTTTTGTATACGTTGTTTACTGAGTGTTTAAGATGCCTCCGACAATCGTGAGTCCCGCTGATTGTGAAATACGAGCTGTTATACGATTTCTTAGTGCTAAAGGCGTAAAACCGATCGCTATTCAACGTGAGATCTGTGAAGTTGACGGACAAAACATTATGAGTGATGGAATGGTGAGGAAATGGGTGAGAGCATTTTAAGATGGCTGCCCAAATGTGCATGATGGAGAACGGCTAATCAGACAAAGATGTCATGAAATCTTTTCATTGGGAAACTCTAGGTCATCCTCCATAAAGCCCTGTTCTGGCGCCCTGCGACTACCATTTGTTCCTGCACTTGAAGACTTGAAGACAAAACATTTGAGACACAGTGGTTAACAAGTCATTCGGCAGAATTTTATGAGGGTATCCAAAACTGGTGCCACGTTATGACAAGTGCGTCAATATTCACGGAAATTATGTTGAAATGTAGATGAAGATACAGGCTTTCATGTAAAAATAAAATTATTGCCATATCTTTACACGTCTTTTTTAATTCCAAAACGGTACTTACTTAAAAAACATGCCTCGTACCTAGAGGGGAAACGTCTCTTTCAAATTCAGCATGTGTTCCAATGGCGACTAATTTTCGGAATAAGGTTAAGTAGGTCTGAAACTTAATCCAAAGATGATTTTTTCTATTGTCTATCGGTCTCTGACGCATTTTTTCTGAGAAATCTGGTGTTAAAATTTAAAAAAAATTTATCAAATTCATTTTCGGTACCGCACACAACTTTTTCTGGGTTTTTATAGGTTATCAGTACGCCATAAAACACATTTTCTAAATTTTGTGAAAAAAAGTACCTGCTATCAATGAATGAAAGTTTAACTTTTGAATTTTTAAAAATTTTAAAGCAGAAATTAACTAGGGAATACAGAAAATCAATAAAGCATGCTAAAACATCTCATTATGATAAAATGTTAATTGGTTCAGAAAATAAATCTAAAACTGCGTGGAGAATAGTTAACGATCATATAAAGAAAAAAACCAGTATGCCTGTTACATTGGACATTAGACCGGACGAGTTCAATGAGCATTTCTCTTCTGTGGCCGAAAAGATAATGAGCAATTTGCCTTCATGAAGCATAAACTTTGAGGATTCGTTCAAAAAATTTATTCCACCTGATTTAAAGTTCAAATTCTCAGAGGTGGGTTTCATTGAGGTTCGAGATATAGTTAAGAATCTAAAAAATAGTAGATCTACTGATTATTATGGTCTCTCAATACGAATCATCGAATCTAATATAAATTCATTTATAATACCCTTCACCAAATTAGTAAACAAGTGTTTATTAACTGGAACTTTTCCAAAATGTTTAAAGGTGTCAAAGACAGTACCTATATTTAAAAAAGGTGATAGAGGAGACAAGAACAATTATAGACCTATTTCTCTGGTGCCAGTTTTCTCGAAGGTAATTGAAAAAATTTTATCCAATCAGGTAGTAAAATACTTTGAAGATAATGCATTATTTGCAAGAAGTCAGTTCGGTTATAGAAAGGGGAAAAATACAGTGGATGCAATTTTAAGTTTCGTGGACTATGCAGTTGAGTGTTTGGAGGAGGGTAAACATTGTTTGGCATCTTTCATAGACTTGACGAAGGCGTTCGACTGCGTTTCCCGTGATAGATTGTTGTTTAAGCTAAAAAGATATGGCTTCGATCCAGTAGCATTACAACTAATTCATTCATTTCTGAATGAGAGAAGTCAGGTGGTTTATGCTGATAAAGTATATTCAGGTTTGAAGGAAGTGAAAATGGGTGTACCCCAAGGCTCCAATATCGGACCGATACTTTTTTTAATTTATGTTAACGATTTATCTGATTATGTCCCGGAAGCAGTAACTACTCAATTTGTGGATGACTCGACCCTGGAGTTTGGGTCCTCAGAGCTTGATGGTTTGCGACGTCTGTCGGTGGGGGCGCTGTCTAGGGCTTTCGACTGGTTTACGGCAAACGGTCTTAGCATGAATGAGGATAAGACTCGGTCCTTGACCCTAAGTTTGCGAATAAGAGGAGATTTCGAGTCGGTAAGGTTTCTTGGGGTTTATCTTGATGCTCAACTTACCTGGGGGGCTCATGTGGATGATCTGACATCTGCACTCAGCAAAAACATTTTTGCATTGAAGGCACTCTCATTTTCTTCATCTGAGGACGTACTCGTTTTGGTTTATTTGGCTATGGTTGAATCTAGGCTCAGGTATGCAGTGTTGTTATGGGGCAACTGTGCTGGGCGTGAAGTTGTTTTCAGGTTGCAGAGACGTGCAGTCAGAATTTTAGGTAGAGTTGGTTATCGAGATTGCTGCAGACATGTGTTCAGAAGACTGGATATTCTTACTTTCCCATCTTTATTCATACTTGAAAATTAACTTTATGTTGACGCTCATAAGGAAATTTATCGTTTGCAGGCAGATGTGCACGATCATAATACAAGGAATAAATGGTTAATAAGAAAAGATTTCAAAAGACTAAAAAAGTCTCAAAATAGTCCAGATTTTTGTGCTACATCACTGTACAATAAACTGCCTAGCGAATCGAAAAATCTAACTTTTACCAAGTTCAAAACTAGAATAAAACAAATATTGGTAGATAATGTATTGTATACGATAAATTCTATATGCACTGGTAACCACGAAAAATGTAACCTACTCTTTGATTTGCGTCTACATATATATATGAGATAATTTTAAATGTATTGTACCAATTTATTCATGATCTTAGCTTCTGATTTTATTTATACTTAAATTGTAAATGAATATTTATGTTTGATGACGAGATATTGTTGATGATGGAGCTCGTATTGAATGATTATTTGGGCTATTACCATCATCTATTGTGGATGTAATGTTTTCCGACGTTTCGATAGACATCTTCTATCTTTATCAAGGAGGAAAAGTAAAAACCTTTCGAAAATTATCAATCTTCAAAAAGATACTTTTTGAAGTAAAAAAACCTTTCGAAAATTATCAATCTTCAAAAAGATACTTTTTAAGATTGATAATTTTCGAAAGGTTTTTTACTTTTCCTCCTTGATAAAGATAGAAGATGTCTATCGAAACGTCGGAAAACATTACATCCACAATAGATGATGGTAATAGCCCAAATAATCATTCAATATGAATATTTATGGTTGTATATTATTTTGTGATGTTTTGACCGCATAGTCTGTTTGAAAATGTGTATATGTAAATAGTGTTATTTTCTCAAATCTCATTATTTTTATTTATGTAAGTTATGTCATATGTGGTGTTAAATTGTATTATGTATTTTATGTTTGCCTTGACCTGTGAAAGCAATTCTTATGCATGCGTTAAACACCAATAAACTCTCTCTCTCTCTCTTAAACACCAATAAACTCTCTCTCTCCCTCTCTCTCTCTCTCTCAACTTTCTAGTTATGTAAACTGAAAACAATTGTTAAATTTAACAATTTTTTATCTTATATTCCCTGAAACGTCAAAAAAAATAATCAGAAAAATCCTGATGTAACCCCAAAACTCTCGGTTCGAAAATTGTGAGAGAAAACCGGAACACCAAACACTGAAATGCGCATGCTCCTGGTGGTTCTGGAACGGTCCGATTTCGAATCTGAATAAAGTTATTTTTATATATATATTATTATGTGAATAAAAACCAATAGGCACGTGTCTATTGTAATAGGTGCTAGTCAAGTACAACAACAAAAAAACATGAAAAAAGAACAAGAAAAAAAAAAAAAGAAAGAGTCAACATAAAAGAAGAAGAATTCAAAACACACAATTCTATGACGAATTGCTATACATTCATGATTTGAATTGTATAAAACAGAGTTAGCGAAGCACTATATGTATACATTACCATTACGAGTGAGAGAAGAAAAGTGATTTGTAATTACTATTTTGCAAATAAGTATTGAATTAGACTAAAATTTATGTTTTAATTTCAAAATTGTAAATGAAAATGTAAATAGCTTACAAAATTATTGAATGAATGAGATTGTGATTTAATTCGAAGCTGTTGGTACCCAATAAGGTCTTTTTGATTTAATGATTCTTAGGTGCTTCAACAACAAGGTACGTTACAAGTAACTTTGTAACACCTAAATCAAAAACGATTCATCAGAATGACATTTTTTTGAGAAAACCTTTTTGTGATTTTCAATTGGACTTGTACTCAGTTACATAATTAGACACTGCACAAAAGAATTTATTAATATGATTTTGTGATAAGTTTTGACCATGAAAAATAGATAACAAGATTTCACTTACAGAGGTTCTAGCTTCAATGCTAAACTTAAGTAGCAAATGAAATATGAATTTTTTTTATTCCGTGATTTATTCAGTCAGGGCGCACTTTTTTTTTACAACAGAAGCGCATTTACAAACAATTCATTTAAGTACTTCTTCTCATTTACATGTTGTTAATCTCTATATCAATCTTTTTTTCCAGAAGATGGCCTTTACAAGATTGATTGCTATAATTAAATATATAAAAGAATACATCGAACTTCAAATGATTAGACTCATGAATTTCTTATGTACCAAAAGAATGGTGGAAACTGTCTTGGAAAAAGATCAATCAATCTTACCATTGATACAGCATAAGAAAGGTGCTGGCGAAATCCATCCAGCACATCTCAATCTTCCAGCAGAAAATGTTCATCAAAAAAATATTGAATTGCTACCTGAGGATAAGCCAGGATATTGGGTAATTGAAGGAATTGAGGTCAACAAGGATTCTATTCAAAAGTTGAAGAATTTATACAAAAAAAATTGTCGTTCCAATAAGAATGATTTCGATAAACACCAAACAATTTTCTCTGATCGAGAAAAGGGAAGTGAAATCAGAAAACGATGGAAAGCTATTGACAATCCAATACAGAAGATGAAAAATAAATTTTTAGAGAACTCTTACACTCCAATCCCAAAATATTCAATAGATAGCTTCCCTGAGATATTTACCAAGCCACATTCAGAAAACGCGTTGAATGAAACCATTATGCAAATTAGGATGTTTGAAAATCTTGAAAGCACTATCGATCCAGACAAAGTAAAATTTGAACATCAATATGGAATTACAATAAAAACTGATATTAGTCATAAGAAAAAAAAACAAGAAATTCATAGTGACATTTTCGAAAACGAGGATCGTTCTTCTGAAAGGAATAGAAGGTTTTTAATAACAAAGGAAAGGAAAATCATTCGCAAAAAGATCTTGGAAAGTATGATCTCCTCGTCAGACGTTTACGAAAGGATGGAAAACTGTCCGATGACGAGGTAATCGGTTTTATAGATGATGTTGGTAGCTATGAATCCTTTTTGGAGGATTTTCATCAGTTCAGAGGCCACCCACAACCCCGTAGCATAGATGATTCTTTAGTCCTAAGGGGCAGTGAAAAATTACAGAAAAAAATTGATGATGTTGGAAGTTATGAAGATTTTGTAATAGAATTTACTAAACTCAAGGAAAAACGCTAAACCAGAGATCTTAAAATGTATATAATGTAATATAATAAAAATCTCAAGAACCCTTGTATATAATACAAGATTATAAAAAGAATCACCAAGCAACAAGGATGAAGAACCACCATCTACAGCCTTAATTGAATGAGAGGTTCAGAAAGTTTGCATTGAATTATTTTAAGTAAACTAGTGAATGTTTTATAATAAGTTACAAGTGAAGCAATAAATTATCTCGAATAAATATCCGATATTTTCATTTATTTATTATTAACTAGTTCAATTATGGTTAAAGATTTGAGTGGATTATTTTTAAATGAGAACCGAACAGTTCTATGCTGTATACTTCAATGTCAAATTCTAGATATCTGTGTTTGAATAATAGGGGTTAAGTTTGAATTGCCAAGCAGTGTATAATACACCGCTGCCCCCATCATTTATATCTATAAAATTGGCTGTGTTTTCAGAATTTACTTCTTCTAATTCGGTACTCATTATATAATATTTTCTCAAGCAAAAAAAAACATAAATATATATAATTATTTAAAGAAAATTATCAAGCACTGACGTGAGGTCGGGTTGCTGTGGCCCTCATATTAACCTACTGGCGAGAAATTATTCAAACTTTAAAAATCACATAGTACATAGTAGTGGATACTTATGGGACAATTGCTTCAAATCCTAGCGATTTATTATCAAAATTTTGAAAGATCGTACCTCAGAAAGTTTTAGTGGGTTGAGAATAAAAATGGTACCAATGAGCTTGTATGATAGATTGCCATCTGAAAAAATTTTTTCAATAATCCGAAACTACTCAACCGATTTGGCCGAATAACGAACTCGTTCGAGATGATCATTCTTCAGACCTACCCTGAAAAGTTACACCCTCTAGCTCATTCTCTTCGGACGTAATCGAGCCTACGGGCGGAGTGAGTCGATTCCGACCACGGGTTCTTCATCAGGTTCAGGTGAACAGAGCGCCATAAACATAAAATGTTCTCAAAGTTGTGATGATTTTTCTATAAATTACGTAAATTTTGGAGTATTCTACCTGTATTGCCTTATTCAAATAACTGTAGCAAAACAATCTGAATATTGAAGAATTATTAGAAATGTTGGGTCTATAACGTTAAATCAAATTGCCCTTCTCAACTGGCAATTTTAAAGATGTTCTTGTGCATATTTTTTATGACCATTTTTGCATCCTTTGTAATTTCCATCGGCAAATTTGTTTATTTTCCGATATACTTGAGAACCATTGTCATAAAATATTAATGTATAATAATATCCAATGCTGACCCTGAAATATAGATAAAGAACCAAAACTACTCGAAAATAATAAAATTGAGAAAGCCTGAAATGTTTAAATATCACGGAAGATCTTTATTTTTAAATTTTGGTAACGTTATTTCATCGTAAAATTTTTCCCCCATCTGAAGTCCTACCGATGTCCATCGAATACATACTTGTGATAGCATCGTACATTGAAATTTTTGAAGGACTTTTTGACATTTCTCTTAAATAATGAAAAAATTATATGTTCTGGTGGAAGGAAGATATGTTTAGAAAAATATACTTTTACTGATTATTGTTGTGATTGTCCTTGTCAGTAGTGTTCAGTTGCTAACGACTTGTATGATGTCCTAACATCAGCTAACAAACCGTGATGTCTTCTTGTTAATTGTATTCATAGTCTAGGTGTTTTTTGTTGCCTTAGGCTTTCCCCTTCATTTTAGACCCGAAATAAATAGTCAATCTTTTGGGGCTAATCATTGTGTTTTATTTACCATTTTTATTTCCCAATTGTTTTTCACGAATCTGAATTAATTCTCATAACATAAACGTAGAGTCCTTCTTTTGCTAAAAGGTCACATTAAATGGCCAAGTCTCTAAATCTGGAGTCCGCATGACTCCAGGGCAGTATTAACTTTATTCATGGTGATTGTCATTTATTTTAAACAAAGGAGGGGTGCATGTTACAACAGTAATAAAATCATATTGTGAATTTATATTGTAATTCATTTACAACATATTTTATATTTACATCCATGAATATTGAAAAATCAATCCTGAAAATTATTACGATGATAGTTTTTATGTTTTTTTATGTTTATACTGGCTTACCTAGGTATACATAATGTACACCCCTCAGAAGCTAATTAAAGCTTGTGCGAGTTAGGTTAACCAGTGTGTGTTCTGTGTGTTCTGTGTAGGCTTTGTTACTGTGTCCTTACGCCACCTTAGGCACAGCACTGTTAATTTTAGACCCAACAGTGAATGGTGGCCGCATACCGAAAGCTAGAAAATTTCTTTCCTAGCCCCGGACTTGAACCTACGACATTTCGGGTTTCCACGTCAAAGGTCAAGGCTTTATTCCACTAAGCTATGCGACACGCATTTCATTTATTGATTTTTTATTGTTGAAAATAAACCACAACTTCTTCAGTATCAGTAGCATACTTTCTTTAATAAATGTTGAGATAGTTCATTAAAAGTCAACAGATCTGTAGAAATAATTTGCAGAAAAAATGGTCATTACATTAAGACTAATGTTTGAAAACATCGTTGGTAATGATGACCTATAAACTGTTTAATTTAATTCTCATTATAGGTTTAATCCTAGCATTGTGTTTGAATTTCTGATACTCAATGATCCTAGGGATCTCAAATTTTAATTTCCTGTTTATTTCGTCTGTCACGATTTTTCATGATTTTTATTAATTATGGAATATACAAGTGCTTATTAGACATTTAGAGCTTTTATTGTGATCAGCACATAATTAAACTCCATACAGACTTCTTAAAAATAGATCACAATAAATGATGAACGATGGTAATCTCAAATATGATGAATTTGAGAACCCAAACTTCACAAAATTGGGCACAATTAGAAAGCCGGAAGTTATCAACGGAAATGCTAATATTTGGGGATTAAGAAACATTTATTATTTGGCCAAACAAAAAATTGTAGTTCCAATAGAACAATCTGAGAGTCGTTTGGGATGATTTTTTCAACTTTGACAGATAAAGTTGAGTCAAATGTAAAATTTTAGGAATACCTCTCGTTTCAAAGACAGCGAAAAATTTGTGTGTGCTAAAAAGCGCGCAAAAACGATAAGCGATAGAATGTTATTTTATGGAAGTAATCTTTTTATGAGACTTTTCATTTTTGACATTCTCTCACTATTTTGAAATTCAAAATTGAAACAAAATAAAACAAGAGTTGACAGCAGCCAAATTGATTATATTACCAAAAAAAATTCTTTCCATTACATCATGATTCATATTTTTTTTTTTTTCATTTCAAAACGGTTTATTTTAAAATAGAAGTGTTTATTAAATATCACCGCAATGCAATATTGGAATTTAACTTAGATTGAATTATTAAATTACGATATTGCTGCAACCAAGGTTAAATTATTGAATAAAGATTTTCTTTGCGTATTTGATAAATTGGACAAATTCAATTATAACCTTTTTATATTGTGAAAAATTTTGTATATTTCAATAAGGAATAGCAAGAGAATAGAGATAATCATTTTTTTATATCAGTAATTGAATTTTTTCTTTCATCTTAATTATAAATATAAATTAATAATTATAAAAATAAATAAAAAAATTTTTATCGAATTAATTTTACACAACACTTTTGGGTTTTTATAGGTTATCTGTACGCTATAAAACACATTTTCTGAATTTTGTGAACAAAACATTCTCAACATTCATTTAGTTATTACGGTGTGTTTTCAGTTGTTATTTTCCGACCAGGTAATTCTTCATTTTTATTTCATCTGGAAGTTATTCTTTGGGGTATTAAGTAGATAAAAGATTCATTTTCGCATTAATTTACGTTATTTACCTGTTGTGTTTACTTTCTTATCGGCGCACCCGACCGGTGCAATACAGCGGCACATACGTTCGCAGGACGGGTCGGTTGACCTTGCGAGGGATATTTCGCGGAGCGCTTGCCGCTTTGGATACAGGACGGACGACCATAATTGCATAGAGGTGATCTCTCTGTACTCGCGTGGAGGGTTAATCCGCGGAGCGCTTGCTGCTGTGGATACAGGCTGTTTATGGTTGCACGGAGGTGATCACTCTTACTCGCGCACTTGTTGTTAGGCTCCATCTCTCTTATCCTTTATCCGTGGCATACCTTTATCCATTGTGTGAGTCTTTCATAACTGCCCATGAAAGTGAAGAGTCTATAATTGTTTCCTTTTGCCCACTATTGATTTTTAGCGGTGATTGTGGTGTTGATCTGTGGTAGAGATGCCTAAAAACTGCCCTGGATGTGGCGACGCCATCTCGGGTTCTGCTGGGTCGGTTTCCTGTACTAAATGCCGTAAATGTTTCCATTCTGGATGCACTGATCTCGCTGACCGCGATTTGCGGTCCATCAGAGAGACGGGTGAAGGGTGGATTTGTCCTTCTTGTTCGATCGGGAGCGATCGTCGGTTGCGTAGTAATTCTTCCAGTTCGCGTGTATTGCCATGCTCGAACGTTGGGTCCGGTGGTCCCGGGGAGGGGGCTTTTGCGAACGAGCCTATCACTATTCAGCACTTCAACGCCCTCATGGAAATGATGAAGTCTATGTCGTCCTCAATTGAGCGTATCGAGGGCGGACAGAGGGATCTGTTTGCGGAATTGGAGAGGTGCGGTGCTGTGCTTCAGAGACATGAGGAGATTTTGTCACAGCATGATTCTGCATTAAAATTGGATAGATCAGATATTGATTCTATACACCGTGATCATGAGGACTTATCGAACCGAGTGTCTCACGTCTCGAGGGAGGTTGCTATGCTGCAAGAGAGGGTTGCTTCTGGTGCGTCTGCGGCTGGTCCGTCGTCTGCTGATCTTTCGGAGATTATGGAGAGAGTGAGGAGGTCTCATAACATCATAGCGCTGAACCTTCCGGAGGGGGAGGATGAATCTTGTGATGAAGCTGTGGGAGCTGAGCTGGCTGACTGTATTATTGGCTCTGCTAGTCGATGTCTGGTTGATGTTGTGAGGTTGCCCTCGAGAGACAAAACGCGCCCACGCTGGTTGAAGATGAGTTTTTCTAGTCCAGAAATTGTGAAGAACATCTTGAGAAATAAATCTCGGTTACATGCGAACACAAGATTTAGAAAGGTCATTATTCAGAGTGATCAGACTAAAGCTCAGTTGATGGAGATTAATGATCTTCGAGGAGAGCTGAGGAGGAGACAATCGGGCGGTGATGATACCCTGACCATAAAGTATGTGCGGGGAGCCCCCAAGATTGTACCAAGAGCAACCTCTAGGTCGAGTACTAGTCAAAAACTAAATAAGTTCGTCACATGGCCGGTAGTCTATAGCAATGTTCAGTCACTTTCATCCAAGTTTTCGGAAATACTAACGTATGTTCAGGATCGCAAACCTTGTTTTCTTTTGTTCACTGAAACTTGGCTTAAACCAGCTGTCGGCGACCACACCTTCTCCATACCAAATTACACCTTGTATAGAGATGATAGCAGCGAGACCGTGGGGTACGGTGGTGTCTGCATTTATGTACATAGCTCCATTACTCAATCGTTTCGAATAAAGGTGACTCGCAACTCATGGCCTAACATTGGTAATCTTTTCATCAATATTTCCAGTGCACAACTTTCCCTATGTCTTGGTTGTATCTATCGCCCACGCCCCTGTCTGGACGACCTTGAGCTCGTTCGATTTTTATCAGATTTGATGACTGAAACCGGAAACATCTTCATCGCGGGGGACTTCAACTGCCCTGATTTAAAATGGCCTCTAACTAGTATGCCTTCTGTTAATTCTCCTTCCTTTTCGTTTGCGGAGCTTTTTTCAAGTTCGGCCTTCCAGCAGGTTATCGATCGTCCCACAAGGTTTCGATCTGGCCAGGTACCGTCATTGCTTGACCTGTTTATTGTCTCCGATCGTGACCTTATCTCGGATGTCGAGTACCTACCACCCTTCGGACGTTCTGACCATCTCACTCTTGCCACAGAATTTCAGTTCAATCTTCCAACTAACACAAGCTCTACCAAGGTCATCAAGCGCGTAGATTACAACAAAGTGTCTGATATGCTGTTGACTGCCGATTGGTCTGCTGTCTGCGGTGGCGATGATGTGGAGAGGAAGTGGAGGAGTTTCCTGGGCATACTTCACGGCGTGGTTGAATGCTGCACAGCAACATATACGTCCAAATATAATAAAGTGAGACCGTGGATTAACAGTTGTGTTCTGAGGATGGTGAGGAGAAAAAGCCTTGTGGCAGAGATATCTACGCACTAGATCTGATGAAGATTATAGAACGCATCGTACCTTTTCGACTGAGGTTACACGTGAAATAAGGCGCTCAAAGGACAGCTATGAGAAGAGTGTTGTAGCTTCGGGGAACAGAAAGAGGTTTTTAAATACGTGAGATCCTTTATGACTGGAAAAGTCGATGTACCCATGATTCGTAATAAGCTCAATAAGCTGTGCGATAATGCTGTTGAGGCCGCTGGTGTTTTGGCCGAGGAATTTGCCTCTTCCTTTTCCCTTGAGCCTGGTGGTGCTCTGCCAGACATTCGATTGCCGCGTTGTGAATCTGGTATTACCAGTGTTCAGATAAACGTAGAGCTAGTCCGAGATCATCTGAAGCGAGTGAGGGTTGATGCTGCTCCTGGTCTGGATGGTTTATCTGGTTCATTGCTGGTGCAGTGTGCCGACGCCTTGGCTCCACCCTTGGCGGAGATTTTTTCCTGTTCTATGAAAACTTCGAGGATTCCTGGTGACTGGCTGGTGGCTTCGGTGACCCCTGTTTTTAAAAAAGGAGATAAGTTGTCCGCCAAAAATTATAGGCCAATTAGCCTCCTCTCTACCGTGTCTAAGGTGCTTGAAAGGATAGTCTACGATCATATTGTGCAATTTGCTTCTGTACACGAACTTATTCCTGTAGTTCAACATGGTTTTCTCACTGGACGATCAACTCTGACGAACTTGTTGAGCTGTGTTAATGAATGGACAAAAGCTTGGGATTTGGGATTGCCGATTGATGTGTTGTACTTGGACTTCACTAGAGCCTTCGACAAGGTTCCTCATCGGAGACTACTACACAAACTGCAACATCTGGGCATCCGAGGTGAGATTCTGTCTTGATAGGAGCTTTCCTATCAAATCGATCATATAAGGTTAGAGTCGGTGAATCTTTTTCGGCAGATGTGCCGGTTACTTCTGGGGTGCCACAGGGATCCATACTGGGCCCTTTATTGTTTTTGCTATTCACTTCTGACCTGCCTAGTCTCCTTCGCTCTACATGCTCAATGTTCGCCGATGACACCAAGATCTATAACTATCCCATCTCCGGGGCTGGCAGTCTGCAGTGTGATCTGGATGTTATCTGTGAGTGGTGTAATGAGTATGGAAAAGTGCTGCGTCCTTCATATTGGGAGAAGAAATCCGCGTTTGACATATTACCTTGATGGTGAACCCATGAAGGTGGTGGCCAGTCACTGTGATCTGGGCCTGGTGATCACCGAGGATCTGCAGTGGTCCGAACATATTTCTTATGTATGTGCAAAGGCTAAGCGATCAGCATACTGTATTTACAAAATGTTCAAGGGCGGTGATGTTAATACTATTCGGACCCTTCTTACCACATATGTGAGGCCCATCCTGGAGTATGTCGGTCCGGTCTGGTCGCCATCCACGGTGCGCGATGCATCCATGCTTGAGTCTGTTCAGAGGTGGATGACTCGTTTTCCCTATGGACCTGATAGACCATCTTATACGCGTCGACTGGAGATATTCAAACTAACCAGCTTCCGCGATCGACGCGAGAGAGGGGATTTGCTCCTGACTTACCGATCATTGCGAGGACATTTTGGAGATGGGATCAACGGTATGTTTAAGTTAAATTCAGGCCATCTTAGGGGACATAGATATAAGCTTTCGAAAGAGAGCTTTAGAACATCACAACGCCAAAACTTCCTCTCTAATAGAGTGTTTGACACCTGGAATCGTTTGCCGCCTGAGATTGTTGGAGCCGCTTCGGTCAACTGTTTCAAGAATTCCTACGACAGATGGAGAGCCGTTAATTAGTAGTTTTATTTAATTTGTCATGGTTTCATATTTTTATTCAGTATGTGAACATTTCAATTTTCAATTTATATTTCTTTTGAGTTTATAGACTTATGTCTCAACTCTTGTATTTGTATTAATAATAATAATAATAATAATAATAATAATAATAAAAGTACCTGCGCAATTGCTTTCAATGATTGAAAGTTTAACATTCCAGTTATGAAAACTAAAAAAATTGTTAAATTTAACAATTTTTCATCTTATATTCCCAGAACCGTCAAAAATAATCGGAAAAATTCTGATGTAACCCCAAAACTCGCTGTTCGAAAATTGTCAGAGAAAACCGGAACACCAAACACTGAAATGCGCATGCTCCTGGTGGTTCTGGAAGGGTCTGATTTCGAATCTGAATAAAGTTAATGATGTGAATAAAAAACCAATAGGCACGTGTCTATTGTAATAGGTGCTAGTCAAGTACAACATAAAAATAACATGAAAAGAAGAACAAGAAAAAAAGAAAAAGAAAGTGTCCAACATAAAAGAAGAAGAATTCAAAACACACAATTCTATGACGAATTGCTATACATTTAAGATTTGAATAGTATAAAACAGAGTTAGAGAAGCACTGAAGTATACATTACCATTGCGAGTGAGAGAAGAGAAGTGATTTGTAATTACCATTTTGCAAAATAGGTATTGAATAGAAAATTAGACTGAAATTTTATTCCATTGAAGTTGATCAAGGAAGCCGAGTTGATAATATTTCAAATAGACAAAGGAGAAAAACTAAATGTGAGTATAAAAATATAAATTTATCATTGAGGAAATCATCAAATCAAAACTTAATATTTTCTTACCGAAAAAATGTAGAACTATCTCTAAAGGTATATTACTAATCAAGATTTGGGGTATATTGAATGCAGAATTATTATGAATGTAGGGAAACAATATATTTACTGTCAGAATTTATGATAATCACATTTGATCCATGCAAAGCTCGTTTATGCATTGAATATTTTTTTCTTTAACGGTGGAAATCATCAAGATTAATATCTGAGTCGTAATGAAAAGAAGTTTCTATTTATATAATAATTCAGTTTAATTCTTTTTCTAATTTTGGTAGTCAGGGAATTGTTGGAAACAGACCTTTTGCAACACAATTTAACCCAAAGTAAAGGTTGTTAAAAAGCAGTATGGTTAAATATTTTTACAAAATATGAAAACTAAATTGGTTGATAGATTTACTTCAATGATTCGTTCAGCAACTTGAAATTTCGAAGCTTCATAATTATTATCGATATTTTTCTGATATTATTTATTGTAATGACAAAAATTTTCATTGAGTCTAATTTCTCCTCATAGCCAACAAAAATAAAATGCTTTAATGATACATTCAACAACTTTTTCTCTTCCTGTAAAATTGACAGAAACTTCATTTAATAAACAAGAGGACCAAAATGTCGACCAACACTTTACTCAAATTGCTTCCAATAGTAGTAAATTGAATGAAGAATCTCAAGATTGTAAATGCCCAGTGAGAAACTGGAGCCCATTTATTCAAAGAATACTGTAATCATGAAGGGGATTGCAAGATGCAAAAATGAAGGAGTTCTAATGAATTATCGCAGAGACAAAGTTTGTCTCTGTACAACATCAATAAACAAATCCGTTTTATAAAGTTAATTTTTATTGCACATATGAGGAAACTCAAACCAAAGCATAAGTGGCAGCGCCCTCCCGCATTATCTATTGTGCCAAACGAAGAAGTTCAAAACCTCCAATACGATGAATGTGAGCTCCAAACTCTAAAGAGTGGGAACTATTCGAAAGCCAAAAGAAAGAAACAATTGAAACGACGAATGCTATTGTGGAGAAACCAATAGCAGACGTAGGTAGTAATTTGTTGCTTTATTATTTGGGCCACCAAAAGAATGTAGCTTAAAACACTAGCCACAAGTAAAATTCTAAATGGAAGTAATCTTTTTATGTACAAAAAAAAAAATAAAACCAGAGAGGACAGAAGCCAACTAGATTATATTACAAAAATTATTATTTCTTTCCATTACGATATTATTCACATTTCATTTTTTCATTTTAAAACTGTATCTGTAACGAAAAAGGATTGAATTCTTCGTATTCAAAAAGCATTTAGCAATTCTAAATATGATTTTTTTTTTTTTGTACAGTCAACAAGAGAATATCCATTTTGTTACAGGTTATACAGATGTTTTTCCTAAAGTAAGCATTAACGATGATTGGCCACTATTCTTTCTAATACCTATCGTATTCATTTTCCGTTTATTCGGGAAGAAAGTATCACCTAGCCTTATATTCTCAAAGTGACTAGGTACAAATAATTCTTTTTACATAGTATTTAGTAATTAATTTTTATGGATTGTAAGATTAAAAATTCTGAAATAAAACTCAACTCCCAATTAGATCTTTTATTCCTATTGCTTACCTCATTTATTCCCACAGTTAGTGAAAGCCTGGAAACAATACAATTCAAGTAATAATTTAGCTTATTTTAGAAACATCACTACTTTCCTTCATAAAAGATAAATTTCTAACGAGAAGTTTGTGAAGTGAACAATATTTGATCAAAGTGTGTTGCCCATGAATATTAGTAGGTAAATCTGAAACAGCATAATTGAAAGTAAGTACAAAAAAGCTTTTACTAATTGGACGGCTTTCAGCTGAAAGGAACCAACCCCAAAAACAAGTTATTGAGTATTTAAGGGTTATAGTTTTGACAATTACAAAAAATTACCTACACAATAAAGATAAATTCAATTGATAACATAATTGGGCTTTAAATATGCATATACGATATGAATTATTGAAAATTAAAAATTACATACTTCGCTTAAATTTTTTGGTTTTTGTGGGTTGGTTCTTTTCTGAAAAACAAATGTTAGCACTTTTTGGTTAAAGATACTCAATCGCTTAACTGAATAGGTAAAAAATACATATTGTTTTTTTATTTATTCATCTATTATGGGTTCCACTTCAAAATCAGGTGCTCCACTGAATCAATCCACGATGTCTGTGCCGGTTATATTTTCATAAAATTGCTTGCAATCGTTCGGAATTAAGTGCATCACAGATTTTATGTCTTCTACCTTTGGATGTGATATTTTTTTCCTTCAGGCCACATTGGTATTAGCAAATCTTTAAATAATGCCGGACGACCTATTTGTTTTTTTTCTGATATCTATTTCAGCATACGAGTTATCTTCAAAATTTGTTTTCAGAAAAATTGAAAATGGTTTTTCTTTATCAAGAAATATCTCACATGTTTTTAACCAGCTAATTTTTTTATTCTCAACATCCACTTTTCTATTTACTATTTGTTTTTCTAGCTCAGTGGTCCCATAAAATTCAGTAGATAGCATTCGCGAAACTTTGAATTTATATTTCGTTCGACAGTCTTTCATGATTTTTATATAATCATCTGGCAGGTAAAGGCGCTGTTGATGTTAAAGTCCACATTCGACGTCGGAAAAGTCCGAATCGTTCGGAAGAAAACTATGCCCAGATACAAGAAAACGCATACGAATTATTTTTAAAGAGGGGTGTGCCTGCAGAACAGCTTTGAGCATGAGTGTCATCTTAATGTTGCGGTTTTGACCGCCACAGGAATCCGACCACAAAATTAACTCAGTAAGTTAAAGAGGTTTTCTTTAATATGTTTTAATAAACATGATCCAATTTCTGGTGCTCCCCGACCTGCCTCGTTTTCAGTCCAGATATAAAAATGACCCTTGTTGGTTGAGCCGGAATGAACTCCCAAATTGTAGATTCAAATTTGTCTCTTATAAAAAAATATTCCAGTTGCTAATCGTGGTAGTGGCAGTGTTTTTTCAAGATCGAATGTTAAACATTCTATTTCTTCGTTTTCTTTTGCCATTTTCATATCATTCTTCATCTGGTTTCGGGCTTCTCGCCAATTTTTAATATGGGTTTCGTGTTCTTCTTTAATTTTTTCTTTTTCGTTATATGTTAGGGTATTTTGGAATCTGCTGTGATAGGTGTCTCACGTATTGCAGATTTCCTTTTTAATTTTTTTAAATTTTAAATTAAATTTGGTTAAAAAGATACGTCTGTAAGTCTGAAAACTAACCGGATTTTCTGTTTCTTCTTTATATGCTCTGTATATAAAAGACAAAGTCATTTCTGTTGGTAGAAACTCGGCATCTGAACACTGAGCTCTACGATAACGACTTTTGTACTGTGGTATTCTGTTTATTTGGTTCATGACTTCTTGTTCTCTTCTTTCATCCACCTTATTTTTTCCTCCTTGTTATATTCCTCGCTTATCTGTTGTACTGTCAGATCTTAACTTCATTAAAGCTGAATTAACCCTTTTTGTAGAAATTTGCAGAGATTTGACAAAGGTTTCACGACATACTTGGACCCATAGTTGATACATTCTAAAATACTTATTTGGCTTTTGTCCTAGTCCGTAAGTTCTTTTCTTGTCATATTCTTTTACTAAGGCAGCTATATAGGCTGTTTGGGCGTTGTAACTACCAAGCTCTCAGAACTTTTGGAAACAACTTTGCCGTTGTGTCAAACTTAATGTTGTATTGCATTTTTTAGAACAGGAACACTGAAAGTCTTCATCAAAGTTCTTTTCTTCTACTGTCCTTCTTTTATAATGAGTTTTGTTTTCATTCTTGCCTTTTTTATTTTGTGTTCTTGTCATGTTATGCAGAAAGTAACCAAGCCGCTTAGATGTTTTCTGCAGGTAGGTTACCTGCTTCACAAATTTTGTTGTTTCTTTCATTGGTCAACAGATGGCGCTACCAGAATGTGGCTTGGATCTTTTTTGCGGTAAAGGATACGGCTATTAATGTAAAATTGTGCGTAAATCCAAAAATCACAAAATTGCGGGATGGTTCCTTTCAGCTAAAATCCGTCCAATTTAAGTGAATTATTATTCAAATAGTAGCCGTTTATGTACAAAAATTCCATTCTTTTGCAAACGGTGAAGTTTAATATCTGATTTGTAATGAAAAGAATTTTTGATTTATATAGATTGTTCTTGATATATTAAAGTGCTAACAATCAATCCTCTTGAGATGTTGCAAAATCTACTTATATCTTTGTATTACTTTAAATGCCTAGTTATAAATAATTCCTTTTTCCATCTTATTTAGTAATTAGTTTTTATGGATTGCAAGATTAAGAACTCCAAACTAAAACTCAACTCCCAATTAGTTCCGACTCTTATTCCTATTGCAAAGCTCATTAATTCCCACAGTTAGTGAACGCCTGAAAACAATACAATTCAAGTAATAATTAAACTTATTGCAGAAACATCACTACTTTCCTTCATAAAAGATATTTTTTGTCAGAAATTTCCTGATAAATATTCGTAATTACAAATGAAAAATCATCCATGTGCTGGAAAGTAGCTGTCTGGCAAGCGCAATTAAACAAAGAACCTCCAAAACTGTGCCTATCTCTCTTCATTAAAATCCTCAGTTATTACGCATCAGTTCTGCGCACCCTGAGGACTGTCCGAGAACAGTCAGAAATATACGAACACGAATAAAGCTATTAAATGGGTTACATCTGAGTACTACCATTTAGGGTGTAATATAGGAGGCATGTTTTTTAAGTAAGTACCGTTTTGCGATTCCGCCGCCGTAGCGCTACGCTGGTTTCCTAAATCTCTTGTCTACACACTGACGCCATTACAGTCTGATTCTTTTTTGTATACGTTGTTTACTGAGTGTTTAAGATGCCTCCGACAATCGTGAGTCCCGCTGATTGTGAAGTACAGGCTGTTATACGATTTCTTAGTGCTAAAGGCGTAAAACCGATCGATATTCATCGTGAGATCTGTGAAGTTTGCGGACAAAACATTATGCGTGATGGAATGGTGAGGAAATGGGTGAGAGCATTTGAAGATGGCTGCACAAATGTGCATGATGAAGAACGGCTAATCAGACAAAGATGTCATCAAATCTTTTCTATGGGAAACTCTAGGTCATCCTCCATAGAGCCCTGTTCTGGCGCCCAGCGACTACCATTTTTTCCTGCACTTGAAGAAACACGTGGGCTGTCAGCGTCTGCAAGACAAAGTCAAAAAATTTGTGACACAGTGGTTAACAAGTCAGGCGGCAGAATTTTATGAGGAGGGTATCCAAAAACTGTGATGCCACGGAATTTATGTTGAAAAGTAGATTAAGATACAGGCTTTCATGTAAAAATAAAATTATTGCGATATCTTTACACGTCTTTTTTTTAATTCCAAAACGGTACTTACTTACAGAACATGCCTCGACATAGAGAGGAAATGCCCTTTCAAATTCAGCATGTGTTCCAATGCCGACTTATTTTCGGAATAAGGTTAAATAAGTCTGAATCTTAATCCAAAGATGATTTTATTATATAAACTTCCTATTGACTATCGGTCTCTGACGCATTCTTTTCTGAGAAATCTGGTGTTAAAATTAGAAGAAGAATGTTATCAAACTCAATTTCGGTACTGCACACAACTTTTTTTGGTTTTTATAGGTTATCAGTACGCCATAAAACACATTTACTGAATTTTGTGAAAAAAAAGTACCTTCGCAATTGCTTTCAGTGATTGAAAGTTCAACTTTCCAATTATGAAAACTGAAAAAAATTGTTAAATTTAAGAATTTTTTTATCTTTAGCTATATTCCCAGAACCGTCAAAAAATAATCGGAAAAAATCCTAAGGTAACCCCAAAACTCTCGGTTCGAAAATTGTCAGAGTAAACCGGAACACCAAACACTGAAATGCGCATGTTCCTGTTGGTTCTGGTCAGATTTCGAATCCGAATAAAGTTAATGATGTGAATAAAAAACCAATAGGCACGTGTCTATTGTAATAGGTGCTAGTCAACTACAACAGAAAAATAAGAAGAAAAGAAGAACAAGAAAAAAAGAAAAAAGAAAGAGTCCAACATAAAAGAAGAAGAATTCAAAACACACAATTCTATGACGAATTGCTATACATTCAAGATCTGAATAGTATAAAACAGAGTTAGCGAAGCACTGTAAGTATACATTACCATTACGAGTGAGAGAAGAGAAGTGATTTGTAATTACTATTTTGCAAATAAGTATTGAATTAGACTAAAATTTTATTCCATTGAAGTTGATCAAGGAAGCCGAGTTGATAATATTTCAAATAGATAAAGGAGAAAAATTAAATGTGAGTATATAAAAATATAAATTTATCATTGAGGAAATCATCAAATCAAAACCTAATTATTCAGTTGATCACATTTGATCTATGAAAAAAGGTCTACGATTGCTTTACATCACGTTTTCCTTTGGAAAAAGATGCTATTAACCGCGAAATTTACCTGAGACCGCTATCTATCATCTGATCCTTCTAAGCAAATTTCTACTCGCCTAATCGTTTTTTGATATGTTTTAATTTCAAAATTGTAAATGAAAATGTAAATAGCTTACAAAATTATTGAATGAATGAGATTGTGATTTAATTCGAAGCTGTTGGTACCCAATAAGGTCTTTTTGATTTAATGATTCTCAGGTGCTTCAACAACAAGGTACGTTACAAGTAACTTTGTAACACCTAAATCAAAAACGATTCATCAGAATGACATTTTTTTGAGAAAACCTTTTTGTGATTTTCAATTGGACTTGTACTCAGTTACATAATTAGACACTGCACAAAAAAATTTATTAATATGATTTTGTGATAAGTTTTGACCATGAAAAATAGATAACAAGATTTCACTTACAGAGGTTCTAGCTTCAATGCTAAACTTAAGTATCAAATGAAATGTGAATTTTTTTAAGCCGTGATTTATTCAATCAGGGCGCACTTTTTTTTACAACAGAAGCGCATTTACGAACAATTCATTTAAGTACTTCTTCTCATTTACATGTTGTTAATCTCTATATCAATCTTTTTTCCAGAAGATGGAAAAAATCAAATCAATCTTACCATTGATGCAGCATAAGAAATGTGCAGGCGAAATCCATCCAGCACATCTCAATCTTCCAGCAGAAAATGTTCATCAAAAAAATTTTGAATTGCTACCTGAGGATAAGCCAGGATATTGGGTAATTGAAGGAATTGAGGTCAACAAAGATTCTATTCAAAAGTTGAAGAATTTGTACAAAAAAAATTGTCGTTCCAATAAGAATGATTTCCATAAACACCAAACAATTTTCTCTGATCGAGAAAAGGGAAGTGAAATCAGAAAACGATGGAAAGCTATTGACAATCCAATACAGAAGATGAAAAATAAATTTTTAGAGAACTCTTACACTCCAATCCCAAAATATTCAATAGATAGCTTCCCTGAGATATTTACCAAGCCACATTCAGGAAACGCGTTGAATGAAACCATTATGCAAATTAGGATGTTTGAAAATCTTGAAAGCACTATCGATCCAGACAAAGTAAAATTTGAACATCAATATGGAATTACAATAAAAACTGATATTAGTCATAAGAAAAAACAAGAAATTCATAGTGACATTTTCGAAAACGAGGATCGTTCTTCTGAAAGGAATAGAAGGTTTTTTAATAACAAAGGAAAGGAAAATCATTCGCAAAAAGATCTTGGAAAGTATGATCTCCTCGTCAGACGTTTACGAAAGGATGGAAAACTGTCCGATGACGAGGTAATCGGTTTTATAGATGATGTTGGTAGCTATGAATCCTTTTTGGAGGATTTTCATCAGTTCAGAGGCCACCCACAACCCCGTAGCATAGATTATTCTTTAGTCCTAAGGGGCAGTGAAAAATTACAGAAAAAAAAAATTGATGATGTTGGAAGTTATGAAGATTTTGTAATAGAATTTACTAAACTCAAGGAGAAACGCTAAACCAGAGATCTTAAAATGTATATAATGTAATATAATAAAAATCTCAAGAACCCTTGTATATAATACAAGATTACAAAAAGAATCACCAAGCAACAAGGATGAAGAACCACCAACTACAACCTTAATTGAAAGAGAGGTTCATAAAGTTTGCATTGGATTATTTTAAGTAAACTAGTGAATGTTTTATAATAAGTAACAAGTGAAGTAATAAATTTTCTAGAATAAATATCCGACATTTTCATTTATTTATTATTAACTAGTTCAATTATGGTTAAAGATTTGAGTGGAATATTTTTAAATGAGAACCGAACAGTTCTTTTCTCTATATTTCAATGTCAAATTCTAGATATCTGTGTTTGAATAAATCAATTTGAATAAAAAGGTTTAAGTTTGAATTGCCAAGCAGTGTATGTGATACACCGCTGCCCCCATCATTTATATCTATAAAATTGGCTGAGTTTTCAGAATTTACTTCTTCTTATTCGGTACTCATTATATAATCTCTTCCCAAAGAAAAAAAAACATAAATATATATAATTATTTGAAAAAAAAATTATCAAGCACTGACGTGAGGTCGGGTTGCTGTGGCCCTCATATTAACCTACTGGCGAGAAATTATTCATACTTTAAAAATCACATAGTACATAGTAGTGGATACTTATGGGGCATTTGCTTCATATCCTAGCGATTTATTATCAAAATTTTGAAAGATCGTATCTCCGAAAGTATTAGTTGGTCGAGAATAAAAATGGTACCAATGAGTTTGTATGATAGATTGTAATCTGAAAAAAATTTTTTTTCAATAATCCGAAACTAATTAGTCGA
Source organism: Micraspis discolor (assembly GCA_030674115.1). NCBI lineage: Eukaryota > Metazoa > Arthropoda > Insecta > Coleoptera > Coccinellidae > Micraspis > Micraspis discolor. The sequence continues at coordinate 446,736 of JARTUT010000878.1, read as the reverse complement.
TTTGGCCGAATAACGAACTCGTTCGAGATATCATTCTTCAGATCTACCCTAATAAGTTACACCCTCTAGCTCATTCCGTTCGGACGTAATCGAGCCTACGGGCGGACTGAGTCGATTCCGACCACGGATTCTTCATCAGGTTCTGGTGAACAAGAGCGCCAAAAATATAAAATGTTCTCAAAGTTGTCATGATTTTTCTATAAATTACTTAAATTTTGGATTTTCTACGTGCATTGCCTTGTTCAAATAACTGTAGCAAGACAATCTGAATATTGCAGGATTAATAGAGTTGTTGGGTCTATAAAGTTAAATCAAATTGCCCTTCTCAACTGGCAATTTTAAAGATGTTCTTGTGCAAATTTTTTTAAGACCATTTTAGCATCCTTTGTAATTTCCGTCGGCAAATTTGTTTATTTTCCGATATACCTGTGAACCATTGACATAAAATAACAATGTATAATAATATCCAATGCTCGCCTTGAAATAAAGATAAAGGACCAAAACTACTCGAAAATAAAAAATTTGAGAAAGCCTGAAGTTTTTAAAAATCGCGGAAAATCTTTATTTTTTAAAATTTTGATAACGTTATTTCATCCAAAAATTTTTCCCCCATCTGAAGTCCGACCGATGTCAATCGAATACATATTTGTGATAGCATCGTATATTGAAATTTTTGACGGACTTTTTGACATTTCTCTTAAATAATGAAAAAATTATATGTTCTGGTGGAAAGAAGATATGTTTAGAAAAATTTACTTTTACTGATTATTGTTGTGATTTTCAGTTGCTAACGACTTTTACGATGTCCTAACATCAGCAACAAACCGTGATGTCTTCTTGTTAATTGTATTCATAGTCTAGGGGATTTTTGTTGCCTGAGGCTTTCCCCCCTTCATTTTAGACCCGAAATAAATAGTCAATCTTTTGGGGCTAATCATTGTGTTTTATTTACCATTTTTATTTCCCAATTTTTTTTCACGAATCTGAATTAATTCTTATAACATAAACGTAGAGTCCTTCTTTTGCTAAATGGTCACATTAAATGGCCTCTAAATGGTATCTAAATCTGGAGTCCATATGACTCCAGGCCAGTATTAAGTTTATTCATGGCGATTGTCATTTATTTTAAACAAAGGAAGGGTAGATGTCACAACAGTTATAAAATGATATTGTGAATTTATTTTGTAATTCATTTACAACATATTTCATATTTACATCCATGAATATTGAAAAATCAATTTTGAAAATTATTCCGATGATAGTTTCTTCCATTTATTGATTTTTTGATTGTTGAAAATAAACCACAACTTCTTCAGTATCAGTAGCATACTTTCTCTAATAAATATTGAGATAGTTCATTAAAAGTCAACAGATCTGTATAATTTGCAGAAAAAATGGTCATTACATTAAGACTAATGTTTGAAAACATCGTTGGTAATGATGACCTATAAACTGTTTAATTTAATTCTCATTATAGGTTTAATCCTAGCATTGTGTTTGAATTTCTGATACTCAATGATCCTAGGGATCTCAAATATTAATTTCCTTTTTATTTCGTCTGTCACGATTTTTCGTGATTTTGATTAATTGTGAAATATACAAGTGCCTATTAGACATTTAAAACTTTTTCGTTCTTCCGGGCCTAAAGTGACAACTCCACTCCCTAGTGACAGGTACTAAAGTGTCACATTTAATCCCTCCGGGATTAAATATTGACGAAACTCCCGGAACGATTAAATCACAAACAAACGAATTTAAGGGATATTTTATTGAAAAATACAATTAATGAGAATGGTAATTAACGTTAATATTCAAATTAATATTGTGACAGTTCGTCATATTGACCAGTCTTTCCTGGGTTAATGCAGCAGGTAACTGACGAGTAACAGATAGGTCCTTATCATATTGAACTGGTGTTTGTTTCGAAGATCCTGCGGAAACAGGAAGCGAGAATGAGGACTGTGGCATAACTATAGTGGACGAATCGGCGACTTGACCAAATATTTTATCTGAAATTTTTTGTTTATTTTTAATCATCCTCCATGTCTCTTCAGCACGTCTATTGTTGCTCCCGAATCAGCTAACAAAGACGCAGATGTGCGTCTAAAACAATGTCCCGTATAAGACGTCGCATTTTCTAATTTCAAGAAAGCTGCTATTTGCCGTGGAAATGTACCAAACATGTTTTTTCCTACTACTCGCGTAGTACATTCTTTGTTGATGTATTGAACAAAAAATTTTGATGAGGTGTCCCTGTCTTTCGCAATGCCACATATTTTCGAAATATCGCCACAAAACTGATGGCACTGTTTTCTGAATTTTTGATCACAAAATTTCGGTCAATTTTATTTTTGGTGTTTCTAATCGCAATTAGGAAGGAATCGCCCAAATCTCTGACATCGTCGATTTCTAAATCAACCAACTCTTTTCCACGACAAGCTCCCGCAACGCCCAAAATAAGTGCAACCTACAAAAAAATTGATTTCTTGAAATTTCTGAATATAAACACATTTCCAAATTTACCTTAAGCATTAAATATTTATCATCCGGAGCCTCCCGTAAGAACTGATCTACCTTCTCAGACGTGAGAATTCTTGACTTCTTTGGCTTAAATCCCTCATTTCTTCTCTTCAAAAAAGCTAATAATTTTGGAAATTTACTTATATCAATATCTTCTCTAATGTTAATAACCGATTTCAGCATCGAGTAATGTGCCCAGAGAGTTGAGGCACAAACCGCCTTTGATTTATCATTGAAGTAGACTAACAGCGCATTTTCAGTAGGTTGTCTCACATTTTTTAAGCGGCACTACTTTTTAAAAGCATCGTACTGCTGCTCGTATAGTTTTCTAGATTTCGGTGGTAACAATTCTTCACCTACTTCGGCTGCTCTTTTATCAATATCAGATACACCTTCTTCACTCATAATACCAATAATTATCAATAACAATGTTTCTTTACAATGACACTAGTAATGACAATGTTTCTAAATTATAATTGTCACAACGCAATGTTACTATGGTAACTTATTTTAAAGACAGTTTATTAAATGAGTTGAAGAGAGAAAAAACTGATTGAAATTATTGAAATAATTAATAAAATCATACCGGAAGTACGAAAAGTATCGTATATACCTTGCGACTGAGGTACATTTAATCCTTCAGGTAAATTATGGCCCTCCCTGCGGTCGGGCCATAAACTTTACCTTCAGGATTAAATGTACTACTTCAGTCCCGCGGTATATAATACACTATTATTGTGATTAGCACATAATTAAACTTCTTACAGAGTTCATAAAAATAGATCACAATAAACGATGAACGATTAAAATCTCAAATATGATGAATTTGAGAACCCACACTTCACAAGATTGGGCACAATTGGAAAGTTATCAACGGAAATGCTGATATTTAGGATTAAGAAACTTTTATTATTTGGCCAAACAAAAAATTGTAGTTCCAATAGAACAATCTGGGTGTAGTTTGGGATGATTCTTTCAACTTTGACAAATAAATGTTGAGTCAAATGTAAAATTTTAGGAATACCTCTCGTTTCAAAGACAGCAGAAAATTAGAGTATTTTTAAAAGCGCGTAAAAACGACAAGCGATAGAATGTTATTTTATGGAAGTAATCTTTTTATGAGACTTTACATTTTTGACATTCTCTCACGATTTTGAAATTCAAAATCGAAACAAAATAAAACATGAGTTGACAGCAGCCAAATAGATTATATTACAAAAAAAAATTCTTTCCATTACAGCATGATTCATATTTTATTTTTCATTTCAAAACGGTGTATTTTAGAATTGAAGTGTTTATTATATATCACCGCAATGCAATATTGGAATTTAACTTAGATTGAATTATTAAATTAAGATATTTCTGCAAGCAAGGTTAAATTATTGAATAAAGATTTTCTTTGCGTATTTGATAAATTGGACAAATTCGATTATATCCTTTTTATATTGTGAAAAATTTTGTATAATTCAATTAGAAATAGCAAAAGAATAGAAATAATCATTTTTTTAAATCAGTAATTGAATTTTTTCTTTCAACTTAATTATAAATATAAATTAATAATTATAAAAAATAAATACAAAAAATTTTATCGAATTAATTTTACACAACTTTTTTGGGTTTTTATAGGTTATCAGTACGCCATAAAACACATTTTCTGAATTTTGTGAACAAAATGTACCTGCACAATTGCTTTCAATGATTGAAAGTTTAACTTTCCAGTTATGAAAACGGAAAACAATTGTTAAATGTAAGAATTTTTTATCTTATATTCCCAGAACCGTCAAAAAATAATCGGAAAAAATCCTCCCCAAACTCTCGTTTCGAAAATTGTCAGAGAAAACCGGAACACCGAACACTGAAATGCGCATGCTCCTGGTGGTTCTGGAACGGTCCGATTTCGAATCTGAATAAAGTTAATGATGTGAATAAAAAACCAATAGGCACGTGTCTATTGTAATAGGTGCTAGTCAAGAACAACAAAGAAATAACATTAAAAGAAGAACAAGAAAAAAAAAAAAAAGAAAGTGTCCAACATAAAAAAAGAAGAATTCAAAACACACAATTCTATGACGAATTGCTATACATTCAAGATTTGAATACTATAAAACAGAGTTAGCGAAGCACTGTAAGCATACATTACCATTACGAGTGAGAGAGAAAGTTATTTGTAATTACCATTTTGAAAAATAGGTATTGAATAGAAAATTAGACTGATATTTTATTCCATTGAAGTTGATCAAGGAAGCCGAGTTGATAATATTTCAAATAGACGAAGGAGAAAAACTAAATGTGAGTATATAAAAATATAAATTTATCATTGAGGAAATCATCAAATCAAAACTTAATATTTTCTTACCGAAAAAATGTAGAACTATCTCTAAAGGTATATTACTAATCAAAATTTTGGGTATATTGAATGCAGAATTATTATGAATGTAGGGAAACAATATATTTACTGTCAGAATTTATGATAATCACATTTGATCCATGCAAAGCTCGTTTATGCATTGAATATTTTTTTCTTTAACGGTGGAAATCATTAAGATTAATATCTGATTCGTAATGAAAAGAAGTTTCTATTTATATAATAATTTATTTTAATTCTTTTTCTAATTTTGGTAGTCAGGGAATTGTTGGAAACAGACATTTTGCAACACAATTTAACCCAAAGTAAAAGGTTGTTAAAAAAGCAGTATGGTTAAATATTTTTACAAAAACTAGAAACTAAATTGGTTGATAGATTTACTTCAATGATTCGTTCAACAACTTGAAATTTAGAAGCTTCATAATTATTATCGATATTTTTCTGACATTATTTATTGTAATGACAAAAATTTTCAATTTAAGATCATCAATTTCTCCTCATTGAAAAAATTTTTCATTGTACATGAACAAAAATAAAATGCTTTAGGTATGATACATTCAACAACTTTTTTCAGATCATGCCTCTTCCTGTAAAATTGACAGAAACTTCATTTAATAACCAAGAGGACCAAAATGTCGACCAGGAAGTGAACACCAAATTTACTCAAATTGCTTCCAATAATAGTAAATTGAATGAAGAATCTCAAGATTGTAAATGTCCAATGAGTAGAAACTGGAGCTCCATTTATTCTCGTATTTCTGATGGTTCGTATACTATAATCATGAAAGGGATTGCAAGATGCAAAAATGAAGGAGTTCTAATGAATTATAGCAGAGACAAAGTTTGTCTCTGTACAACATCCGGCGAAACAAATTTGTTTTATAAAGCTAATTTTTATTGCACATATGATTGCCCCCCAAAGAAACTCAAACCAAAGCATAAGTGGCAGGAGGCCCTCCCGCATTGGTCTATTGTGCCAAACGAAGAAGTTCAAAACCTCCAAGACGATGAATTTGAGGAGCCAAACTCTACAAGAGTGGGAACTATTCGAAAGCCCGAAAAGAAAGAAACAATTGAAACGACGAATTTTTGGAGTATTGTAGAGAAACCAATAGCAGACGTAGGTACATATGAGGAATTTGTTGCGCATTTATTATTTGGGCAACCAAAAGAATGTAGCTCCAATAAAACACTCTGAGCCACAAGTAATAGAATGCTATTTTATGGAAGTAATCTTTTTATGATTTTATTATAAAATTCAAAATTGACAAAAAAAATAAAACCAGAGAGGACAGAAGCCAACTAGATTATATTACAAAAATTATTATTTCTTTCCATTACGACACAATTCACATTTCATTTTTTATTTTAAAACTGTATCAGTAACGAAAAAACATTGACTTCTTCGTATTCAAAAAGTATTTAGCAATTCTAAATATGATTTTTTTTTGTACAGTCAACAAGAGAATATCCATTTTGTTACAGGTTATAGAGATGTTTTCCCTGAAGTAAGCATTAACGATGATTGGCCTCTATTCTTTCTAATACCTATCGTATTAATTTTCCGTTTATTCGGGAAGAAAGTATCACCTAGCCTAAATGCCTAGGTACAAATAATTCTTTTATACATAGTATTTAGTAATTAATTTTTATGGATTGTAAGATTAAATATTCTGAAATAAAACTCAACTCCCAATTAGATCTTTTATTCCTATTGTTAACCCGATTTATTCCCACAGTTAGTGAAAGCCTGGAAACAATACAATTCAAGTAATAATTTAACTTATTACAGGAACATCACTACTTTCCTTCATAAAAGATAAATTTCTAACGAGTAGTTAGTGAAGTGAACAATACTTGATGAAAGTGTGTTGCCGCGAATATAAGTAGGTGAATCTGAAACAGCATAATTGAAAGTAGGTACAAAAAAGCTTTTACTAGTTTAAGTGAATTATTATTCAAATAGTAGCCGTTTATGTTCAAACATTCCATTCTTTCTTTTACGGTGAAGTTTAATATCTGATTTGTAATGAAAAGAATTTTTGATTTATATAAAGATGGTTCTTGATATATTAAAGTAGATATCTCAATTGCATCAACTGCTAACTATCAATCAATTGAGATGATGCAAAATCTATGAATATCTTTGTATTACTTTAAATGCCTAGGTATAAATAATTTCTTTTTCCATCTTATTTAGTAATTAGTTTTTATGGATTGTAAGATTAAGAACTCGAAAATAAAACTCAACTCCCAATTATATCTGTCTCTTATTCCTATTGCAGAGCTCATTTATTCCCACAGTTGGTGAAAGCCTGGAAACAATACAATTCAAGTAATAATTTAGCTTATTACAGAAACATCACTACATTCCTTCATAAAAGATATTTTCTGTCAGAAATTTCCTGATAAATATTCGTATTTACAAATGAAAAATCATCCATGTGCTGGATAGTAGCTGTCTGGCAAGCGCAATTAGACAAAGAACCTCCAAAACTGTGCCTATCTCCTTTGATTTTTAATCCACGTTTTGAGGTTCGGGTATTGCATTTCTCTGATGATTTTCGGACAGTCTCAGATTGGCCCAAAAATCCTCAGTTATTACGCATCAGTTTGGCGCACCCTGAGGACTGTCCGAGAACAGTCAGGAAAATACGAACACGAATAAAGCTATTAAATGGGTTTGATCTGAGTACTACCATTTAGGGTGTAATATACGAGGCATGTTTTTTAAGTAAGTACCGTTTTGCGATTCCGCCGCCGTAGTGCTACGGTCGGCGTTCCGCGCATGCGCGCTGGTTACCTACATCTCTAGTCTACGCACTGACGCCATTACAGTCTGATTCTTTTTTGTATACGTTGTTTACTGAGTGTTTAAGATGCCTCCGACAATCGTGAGTCCCGCTGATTGTGAAATACGAGCTGTTATACGATTTCTTAGTGCTAAAGGCGTAAAACCGATCGCTATTCAACGTGAGATCTGTGAAGTTTACGGACAAAACATTATGAGTGATGGAATGGTGAGGAAATGGGTGAGAGCATTTTAAGATGGCTGCACAAATGTGCATGATGGAGAACGGCTAATCAGACAAAGATGTCATCAAATCTTTTCATTGGGAAACTCTAGGTCATCCTCCATAAAGCCCTGTTCTGGCGCCCTGCGACTACCATTTGTTCCTGCACTTGAAGACTTGAAGACAAAACATTTGAGACACAGTGGTTAACAAGTCATTCGGCAGAATTTTATGAGGGTATCCAAAAACTGGTGCCACGTTATGACAAGTGCGTCAATATTCACGGAAATTATGTTGAAATGTAGATGAAGATACAGGCTTTCATGTAAAAATAAAATTATTGCCATATCTTTACACGTCTTTTTTAATTCCAAAACGGTACTTACTTAAAAAACATGCCTCGTACCTAGAGGGGAAACGCCTCTTTCAAATTCAGCATGTGTTCCAATGGCGACTAATTTTCGGAATAAGGTTAAGTAGGTCTGAAACTTAATCCAAAGATGATTTTTTCTATTGTCTATCGGTCTCTGACGCATTTTTTCTGAGAAATCTGGTGTTAAAATTTTTAAAAAAATTTATCAAATTCATTTTCTGTACCGCACACAACTTTTTCTGGGTTTTTATAGGTTATCAGTACGCCATAAAACACATTTTCTAAATTTTGTGAAAAAAAAGTACCTGCGCAATTGCTATCAATGAATGAAAGTTTAACTTTTGAATTTTTTTAAAAATTTTAAAGCAGAAATTAACTAGGGAATACAGAAAATCAATAAAGCATGCTAAAACATCTCATTATGATAAAATGTTAATTGGTTCAGAAAATAAATCTAAAACTGCGTGGAGAATAGTTAACGATCATATAAAGAAAAAACCAGTATGCCTGTTACATTGGACATTAGACCGGACGAGTTCAATGAGCATTTCTCTTCTGTGGCCGAAAAGATAATGAGCAATTTGCCTTCATGCAGCATAAACTTTGAGGATTCGTTCAAAAAATTTATTCCACCTGATTTAAAGTTCAAATTCTCAGAGGTGGGTTTCATTGAGGTTCGAGATATAGTTAAGAATCTAAAAATAGTAGATCTACTGATTATTATGGTCTCTCAGTACGAATCATCAAATCTAATATAAATTCATTTATAATACCCTTCACTAAATTAGTAAACAAGTGTTTATTAACTGGAACTTTTCCAAAATGTTTAAAGGTGTCAAAGATAGTACCTATATTTAAAAAAGGTGATAGAGGAGACAAGAACAATTATAGACCTATTTCTCTGGTGCCAGTTTTCTCGAAGGTAATTGAAAAAATTTTATCAGGTAGTAAAATACTTTGAAGATAATGCATTATTTTCAAGAAGTCAGTTTGGTTACAGAAAGGGGAAAAATATAGTGGAGGCAATTTTAAGTTTCGTGGACTATGCAGTTGAGTGTTTGGAGGAGGGTTAACATTGTTTGGCATCTTTCATAGACTTGACGAAGGCGTTCGACTGCGTTTCCCGTGATAGATTGTTGTTTAAGCTGAAAAGATATGGCTTCGATCCAGTAGCATTACAACTCATTCATTCATTTCTGAATGAGAGAAGTCAGGTGGTTTATGCTGATGGAGTATATTCAGGTTTGAAGGAAGTGAAAATGGGTGTACCCTAAGGCTCAATATCGGACCGATACTTTTTTTAATTTATGTTAACGATTTATCTGATTATGTCCCGGAAGCAGTAACTACTCAATTTGTGGATGACTCGACCCTGGAGTTTGGGTCCTCAGAGCTTGATGGTTTGCGACGTCTGTCGGTGGGGGCGCTGTCTAGGGCTTTCGACTGGTTTACGGCAAACGGTCTTAGCATGAATGAGGATAAGACTCGGTCCTTGACCCTAAGTTTGCGAATAAGAGGAGATTTCGAGTCGGTAAGGTTTCTTGGGGTTTATCTTGATGCTCAACTTACCTGGGGGGCTCATGTGGATGATCTGACATCTGCACTCAGCAAAAACATTTTTGCATTGAGGGCACTCTCATTTTCTTTATCTGAGGACGCACTTGTTATGGTTTATTTTGCTATGGTTGAATCTAGGCTCAGCTATGCAGTGTTGTTATGGGGCAACTGTGCAGGGCGTGAGGTTGTTTTCAGGTTGCAGAGACGTGCAGTCAGAATTTTGGGTAGAGTTGGTTATCGCGAATGCTGCAGACATGTGTTCAGAAGACTGGGTATACTTACTTTCCCATCTTTATTCATACTTGAAAATTTACTTCACATTCACGCTAATAAGGAGAATTATCGTTTGCAGGCAGATGTGCACGATCATAATACAAGGAATAAATGGTTAATAAGAAAAGATTTCAAAAGACTAAAAAAGTCTCAAAATAGTCCAGATTTTTGTGCTACATCACTGTACAATAAACTGCCTAGCGAATCGAAAAATCTAACTTTTACCAAGTTCAAAACTAGAATAAAACAAATATTGGTAGATAATGTATTTTATACGATAGATGAATTCTATATGCACTGGTAACCAAGAAAAATGTAACCAACTCTTTGATTTGCGTCTACATATATATATGAGATAATTTTAAATGTATTGTACCGATTTATTTATGATCTTAGCTTCTGATTTTATTTATACTTAAATTGTAAATGAATATTTATGGTTGTATATTATTTTGTGATGTTTTGACCGCATAGTCTGTTTGAAAATGTGTATATGTAAATAGTGTTATTTTCTCAAATCTCATTATTTTTATTTATATAAGTTATGTTATATGTCGTGTTAAATTGTAGTATGTATTTTATGTTTGCCTTGACCTGTGAAAGCAATTCTTATGCATGCGTTAAACACCAATAAACTCTCTCTCTCTCTCAACTTTCTAGTTATGTAAACTGAAAACAATTGTTAAATTTAACAATTTTTTATCTTATATTCCCTGAAACGTCAAAAAATAATCAGAAAAAATCCTGATGTAACCCCAAAACTCTCGGTTCGAAAATTGTCACAGAAAACCGGAACACCAAACACTGAAATGCGCATGCTCCTGGTGGTTCTGTAACGGTCCGATTTCGAATCTGAATAAAGTTAATGATGTGAATAAAAAACCAATAGGCACGTGTCTATTGTAATAGGTGCTAGTCAAGTACAACAACAAAAAAAAACATGAAAAAAAGAACAAGAAAAAAGAAAGAGTCCAACATAAAAGAAGAAGAATTCAAAACACACAATTCTATGACGAATTGCTATACATTCATGATTTGAAGTGTATAAAACAGAGTTAGCGAAGCACTATATGTATACATTACCATTACGAGTGAGAGAAGAAAAGTGATTTGTGATTACTATTTTCCAAATAAGTATTTAATAGATTTTAGACTAAAATTTTATTCCATTGAAGTTGATCAAGGAAGCCGAGTTGATAATATTTCAAATAGACTAAGGAGGAACACTAAATGTGAGTATTTAAAAATATAAATTTATCATTGAACAAATCATCAAATTAAAACATAATTATTTAATTGATCACATTTGATCCATGAAAAAAGGTCAACGATTGCTTTACATCTCGTTTTCCTTTGGAAAAAGATGCTATCAACCGCTAACCGCGAAATTTACCTGAGACCGCTATCTATCATCTGATACTTCTAAGCAAATTTCTACTCGCCTAATCGTTTTTTGATATGTTTTAATTTCAAAAATATATACGAAAATGTAAAAAGCTTACAAAATTATTGAATGAATGAGATTGTGATTTAATTCGAAGCTGTTGGTGCTTCAACAACAAGGTACGTTACAAGTATCTTTGTAACACCTAAGTCAAAAACTATTCATCAGAATGACATTTTTTTGAGAAACCCTTTTTGTGATTTTCATTTGGACTTGTACTCAGTTAAATTATTAGACACTGCACAAAAGAATTTATTAATATGATTTTGTGATAAGTTTAGACCATGAAAATAGATAACAAGATTTCACTTACAGAGGTTCTAGCTTCAATGCTAAACTTAAGTAGCAAATGAAATATGAATTTTTTTTATTCCGCGATTTATTCAGTCAGGACGCAATTTTTTTTTACAACAGAAGCGCATTTACAAACAATTCATCTAAGTACTTCTTCTCATTTACATGTTGTTAATCTCTATATCAATCTTTTTTTCCAGAAGATGGCCTTTACAAGATTGATTGCTATAATTAAATATATAAAAGAATACATCGAACTTCAAATGATTAGACTCATGAATTTCTTATGTACCAAAAATATGATGAAAACTGTCTTGGAAAAAGATCAATCAATCTTACCATTGATACAGCAGAAGAAAGATGTTGTTGAATTTCATCCAGGACATCTCAATCTTCCAGCAGAAAATGTTCATCAAAAAAATATTGAATTGCTACCAGAGGATAAGCCAGGATATTGGGTAATTGAAGGAATTGAGGTCAACAAGGATTCGATTCAAAAGTTGAAGAATTTGTACAAAAAAAATTGTCGTTGCAATAAGAATGATTTCGATAAACACCAAACAATTTTCTCTGATCGTGAAAAGGGAAGTGAAATCAGAAAACGATGGAAAGCTATTGACAATCCAATACAGAAGATGAAAAATAAATTTTTAGAGAACTCTTACACTCCAATCCCAAAATATTCAATAGATAGCTTCCCTGAGATATATACCAAGCCACATTCAGGAAACGCGTTGAATGAAACCATTATGCAAATTAGTATGTTTGAAAATCTTGAAAGCACTATCGATCCAGACAAAGTAATATTTGAACATCAATATGGAATTACAATAAAAACTGATATTGGTCAAAAGAAAAAACAAGAAATTCCTCGTAATCATAGTGACATTTTCGAAAATGAAGATCGTCCTTCTGAAAGGAATAGAAAGTTTTGTAATAACGAAGGAAAGGAAAATCATTCGCAAAAAGATCTTGGAAAGTATGATCTCCTCGTCAGACGTTTACGAAAGGATGGAAAACTGTCCGATGACGAGGTAATCGGTTTTATAGATGATGTTGGTAGCTATGAATCCTTTTTGGAGGATTTTCATCAGTTCAGAGGCCTCCCACAACCCCGTAGCATAGATTATTCTTTATTCCTAAGGGGCAGTGAAAAATCCCAACAGAAAAAAATTGATAATGTTGGAAGTTATGAAGAATTTGTTATAGAATTTACTAAACTCAAGGAAAAACGCTAAAGCAGAGGTCTTAAAATGTATATAATGTAATATAATAATAATCTCAAGAACCCTTGTATATAATACAGGATTACAAGAAGAACCACCAAGCAACAAGGACGAAGAACCACCATCTACAGCCTTAATTGAATGAGAGGTTCAGGAAGTTTGCATTGAATTATTTTAAGTAAACTAGTGAATGTTTTATAATAAGTAACAAGTGAAGTAATAAATTTTCTAGAATAAATATCCGATATTTTCATTTATTTATTATTAACTAGTTCAATTATGGTTAAAGATTTGAGTGGATTATTTTTAAATGAGAACCGAACAGTTCTATGCTGTATACTTCAATGTCAAATTCTAGATATCTGTGTTTGAATAATAGGGGTTAAGTTTGAATTGCCAAGCAGTGCATAATACACCGCTGCCCCCATCATTTATATCCATAAAATTGGCTGTGTTTTCAGAATTTACTTCTTCTAATTCGGTACTCATTATATAATCTTTTCTCAAGCAAAAAAAAACATAAATATATTTAATTATTTAAAAAAAAATTATCAAGCACTGACGTGAGGTCGGGTTGCTGTGGCCCTCATATTATCCTACTGGTGAGAAATTATTCAAACTTTAAAAATCACATAGTACATAGTAGTGGATACTTATGGGACAATTGCTTCAAATCCTAGCGATTTATTATCAAAATTTTGAAAGATCGTACCTCAGAAAGTTTTAGTGGGTTGAGAATAAAAATGGTACCAATGAGCTTGTATGATAGATTGCAATCTGAAAAAAAAATTTTTTCAATAATCCGAAACTACTCAACCGATTTGGCCGAATAACGAACTCGTTCGAGATGATCATTCTTCAGACCTACCCTGAAAAGTTACAACCTCTAGCTCATTCCGTTCGGACGTAATCGAGCCTACGGGCGGAGTGAGTCGATTCCGACCACGGGTTCTTCATCAGGTTCAGGTGAACAAGAGCGCCATAAACATAAAATGTTCTCAAAGTTGTGATGATTTTTCTATAAATTACGTAAATTTTGGAGTATTCTACCTGTATTGCCTTATTCAAATAACTGTAGCAAAACAATCTGAATATTGAAGAATAATTAGAAATGTTGGGTCTATAACGTTAAATCAAATTGCCCTTCTCAACTGGCAATTTTAAAGATGTTCTTGTGCAAATTTTTTTATGACCATTTTTGCATCCTTTGTAATTTCCGTCGGCAAATTTGTTTATTTTCCGATATACTTGTGAACCATTGTCATAAAATATTAATGTATAATAATATCCAATGCTGACCCTGAAATATAGATAAAGAACCAAAACTACTCGAAAATAATAAAATTGAGAAAGCCTGAAATGTTTAAAAATCACGGAAGATCTTTATTTTTTAAATTTTGGTAACGTTATTTCATCGTAAAATTTTTCCCCCATCTGAAGTCCTACCGATGTCAATCGAATACATACTTGTGATAGCATCGTACATTGAAATTTTTGACGGATTTTTTGACATTTTTCTTAAATAATGAAAAAATTATATGTTCTGGTGGAAGGAAGATATGTTTAGAAAAATTTACTTTTACTGATTATTGTTGTGATTGTCCTTGTCAGTTGTGTTCAGTTGCTAACGACTTGTATGATGTCCTAACATCAGCTAACAAACCGTGATGTCTTCTTGTTAATTGTATTCATAGTCTAGGTGTTTTTTGTTGCCTGAGGCTTTCCCCCCTTCATTTTAGACCCGAAATAAATAGTCAATCTTTTGGGGCTAATCATTGTGTTTTATTTACCATCTTTATTTCCCAATTATTTTTCACGAATCTGAATTAATTCTTATAACATAAACGTAGAGTCCTTCTTTTGCTAAATGGTCACATTAAATGGCAAAGTCTCTAAATCTGGAGTCCGCATGAATCCAGGGCAGTATTAACTTTATTCATGGTGATTGTCATTTATTTTAAACAAAGGAGGGGTGCATGTTACAACAGTAATAAAATGATATTGTGAATTTATTTTGTAATTCATTTACAACATATTTTATATTTACATCCATGAATATTGAAAAATCAATTCTGAAAATTATTACGCTGATAGTTTCTTCCATTTATTGATTTTTTTATTGTTGAAAATAAACCACAACTTCTTCAGTATCAGTAGCATACTTTCTTTAATAAATGTTGAGATAGTTCATTAAAAGTCAACAGATCTGTAGAAATAATTTGCAGAAAAAATGGTCATTACATTAAGACTAATGTTTGAAAACATAGTTAGTAATGATGACCTATAAACTGTTTAATTTAATTCGCATTAAAGGTTTAATCCTAGCATTGTGTTTGAATTTCTGATACTCAATGATCCTAGGGATCTCAAATTTTAATTTCCTGTTTATTTCGTCTGTCACGATTTTTCGTGATTTTGATTAATTCTGAAATATACAAGTGCTTATTAGACATTTGGAACTTTTATTGTGATCAGCACATAAATAAACTCCTTACAGACTTCTTAAAAATAGATCACAATAAATGATGAACGATGATAATCTCAAATATGATGAATTTGAGAACCCAAACTTCACAAAATTGGGCACAATTAGAAAGCCGGAAGTTATCAACGGAAATGCTAATATTTGGGGATTAAGAAACATTTATTATTTGGCCAAACAAAAAATTGTAGTTCCAATAGAACAATCTGAGAGTCGTTTGGGATGATTTTTTCAACTTTGACAGATAAATGTTGAGTCAAATGTAAAATTTTAGGAATACCTCTTGTTTCAAAGACAGCGAAAAATATGTGTGTGCTAAAAAGCGCGCAAAAACGATAAGCGATAGAATGTTATTTTATGGAAGTAATCTTTTTATGAGACTTTTCATTTTTGACATTCTCTCACTACTTTGAAATTCAAAATTGAAACAAAATAAAACAATAGTTGACAGCAGCCAAATTGATTATATTACCAAAAAAAATTCTTTCCATTACATCATGATTCATATTTTATTTTTCATTTCACAACGGTTTATTTTAAAATAGAAGTGTTTATTAAATATCACCGCAATGCAATATTGGAATTTAACTTAGATTGAATTATTAAATTACGATATTGCTGCAACCAAGGTTAAATTATTTAATAAAGATTTTCTTTGCGTATTTGATAAATTGGACAAATTCAATTATAACCTTTTTATATTGTGAAAAATTTTGTATATTTCAATAAGGAATAGCAAGAGAATAGAGATAATAATTTTTTTTATATCAGTAATTGAATTTTTCTTTCAACTTAATTATAAATATAAATTAATAATTATAAAAAATAAATAAAAAAAATTTTATCGAATTAATTTTACACAACACTTTTGGGTTTTTATAGGTTATCAGTACGCTATAAAACACATTTTCTGAATTTTGTGAACAAAAAGTACCTGCGCAATTGCTTTCAATGATTGAAAGTTTAACTTTCCAGTTATGAAAACTAAAAAAAAATTGTTAAATTTAACAATTTTTCATCTTATATTCCCAGAACCGTCAAAAATAATCGGAAAAAATTCTGATGTAACCCCAAAACTCGCTGTTCGAAAATTGTCAGAGAAAACCGGAACACCAAACACTGAAATGCGCATGCGTCTGGTGGTTCTGGAAGGGTCTGATTTCGAATCTGAATAAAGTTAATGATGTGAATAAAAAACCAATAGGCACGTGTCTATTGTAATAGGTGCTAGTCAAGTACAACATAAAAATAACATGAAAAGAAGAACAAGAAAAAAAGAAAAAGAAAGTGTCCAACATAAAAGAAGAAGAATTCAAAACACACAATTCTATGACGAATTGCTATACATTTAAGATTTGAATAGTATAAAACAGAGTTAGAGAAGCACTGAAGTATACATTACCATTACGAGTGAGAGAAGAGAAGTGATTTGTAATTACCATTTTGAAAAATAGGTATTGAATAGAAAATTAGACTGAAATTTTATTGCATTGAAGTTGATCAAGGAAGCCGAGTTGATAATATTTCAAATAGACAAAAGAGAAAAACTAAATGTGAGTATAAAAATATAAATTTATCATTGAGGAAATCATCAAACCAAAACTTAATATTTTCTTACCGAAAAAATGTAGAACTATCTCTAAAGCTATATTACTAATCAAGATTTTGGGTATATTGAATGCAGAATTATTATGAATGTAGGGAAACAATATATTTACTGTCAGAATTTATGATAATCACATTTGATCCATGCAAAGCTCGTTTATGCATTGAATATTTTTTTCTTTAATGGTGGAAATCATCAAGATTAATATCTGAGTCGTAATGAAAAGAAGTTTCTATTTATATAATAATTCAGTTTAATTCTTTTTCTAATTTTGGTAGTCAGGGAATTGTTGGAAACAGACATTTTGCAACACAATTTAACCCAAAGTAAAAGGTTGTTAAAAAAGCAGTATGGTTAAATATTTTTACAAAATATGAAAACTAAATTGGTTGATAGATTTACTTCAATGATTCGTTCAGCAACTTGAAATTTCGAAGCTTCATAATTATTATCGATATTTTTCTGATATTATTTATTGTAATGACAAAAATTTTCAATTTAAGATCATCAATTTCTCCTCATAGCAAAAATTGTTCATTGTACATGAACAAAAATAAAATGCTTTTGGAATGATTCAACAACTTTTATTTCAGATCATGTCTCTTCCTGTAAAATTGACAGAAACTTCATTTAATAAACAAGAGGACCAAAATGTCGACCCGGAAGTGAACACCAAATTTACTCAAATTGCTTCCAATAGTAGTAAATTGAATGGAGAATCTCAAGATTGTAAATGTCCAGTGAGTAGAAACTGGAGCTCCATTTATTCTCGTTTTTCTGATGGATCGTATACTGTAATCATGAAAGGGATTGCAAGATGCAAAAATGAAGGAGTTCTAATGAATTATCGCAGAGACAAAGTTTGTCTCTGTACAACATCCGGCGAAACAAATCCGTTTTATAAAGCTAATTTTTATTGCACATATGATTGCCCCCCAAAGAAACTCAAACCAAAGCATAAGTGGCAGGAGGCCCTCCCGCATTGGTCTATTGTGCCAAACGAAGAAGTTCAAAACCTCCAAGACGATGAATTTGAGGAGCCAAACTCAACAAGAGTGGGAACTATTCGAAAGCCCGAAAAGAAAGAAACAATTGAAACGACGAATTTTTGGAGTATTGTAGAGAAACCAATAGCAGACGTAGGTACATATGAGGAATTTGTTGCGCATTTATTATTTGGGCCACCAAAAGAATGTAGCTCCAATAAAACACTCTGAGCCACAAGTAATAGAATGCTAATTTATGGAAGTAATCTTTTTATGTATTTATTATAAAATTCAAAATTGACAAAAAAAATAAAACCAGAGAGGACAGAAACCAACTAGATTATATTACAAAAATTATTATTTCTTTCCATTACGATACAATTCACATTTCATTTTTCATTTTAAAACTGTATCTGTAACGAAAAAGGATTGAATTCTTCGTATTCAAAAAGCATTTAGCAATTCTAAATATGATTTTTTTTTGTACAGTCAACAAGAGAATATCCATTTTGTTACAGGTTATACAGATGTTTTTCCTAAAGTAAGCATTAACGATGATTGGCCACTATTCTTTCTAACACCTATCGTATTCATTTTCCGTTTATTCGGGAAGAAAATATCACCTAGCCTTATATTCTCAAAGTGCCTAGGTACAAATAATTCTTTTTTACATAGTATTTAGTAATTAATTTTTATGGATTGTAAGATTAAAAATTCTGAAATAAAACTCAACTCCCAATTAGATCTTTTATTCCTATTGCTTACCTCATTTATTCTTACAGTTAGTGAAAGCCTGGAAACAATACAATTCAAGTAATAATTTAGCTTATTTTAGAAACATCACTACTTTCCTTCATAAAAGATAAATTTCTAACGAGTAGTTTGTGAAGTGAACAATATTTGATCAAAGTGTGTTGCCCGCGAATATTAGTAGGTAAATCTGAAACAGCATAATTGAAAGTAAGTACAAAAAAGCTTTTACTAATTGGACGGCTTTCAGCTGAAAGGAACCAACCCCAAAAACAAGTTATTGAGTATTTAAGGGTTATAGTTTTGACAATTACAAAAAATTAACTACACAATAAAGATAAATTCAATTGATAACATAATTACATACTTCGCTTAAATTTTTTGGTTTTTGTGGGTTGGTTTTTTTCTGAAAAACAAATGTTAGCACTTTTTGGTTAAAGATACTCAATCGCCTAACTGAATAGGTAAAAAATACATATTGTTTTTTTATTTATTCATCTATTATGGGTTCCACTTCAAAATCAGGTGCTCCACTGAATGAATCCGCGAAGTCTGTGCCGGTTATATTTTCATAAAATTGCTTGCAATCGTTCGGAATTAAGTGCATCACAGATTTTATGTCTTCTACCTTTGGATGTGATATTTTTTTCCTTCAGGCCACATTGGTATTAGCAAATCTTTAAATAATGCCTGACGACCTATTTGTTTTTTTTCTGATATCTATTTCAGCATAAGAGTTATCTTCAAAATTTGTTTTCAGAAAAATTGAAAATGGTTTTTCTTTATCAAGAAATATCTCACATGTTTTTAACCAGCTAATTTTTTTATTCTCAACATCCACTTTTCTATTTACTATTTGTTTTTCTAGCTCAGTGGTCCCATAAAATTCAGTAGATAGCATTCGCGAAACTTTGAATTTATATTTCGTTCGACAGTCTTTCATGATTTTTATATAATCATCTGGCAGGTAAAGGTGCTGTTGATGTTAAAGTCCACATTCATCGTCGGAAAAGTCCGAATCGTTCGGAAGAAAACTATGCCCAGATACAAGAAAACGCATACGAATTATTTTTAAAGAGGGGTGTGCCTGCAGAACAGCTTTGAGCATGAGTGTCATCTTAATGTTGCGGTTTTGACCGCCACAGGAATCCGACCACAAAATTAACTCAGTAAGTTAAAGAGGTTTTCTTTAATATGTTTTAATAAACATGATCCAATTTCTTGTGCTCCCCGACCTGCCTCGTTTTCAGTCCAGATATAAAAATGACCCTTGTTGGTTGAGCCGGAATGAACTCCCAAATTGTAGATTCAAATTTGTCTCTTATAAAAAAATATTCCAGTTGCTAATCGTGGTAGTGGCAGTGTTTTTTCAAGATCGAATGTTAAACATTCTATTTCTTCGTTTTCTTTTGCCATTTTCATATCATTCTTCATCTGGTTTCGGGCTTCTTGCCAATTTTTAATATGGGTTTCGTGTTCTTCTTTCTTTTTCGTTATATGTTAGGGTATTTTGGAATCTGCTGTGATAGGTGTCTCACGTATTCCAGATTTCCTTTTTAATTTTTTTAAATTTTAAATTAAATTTGGTTAAAAAGATACGTCTGTAAGTCTGAAAACTAACCGGATTTTCTGTTTCTTCTTTATATGCTCTGTATATAAAAGACAAAGTCATTTCTGTTGGTAGAAACTCGGCATCTGAACACTGAGCTCTACGATAACGACTTTTGTACAGTGGTATTCTGTTTATTTGGTTCATGACTTCTTGTTCTCTTCTTTCATCCACCTTATTTTTTCCTCCTTGTTATATTCCTCGCTTATCTGTTGTACTGTCAGATCTTAACTTCATTAAAGCTGAATTAACCCTTTTTGTAGAAATTTGCAGAGATTTGACAAAGGTTTCACGACATACTTGGACCCATAGTTGATACATTCTAAAATACTTATTTGGCTTTTGTCCTAGTCCGTAAGTTCATTTCTTGTCATATTCTTTTACTAAGGCAGCTATATAGGCTGTTTGGGCGTTGTAACTACCAAGCTCTCAGAACTTTTGGAAACAACTTTGCCGTTGTGTCAAACTTAATGTTGTATTGCATTTTTTAGAACAGGAACACTGAAAGTCTTCATCAAAGTTCTTTTCTTTACTGTCCTTCTTTTATAATGAGTTTTGTTTTCATTCTTGCCTTTTTTATTTTGTGTTCTTGTCATGTTATGCAGAAAGTAACCAAGCCGCTTAGATGTTTTCTGCAGGTAGGTTACCTGCTTCACAAATTTTGTTGGTTCGTTCATTGGTCAACAGATGGCGCTAAGTACCAGAATGTGGCTTGGATCTTTTTTGCAGTAAAGGATACGGCTATTAATGTAAAATTGTGCGTAAATCCAAAAATCACAAAATTGCGGGATGGTTCCTTTCAGCTGAAATCCGTCCAATTTAAGTGAATCATTATTCAAATAGTAGCCGTTTATGTACAAAAATTCCATTCTTTTGTAAACGGTGAAGTTTAATATCTGAATTGCAATGAAAAGAATTTTTGATTTATATAGATTGTTCTTGATATATTAAAGTAGATATCTCAATTGCATCAACTGCTAACAATCAATCCTCTTGAGATGTTGCAAAATCTACTTGTATCTTTGTATTACTTTAAATGCCCAGTTATAAATAATTCCTTTTTCCATCTTATTTAGTAATTAGTTTTTATGGATTGTAAGATTAAGAACTCCAAAATAAAACTCAACTCCCAATTAGTTCCGACTCTTATTCCTATTGCAAAGCTCATTTATTCCCACCGTTAGTGAACGCCTGAAAACAATACAATTCAAGTAATAATTAAACTTATAGCAGAAACATCACTACTTTCCTTCATAAAAGATATTTTTTGTCAGAAATTTCCTGATAAATATTCGTAATTACAAATGAAAAATCATCCATGTGCTGGAAAGTAGCTGTCTGGCAAGCGCAATTAAACAAAGTACCTCCAAAACTGTGCCTATCTCTCTTCATTTTTAATCCTCGTTTTGAGGTTCGGGTTTTGCATTTCTCTGATGATATTCTGATAGTCCCAGAGTGGCTCAAAAATCCCCAGTTAATACGCATCAGTTTTGAGCAACTTGAGGACAGACCGAGAACAGTCAAGAATATACGAACACGAATAAAGCTATTAAATGGGTTACATCTGAGTACTACCATTTAGGGTGTAATATAGGAGGCATGTTTTTTAAGTAAGTACCGTTTTGCGATTCCGCCGCCGTAGCGCTACGCTGGTTTCCTAAATCTCTTGTCTACACACTGACGCCATTACAGTCTGATTCTTCATTCTATACGTTGTTTATTGAGTGTTTAAGATGCCTCCGACAATCGTGAGTCCCGCTGATTGTGAAGTACAGGCTGTTATACGATTTCTTAGTGCTAAAGGCGTAAAACCGATCGATATTCATCGTGAGATCTGTGAAGTTTGCGGACAAAACATTATGCGTGATGGAATGGTGAGGAAATGGGTGAGAGCATTTGAAGATGGCTGCACAAATGTGCATGATGAAGAACGGCTAATCAGACAAAGATGTCATCAAATCTTTTCTATGGGAAACTCTAGGTCATCCTCCATAGAGCCCTGTTCTGGCGCCCAGCGACTACCATTTTTTCCTGCACTTGAAGAAACACGTGGGCGGTCAGCGTCTGCAAGACAAAGTCAAAAAATTTGTGACACAGTGGTTAACAAGTCAGGCGGCAGAATTTTATGAGGAGGGTATCCAAAAACTGGTGCCACGTTATGACAAGTGCGTCAATATGAGTGAGTCCATATGAGAAGATGTTCGAGATGATTGTAAGGGATCAATTATTTGAATATTGCGGTTCTCAGAAAGTTGTTGCACCTGATCAATCGGGTTTCAGGGAGAAACATTCTTGTGAGACTGTTATTGTAAATGCATGTGACAGATGGTTGAGGGCTATAGATGAGGGCAAGAAGGTTCTAGTTGTTTTTATTGACTTTCGTAGAGCTTTTGAAACTGTAAATAGAAAATTATTGATGAAAAAATTGAAAAAGATTGGGTTGTGTGGATCGGTATATGGATGGTTTGATTCTTATTTAAATCAGAGAAAGCAAAATGTCAAATATAAAAATTTTATTTCAAATAATGTTGATATAGATTTAGGGTACCTCAAGGTACAATTTTGGGTCCATTGTTGTTCATACTGTATATAAATGATATTGTGGGTGTTCTGAAACACTGTAATATATGTATGTTTGCTGATGATACCATGATATATTTGAGTGGAAGTAATGTTGATGAATTGTATGACAGAATTAATAGTGATTTAAGGAATATTTATGAATGGTTGAGTAATAATGATTTAAGCATTAATGTAAGTAAGAGCAAATATATGATTATAGGGTCTAAATGCGAATTGGCCAAAATAAATATTTCAAGAGATGTCATAGTAAACGATGAGATTTTGCAGAGGGTCACGGAAATGAAATACTTGGGAGTTATTATTGACGAGGAGTTAAGTTTCAAAAAACATGCAATGAACGTTATTAGTAAAATGGCAAAGAAAACTAACTTTTTATACAGAATAGGTAAATCATTGTCTTTTTATACCAAAAGAACTTTATATCAAGCGATAATATCACCGCATCTTGATTTCTGCTCGACAATTTTATTTAATATTGATCAAACAAGAATGCGTGCTTTGCAAAAGATTCAGAATAGAGCTATGAGATGTATTTTAGGTTGTAACAGATATACCCCAATCAATTTGATGATTGAAGTCTTGGATATCATGACGGTCAAACAAAGAATTGTTTATAGAACTCTTCAATTTGTATATAAAATGAAAATGAAAATGTTGCCTTTATATCTAACTGAGAGACTTAATTATGTTAGTTCAGTACATGGTTACCAGACAAGAAATGTTGGAAACTTTTATGTTGATTTTTTTAATAGAAGTAGTATGCTAAGAGGTTTATTTTATGGGGGATTGTTGTTGTTTAATAAATTACCAAATGAGGTTAAACATTGTAATAATTTTGGTACTTTTAGACGTCTATGTGCTAAAATTGTTGTGGAGTGTTATAAATAGGAGATCAATAGGAAAGAATTTTATCTGAATTAATAATTATGTTGTTTTGTAATTGATAGCTTATGCTAAATAAAGTGAATATTATTATTAATATTCACGGAATTTATGTTGAAAAGTAGATTAAGATACAGGCTTTCATGTAAAAATAAAATTATTGCGATATCTTTACACGTCTTTTTTTAATTCCAAAACGGTACTTACTTAAAGAACATGCCTCAACCTAGAGAGGAAATGCCCCTTTCAAATTCAGCATGTGTTCCAATGCCGACTTATTTTCGGAATAAGGTTAAATAAGTCTGAATCTTAATCCAAAGATGATTTTATTATATAAACTTCCTATTGACTATCGGTCTCTGATGCATTCTTTTCTGAGAAATCCGGTGTTAAAATTAGAAGAAGAATGTTATCAAACTCATTTTCGGTACCGCACACAACTTTTTTTGGTTTTTATAGGTTATCAGTACGCCATAAAACACATTTACTGAATTTTGTGAAAAAAAAAATACCTTCGCAATTGCTTTCAATGATTGAAAGTTCAACTTTCCAATTATGAAAACTGAAAAAAATTGTTAAATTTAAGAATTTTTTTATCTTTAGCTATATTCCCAGAACCGTCAAAAAATAATCGAAAAATATCCTAAGGTAACCCCAAAACTCTCGGTTCGAAAATTGTCAGAGTAAACCGGAACACCAAACACTGAAATGCGCATGTTCCTGTTGGTTCTGGAACAGTCAGATTTCGAATCCGAATAAAGTTAATGATGTGAATAAAAAACCAATAGGCACGTGTCTATTGTAATAGGTGCTAGTCAACTACAACAGAAAAATAAGAAGAAAAGAAGAACAAGAAAAAAAGAAAAAAGAAAGACTCCAACATAAAAGAAGAAGAATTCAAAACACACAATTCTATGACGAATTGCTATACATTCAAGATCTGAATAGTATAAAACAGAGTTAGCGAAGCACTGTAAGTATACATTACCATTACGAGTGAGAGAAGAGAAGTGATTTGTAATTACTATTTTGCAAATAAGTATTGAATTAGACTAAAATTTTATTCCATTGAAGTTGATCAAGGAAGCCGAGTTGATAATATTTCAAATAGATAAAGGAGAAAAATTAAATGTGAGTATAAAAAAATATAAATTTATCATTGAGGAAATCATCAAATCAAAACCTAATTATTCAATTGATCACATGTGATCTATGAAAAAAGGTCTACGATTGCTTTACATCACGTTTTCCTTTGGAAAAAGATGCTATTAACCGCGAAATTTACCTGAGACCGCTATCTATCATCTGATCCTTCTAAGCAAATTTCTACTCGCCTAATCGTTTTTTGATATGTTTTAATTTCAAAATTGTAAATGAAAATGTAAATAGCTTACAAAATTATTGAATGAATGAGATTGTGATTTAATTCGAAGCTGTTGGTACCCAATAAGGTCTTTTTGATTTAATGATTCTTAGGTGCTTCAACAACAAGGTACGTTACAAGTAACTTTGTAACACCTAAATCAAAAACGATTCATCAGAATGACATTTTTTTGAGAAAACCTTTTTGTGATTTTCAATTGGACTTGTACTCAGTTACATAATTAGACACTGCACAAAATAATTTATTAATATGATTTTGTGATAAGTTTTGACCATGAAAAATAGATAACAAGATTTCACTTACAGAGGTTCTAGCTTCAATGCTAAACTTAAGTAGCAAATGAAATATGAATTTTTTTTTATTCCGTGATTTATTCAGTCAGGGCGCACTTTTTTTTTACAACAGAACGCATTTACAAACAATTCATTTAAGTACTTCTTCTCATTAACATGTTGTTAATCTCTATATCAATCTTTTTTTCCAGAAGATGGCCTTTACAAGATTGATTGCTATAATTAAATATATAAAAGAATACATCGAACTTCAAATGATTAGACTCATGAATTTCTTATGTACCAAAAGAATGGTGGAAACTGTCTTGGAAAAGGATCAATCAATCTTACCATTGATACAGCATAAGAAAGGTGCTGGCGAAATCCATCCAGCACATCTCAATCTTCCAGCAGAAAATGTTCATCAAAAAAATATTGAATTGCTACCTGAGGATAAGCCAGGATATTGGGTAATTGAAGGAATTGAGGTCAACAAGGATTCTATTCAAAAGTTGAAGAATTTATACAAAAAAAATTGTCGTTCCAATAAGAATGATTTCCATAAACACCAAACAATTTTCTCTGATCGAGAAAAGGGAAGTGAAATCAGAAAACGATGGAAAGCTATTGACAATCCAATACAGAAGATGAAAAATAAATTTTTAGAGAACTCTTACACTCCAATCCCAAAATATTCAATAGATAGCTTCCTGAGATATTTACTACATTCAGAAAACGCGTTGAATGAAACCATTATGCAAATTAGGATGTTTGAAAATCTTGAAAGCACTATCGATCCAGACAAAGTAAAATTTGAACATCAATATGGAATTACAATACAAACTGATATTAGTCATAAGAAAAAACAAGAAATTCCTCGTAATCATAGTGACATTTTCGAAAACGAGGATCGTTCTTCTGAAAGGAATAGAAGGTTTTTTAATAACAAAGGAAAGGAAAATCATTCGCAAAAAGATCTTGGAAAGTATGATCTCCTCGTCAGACGTTTACGAAAGGATGGAAAACTGTCCGATGACGAGGTAATCGGTTTTATAGATGATGTTGGTAGCTATGAATCCTTTTTGGAGGATTTTCATCAGTTCAGAGGCCACCCACAATCCCGTAGCATAGATGATTCTTTAGTCCTAAGGGGCAGTGAAAAATTACAGAAAAAAAAAATTGATGATGTTGGAAGTTATGAAGATTTTGTAATAGAATTTACTAAACTCAAGGAAAAACGCTAAACCAGAGATCTTAAAATGTATATAATGTAATATAATAAAAATCTCAAGAACCCTTGTATATAATACAAGATTACAAAAAGAATCACCAAGCAACAAGGATGAAGAACCACCATCTACAGCCTTAATTGAAAGAGAGGTTCATAAAGTTTGCATTGAATTATTTTAAGTAAACTAGTGAATGTTTTATAATAAGTAACAAGTGAAGTAATAAATTTTCTAGAATAAATATCCGACATTTTCATTTATTTATTATTTACTAGTTCAATTATGGTTAAAGATTTGAGTGGATAATTTTTAAATGAGAACCGAACAGTTCTTTTCTCTATATTTCAATGTCAAATTCTAGATATCTGTGTTTGAATAAATCAATTTGAATAAAAAGGGTTAAGTTTGAATTGCCAAGCAGTGTATGATACACCGCTGCCCCCATCATTTATATCTATAAAATTGGCTGAGTTTTCAGAATTTACTTCTTCTTATTCGGTACTCATTATATAATCTCTTCCCAAAGAAAAAAAAAAACATAAATATATATAATTATTTGAAAAAAAAATTATCAAGCACTGACGTGAGGTCGGGTTGCTGTGGCCCTCATATTAACCTACTGGCGAGAAATTATTCATACTTTAAAAATCACATAGTACATAGTAGTGGATACTTATGGGGCATTTGCTTCAAATCCTAGCGATTTATTATCAAAATTTTGAAAGATCGTATCTCCGAAAGTATTAGTTGGTCGAGAATAAAAATGGTACCAATGAGTTTGTATGATAGATTGTAATCTGAAAAAAATTTTTATTCAATAATCCGAAACTAATTAGTCGATTTGGCCGAATAACGAACTCGTTCGAGATGTTCATTCTTCAGATCTACCCTAATAAGTTACACCCTCTAGCTCATTCCGTTCGGACGTAATCGAGCCTACGGGCGGACTGAGTCGATTCCGACCACGGATTCTCCATCAGGTTCTGGTGAACAAGAGCGCCAAAAATATAAAATGTTCTCAAAGTTGTCATGATTTTTCTATAAATTACTTAAATTTTGGATTTTTCTACGTGCATTGCCTTGTTCAAATATCTGTAGCAAGACAATCTGAATATTGCAGGATTAATAGAGTTGTTGGGTCTATAAAGTTAAATCAAATTGCCCTTC
Source organism: Micraspis discolor (assembly GCA_030674115.1). NCBI lineage: Eukaryota > Metazoa > Arthropoda > Insecta > Coleoptera > Coccinellidae > Micraspis > Micraspis discolor. The sequence goes on along the minus strand of JARTUT010000878.1, from coordinate 418,720 downwards.
TCAACTGGCAATTTTAAAGATGTTCTTGTGCAAATTTTTTTAAGACCATTTTAGCATCCTTTGTAATTTCCGTCGGCAAATTTGTTTATTTTCCGATATACTTGTGAACCATTGACATAAAGTAACAATGTATAATAATATCCAATGCTCACCTTGAAATAATGATAAAGGACCAAAACTACTCGAAAATAAAAAATTTGAGAAAGCCTGAAGTTTTTAAAAATCGCGGAAAATCTTTATTTTTAAAATTTTGATAACGTTATTTCATCCAAAAATTTTTCCCCATCTGAAGTCCGACCGATGTCAATCGAATACATATTTGTGATAGCATCGTATATTGAAATTTTTGACGGACTTTTTGACATTTCTCTTAAATAATAAAGCTGCTATTTGCCGTGGAAATGTACCAAACATGTTTTTTCCTACTACTAGCGTAGTACATTCTTTGTTGATGTATTGAACAAAAAATTTTGATGAGGTGTCCCTGTCTTTCGCAATGCCACATATTTTCGAAATATCGCCACAAAACTGATGGCACTGTTTTCTGAATTTTTGATCACAAAATAATATACTATTATTGTGATTAGCACATAATTAAACTTCTTACAGACTTCATAAACATAGATCACAATAAACGATGAACGATTAAAATCTCAAATATGATGCATTTGAGAACCCACACTTCACAAGATTGGGCACAATTGGAAAGCCGGAGGTTATCAAAGGAAATGCTAATATTTGGGATTAAGTAACATTTATTATTTGGCCTAACAAAAAATTGTAGTTCCAATAGAACAATCTGGGTGTAGTTTGGGATGATTCTTTCAACTTTGACAAATAAATGTTGAGTCAAATGTAAAATTTTAGGAATACCTCTCGTTTCAAAGACAGCAGAAAATTAGAGTATTTTTAAAAGCGCGTAAAAACGACAAGCGATAGAATGTTATTTTATGGAAGTAATCTTTTTATGAGACTTTACATTTTTGACATTCTCTCACGATTTTGAAATTCAAAATCGAAACAAAATAAAACATGAGTTGACAGCAGCCAAATAGATTATATTACATAAAAAAAATTCTTTCCATTACAGCATGATTCATATTTTATTTTTCATTTCAAAACGGTGTATTTTAGAATAGAAGTGTTTATTATATATCACCGCAATGCAATATTGGAATTTAACTTAGATTGAATTATTAAATTAAGAAATTTCTGCAAGCAAGGTTAAATTATTGAATAAAGATTTTCTTTGCGTATTTGATAAATTGGACAAATTCGATTATATCATTTTTATATTGTGAAAAATTTTGTATAATTCAATTAGAAATAGCAAAAGAATAGAAATAGTCATTTTTTAAATCAGTAATTGAATTTTTTCTTTCAACTTAATTATAAATATAAATTAATATTTATAAAAATAAATACAAAACACAACTTTTTTGGGTTTTTATAGGTTATCAGTACGCCATAAAACACATTTTATGAATTTTGTGAACAAAATGTACCTGCACAATTGCTTTCAATGATTGAAAGTTTAACTTTCCAGATATGAAAACTGAAAACAATTGTTAAATGTAAGAATTTTTTATCTTATATTCCCAGAACCGTCAAAAAATAATCGGAAAAAATCCCTCCCCAAACTCTCGTTTCGAAAATTGTCAGAGAAAACCGGAACACCAAACACTGAAATGCGCATGCTCCTGGTGGTTCTGGAACGGTCCGATTTCGAATCTGAATAAAGTTAATGATGTGAATAAAAAACCAATAGGCACGTGTCTATTGTAATAGGTGCTAGTCAAGAACAACAAAAAAATAACATGAAAAGAAGAACAAGAAAAAAAGAAAAAAGAAAGTGTCCAACATAAAAGAAGAAGAATTCCAAACACACAATTCTATGACGAATTGCTATACATTCAAGATTTGAATAGTATAAAACAGAGTTAGCGAAGCACTGTAAGTATACATTACCATTACAAGTGAGAGAGAAAGTGATTTGTAATTACCATTTTGCAAAATAGGTATTGAATAGAAAATTGGACTGAAATTTTATTCCATTGAAGTTGATCAAGGAAGCCGAGTTGATAATATTTCAAATAGACAAAGGAGAAAAACTAAATGTGAGTATATAAAAATATAAATTTATCATTGAGGAAATCATCAAATCAAATCTTAATATTTTCTTACCGAAAAACTGTAGAACTATCTCTAAAGGTATATTACTAATCAAGATTTTGGGTATATTGAATGCAGAATTATTATGAACGTAGGGAAACAATATATTTACTGTCAGAATTTATGATAATCACATTTGATCCATGCAACGCTCGTTTATGCATTGAATATTTTTTTCTTTAACGGTGGAAATCAGGAAGATTAATATCTGATTCGTAATGAAAAGAAGTTTCTATTTATATAATAATTTATTTTAATTCTTTTTCTAATTTTGGTAGTCAGGGAATTGTTGGAAACAGACATTTTGCAACACAATTTAACCCAAAGTAAAAGGTTGTTAAAAAAGCAGTATGGTTAAATACTTTTACAAAAACTAGAAACTAAATTGGTTGATAGATTTACTTCAATGATTCGTTCAACAGCTTGAAATTTCGAAGCTTCATAATTATTATCGATATTTTTCTGACATTATTTATTGTAATGACAAAAATTTTCAATTTAAGATCATCAATTTCTCCTCATAGCAAAAATTTTTCATTGTACATGAACAAAAATAAAATGCTTTAGGTATGATACATTCAACAACTTTTTTCAGATCATGCCTCTTCCTGTAAAATTGACAGAAACTTCATTTAATAAACAAGAGAACCAAAATGTCGACCCGGAAGTGAACACCAAATTTACTCAAATTGCTTCCAATAATAGTAATTTGAATGAAGAATCTCAAGATTGTAAATGTCCAGTGAGTAGAAACTGGAGCTCCATTTATTCTCGTATTTCTGATGGTTCGTATACTATAATCATGAAAGGGATTGCAAGATGCAAAAATGAAGGAGTTCTAATGAATTATAGCAGAGACAAAGTTTGTCTCTGTACAACATCCGGCGAAACAAATTTGTTTTATAAAGCTAATTTTTATTGCACATATGATTGCCCCCCAAAGAAACTCAAACCAAAGCATAAGTGGCAGGAGGCCCTCCCGCATTGGTCTATTGTGCCAAACGAAGAAGTTCAAAACCTCCAATACGATGAATATGAGGAGCCAAACTCTACAAGAGTGGGAACTATTCGAAAGCCCGAAAAGAAAGAAACAATTGAAACGACGAATTTTTGGAGTATTGTGGAGAAACCAATAGCAGACGTAGGTACATATGAGGAATTTGTTGCGCATTTATTATTTGGGCCACCAAAAGAATGTAGCTCCAATAAAACACTCTGAGCCACAAGTAATAGAATGCTATTTTATGGAAGTAATCTTTTTATGATTTTATTATAAAATTCAAAATTGACAAAAAAAATAAAACCAGAGAGGACAGAAGCCAACTAGATTATATTACAAAAATTATTATTTCTTTCCATTACGATACTATTCACATTTCATTTTTTATTTTAAAACTGTATCTGTAACGAAAAAACATTGACTTCTTCGTATTCAAAAAGCATTTAGCAATTCTAAATTTGTTTTTTTTTTGTACAGTCAACAAGAGAATATCCATTTTGTTACAGGTTATACAGATGTTTTCCCTGAAGTAAGCATTAACGATGATTGGCCTCTATTCTTTCTAATACCTATCGTATTAATTTTCCGTTTATTCGGGAAGAAACTATCACCTAGTCTAAATGCCTAGGTACAAATAATTCTTTTCTACATAGTATTTAGTAATTAATTTTTATAGATTGTAAGATTAAATATTCTGAAATAAAACTCAACTCCCAATTAGATCTTTTATTCCTATTGCTAACCTGATTTATTCCCACAGTTAGTGAAAGCCTGGAAACAATACAATTCAAGTAATAATTTAACTTATTACAGGAACATAACTACTTTCCTTCATAAAAGATAAATTTCTAACGCGTAGTTAGTAAAGTGAACAATACTTGATCAAAGTGTGTTGCCGCGAATATAAGTAGGTGAATCTGAACCAGCATAATTGAAAGTAGGTACAAAAAAGCTTTTACTAGTTTAAGTGAATTATTATTCAAATAGTAGCCGTTTATGTACAAAAATTCCATTCTTTCTTTAACGGTGAAGTTTAATATCTGATTTGTAATGAAAAGAATTTTTGATTTATATAAAGATGGTTCTTGATATATTAAAATAGATATCTCAATTGCATCAACTGCTAACTATCAATCCTCTTGAGATGATGCAAAATCTATGAATATCTTTGTATTACTTTAAATGCCTAGGTATAAATAATTCCTTTTTCCATCTTATTTAGTAATTAGTTTTTAAGGATTGTAAGATTAAGAACTCCAAAATAAAACTCAACTCCCAATTAGATATTTTATTCCTATTGCTAAGCTCATTTATTCCCACAGTTAGTGAAACCTGAAAACAATACAATTCAAGTAATAATTTTGCTTATTTCAGAAACATCACTACCTTCCTTCATAAAAGATATCTTTTGTCAGAAATTTCCTGATAAATATTCGTAATTACAAATGAAAAATCATCCATGTGCTGGAAAGTAGCTCTGGCAAGCGCAATTAAACAAAGAACCTCCAAAACTGTGCCTATCTCTCTTCATTTTTAATCCTCGTTTTGAGGTTCGGGTTTTGCATTTCTCTGATGATTTTCTGACAGTCCCAGAGTGGCTCAAAAATCCCCAGTTATTACGCATCAGTTTTGCGCAACTTGAGGACAGTCCGAGAACAGTCAAGAATATACGAACACAAATAAAGCTATTAAATGGGTTAAATCTGAGTACTACCATTTAGGGTGTAATATACGAGGCATGCTTTTTAAGTAAGTACCGTTTTGCCATTCCGCCGCCGTAGCGCTACGGTCGGCGTTCCGCGCATGCGCGCTGGTTACCTACATCTCTTGTCTACGCACTGACGCCATTACAATCTGATTCTTCATTGTATACGTTGCTTAAGATGCCTCCGACAACCATGAGTCCCGCTGATTGTGAAGTACGGGCTGTTATACAATTTCTTAGTGCTAAAGGCGTAAAACCGATCGATATTCATCGTGAGATCTGTGAAGTTTACGGACAAAACATTATGAGTGATGGAATGGTGAGGAAATAGATGAGACCATTCAAAGATGGCTGCACAAATGTGCATGATGAAGAACGGTTAATCAGACAAAGATGTCATCAAATCCTTTCAATGGGAAACTCTAGGTCATCCTCCATAGAGCGCTGTTCTGGCGCTCAGCGACTACCATTTTTTCCTGCACTTGAAGAAACACGTGGGCGGTCAGCGTCTTCAAGACGAAGTCAAAACATTTGTAACACAGTGGTTAACAAGTCAGGCGGTAGAATTTTACGAGGAGGGTATCCAAAAACTGGTGCCACGTTATAACAAGTGCGTCATTATTCACGGAAATTATGTAGTAATGTAGATTAAGATACAGGCTTTCATGTAAAAATAAAATTATTGCGATATTTTTACACATCTTTTTTTATTTCCAAAACGGTACTTACTTAAAAAACATGCCTCGTACCTAAAGGGGAAACGCCTCTTTCAAATTCAGCATGTGTTCCAATGCTTACTTATTTTCGGAATAAGGTTAAGTAAGTCTGAATCTTAATCCAAATATGATTTTATGATATCCTATTGACTATCGGTCTCTGACGCATTTTTTTCTTAGAAAATTGGTGTTAAAATTAAAAAAACAATGTTATCAAATTCATTTTCGGTACCGCACACAACATTTTTGGGATTTTATAGGTTATCAGTACGCTATAAAACACATTTTCTGAATTTTGTGAAAAAAAAGTACCTACGCAATTGCTTTCAATGATTGAAAGTTCAACTCTCCTGTTATGAAAACTGAGAAAAATTGTTAAATTAAAAATTTTTTACCTTATATTCCCAGAACCATCAAAAATTAATCGGAAAAAAAGAGTCCTGATGTAACACAATTTAAAACTCTCAAGTTCGAAAATTGTCAGAGAAAACCATTACGAGTGACACCAAACACTGAAATGCGCATGCTCCTGGTGGTTCTGGAACGGTCCGATTTCGAATCCGTATAAAGTTAATGATGTGAATAAAAAACAAATAGGCACGTGTCTATTGTAATAGGTGCTAGTCAAGTACAACAAAAATAGCTTCCAAAATTATTGAATAAATGAGATTGTGATTTATTTCTAAGCTGTTGGTACTCAATGAGGTCTTTTTGATTTAATAATTCATAGGTGCTTCATCAACAAGGTACGTTACAACTAACTTTGTAACACCTAAATCAAAAACTATTCATCAGAATGACATTTTTTGAGAAACCCCTTTTGTGATTTTCATTTGGACTTGTACTCAGTTACATAATTAGACACTGCTCAAAAGAAATTATTAATATGATTTTGTGGTAAGTTTAGACCATGAAAAATAGATAACAAGATTTCACTTACAGAGGTTCTAGCTTCAATGCTAAACATAAGTAGCAAATGAAATGTGAATTTTTTTATTCCGTGATTTATTCAAACAGGGCGCACTTTTTTTTACAACAGAAGCGCATTTACGAACAATTCATTTAAGTACTTCTTCTCATTTACATGTTGTTAATCCCTATATCAATCTTTTTTTTCCAGAAGATGGCCTTTTCAAGATTGATTGCTATAATTAAATATATGAAAGAATACATCGAACTTCAAATGATTAGACTCATGAATTTCTTATGTACCAAAAAAATGGTGGAAACTGTCTTGGAAAAAGATCAATCAATCTTACCATTGATACAGCCAAAGAAAGATGCTGGTGAATTTCATCCTGGACATCTCAATCTTCCAGAAGAAAATGTTCATCAAAAACATATTGAATTGCTACCAGAGGATAAGCCAGGATATTTGGTAATTGAAGGAATTGAGGTCAACAAGGATTCTATTCAAAAGTTGAAGAATTTGTACAAAAAAAATTGTCGTTCCAATAAGAATGATTTCGATAAACACCAAACAATTTTCTCTGATCGTGAAAAGGGAAGTGAAATCAGAAAACGATGGAAAGCTATTGACAATCCAATACAGAAGATGAAAAATAAATTTTTAGAGAACTCTTACACTCCGATCCCAAAATATTCAATAGATAGCTTTCCTGAGATATTTACCAAGCCACATTCAGAAAACGCGTTGAATGAAACCATTATGCAAATTAGTATGATAGAAAATCTTGAAAGCACTATCGATCCAGACAAAGTAAGATTTGAACATCAATATGGAATTACAATAAAAACTGATATTGGTCAAAAGAAAAAACAAGAAATTCCTCGTAATCATAGTGACATTTTCGAAAATGAAGATCGTCCTTCTGAAAGGAATAGAAAGTATTCTAATAACAAAGGAAAGGAAAATCATTCGCAAAAAGATCTTGGAAAGTATGATCTCCTCGTCAGACGTTTACGAAAGGATGGAAAACTGTCCGATGACGAGGTAATCGGTTTTATAGATGATGTTGGTAGCTATGAATCCTTTTTGGAGGATTTTCATCAGTTCAGAGGCCACCCACAACCCCGTAGCATAGATGATTCTTTATTCCTAAGGGGCAGTGAAAAATCACAGAAAAAAAAAATTGATGATGTTGGAAGTTATGAAGAATTTGTTATAGAATTTACTAAACTCAAGGAAATACGCTAAACCAGAGGTCTTAAAATGTATATAATGTAATATAATAATAATCGCAAAAACCATTGTATATAATACAAGATTACAAGAAGAACCACCAAGCAACAAGGATGAAGAACCACCATCTACAGCCTTAATTGAATGAGAGGTTCAGAAAGTTTGCATTGAATTATTTTAATTAAACTAGTGAATGTTTTATAATAAGTAACAAGTGAAGTAATAAATTTTCTAGAATAAATATCCGACATTTTCATTTATTTATTATTAACTAGTTCAATTATTGTTAAAGATTTGAGTGGATTATTTTTAAATGAGAACCGAACAGTTCTATGCTGTATACTTCAATGTCAAATTCTAGATATCTGTGTTTGAATAATAGGGGTTAAGTTTGAATTGCCAAGCAGTGTATAATACACCGCTGCCCCCATCATTTATATCTATAAAATTGGCTGAGCTTTCAGAATTTACTTCTTCTAATTCGGTACTCATTATATAATCTTTTCTCAAGCAAAAAAAAACATAAATATATATAATTATTTAAAAAAAAAATTATCAAGCACTGACGTGAGGTCGGGTTGCTATGGCCCTCATATTAACCTACTGGCGAGAAATTATTCATACTTTAAAAATTACATAGTACATAGTAGTGGATACTTATGGGGCATTTGCTTCAAATCCTAGCGATGTATTATCAAAATTTTGAAAGATCGTATCTCCGAAAGTATTAGTTGGTCGAGAATAAAAATGGTACCAATGAGTTTGTATGATAGATTGCAATCTGACAAAAACATTTTTTCAATAATCCGAAACTACTTAGCCGATTTGGCCGAATAACGAACTCGTTCGAGATGTTCATTCTTCAGATCTACCCTAATAAGTTACACCCTCTAGCTCATTCCGTTCGGACGTAATCGAGCCTACGGGCGGACTGAGTCGATTCCGACCACGGATTCTTCATCAGGTTCTGGTGAACAAGAGCGCCAAAAATATAAAATGTTCTCAAAGTTGTCATGATTTTTCTATAAATTACTTAAATTTTGGATTTTTCTACGTGCATTGCCTTGTTCAAATAACTGTAGCAAGACAATCTGAATATTGCAGGATTAATAGAGTTGTTGGGTCTATAAAGTTAAATCAAATTGCCCTTCTCAACTTGCAATTTTAAAGATGTTCTTGTGCAAATTTTTTTAAGACCATTTTAGCATCCTTTGTAATTTCCGTCGGCAAATTTGTTTATTTTCCGATATACCTGTGAACCATTGACATAAAATAACAATGTATAATAATATCCAATGCTCACCTTGAAATAAAGATAAAGGACCAAAACTACTCGAAAATAAAAAATTTGAGAAAGTCTGAAGTTTTTAAAAATCGCGGAAAATCTTTATTTTTTAAAATTTTGATAACGTTATTTCATCCAAAAATTTTCCCCCATCTGAAGTCCGACCGATGTCAATCGAATACATATTTGTGATAGCATCGTATATTGAAATTTTTGACGGACTTTTTGACATTTCTCTTAAATAATGAAAAAATTATATGTTCTGGTGGAAAGAAGATATGTTTAGAAAAATTTACTTTTACTGATTATTGTTGTGATTGTCAGTTGTGTTCAGTTGCTAACGACTTTTACGATGTCCTAACATCAGCAACAAACCGTGATGTCTTCTTGTTAATTGTATTCATAGTCTAGGGGATTTTTGTTGCCTGAGGCTTTCCGCCCTTCATTTTAGACCCGAAATAAATAGTCAATCTTTTGGGGCTAATCATTGTGTTTTATTTACCATTTTTATTTCCCAATTGTTTTTCACGAATCTGAATTAATTCTTATAACATAAACGTAGAGTCCTTCTTTTGCTAAATGGTCACATTAAATGGCCTCTAAATGGTATCTAAATCTGGAGTCCATATGACTCCAGGCCAGTATTAAGTTTATTCATGGTGATTGTCATTTATTTTAAACAAAGGAGGGGTGGATGTTACAACAGTTATAAAATGATATTGTGAATTTATTTTGTAATTCATTTACAACATATTTCATATTTACATCCATGAATATTGAAAAATCAATTTTGAAAATTATTCCGATGATAGTTTCTTCCATTTATTGATTTTTTGATTGTTGAAAATAAACCACAACTTCTTCAGTATCAGTAGCATACTTTCTCTAATAAATATTGATATAGTTCATTAAAAGTCAACAGATCTGTAGAAATAATTTGCAGAAAAAATGGTCATTACATTAAGACTAATGTTTGAAAACATCGTTAGTAATGATGATCTATAAACTGTTTAATTCAAATCTCATTAAAGATTTAACCCTAGCATTGTGTTTGAATTTCTAATACTCAATGATCCTAGGGATCTAAAATTATAATTTCCTTTTTATTTCGTCAGTCTCGAATTTTCGTGATTTTGAATAATTATGAAATATATAAGGGCTTATTAGACATTTGGAACTTTTATTGTGATCAACACATAAATAAACTCCTTACAGACTTCTTAAAAATAGATCACAATAAATGATGAACGATGATAATCTCAAATATGATGAATTTGAGAACCCAAACTTCACAAGATTGGGCACAATCTGAAAGCCGGAAGTTATCAACGGAAATGCTAATATTTGGGGATTAAGAAACATTTATTATTTGGCCAAACAAAAAATTGTAGTTCCAATAAAACAATCTGAGAGTAGTTTGGGATAATTTTTTCAACTTTGACAGATAAATGTTGAGTCAAATGTAAAATTTTAGGAATACCTCTGGTTTCAAAGTCAGTGAAAAATTGGTGGGCACTAAAAAGCGCGCAAAAACGACAAGCGATAGAATGTTATTTTATGAAAGTAATCTTTTTATGAGACTTTACATTTTTGACATTCTCTCACGATTTTGAAATTCAAAATTGAAACAAAATGGAACAAGAGTTGACAGCAGCCAAATTGATTATATTACAAAAAAAAATTCTTTCCATTACAACATGATTCATATTTTATTTTTCATTTCAAAACGGTGTATTTTAGAATAGAAGTGTTTATTATATAGTATATCACCGCAATGCAATATTGGAATTTAACTTAGATTGAATTATTAAATTAAGATTTTCTTTGAGTATTTGATGAATTGGACAAATTCGAATATACCCTTTTTATATTGTGAAATATTTTGTATAATTTTATTAGAAATAGCAACAGAATGGAGATATTCATTTTTTTATATCAGTAATTGAATTTTTTCTTTCAACTTAATTATAAATATAAATAATAATTATAAAAAATAAATAAAAAAAATGTTATCGAATTAATTTTACACAACTTTTTTGGGTTTTTATAGGTTATCAGTACGCCATAAATCACATTTTCTGAATTTTGTGAACAAAAAGTACCTGAGCAATTGCTTTCAATGAATGAAAGTTTAACTTTCCAGTTATGAAAACTGAAAACAATTGTTAAATGTAACAATTTTTTATCTTATATTCCCAGAACCGTCAGAAAATAATCGGAAAAAATCCTGATATAACCCCAAAACTCTCGGTTCGAAAATTGTCAGAGAAAACCGGAACACCAAACAGTGAAATGCGCATGTTCCTGGTGATTCTGGAACGGTCCGATTTCGAATCCAAATAAAGTTAATTATGTGAATAAAAAACCAATAGGCACGTATCTATTGTAATAGGTGCTAGTCAAGTACAACAAAAAAATAAGAAGAAAGGAAGAACAAGAAAAAAAGAAAGAGTCCAACATAAAAGAAGAAGAATTCAATACACACAATTCTATGACGAATTAGCGTTAGCGAAGTACTGTAGGTATACATTACCATTACGAGTAAGAGATTTGTAATTACCATTTTGCAAATAAGTATTGAATAGAAAATTAGACTAAAATTTTATTCCATTGAAGTTGATCAAGGAAGCCTAGTTGATAATATTTCAAATAGACAAAGGAGAAAAACTAAATGTGAGTATATAAAAATATAAATTTATCATTGAGGAAATCATCAAATCAAAACTTAATATTTTCTTACCGAAAAAATGTAGAACTATCTCTAAAGGTATATTACTAATCAAGATTTTGGGTATATTGAATGCAGAATTATTATGAACGTAGGGAAACAATATATTTACTGTCAGAATTTATGATAATCACATTTGATCTATGAAAAGGTCGTTTATGCATTAAATAAATTTAAATTAGCTTATTATCTGCTTTGTAATGAAAAGAAGTTTCTATTTATCTAATAATTTTTCTTGATATATTATAGTAGACTTTCAGCTCGAGAATATTTTATATATGCAGGATTCAATTGTTTTATATCGAAAGTGCAATTATCAACTATACGTTGATATTTTCCATTAAATATTCAATTCAAAAGTTGAACTTTTTTTGTGTGAAAGCTTAATTTGTTTTGGCTATGATCTTTACGATATATGTGATTGAATATGGGTACTTCTTCTGTATAATCTCATGTTTTCAAGCTGCTGACTTTTCTTGTACTTCGGAACATTGATTAATCGATATAATCAGTCATAAAAATGTATCTGTTATGAGAAAGGACTGACTTCGTATTCAAAGCATCTCTCAAATCTGAATATGCGGTTACTTATATCTTGAGCATTTTAGCTGATGATAAGTAATGTCGAAAATTTATTTTAATTCTTTTTTGGTAGCCAGAAAATTGTTGGAAACAGTCATTTTTCAACACAATTTAACCCAAAGTAAAATGTTGGTAAAAAAGCAGTATGGTTAAATATTTTAACAAAATATAAAAACTAAATTGGTTTATAGATTGATAGATTTACTTCAATGATTCGTTCAGCAACTTGAAATTTCGAAACTTCATAATTATTATCGATATTTTTCTGACATTATTTATTGTAATGACAAAAATTTTCAATTTAAGATCATCAATTTCTCCTCATTGAAAAAATTGTTCATTGTACATGAACAAAAATAAAATGCTTTTGGTATGATACATTCAACAACTTTTTTTCAGATCATGTCTCTTACTGTAAAATTGACAGAAACTTCATTTAATAAACAAGAGGACCAAAATGTCGACCCGGAAGTGAACACCAAATTTACTCAAATTGCTTCCAATAATAGTAATTTGAATGAAGAATCTCAAGATTGTAAATGTCCAGTGAGTAGAAACTGGAGCTCCATTAATTCACGTTTTTCCGATGGTTCGTATACTGTAATCATGAAAGGGATTGCAAGATGCAAAAATGAAGGAGTTCTAATGAATTATCGCAGAGACAAAGTTTGTCTCTGTACAACATCGGGCGAAACAAATCTGTTTTATAAAGCTAATTTTTATTGCACATATGATTGCCCCCCAAAGAAACTCAAACCAAAGCAAAAGTGGCAGGAGGCCCTCCCGCATTGGTCTATTGTACCAAACGAAGAAGTTCAAAACCTCCAAGACGATGAATTTGAGGAGCCAAACTCAACAAGAGTGGGAACTATTCGAAAGCCCGAAAAGAAAGAAACAATTGAAACGACGAATTTTTGGAGTATTGTGGAGAAACCAATAGCAGACGTAGGTACATATGAGGAATTTGTTGCGCATTTATTATTTGGGCCACCAAAAGAATGTAGCTCCAATAAAACACTCTGAGCCACAAGTAATAGAATTTTGTTATAGAATTTACTAAACTCAAGGAAAAACGCTAAACCAGAGGTTTTAAAATGTATATAATGTAATATAATAATAATCTCAAGAACCCTTGTATATAATACAAGATACCCAGAAGAACCACCATTCAAGCAACAAGGATGAAGAACCACCATCCATCTACAGCCTTAAGTAAATGAGAGGTTCAGTAGGTTTGCATTGAATTATTTTAAGTAAACTAGTGAATATTTTATAATAAGTAACAAGTGAATTAATAAATTATCTAGAATAAATATCCGACATTTTCATTTAATTTTTTCTAGCGCTTATTTAATCCATTGAACTAGTAGGACAGTGTGCTATCGTTCTGCCGAGTTATCGAAATTTCCGAATACCGAGACCAGAATTGTCTTAATCGATCTGATCTAAAAAGTTAATCATGTTGTTTGATTCAATTTTAAATTTTATTTTGGGAAGAATCGAATGAAGGAAGTCTGAACCTAAAAATTGCGCTTTTTTTTTGATTGATGATTTTTTATTATGTATTCATTTTCAATGTAATTCGTGAATACAGTTGATAGTAATCGGCTCAAGTTGATCCCACTGGTAAGCGGCAAGTGTTGGCCAAACCGGCATAAACTTCGAGACCAAATTGGAAGAACGTCTGAAGTCCGAAGTTCACCATCATGTCTTGACTGAAAAGCATTATATTAAATATACAGGGTGAATAACGACGAACTGCATCGATCGATATCTCAGAAACTGAATGTAGGAAAAATTTGAAATTTTGGGAACTTGCCAGATGTCTTGGGACCTATAGAGCAAAATATTTTCATCTATTTGGCACTTCCGGTTATACCGGAAATAGACCCTAACTCGCTTATTTTAAATAGGATACCTTAAATATTATTACATTTTTGAATTCTACTTAACATTCTAGGCAGATTTCATGTATCATGTCCTATCCCTAAGTCTGAGCGTTTTTGACATATTCAGGTTTTTATGTCAAAAATTACGATTGCAAGCTCTAACTTAATTATCAATTGTTTCTATAAGGAAGCCCTTTTCACTTACTTTGGGTTAGATGTCTTGTTGAAAAGGACCTACTTCAATAGATTTTATATAATACTTGGACAAATAATCATACAGAGTGTTAAAAAAAAAGATCTAGAATGAGATTGAGAAAACTGACAAAACTCAATTTTTTCAAATGGAAACCCCCATTTTTATTATTTTGTAGCATTAATCATCAAAAATGAAGGTAACTTTGTATGAGGTTATCTATACCTAAAATTTGAAGTTTTCGAAATATTGTCAATTTAATATTTTTCTATGGCGGTTTTGCATTTAATGTGTAAACAATTAGATCTAGGATAGCCACGTTTATATTTGACATTTCAAGTAGCATTTGAATCAGGCTTAAAAAAATTATTTAAGTAAATATTCAAATTGGTGTCCTTGAACTTCTAAACATTTTTCGCATCTCAGCAGCAATTGTTCATGGGTGGCTCTTCTTATTTATTGGGGGTCCAGGTCTTCAAATGCTGTTCTAACACGTCTCATGCAGTCTTCCATGGTGGTCACTGATGTGACACGTTATTTTTCACTGTTCCCCATACATAAAAATCGAGCACTGATAGGTCCGGGGAGCGAGGTGGCCAAAGATTTGGTCCATTGTTGGCTATCCATTGATCGTAAAATAAGTTTTCCAGATAATTATTGACCAAATGGGCATTATGTGGAGGTGCTCCATCATGTTGGTAGAAAAGTTTTCGAAGTTCAGCCAGGGGCAAGTTGTCTAAATAGTCAACTTCAAAATCCCGCAAGATGTTGAGGTATCGGTCTCCTATAAGTTGAAATATGTGTTTTATATTAGAACTATTCAAAAAGACCTAACTTACCATTCAAGTTCTCTTAATAAAATTGTAAGCAAACAATGCAGTCATTTCTTACTGCACAATAAACGTTAAATTGCCAGGATTCTTGAAAATTGTGTTTCCTAAATGGGTGTACATTTCTATCATTCCAATGATGGCAATTACGTCGATTAAAAACACCATTCTTTATAAATTTGGCTTCGTCGGTCCAAATGATATTATCCAAAAAAGAAAAATCTTCTTGTGAACGAAGTATTATGAATTCACAGAATTCCATTCTTCTTGGAAAATCAGTTTCATTCAAATGCTGCACTAATGAAATTGCATAGGGATGATATTTGTGTTTATGTAAAATTCTTAGAACTGACGATTGAGATAATCCTGATTCTAATGCTACTTGCCTTGAAGATTTTGTTGGATATGCTTCAAAATATCCCAAAATTGCTATTTCAATATTTTCATTGTCAACAACTGGTTTCTTTTTGTACATTTTTGCCTTTACGGATCCAAAATTCTTGAAGTTTTCTATAATTCATTTAATAGTATTTGGTGATGGTTTTGTTTATGAGGATACCGGGTAGCAAATGTATCACAGGTTCTTGAAATAACTTTTTCACATTGTCTATAAATAATATATAAGTTTAAATAATCCTCGTTTGTATAATTTAACCGGGCTGGCAATACGATGATTTGAAATGTCAAATATAAACGTGGCGATCCTAGATCTTATTGTTTACACATTAAATGCAAAACCGCCATAGAAAAATATTGAATTGGCACTATTGGCAGTATTTCGAAAACTTCAAATTTTAGGTATAGATAACCTCATACAAAGTTACCTTCATTTTTGATGATTAATGCTACAAAATAATAAAAATGGGGGGTTTCCATTTGAAAAATTTGAGTTTTGTCAGTTTTCTCAATCTCATTCTAGATCTTTTTTTTTAACAATCTGTATGATTATTTGTCCAAGTATTATATAAAATCTATTGAAGTAGGTCCTTTTCAACAAGACATCTAACCCAAAGTAAGTGAAAAGGGCTTCCTTATAGAAACAATTGATAATTAAGTTAGAGCTTGCAATCGTAATTTTTGACATAAAAACCTGAATATGTCAAAAACGCTCAGACTTAGGGATAGGGCATAATACATGAAATCTTCCTAGAATGTTAAGTAGAATTCAAAAATGTAATAATATATAGGGTATCCTATTTAAAATAAGCGACTTAGGGTCTATTTCCGGTATAACCGGAAGTGCCCAATAGATGAAAATATTTTAGCTCTATAGGTCCCAAAACATTTGGTAAGTTCCCAAAATTTCAAATTTTTCCCACATTCAGTTTCTGAGATATCGATCGATGCAGTTCGTCGTGGTTCACCCTGTATATTCCAGAATTAATAATATACTATAGTTGAATAGTTAAATATAAATAAATAAGTTACTGATTTAGATAAAATATCAACAATTAATAATTAGTACATAAATAATGACCATTGTTTAATAATTATAATAATTTAATGAATAATAGACTTTATATAACTTACTGTTAACTGTAACTCACGCTTGACCTTGCATTGGACCATATATAACTGCGCTGCGCACTCTTCGCGCTCTACCTACAAAACGGTTGATCGTATCAAAAAAAACATTAAACGAAAATTGTAGAGAATTTTATACTCTACAACTTTTATTATAAGTAAAAATATCATTTAAGCGATAGGAAGCGAGATATTCTCGAAAATCCAATTTTTATGATCTTCAATATCTTAAGACGCGGACACGGTATCATTTGTGACTTTTGAGACATTTAGAACGACAAAACAAAGGTTTATAGTAATTTATAACTTATTATCTTTCATTCCGAGGTGACACCCCTAAAATGACTGGGCTATGAATCGAAGAGCCTCGACTGCCATGAGGTTCATCACGGATAGCCTTTCCTCGTAAAGAGATCTCACGAAGCTGTCTACCATCCTAGTAGTCACCCGCTGGACCGATTCTAGACAGATGTCATCTGAAACGTTGGTTTGAAGAACATCATCTTCATATGGTGGAACTGACCCGAGAATTCTACGCAGGATTAATTATCAGAAATATCTTTTTGTAACCGAAATAATGCTTTAATCGATTTCATGAAAATTCATTCAGGTGCTTCTCGTTCAACCACAAAGAATTTGATGTTTCAAGGAACTTTGGATGAAAGAAAATATTCAATGATAAATATATTAATTTATTATTTTAGTTTCTCATCGTAACATATATAACTCATTTCTCTACAAATAATAAAAAAACAATGATTTTTATGAAGAAATCTTACTAATCTATTTACAAAGTTTGATTGGCTTGACTATTACTCTTTTGACAGAAGAGTAATCCTTCCAGAAATTCTTCGTATGAGTTCACATCATCTACTTCTTTCTTCCTTAAGGAAGGTGGATTTATCAAACATGGTTTGAACTCCTTTACTTCTTGATATTCATTAGACCCCAAACACGTGGCGTGAAAATCAACATTTTCTTTCTCCAAGCTTGTTTTTTTAATCAAGTCATATTCGCCATAAGATAAATTTTTAGTGTTCGACGACTTGTGCTTTGGAACAACTTTATACGTCGGACATAGGCTATTGCAATATTTAATTTTCTTTTTGGTTGAATCTCCATCTGACGTGCAAAAGCAAATTTCATTTCGACAATAACTCAAAACTGATGTGCTTACCGGACGGCGACGTTCAATAACTTCGTACGAGGAATCATCCCTTTTAATTTTAACTCGGTGTAACGAATACTCAAAAACACTAGAATCTTGATCATGTTTATCCTTGTCCATTCGAGATTTTCTGAGAAAATACATTAATGCCATTGGTGGGATCATTTTGTTGAGGAAGATGTCAAGTGCAAAATTTTATTGTCAGGTGCAGTCGTAAGGAATTCCTCTGTTACACCTCCAATTTGACCTGTCAGATCAGAATTACTATCCAAGTTTGCTTCTTGCAGTGCAGGTGGTGAGCTGAAAAATTGACCAATAAACTTTACAAAGACAATAAATCATAAATGAAAAGAAAAATTAAATATTAAAATTATACTCTATCAAAATCAGATCAACTTCACGAAAATAGGAAACCTTGTTGAATTTTAACGCTTGTTATTGCTATTGTTATTAAAGTTCGGATCGAATTTTTTTATTCACAGCTACATACGTGTACATTGCTAATACCAAAGAAGTGATATATATATAAAGGGTGTAACTAAATGAGTGTAAAATATTTAAGGAGGTGACTTCTCATCAAAAAAGATAGGATCTTTCATATAAAGAAACTGTTTTTCCATTGCATTGTAATTTCAAAATATGGTAATCGAAAAACTTTGAATCCTCTAAAAAATGTTTATTCTTTCTATTATTTACGTGCTAACACTATTCAAGACTCAACTCTTCCTATCAATTGCTTATTCTCTGCTTCCGAATAATTTGTATTCATAGTTGAATGCCATGTTATGATTCTCAAAATTTTTGAGTTAATTTTATTGCGATTATAAGTGAAATATTCTTCTGTCATTTATTTTTGTATTACTTCTGTTTCCTTCGTTTTTCTCGTCTTCATTTCATGTTTTCCTTTTTATTTTGTTCATATTTAGTAACTTCGCCTTCATTCAATTTAATTATTCCTGATCTGAATTTTGTAGTCTGTTCAGTTTTGGAATTAATTTCATATGATATAATACTCAGTATTTATATTCCTGAATATCTACCAGAATGAACAATAAAATGTTTAAATTAATAACAGCTTTTTTCTTTATCTTAATCATTTAGAATATGCGTGAATTTCACATGAGCGGTATAATTCAGCGCATATACAGGGTGTAACTAAATAAGTGTAAAATATTTAAGGAGGTGATTTCTCATCGAAAAAAAGATGAGATCTTTCATATAATGAAATTTCATTGGAGCATCCCTTGTTAAGATACAGCCTCTCAAAGATAGTACAGAAAATTTGTATAACAATTTTTTTCACAAGCACCAAAAAAGTTACAATATTGAAATTAACCTAACGTTTCCTACTAGCAAAAAGACACTTATTCAGTTATTTATTTGGTTTACCCCATAGTTGTAAGGGTGGGAAACGCAGGTACTAACTACAGAATAAGAATAAATCCAGTTCGCATTTATAACAATGTACTTATCTCTGTAGTTGTTCGTAAATTTTTTTTTGCTGCGAACTGGTTTATTTTGGGCAAAAAACTCATGAGACATTTTTTGTTTTGAATGAAACAGGCTATCGGAAATAAATTTTTAAATGGTAAACAAATAACAAGACAAAAAGTTACATTGGAAATAAACTTTAGGGGTAAACCAAATAAATAACTGGATAAGTGTCTTTTTCTAGTAGGAAATGTTAGTTTAATTTCAATATTATTATTATTTAATTGTAACAATATTGAATTGGTGCTTGTGAAAAAAATTGTTATACAAATTTTATGTACTCCCTTTGAGGGGCTGTATCTTAACAAGGGATGCTCCAATGAAGTTTCTTTATATGAAAGATCTTATCTTTTTTTCGATGAGGAATCACCTCCTTAAATATTTTACTCTTATAAGGTTACACCTTGTATATAAGATGATTCATCTTATTATTACATTATTGAGATTACTTTGCTTAGTAAATACAATTAGCGCCTAACCCAACATTCGCGTAAACGAAGCTTGATTGTTTAATATAATTTACATAATTAAGTATAAGTTATTCTACTAACCTTAGATGCGTGTAAATGACGAAACGATAATCGAAGTATCTAATACACACTGTCGCTTCTACACTATTATAACCACATTCAGAGACTACGAAGGAAAACTCTCATTGTGTCCATTTATAAGTAAGATCCACAGAATATTATTACGCTTATTCTTCCACTTGTTTTATTAGGCCTCGGCTAGATATAGCAAAATAAATAATAAAATCCTTTGCATATATACATATATACATTTTTTCGAATGTCACTTCAAAAGCGCTGAAAATTGATTCCAGAATGAATATGTAGGACCATCAATACTGCGCATTGGCAAAACTGAACCACAGAACATTAATACGCTTATTCTTCCACCTGTCTTATCGAGCTTCGACTAGATATAGCAAAATAAAGAATAAAATCCTTTACACACACATATATATATATACAGGGTGTTCAGCACATGGACCGTCAAATTTTTTTGGGGCATTGGTAGGGTCATTTGCTATCTTTTCTTGGAGCCTGGGTTCTTAGTATTACGGTTACGGAGGTATGATTTTTTTATTAGGTTTTTCTAAATTACCCAAAATGTACCCTTTGGAGCCCCATAACTTTTTTTGCGTGTGCTTTTACATGCATTTTTTTTTATTGTATTAAGTCTACTTGAGTGTGTGTTTGAA
The DNA here is from genome assembly GCA_030674115.1 of Micraspis discolor. Lineage (NCBI taxonomy): Eukaryota > Metazoa > Arthropoda > Insecta > Coleoptera > Coccinellidae > Micraspis > Micraspis discolor. Next base: position 398,090 of record JARTUT010000878.1, on the reverse strand, counting down.
AAAAAACGTATTTATTGTTACAGATAACACCACAAAATTAACACGAGGGCCTTTTATAAAAAAAAAATATGAAAGTATGAAAACATCTCCACTCCTATTGAAATTTAAAAAAAGTTACAGCTATTACAAACTTTTATTTTAAAACGTTCTTTGGTTTATCGCGGTTCTAAAAGTATGCTATTTACGTTAGTCAATAAATAAAAAAAATACTACAAATAGTGTTTTAGATAAAATAGCAAAGTAAGGACAGATTTTAGTAAAATACAGTTTTTGTATGATTGTTTATTTACAAAGTAAAATAACACGATTCTTTAACGTAAATTCTGTTCGAATTGTTCTCCTCTACTCCGAATGCACGCCCGACACCTTTTTCTGATTTCGACCGTTGTAGTGACTAGCAACATTTCTTCTTTCATTACCACAAATGCCGCGTTTATGCGTTCAATCAACACCTCTCTTGTAGGTACCTCTGTGAAATAAACCAATTCTTTGGCTCTACCCCACACATGGTAATCTAAAGGTGTTAGGTCTGGAGATCTTGAGGGCCAAGGGATGGGGCCGGCTCTGCCTATCCATGAATTTGGAAAGGAGTTATCGAGGTGATCTCGAACTTCTCTCAGGAAATGTGCCGTCATGCTGGAACACAATCGGCACGTCTTCATCGAAGGCCGGAACATCGGCTAGTAGCTCCGGCAGAGCATTCTGCAAAAAATGCAAATAATAAGGCCCACTTAGTCGAGCCGGTAAATAGTGTGCCCGATGAGATGTCTTCCTATCACACCAGCCCAAACGTTAACACAAAATTTTTGTTGAAAACTCATTTGTCTTTTCACGTGGGGATTCTCATATTTAGGTGCCCAGTGATCTAAATTGTGCAGATTTGTTATTCCTTCTCGGTTAAAACAGGATTCGTCTGTCCACAAAATTCGTTTTAGAAACAAGTTGTCATCGACATCTGTGTGCAGCAAAAATCTACAGAATTCCAACCGTCTCGCAGGATCGCCTTCATGAAGACCTGTAACAATTAATAAAATTCATTAGTCTGTGACATTCGCAGTCAAAAGGACAAATTTATCAATAAAAAAGTTCATTTACCTTGTACCGGGGTGTAATGAAAAGCGTGTAGATTTTTATCCCGAAGTACTGACCAAACTTTCCAAATCGTTAAGTTGATTCTTTGAGCAACGACACGAATGCTTGTAGTTGGATCATCTTCAAAGGCTTGAAGTATTTGATCGTCAACTGCTACATGGTGTTGCCTCACATTGACCCGAGGCTCTTGAAAATTTAAGTTTCCAGTCTCTCTTAATCGTCGATAAGTCGTCGAGAATGTTTCGTGGTGGGGTAATCTTCGATCAGGAAATTTGGCTTGATAAATCCTTTGAGCTGCACGAGCAACACCATCGGCCTTGCCATATGCCATCACCATATCAGCATACTCGGCGTTGGTGAAATTAGGCATATCAACAACCAAAATTAAAACAACAGTAGCAAAAAGTCGATAAAAGTAACAAAAACAAAAAAATACAAATTTAAAAAACTGAGCAACGCGGTAAAGACACTTCCAACAGCAGAGACAGTTAAATCTCGAATGACGGTAGGGTCAAGTCAGCGGTGACTAACCCAATTCAACCTAAGGACAGAAATAGTAATAATAATTCACACGCGTCTAAAACGGGCAGGTAAAATTTCCTTGCTCGCTGTGTTGTGTCGAAATCCGTACTTTTATTTAGGTGCGAAATTCATCACTCTTCTAACTAAAACCTTATTTGCAGTATTATTTTTTTTATTGACTTATGTAAATAGCATATGGTTAGCAACGTTATAAACCAAAGAACATTTTAAAATAAAACTAAGTTTGTAATAGCTGTAACTTTTTTTTAAATTTCAATAGGAGTGGAGATGTTTTCACTTGTGCTTGTGAAAAAATTGTCATACAAATTTTATGTACTCCCTTTGAGGGCTGTATCTTAACAAGGGATGCTCCAATGAAGTTCCTTTATATGAAAGATCCTATTCCATGAGGAATCGCCTTCTTGAATATTTTACACTTATTTAGTTACACCCTGTATATTTCAGGTTATACATATGTTAACTGCAGCTATGTAGAAATAGACGGTATTAGCGAAATAAACTTATCTCAATCACTTACTTGTTGTCGGATGTCTGAATCACAGAGCCCACCCAACACCAAACTTTAGGAAATAAAATTATTGCAACAAAATTTATAGGGATAAAATTTATTATAAAGTACATTTATAGTAAATAGTTCTATTAACACACATATTTCAGTAAAACAGTAAATTTCAATACTAAATTTATAAAAATGGTTTCTTATATTCTCTAACTATTTCTTATTGAAATTTTCAAATTTATAAAACAATAAAGCAAATGGATCTAATTTAATATATTTAGTTGGAAAAATACTAAATGAAAATTTGAATTCAATGATTCAATCTGAGTTGAATTGAGATAAATCTCAGTGTAGAAATTTAATCTGAGTTAAATTAAAATATAACAATGCCACAAAAACATGCTTGATAGTATTCAATCAACAATAGTTTTTATGAAACAAATATTCGTCAAAAAATTGATTTAATAATAATTCAATAATTCCTTACAGATTACAATATCAATTAAGTTTCTCGTTACTTCCTTCTCATTGCAACAAATTATTTCAATAAATTCATTGTCATATTATAGTTGAGATTCTACGTCCAGTGTTTGTTTCCTATTTTCCTTGAGGGGAAATTAATTTAATTCTTGGTTTGAGCATGTTTCATCGACGTAAAAAAAGTCAAAGGGATCTTAAAGTCGAAAATCCACCTCCTATACAATAAAAAATACTGTATGAATTAATTCATCAAAACTTCAACTATTCGATGGGATTTTTCCATTACGATATGATGGTTATGGGTTTGAATGAGTAGGCACACACTTCCATTTGCAAAATCGAAATCATCCTAAAATATTCAACAAGTTATATTAGGACGGCAATTTTGGCTTTGACCGAATAATAAATGTGCAACAAACTCTTCGTATGTGTCTACATCTTCCACGGGTCTTTCCTGAGATTTATTCTCAATAACGTTTGTTAACTCCTTCATGGGTTTTTCACTAGTTCCTATTCTCGTGGAGTTTAAATATCCTGAATAATATTGATCAGAGCCGAGTTTTTCAACTAATTCATACGGTCCATTAGACCTATTGGGGAGGTCTTCTTGCCACTTGTGTCTGGGTTTGTACGTTTGAAGGGGGCAATGACTGGTGCAAACAAAATGAGTTTTATAAAACAGATTTGTTTCTCCAGGTGTCATACAAAGGCAAACTTTGTCTCGGCTGTAATCCATTGGCAAACCATCTTCTATACATCTGGCAATCACTTTAATTATTGATGTATTGGTGTCATCTGAAAATCGAGAATAATCAGAAGACCAATTTGAACTCCCAGGTTCTTCACATGATTCGACCGTTTTTTTGGAATATTATTATAGGTTTGAATGGGTTCAATTTTTTCATTTGAAATATTATTGTTTAGGTCGGAATCGACATCATGCATAGTTACTGAACGTTCCATCGATTCGTGAAGAGACATTGCCTGAAAAGAACATGGGTAGTTATACAAAGAAAGAAAAAGAATAAAACGAAAAACTGAGATAAAATATAACTCTTATATCATAATACTTTTGTTTTTTTGTGAAAAAAAACCATGATCGAATATTGAATTTTTATACCATTAAAACTTATCAAACTCAAAACTTGTGGTCTTACTAAAACTAAGTATAGTTCGATAAAGTTGAAAATATTTGAAAACCAGTGTTTTCTGACTTCAACACACTAGTATAGAAGCAGAGAAAAAAGCTTCTCAACATTTATTACAAGCTAAACCACTGAAAAAAATACGAGACCATGTATTAAAAATTCAGACAATTTCTGGAAGATAGAGAAGTAATTTATTCCTCATGGACATTGATATAAGTCATAACACTAAAACGAGCTATTCATGGATCAAATATATGTTTCAAAACACACTAGATCATACGAGGCATGTTTTTTAAGTAATCACCGTTTTGGAATTAAAAAGAGACGTGTTTAGATATCGCAATAATTTTATTTTTACATGAAAACCTGTATCTTAATCTACTTTACAACATAATTTCCGTGAATATTGACGCACTTGTCATAACGTGGCACCAGTTTTTGGATACCCTCCTCATAAAATTCTGCCGCCTGACTTGTTAACCACTGTGTCACAAATGTTTTGACTTCGTCTTGCAGACGCTGACCGCCCAGATGTTTCTTCAAGTGCAGGAACAAATGGTAATCGCTGGGCGTCAGATCAGGCACTTTCTGCACCAAATCTTCATTAACGACCAAAGGACACCTACTCCGTTCTTCATCATGCACGTATGTGCGGCCATCTTTAAATGCTCTCACCCATTTCCTTACAATTCAATCTCTCATAATGTTTTGTTCGTAAACTTCACAGATCTCACGATGAATAATAATAATAATAATAATAATCTTTATTCCATGGTATGTACACACATAAAAGGAACAGTGTCAAAAAGAAAGAAAAAAAATCACCTCAAATAATCATGCAAAGAATATGGTTCCAAATCAACCAAGTATTCCTTGACATCTTTCTTGAAAATCTTAATCCTATTAGGTAGATTATTATATAATTTGATGCACATATAAGATGGGTGTCTTTCAGACAATGACAACCTATGTACAGGGTAATGTAAGTTCTGTGCTCTTAAATCATAATTACTTCTACTTGTATGAAGCGAAAACATGACTCTATTTTTAAAGAAAAACATCAAACATTCAAATACATAAATACCAAAAACAGTTAACATTTTATTTTCCCTAAACTTTCCCCTACACGATTGAATAGAAGTCATCTTGAACATGTATCTTATAACCCTCTTTTGTAAAACAAACAACCTACTAACATCTGAGCTCGATCCCCAAAATATGATACCATATCTCAACATTCAAAATTGGCAAAATATATAGTTTTCAAGTTATTTAGACTCAAGTAATTTGACATCGTTCTTATAGCAAATCCTACACGACATAACCTCCCGGAAAGGTAATCAATATGATATGACCATTTCAGGAAGCTATCCAGATATATCCCCAGAAATTTAACAGATTCTTCTATATTGATGTTACAATCAGGTAGTTTCAAAACACTTTCCTTAAATTTTTGTGATCTATTTGTGCTAAATAATACTGCTGTTGTTTTGCTTTCATTCATAATTAATTTATTTTTCTCGAACCACATTTTCAATTGATCGTAGATTGAAACGGCCTTGGCTTTAATTTCACTGAAATCACCTCCTCCTATCATCAAGTTCGTGTCATCGACAAAAGATGTTAATATCGATCGGATTTACGCCTTTAGCACTAAGAAATCGTATAACAGCACGTACTTCACAATCAGCGGGACTCACTATTGTTGGAGGCCATAAAGTAATTACATATGTAGTTACTTTATGTTGGAGGCATCTTAAACACTCAGTAAACAACGTATACAATGAAAAATCAGACTGTAATGGCGTCAATGCGCAGACAAGAGATGTAGAACGCCGACCGTAGCGCTACGGCGGCGGAATCGCAAAACGGTACTTACTTAAAAAACATGTCTAGTAAATGATTTAATGAGGATTCTGAGCTTGGTTGATGACGTTCTGGATATGCAAAATTGGATTCAGTTTTGCTACTTTATCTATATTTTGGAAAATGGCAGAAATATCAATTGAATCGTGGATAAAAATCACATTGAGTAACCAATTTTCTCCAAATGAAAAATGCTAAGTCTTATACAAGACATTCATTCATTTGTTTATTTGTTATACTTTGGGTTGAATCTGGATGAGGCTCCAAACTCCAAGTGATTGAACAACTAAGACACTGAGGAAATAAGGCTGCTGGAAGTCGTCGTTAGTATCAGAAAGCTATATTGGTAGATCGCTAAGATAAAGGACAGATTTAGTTAATAATATAAAAAATGTGGCATTTCCAAAATAACACCCAATTTACAATCATTTGCATCTGAATCTCAATGAATAAATGCGGAGAAATAAATATATTTTTTACTTTTATTATTCATCTTCCAATCATATAAAAAGTTTTATTATTTTTGCTTCTAAAATGCGCCTTTTTCTAGTAACAGATGTGTAATTAACAAAATTTTATACTTAAGTCGTACACAAAAAAAATTTCTAAAAATATTGATTAATTGAATGATAATAATTCATCAAGCCATTTGATTGGAAAAAATTCCAATAATAAAAAAAAATCTGCAACATTGAATCTGATTTTTCTCGACATTGGCGCTTACCGGGAGTATTTTTCATGCAATAAATGTTGGTGGTTCAGATGAGTGCTGAGAAGATATATATACTAAATAACTGAACAATAAACCTGAACAAGAACGCAAAACAAGCAGTATATACAGGGTGTAACTAAATAAGTGTAAAATATTTAAGGAGGTGATTCCTCATGGAAAAAAGATAGGATCTTTCATATAAAGAAACTTCATTGGAGCATCCCTTGTTAAGATATAGCCCCTCAAAGGGACTACATAAAATTTGTATATCAATTTTTTTATCAAAAAAGTTATATACTGAAATTAGCCTAACGTTTCCTACTAGCAAAAAGACACACATCCAGTTATTTATTTGGTTTACCCCATGGTTGTGGGGGTGGAAAACGCAACCCCAAAAAGTTTATTTCCAATATAACTTTTTGTCTTATTATTTGTTTACCATTTAAAAATTTATTTCTGATAGCCTGTTTCATTCAAAACAAAAAATGTCTCATAAATTTTATGCCCAAAATGAACCAGTTTGCAGCAAAATATTATTTTAGGAACAACTACAGAGATAGGTACATCGTCATAAATGCGAACTGGATTTATTATTATTCTGTAGTTATTAGCTGCATTAAACGACTGAATGGTAAAAAACAAAACTAATTTATTAGTAATAAAACACACTTTTTGGTGCTTGTGAAAAAAATTGTTATACAAATTTTTTGTACTCCTTTTGAGGGGCTGCATCTTAACAAGGGATGCTCCAATGAAGTTTCTTTATATGAAAGATCCTATTTTTTTTTCGGTGAGGAATCACCTCCTTAAATATTTCACACTTATTTAGTTACACCCTGTATTATAATTTATTGGGATTAGAAAATGCTTAAGAAATCTGCTTTCTGTAAGTTTCGGAGATATTCGCTTAAACGATTCTTCTTCCAATTTTATATCTCGAAGAATGTATTTCACACATTAAATAATAGTATCTTTGTCTCATATTTTTGAACAAGCTATCACATACTTAAATATTTCACATTCACATGCTTGTATATAAAAAAAAATATTTTGAATAAAATGATTCATGTGAACGATTATGGAGATAAAATGTAAATTAGTCTTCTCGAAATAGAAAAAAAATTATTATGAATACAGAATTAACAAGAAAATAGACTATATTTAATGAGGAAAACACTTTTTAAAAACTTACATTCGTTTTGATTTCTACTCCCGATGGAACTAATTTATGAAAAGAAACTCAAACACTGTATTCACTGATCTATCATTGCATAAAGTTGTGGAAAAATGCGTATGATCATTTATTTATATACCTTTTCACGAGTACCTGTGCTAACGATTAGATAGGATTTAGGAGAAAAGAAGACAAAATTATATAAAGAAGGTAAATCATTAATACAATACATTAATAGGTAGGAATATTAACCAACTATTGTAAGAATAAACGAACATCATTAAATAATAATTACCGAGTATTTAGAGGATATGAGGGTATTATGATTTGATTGATTATTTAATTCCAATATGCTAAGAAGGTGTCTGATCATCACAACAACAAAAAAAAAGAATGTTTCGATCAGTCAGTAAGCAGTGTTGCCACCTTCAAGAATTTTATATAGCTGATCTACAGTTCGAAACAATGGCATCAAACATAGTTTTTTGAAGGATACCGATTTGAAATTCATGAGTCTGATCATTTGAAGTTCGATGTTTTCTTTCATATATTTAATTGTAGCAATCAATTGTGCAGAGACCATTTTGTGGAAAAAAAGATAGATAGGTATGTAGTTTAACAACAAGTAGATGAGGAAAAGTAGTTAAATGAATTGTTCGTAAATATGCGTTCTGTGGTGAAAAAAAATGCGTCCTGATTGAATAAATCACGGAATAAAAAAATTCACATTTAATTTACTACTTATGTTTAGCATTGAAGCTAGAAACTCTGTAAGTGAAATCTTGTTATCTATTATTCATGGTCTAAACTTATCACAAAACCATATTAATAAATTCCCAATAAATTCCTTTGTGCAGTGTCTAATTATGTAACTCAGTACAAGTCCAAATGAAATTCACAAAAAGGGTTTCTTGAAAAACTGTCACTCTGATGAATAGTTTTTGATTTAGGTGTTACAGAGGTACTTGTAACGTACCTTGTTGTTGAAGCATCTAAGAATTATTTGATCAAAAAGACCTTATTGAGTACCAACAGTTTCGAATTAAATTCTTTTTCAGATTGCAATCTATCATACAAACACATTGGTACCATTTTTATTTTCGACCAACTAATACTTTCGGTCTTTCAAAATTCAATAATAAATCGCTAGGATTTGAAGCGAATGTTCCATAAGAATCCACTACCTGGATAAATTCTACGGTGACGTGGCTTAGCTCTCTATCTAAAGGTCCTCGGTTCGACTCCGGTCGGATCCAATTTTCGATTCCTTTCATGATGACGGTGAATATTGGGGATATATGATTTTTAAAGTTTGAATAATTTCGCGCCAGTAGGTTAATATGAGGGCCACAGCAACCCGACCTCACCTCAGTGCTCGCTAATTTTTTTTCAAATAATGATATATATTTATGTTTTTTTTTCTTTGAGAAGAGATTATATAATGAGTACCGCATTAGAAGAAGTAAACTCTGAAAACTCAGCCAATTTTATAGATATAAATGATGGGGGCAGCGGTGTATTATACACTGCTTGGCAGAGCTGTGCTAAGCACCGAAAAAAATAGCTTCGAGCACTAAGCCCTAAGCACTCGAAAAAAAAGGCTTCGAGTCTCGAGTTCTAAGCACCGCTTTCGACAGAAGGCTCCGGATTACCGAGCACTTTTGCAAAAGTAATTGAATATTTCGAGCACTAAGCACTAAGCACTTTAGTGGGAACTATTTTATGTAATGTTGTTTGATTGAAATGAGAACTCTTTAGCTTCATCGAAATATCTAAAATTATGATTTCGAGACTGGGAAAAACGCAAAAGCCATTTTATTTGTTTTGTGAAACGCATGCATTCAATTTACATTCTGGTACTAGTTAATCTTATTCGTCGATCTGAATCTGAATGGCTGTTCCTAATCAATGCATAAAGTTGAATTAATAATCGAGGACCAATTATTTTATAAGCGAGAACACATTACTGAAAAAATGTGGAAAGCACTGACGTGAGATCAGGAGCTTTTACGCGCTTGTTCTAAAGTCTTTTCTCAGACTTAAAAAGAGTGCGATTCAAAATCAGCCAGCACAATGAGTGTGAAAGAATCAATAAACATATATCTTAAATTGAAAGTTGAGTGAACTTACAGTTCAGCAAATTCTTCGATCTGGCATTCTTTCCACATTTCTATACCATATATAAGTTGTTGTAGTTGAGTGTCATCAATTATAACCGAATTTCAGATTCATAATTGCTGAGCTATCTGACAGGTCTGGCCAATAAAGCAATAACTAACTTGAGGCTAGAGATGCTGTACGAAGAGTGGAAGCATCAGCACCCCAAGAGGATCCAGCTAATTTCTGAACAATATTATTCCTAGTTTTTAGTTTTAGGCTCAGATCATTTAAATGAGCCTTGTAATTGAGAGATGAATCTAATTTAACTCCTAAGTATTTTGGATAGAAATTATGTTCGATAGGAGAATAATTAAAAGTTACAGCTAATTTTCTATATTTTTCATGGTTATTCAGATGGAAACAAGATACCTCTGTTTTGTTGGGATTTGGACATAATCGCCACTCAATAAAATAATTCTTTAAAATTTCCAAATCAGATGACAGTATGTTTTCCAGAGTATGGAAATCCGAATGTTGGTAAGCAATAGCAATGTCGTCAGCATAAACAAATTTTGAGATGATGTATTGGGCAAATCACTTAGATATAAATTGAAAAGTAAAGGAGCTAAAACTGATCCTTGAGGAAGGCCGTTTTTCAATGTTTTGAAGTTGCTACTCTTATTGTCAATAAAAACACGAAACCTTCTATCAGATAACATATTTTCTAATAATCGTACCATTTTCCCACACTTCAGATGGGTATAAAGTTTGAAAATTAATCCATCTTTCCACACAGTGTCATAAGCCGAGGATAAATCGATGAAAGCAGTTCCTGTTTTCAACCTATCATTGAAGCCTGATTCTATGAAAGTTGTAAGGCTGAGAACCTGATCCGAACAATTTCTGTTTTTCCTAAAGCCTCCTGGAAATTTTGTAGAGCATTTTCTATAGAAGATTCAATTCTAAAAAGGACTAGCCTTTCTAATATCTTGAGAGGAACACTCAATAAACTGATGGGTCGATAACTACTAGGATCACAAGGATTTTTTCCTCGTTTCAAAATCCCTATTACTTTAGCCTTACGAAATTCGGAAGGAAAGTTTCCTGAATTCAGAATATTGTTATAGAAAGACAATAACCAAGACAAGGCCTTTTTTTCTAAATGTTTGATAAATTCTGGATAAATTCCGTCAAAACCTGCTGCCTTTCGAGATTTGGTAGATTTGATTGCAGCCCTTAATTCATCTATATTGAATGGATGTGACACATGTTCTAAAGTAGGAGCTGATCTCCTGAATATCTGTAATTTTTTCTTCATATTTCTCATTTTAGATTGGGATAAATTGACTTATATTTGGATAATAAACTAATTCTATTAATATGGAATCTCTGTCTCATCTCTTTCGGAAGATAGAGAATATTCAGCCAAACATTTTCAAATTGAACCACCGTTTCTTCATCACGAGTCAAATCCAACCGATGGCGATCATTTTCAGCTCGATATTCAGAAATTACAGACATTTGGGAAAAAAATAGTCCTCTTGTCATAAAATTCATAATGACATTTCCATTCAAAATATGACAACTGCACACACCAGTATTTTAGACATGTTTGTCATAAAAATGAACCCACAAATTAGTTTCATTTTCGGCTCAATATTCACTCATTATGACAACTTGTCATAAAATTAAAACCACCCTCATAGAGATTTAAGGCTCGTTTATACTGGCTGGTACCTTATGCTGTAACCTTAACCTTAAAAGTTGAACCATAGGAATTCAATGCTTTCGTTCATACTCATTCCCTAACCTTTTCCCTTACCTGTAAAATGTTCAACTTCTAGGACAAATTCATAGAAATATATATTCATAAATAATTTCGACAAATTACATATATATATTAGATAATTAGATTAGATTATCTTATAAGTGTATAAGACTATCTTATAAGTAAGACAAATTAAAGGGAATGTAATAGTGGGCGAGTTTTTTTGACACATGCGCATTCTATAGGGGTCAATTATTTATATCAGAGTATTGAATACAGAAAGGATCTCTGTTTTTAATAGCGGTAATTTCAAATAATATCATAAATTATAATACAAGATGATCAGCACGTATCAAAACGTAGAAACACAAATTCAAAATGACAAATTATACTCGTGTCTAGACACACACATTAAAGTTTGCCTCCGTTTGTATCCATGCGCAGTGAGTTGCGATGAACCGTTGACTGACGGTTTAGCGGGATATCATTTTTACTCTGCAGCGATCCGTACCTCGCACCATTTCGTTTAACATGGAAACATTCTGCAAAACCTGCGAAAAATTCTTTTCCAAGAGGAAAAAATCCATCCTGGTGAATATTAAATTTAGAAATATTTGTTTTTTGAGATACGGGGCTTGAAATTTCTAACCTGTTTCATTCAAAACAAAAATGTCTCTATAAATTTTATACCCAAAATGAACCAGTTCGGGCAGCAAAAATTATTTTAGGAACAACTACAGAGATAGGTACATCGTCATAAATGCGAACTGGATTTATTATTATTCTGTAGTTATTACCTGCATTAAACGACTGAATGGTAACAAACCAAACTAATTTTTTGTAACAAAACACACTTTTGGTGCTTGTGAAAAAATTGTTATACAAATTCTTTGTACTCCTTTTTGAGGCTGCATCTTAACAAGGGATGTTCCAATGAAGTTTCTTTATATGAAGATCCTATTTTTTTTCGGTGAGAATCACCTCCTTAAATATTTCACACTTATTTTAGTTACACCCTGTATTATAATTTATTGGGATTAGAAATGCTCAAGAAATCTGCTTTCTCTGTAAGTTTCGGAGATATTCAGCTTAAACGATTCTTCTTCCAATTTTATATCTCGAAGAATGTATTTCACATTAAATAATAGTATCTTTGTCTCATATTTTTGAACAAGCTTATCACATACTTAAATATTTCACATTCCATGCTTGTATATAAAAAAATATTTTGAATAAAATGATTCATGTGAACGATTATGGAGATAAAATGTAAATTAGTCTTCTCTCGAAATAGAAAAAAATTATTATGAATACAGAATTAACAAGAAAATAGACTATATTTAATGAGGGAAAACACTTTTAAAACTTACATTCGTTTTGATTTCTACTCCCGATGGAACTAATTTATGAAAAAGAAATCAAACACTGTATTCACTGATCTATCATTTGCATAAAGTTGTGGAAAATGCGTATGATCATTTATTTATATACCTTTTCAATTATATATAAAGTAACGATTAGATAGATTTAGGAGAAAAAGAAGACAAAATTATATAAAGAAGGTAAATCATTAATACAATACATTAATAGGTAGGAATATTAACCAACTATTGTAAGAATAAACGAACATCATTAAATAATAATTACCGAGTATTTAGAGGATATGAGGGTATTATGATTTGATTGATTATTTAATTCAATATGCTAGAGAAGGTGTCTGATCATCACAACAACAAAAACAAGATATGTTTCGATCAGTCAGTAAGCAGTGTTGCCACCTTCAAGAATTTTATATAGCTGATCTACAGTTCGAAACAATGGCATCAAACATAGTTTTTTGAAGGATACTGATTTGAAATTCATGAGTCTGATCATTTTGAGTTCGATGTTTTCTTTCATATATTTAATTGTAGCAATCAATTGTTGCAGAGACCATTTTGGAAAAAAGATAGATAGGTATGTAGTTTAACAACAAGTAGATGAGGAAAAAGTAGTTAAATGAATTGTTCGTAAATATGCGTTCTGTGGTGAAAAAATGCGTCCTGATTGAATAAATCACGGAATAAAAAATTCACATTTAATTTACTACTTATGTTTAGCATTGAAGCTAGAAACTCTGTAAGTGAAATCTTGTTATCTATTATTCATGGTCTAAACTTATCACAAAAAACCATATTAATAAATTCCCAATAAATTCCTTGTGCAGTGTCTAATTATGTAACTCAGTACAAGTCCAAATGAAATTCACAAAAAGGGTTTCTTGAAAAACTGTCACCTGATGAATAGTTTTTGATTTAGGTGTTACAGAGGTACTTGTAACGTACCTTGTTGTTGAAGCATCTAAGAATTATTTGATCAAAAAGACCTTATTGAGTGCCAACAGTTTCAGATTAAATTCTTTTTCAGATTGCAATCATATCATACAAACACATTGGTACCATTTTTATTTTCGACTAACTAATACTTTCGGTCTTTCAAAATTCAATAATAAATCGCTAGGATTTGAAGCGAATGTTCCATAAGAATCCACTACCTGATAAATTCCTGCGGTGACGTGGCTTAGCTCTCTATCTAAAGGTCCTCGGTTCGACTCGGTCGGATCCAATTTTCGATTCCTTTCATGATGACGGTGAATATTGGGGATATATGATTTTTAAAGTTTGAATAATTTCGCGCCAGTAGGTTAATATGAGGGCCACAGCAACCCGACCTCACCTCAGTGCTCGCTAATTTTTTTTTGCAAATAATGATATATATTTATGTTTTTTTTTTTTCTTTGAGAAGAGATTATATAATGAGTACCGCATTAGAAGAAGTAAACTCTGAAAACTCAGCCAATTTTATAGATATAAATGATGGGGCAGCGGTGTATTATACACTGCTTGGCAGAGCTGTGCTAAGCACCGAAAAAAATAGCTTCGAGCACTAAGCCCTAAGCACTCGAAAAAAAAGGCTTCGAGTCTCGAGTTCTAAGCACCGCTTTCGACAGAAGGCTCCGGATTACCGAGCACTTTTGCAAAAGTAATTGAATATTTCGAGCACTAAGCACTAAGCACTTTAGTGGGAACTATTTTATGTAATGTTGTTTGATTGAAATGAGAACTCTTTAGCTTCATCGAAATATCTAAAATTATGATTTCGAGACTGGGAAAACTCATAAAAGCCATTTTATTTGTTTTGTGAAACGCATGCATTCAATTTACATTCTGGTACTAGTTAATCTTATTCGTCGATCTGAATCTGAATGGCTGTTCCTAATCAATGCATAAAGTTGAATTAATAATCGAGGACCAATTATTTTATAAGCGAGAACACATTACTGAAAAAATGTGGAAAGCACTGACGTGAGATCAGGAGCTTTTACGCGCTTGTTCTAAAGTCTTTTCTCAGACTTAAAAAGAGTGATTCAAAATCAGCCAGCACAATGAGTGTGAAAGAATCAATAAACATATATCTTAAATTGAAAGTTGAGTGAACTTACAGTTCAGCAAATTCTTCGATCTGGCATTCTTTCCACATTTCTATACCATATATAAGTTGTTGTAGTTGGAGTGTCATCAATTATAACCGAATTTCAGATTCATAATTGCTGAGCTATCTGACAGGTCTGGCCCAATAACTAACTTGACTTATATTTGGATAATAAACTAATTCTATTAATATGGAATCTCTATCTCATCTCTTTCGGAAGATAGAGAATATTCAGCCAAACATTTTCAAATTGAACCACCGTTTCTTCATCACGAGTCAAATCCAACCGATGGCGATCATTTTCAGCTCGATATTCAGAAATTACAGACATTTGGGAAAAAATAGTCCTCTTGTCGCAAAATTCATAATGACATTTCCATTCAAAATATGACAACTGCACACACCAGTATTTTAGACATGTTTATCATAAAAAAATGAACCCACAGAATTAGTTTCATTTTCGGCTCAATATTCACTCATTATGACAACTTGTCATAAAATTAAACCACCTCATAGAGATTTATAGTTGATGTGATGTGAATTCATAGATAGAAATATAATCTGTGACTTCATTTTCAGAAAAACTCTTATATCTTCTGGAGATTGTACGCTATGATGATGAAATTTTAAAATATTTTAGGTACCTATACCCTGCATAAATGCCCTAGATTGTTGTGATCTGACGAATAACTTATGAGATATCGTGTATTGAAAAAAAAACATTTTGGGAATTTTTAAAAATTTTCTCCTGACGATTTTCTCGAAATTTGACACACTCCTTCCTTTTTAACGCTATCTAGACATTCTCTCAGTTACGAATTGATAGGATGAATATTCAAGAAATTAATGTTATTAACTGCTAAACTATTCGATGGATTTGGCACAATAACGAACTTGACCGAGATATTTGGACACTCGACCTATTCTGAAAAAATGAAAATTCTAGGTCCCTTCCTTCGGAAGATAGAGAGTATACGGCCGGAGGGCCGGACATACTCAATTTTGACCTCGAATTCTTCATCAGGAAATCAAACCTAATCGATTGAGTCCATTTTCGGCTCGATATTCGAAAATTACAGACCTTTGAGCAAAACGATAGCACGCTGTTCCACTAGGAATAAACGCCACAAAAGGTACTGAAAAAAATTAGGTGTATATATTTAT
Organism: Micraspis discolor; assembly: GCA_030674115.1. Classification (NCBI taxonomy): domain Eukaryota; kingdom Metazoa; phylum Arthropoda; class Insecta; order Coleoptera; family Coccinellidae; genus Micraspis; species Micraspis discolor. The sequence continues at coordinate 382,073 of JARTUT010000878.1, read as the reverse complement.
ATTTTCCTTATCAAGCATAGACAGGGCGATTCACGGGGATGGCCTATTTGGTAGTCGTTTTTGGAAAAGGGATCAGGTTAAAATTTGCATGTTTAGTATTGAGACAATGATTCTTTTTGCGCACTTATTCCAAGTGGACCAGCATGCTATGGTTTAGCCAAAACGCTTGTAATTTTTTAAAATGGTCTCAATTGAGGGTTGGGTTCGACTTCCTGTTAAAGAAGCCGTGCTCAAAATTGAGTACTCTGCCCGCCGGCCAGCCGTTTACTCTCTATCTTCCGAAGGAGATGACCCTGAGTTTTCATATTTACACAATATGTTGATTGTCAAATTATCTCAATTATCTCTATCAAGTTCGTAATTGGGCCAAATCCGTCGGATAGTTCAGCAGTTATGAGCATCTGGAATTTGGTTTTCGCAATAATTTCTAGAATATCCATTCGATCAATTTCGAACTCTTAAAATGTTTGGATAACGTTAAAATGGCCTTCATAACCATAAAGTCAAATCAATGGTGACTGAAGAAATACTGAATATTAATTCAAAACGATCATATTATCTTTGCGCACATAAAAAAATCAAATACCGTACCTGCTTATATTGACCCTACTTCAAGAATTCGGACAGGCTTAGTGCTTAGCGGATTACTAAGCACTAAGATTTTCGCAGAGTGCTCCGAAAAACAAGCACTAAGCACTAGCCTTTGAAAAGTGCTCGCGAGCACAGTGCTCCGAAGCACTAAAGTGCTTAGAGTGCTTTCACGAGCACTAAGCACAATGCTTTGGCACAGCTCTGCTGCTTGGCAATTATATACATTTTAAGACCTCTGGTTTAGAGTTTTTTCTTGAGTTCAGTATATTCTATAACAAAATCTTCATAACTTCCAACATCATCAATTTTTTTTTCTGTGATTTTTCACTGCCCCTTAGGAATAAAGAATCATCTATGCTACGGGGTTGTGGGTGGCCTCTGAACTGATGAAAATCCTCCAAAAAGGATTCATAGCTACCAACATCATCTATAAAACCGATTACCTCGTCATCGGACAGTTTTCCATCCTTTCGTAAACGTCTGACGAGGAGATCATACTTTCCAAGATCTTTTTGCGAATGATTTTCCTTTCCTTTGTAATTAAAAAACTTTCTATTCCTTTCAGAAGAACGCTCTTCGTTTTCGAAAATGTCACTATGATTACGAGGAATTTCTTGTTTTTTCTTATGACCAATATCAGTTTTTATTGTAATTCCATATTGATGTTCAAATCTTACTTTATCTGGATCGATAGTGCTTTCAAGATTTTCTATCATACTAATTTGCATAATGGTTTCATTCAACGCGTTTTCTGAATGTGGCTTGGTAAATATCTCAGGGAAGTTATCTATTGAATATTTTGGGATTGGAGTGTAAGAGTTCTCTAAAAATTTATTTTTCATCTTCTGTATTGGATTGCCAATAGCTTTCCATCGTTTTCTGATTTCACTTCCCTTTTCACGATCAGAGAAAATTGTTTGGTGTTTACGGAAATCATTCTTATTGGAACGACAATTTTTTTTGTACAAATTCTTCAACTTTTGAATAGAATCCTTGTTGACCTCAATTCCTTCGATCACCCAATATCCTGGCTTATCCTCCGGTAGCAATTCAATATTTTTTTGATGAACATTTTCTGCTGGAAGATTGAGATGAGCTGGATGAAATTCACCAGGATCTTTCTTCTGCTGTATCAATGGTAAGATTGATTGATCTTTTTCCAAGACAGTTTCCACCATTTTTTTAGTACATAAGAAATTCATGAGTCTAATCATTTGAAGTTCGATGTATTTTTTCATATATTTAATTATAGCGATCAATCTTGAAGAGGCCATCTTCTGGAAAAAAAAGATAGATATGGAGTTTAAAAACAAGTATGTGAGAAGAAGTACTTAAATGAATTGTTCGTAAATATGCATTCTCTGGTAAAAAAAAAGTGCGTCCTAATTGAATAAATCACGGAATGAAAAAATTCACATTTCATTTGCTACTTAAGTTTAGCATTGAAGCTAGAACCTCTGTAAGTGAAATCCTGTTATCAATTTTTCATGGTCTAAACTTATCACAAAATCATATTAATAAATTCCCTTGTGCAGTGTCTAATTATGTAACTGAGTACAAGTCCAAATGAAAATCACAAAAAGGGTTTCTTAAAAAAACGTCGATCCAATGAATCGTTTTGATTTAGGTGTTACAAATGTATTTGTAACGTACCTTGTTGTTGAAGCACCTAAGAATTATTAAATCAAAAACACCTCATTGAGTGCCAACAGCTTCGAATCAAATCACAATCTCATTTATTCAATAATTTTGTAAGCTATTTACATTTCCGCTAACATTTTTGAAATTAAAACATATTAAAAAACGATTAGGCGAGTAGAAATTTTCTTAGAAGGATCAGATGATAGATAGCGGTCTCAGGTAAATTTCGCGGTTAATAGCATCTTTATTCGGATTCGAAATCCCGTTCCAGAACCAGCAGGAGCATGCGCATTTCAGTGTTTGGTATTCCGGTTTTCTCTGACAATTTTCGATCCGAGAGTTTTGGGGTTACATCAGGATTTTTTCCGATTAATTTTTGATGGTTCTGGGAATATAAGATAAAAAATTGTTAAATTTAACAATTGTTTTCAGTTTTAATAACTGGAAAGTTGAACTTTCAATCATTGAAAGCAATTGCGCAGGTACTTTTTTCAGAATATTCAGAAAATGTGTTTTATGAAGTACTGATAACCTATAAAAACCCAAAAAAGTTGTGTGCGGTACCGAAAATGAATTTGATAAATTTTTTTTTAAATATTAACACCAGATTTCTCAGAAAAAATGCATCAGACACTGATAGTCAATAGGAAGTTTATATCATAAAATCATCTTTGGATTAAGATTCAGACTTACTTAACCTCCTCATTAATTTTGACCGCAACTGCAATGGAATACATAAAGGCCAATTGACCATTGAATTTATGTATGTAGAAGATTCTCGAAATAAATCGTTATTGAACTTTATAATTATTTTTTATTTTTCTAGTGGTATTTCCTCGCTGAAGAGCGTCCTAACGTTCTGACCAAATGCAGTAGAACCTCTTGAATCCATACCGCCAATAATCTGAACCCGCACCCGCTCACATTTACGTACGAGATTTATTGCGAGACAAAGATTTTTATTTGTCATTGAATACCTTCTGATAAACTAAATTATTGGATTTATTTGAAAAATACCTTTTTTTTTTTTATAATAATATAAGTTTATTCAGAATTAAATTTAAACATATAACCTAAAGGATTCAAAGAACAATATCTACAAAATGAAATTTGTGACCCAATGAATACGGAATTTTCCCAGAATTAACCCCAGTTTCCCACTAAAACCGAAGTTGTGCGTGGGAACTCATCTGCTGCTATATTCGTATAAAGTTTCCACTGTATAGATGTCAAAGTGTCATTGAGGACCTGTCCCAAACTCACAATGAAAGCTCGAGCGCTCAATATACCGTCATTAATCCTTATTCCCAATTAATATATGAACATCATTTCTATTAAGATCTAGTATATATTTCTTGAATATTTTTTTCAGTAGATTAGCATTATTTATTCTACGTACATGTGCCTTATATATCTGTGGTAAGTAATTGTAAACTCTATCACTAAGATATCTGTATGTTTGTCTTCCAATGCTTTTTTTAGCCTTTGTCATCTGTACGTTTCCCTTTGATTTACTTCTAGTGCTATAGCTATGTTCCAAGTTCCGTAGGGTACTCTTGTTCCAGTATATAAACAGTATAATATTGAACATATAGAGTTGACGTATGTCCATTACCCTAGCATCCTCATAAATTAGATTTGATGGATAATCTTTTTTTCTATTGTACATGATTTTCAGTATTCTCCTCTGTAGTATTTCTAGTTTTTCGAGGTGGGTATCAAGTAAGCCACCCCAGCTCAGGATGGCATATTGTAGCCGGGATTGTACTAGTGAATGGTATATCATTTTAAGGTGAGCGATTCCCAGAATGGATCTCAAGTATTTGAACTTATATAACATATATCTGAGTGTTTCTGATACTTTATTGACATGTAGATCCCATCTAAGATGAGGATCTATTGTAATTCCCAAATACTTAACATGGTTTGCTTTCTTTATGATATTAGTTTTTCCATAGTTGTTAAGTATTAGCTCATCATAACCCGGCAATTGATTCCCATAACTTGCAAAGGGAACAAAATGAGTCTTCTCGAAGTTGATCGTCAATGATTTTTGATCTAACCAATCTTTAATTTTTAGTATCTGATTCTCCACCTTCGCTCTAAGACTGCCCCAGTCCTCAGCCGTGAACAATATGGCCGTATCATCCGCGAAGCCAAATATAGAACCCTCACACTTCAAAGTCAGCAGGCCATTTATATACAAACTAAACAGTAAGGGCCCTAATACCGTACCCTGTGGTATACCATATGTTACTTCTGCTTCGGTGCTCAAGATGTTATTCACTTTTACGGTTTGTCTGCGTCCACTCAGGTAGCTTCCAAAAAGCTCCAGTGGGTCACCTCGTATACCCATGCTGCTCAGGACCTCCAGCAATTGAGCATGGTTGACAGTGTCGAAGGCCTTGGCTAGATCCAAGAATACGCATATTGCTGGTTTTTTGCTATCTATATGTTCATATATTTCACTTGTGAGAGCAGCTATCGCATTGTTTGTGGAAGAACCCTGCCTGAATCCATATTGTCTTTCAGAAATCAAGTTATACCTGTCTACAAACGCCATCAGTCTTGACTTCAATACTTTCTCGAAAATTTTTGAGAAACTGGTCAACAGTGAGATGGGCCTATAATTGTTGGCTATTGTGGGATCACCTTTCTTCGATATAGGTGTAACCACAGATCTCATCAAAGCACTCGGACAATGGCATGTTGAAAATATTTTATTTATGAAAGAAGTGATCAAAGGTGTAATCTCACTTGCAGTCTTCTTGAGATGTTCAGCTCTGATTCCATCAAATCCCGGGGATTTTCCACACTTGAGAGAATTAATTACAGCTAATACTTCTGTTTCTTCAACTGGACAAAGAAAGAATGTATTCTCTATGATGGTCCGATGAGGTTCCGCAGTTGATGGTCTTCTTATTTTATCTGCATAATCTTTTCCGATATTAGCAAAAAAACTATTGAATAAGTTTGCCTTTTCTCCGTCTTCTCTAGTTTTAACTCCACCTTCGCCCACAATTTCCCCTATTGTAGTATCCTTCTCAGCAGCATTAATCTCATCTACAATCCTCCATATTTCCTTGGGCCTATTTTGACTTTTTTCTATTTTGTTCTGGTAGTACATCTGCTTTGCTATTCTTATTAGCTTGTTGGTATATGCTCTATAATTCAGGTATGCTATCTTCTTTGAATAATTGCCAATATCATTCTTAAAGTCGCTATGTAGTGAGTTCTTTCTATTTATTGATACCACTAGTCCATTCGTAATCCATTTCTTTCTTTTACAATCAACTCTTTTTAGTTTTATGGTCTTTGTGTTTTTCTCTATCATTGCACTAATTGTGCCCATGAGATAATCCACCTGGTCATTTGCGCTTTCAAGGCTGTAATACAATGTCCAGTTATATTCCCCGATATCATGTAATCATGTCTAAGTTCGTCGTAATTGACATAACTCTTCGTAATTGTCTTCTTGGTTATTGTTTTATTATTTTCAATAGGAATGCCTAGAATAGTACATCTATGATCTGTTATATTTGTTTCAAAAACTGCAGAAATACACTCCTGATGTATATTTTTTCGAGATCTCAGGAACATATGATCGATACACGTTTTTGACGCACCCTGTATTCTCGTATATTTATTGATCATGAATCATGGATACAAAATTATATTCACTTAGACAATTTAGATAGTTCATAGTTACTCCTCTGTTAGTAAGTATGTCCAAAGTCATATCACCCACAATGATATGATGATCTGCCCTAAATATTCTCATTTTTCTAGATATCCTTCAAGGTGAACGACAAAATCCTCGGGCGTCGTAGATGGGGACCTGTAAAGCGACGTTACAAGTACTTTGTATTTCCCAAGGGTTATATCAATTTGCACGGCCCTGCAGTTATCTATTTGTACGAATTCAATTTCAAAACCAAGATAATCTCTAACAAACACAACAACGCCGTCGTTCTCATTATAGCAGCCTTCACTGTACACCATTTTATATCCATCGATATTGAATAAACCTTGACAGTCAGTTATGTCGAAGGTTTCTGTTAACACAATCAGATCAAAATCAACTATTATTTGACTAAGGAAGACAGTGAGTTCATCGAAATTCTTTCTCATACTCCTTATATTCAAACTAAAAATCCTCAAAAAGCTTCCTCCTCCCGGTCCACCGACGACTCCATCATTCAACTCCGCCAGCCCATCGAACTCAGCTGTGTTCACCGGGCGGTAACTACAACATCTCACAAAATCATCCATAACAGGAACAGAAAATAAAAAACAAAAATAAAATCCCCCGTACACACACAAAGCACACAAATTTGGAAAATTCAACTTACGTTTTTTCTTTTTTTTTTACTTATTTCGACGAGTACTTCTTGTTACTCCCTTCGCAAAGGTAGTTTTCACGTCTTTTAGGAGTTCTTTTTCCTTTGGTGGTAGTCGTATGAAACTCCGATGTGATCTTGTATTCTCGTATATTTATTGATCTTTGATACAAAATTATATTCGCTTGAGACTAATTTAGATAGTTCATAATTGCCTCCTCTGTTAGGCCAGTATGTCCCAAATTCCATATCAAATTCCATAATGATGATGATGGACCCACCTAAATATTCTATTTTTTCTAGATATCATGCCAAGGTGAACGACAAAATCCTCCCGTGCGTCGTGGATAGGGACCTGTAAAGCGACGTTACAAGTGGTTTGTACTTCCCAAGAGTTATATCAACTTGAATGGCCCTGGTAGCTATCTATTTGTACTGAATCTAATTTCCAAAACCAAGATAATCTCTAACAAACACAACAACGCCGTCGTTCTTATTATAGCAGCCTTCACTGCACATAATTACTTGAGTATCCATTTGATATTGAAGCCAAACCTTGACAGTCCAGTTAGGGCGAGCGCTTCATACTAAGCACGTCAGACTCAAAATCAACTATTGGACCCGACTCCATGAAGACGGTGAGTTCACTTGAAATTCTTTCTCATACCTATATATTCAAAACCAAAAATCTTTCAAAAAGCTTCCTCCTCACAGTCCAATTGGACGACCTCATCATTCCAACCCACTTGGCCCATCAAGAACTCATTCTGTGTTTCACTGGGCAGTAACTACAACATCCCCACAAACTGTCCACCTTAGGAATGAAAAGCCAAGCAAAAATAAAATCCCCCATTACACACACAAAGCACACAAATTTGGAAAAATCCAACTTATGTTTTTTTTTCTTTTTTTTTACTTATTCTGACGAGTACTTCTTGTTACTCCCTTCGGTAGCAGGTAGTTTTCACGTCTTTTAGGAGTTCTTTTCTTTGGTGGTAGTGGTATGAACCTCTGATGAAGTCTCCTGGAAGTGTGCTGGGCCCCAGAGCCTTCCTTTCCCCCCTGTATATGACTTCCCGCCTCACTCCCTCAATCGTTAGAAAGGACAGTGCGCATTGACTGTAAACTTCTCGGGGCCATATATTTCTTGTAGTTCTTCAGCTGTGTATGGTTTTATCGGCATCTTGACAATTTATTTCCTCTCAGGTAGGAGTGTTCTGGAAGGATTTTGCTTATTCTCATTCAAAAAACCTCCTCAAGATTTTCAAGCTCCCAAGTCTCTGTTCTTATCTGTGAGCACATGCAGGCAGCTGTTCCCAGTTCCCTTCAATCTTCTACACAAAGTGGAGACTTCCACCTTTTTCAGGTATAGTGCAAATCAATTTTTTATTTATAAATCCCTGTATATGAATCAGAACTGGGTGTAAATTTTCAGAGTTCTTGACTAAAGAGTTCCTACTGTATCTATAACTTTGGAATGTTCAGCTGAAAGAAGTGTTACAATTGAGACTGACCTGTTGATCCAAGCACTCCAAGAGTTTAATGCTGAGGATGTTCGTCCATTCAAGCCACACACACCTTTTAAATATAATCATAATGAATTCCCAGCCCAATAATAATTTCCAAGATGAGGTAAGGCTTTGAATAATTGCCAATATCATTCTTAAAGTCGCTATGTAGTGAGTTCTTTCTATTTATTGATACCACTAGTCCATTCGTAATCCATTTCTTTCTTTTTACAATCCGATATCATGTAATCATGTCTAAGTTCGTCGTAATTGACATAACTCTTCGTAATTGTCTTCTTGGTTATTGTTTTATTATTTTCAATAGGAATGCCTAGAATAGTACATCTATGATCTGTTATATTTGTTTCAAAAACTACAGAAATACACTCCTGATGTATATTTTTTCGAGATCTCAGGAACATATGATCGATACACGTTTTTGACGCACCCTGTATTCTCGTATATTTATTGATCATGGATACAAAATTATATTCACTTAGACAATTTAGATAGTTCATAGTTACTCCTCTGTTAGTAAGTATGTCCAAATTCATATCACCCACAATGATATGATGATCTGCCCTAAATATTCTCATTTTTTCTAGATATCCTTCAAGGTGAACGACAAAATCCTCGGGCGTCGTAGATGGGGACCTGTAAAGCGACGTTACAAGTACTTTGTATTTCCCAAGGGTTATATCAATTTGCACGGCCCTGCAGTTATCTATTTGTACGAATTCAATTTCAAAACCAAGATAATCTCTAACAAACACAACAACGCCGTCGTTCTTATTATAGCAGCCTTCACTGTACACCATTTTATATCCATCGATATTGAATAAACCTTGACAGTCAGTTATGTCGAAGGTTTCTGTTAACACAATCAGATCAAAATCAACTATTATTTGACTAAGGAAGACAGTGAGTTCATCGAAATTCTTTCTCATACTCCTTATATTCAAACTAAAAATCCTCAAAAAGCTTCCTCCTCCCGGTCCACCGACGACTCCATCATTCAACTCCGCCAGCCCATCGAACTCAGCTGTGTTCACCGGGCGGTAACTACAACATCTCACAAAATCATCCATAACAGGAACAGAAAATAAAAAACAAAAATAAAATCCCCCGTACACACACAAAGCACACAAATTTGGAAAATTCAACTTACGTTTTTTCTTTTTTTTTTACTTATTTCGACGAGTACTTCTTGTTACTCCCTTCGCAAAGGTAGTTTTCACGTCTTTTAGGAGTTCTTTTTCTTTGGTGGTAGTCGTATGAAACTCCGATGTGATCTCCCTGGAAGTGTGCTGGGCCCCCTGAGCCTTCCTTTCCCCCTGTATATGACTTCCGCTCACTCCCTCAATCGTTAGTGTCGATGGTGCGCTACTGACTGTAAACTTCTCGGAACCATATATTTCTTGTAGTTCTTCGACTGTGTATGGTTTATCGGCAATAAACAATTTATTTCCTCTTATGTAAGAGTGTTCGGAAGGATTTTCCCTTATTCTATTCAAAAACCTCCTCAAGATTTTCTGCTCCTGTCTCTGTTCATATGTGAGGTCATGCGACAGCGCAATCCCAGTTCCCTTCAATCTTCTACACTGTGCGGAGACTTCCACCTTTTTCAGGTATGATGCAAATTCAATTTTCATTTATAAATCCCCTGTATATGAATCCGAACTGGGTGTAAATTTTCAGAGTTCTGATTAAAGAGGTCCTACTGTATCTATAACTTTGGAATGTCTAACCGAGAAGTGTTACAATTGAGATCGACTCGTTGATCAAGAATTCAAGAGTTTAATGCGAGGATGTTCGTCCATTCGTTTACACACACCTTTTAAATATACCTAATGAATTTCAGCTCAATAATTTCCAAGATGAGATAAGGAACCAAATATATATCCAATGGTTTTGATCTTATAGTTTTCTGCAATTTTTCATTTCCGTTAAGTCAGTCCATACTTGAGAAGTTATAGACGTAAAATCAGAAACATTGATATAATGTTACATATTCAATATTAGTACAAATTCTTGTTAAAATCGTATCATTTTGAGAACTAGCGCCCTAAAACGCCGTCCTCACGCTAGTGTCATAGTATTTTAAATTACATTGTATAGAAAGAGCTGCATTTTGGCGCTCGTTCACAATGAATGTAACACATAGAATCTTATAACATATATTCAAATTTAATCATCATTTAATCAATATTCAAGTTCATATTCATTTCAAAATACAGCTCGAGTTAATTTATTATGGGACCGTCTATTGTCTATTAAGTTACATAGCTGCCTAAAATGTGTGAATCTCCATTAATGTGAAGATATTTTATGGTTGCGTTTACGTTACATTCATTGTGAAACCCTCACGATTTTCATTTTTAAGTTGAAAATGATAGCCGAATGTAAACGCGCCATTTCAGTTCGAAATCTTATGTTCGTTCAAAGAAGTGTTTCCTGAAATTCTATAAAAACACAAGTACACTGTAAAAAAGGGGGAGGCGAATAATATAATCTCACGAGATTCTTGTCTCAAGAAACTGTAGTCGTTGCATCAACTGACAGAATTTACGACAACCGTACACTGTAAAAATAAAATTCTGCGCTCAAACTCCTCAGGAGTTTGAGAATTTTTTTTTCAATCAAACCATTTGAATTTGAATTAATCTAAAATTGATTACTCCAAATGAACTATTTTTCTTGATTAAAACAACCTAGTTGATTATAGAGAACAGCTAAAACATTCGCCTGAAACTTTTTACATTTCAGCGAAATGAAAGAAACAACTGATTCAACATAAACATACAATTACAAGAAATTGTTTATGCACTTGTCCCAATATCCATAATTGATTGATACAAATACATTATTCTAAATAGGTTTTAACGAAACCATTCGTTCGTTTCATTTTTATTTGTTCAATAGAACGAAGGTACGGTTGTCGTAAATTCTGTCAGTTGATGCAACGACTACAGTTTCTTGAGACAAGAATCTCGTGAGATTATATTATTCGCCTCATTTACTTGAAGAAAACTATAAATATTTGAATAAAATTGAACATATAATTGTTGCAATATGAAGTGACATTTGTAAAAAAATATTGCGTAATTGATTTAATAAAACGAATTAATTGTAGCAATTTTTTTATATTGGCTGCAATTAAATCAAAACTCTATCTCTTTTATATTAAATATATCCCATTTAAATGCAATTATTTGTGCATTTTACTCACAATATTGTTGTATTCGGTGATAAAGATGACATGGAATACATGATGCGCAAGCTAATTAAAGAATACGAGAAGTGGGGCTTAAATGTCAACTTAGAGAAAACCAAATATCTTTGTGTTGGTGGAGAACCGGGTGATCTGGTATTGGATGATGACAGGGATGAGATGATAACCCACTGCCTGGACTATAGCTATTGTAGCGGCAGGGGAGTGTATAGGGATCTCTTGGCGGCACTCTATATAGCCACGCATAGCTTAGTTCACAGCGCTTCGGTAGCCTAGAGGTTTGCGCTCAAGTTTCACACCGATTAGGTACTAGGTGCCGGGTTCAACTCCCGGCGGCTCCCTCAAAACTTCTAACCACTGCGTCTATGGCATGGCGCACACAAGCCTTACTGATGAGTCCAAATGTGTGCGCCATAAGTAGGGATAAATTCCTTCGATTCTACATTGGTGACCCCGACGTGATGGGAACGGTTGTCTTTACGACGTGTCTTGAAAAGCAGACGGTTGACGCTTGAGGTATACTCGCTCCCTCTCTGCAACTTCCAACGAAACTCTAGACGCCTTTCCCATTCCGTACAATATTCATGGTCTGCCGCGGTATTCCGGTATTTATTAATATAAAAGAGAAATTATTGTGAAGAAAAATAATGATTACATACAAATGTTTTTTTTTTTGTTTTATCAAATTATTCCTTTGCTAGTGTCAAAAACCCTTCAATTTAGCTCAAATCAATCAGTTTCTTAACCAAGAAACTTTCACTTGACATAAGAGATACTATCATTTTTATCGACTGAATTCTCGACCCATTCAACTGAGATCCTTTAAATCAACTACAAATCGAGTTTCAGTGAAATGTAATATTTATTTACATGAAACCAAAATTTTTATTCTACGAAAAGTATCAATAGTTACATACTAATTAATATTACCGTTGGATCAAATTTTTTACCACCTGAGTCAATAACTCTGAGCTTGGTTGAAACTAATCAGTTTCTTAACTCAAGAAACTTTTATTTAGGTAAACGCCATTCTCAACCGTAGAGGGCGGTAGGGTCAAGTACTTTATGCATTTGGCTGTATTCAAACGTACGGAGTACTTGAGACAAATTGATATGGTTTGAGATGAGGAACTATTTTTACAGTGTACCTTCGTTCTATTGAACAAATAAAAATGAAACGAACGAATGGTTTCGTTAAAACCTATTTAGAATAATGTATTTGTATCAATCAATTATGGATATTGAGACAAGTGCATAAACAATTTCTTGTAATTGTATGTTTATGTTGAATCAGTTGTTTCTTTCATTTCGCTGATATGTGAAAAGTTTCAAGCGAATGTTTTAGCTGTTCTCTATAATCAACTAGGTTTTTTAATCAAGAAAAATAGTTCATTTGGAGTTATCAATTTTAGATTAATTCAAATTCAAATGGTTTGATTGAAAAAAATTCTCAAACTCCTGAGGAGTTTGAGCGCAGAATTTTATTTTTACAGTGTATAATATATAAAATCATAACTGAGAAGATCCAATGACATAACATACATGGGAGAAATTCGGATAAATCATGATATGAGGGATTCAATTAATAATGCTATTATCTTGGCCTCCCCTTGAATCGTAGTTCGGAAGAACAAATATCGAAAGGAAATAACTATGAATCTTCGTGAAGAACAACATATTTTCTGAAGCCGGCCCTGGCCATCGTCTAATAGTTCGGTAACTCTCCGTTAGATGCTGTAAAGAACAAATACATTCATTTCCAGAAACATACAGTCCATCTATAAAACAGAAATCGTACTAGTAAATTTCTGGCTTCATTTCTTCGAACTGCGTTGCCCCTATAGGTAGATTTATACTCAATTACAATATTAACCTTGGAATTTATTAATAAACATATAGTCTATGCACACAATAATGCCTTAATATCTCAGATTATTCACTCTTCCCGTCTTAGAAATATCCTGGTTTCATAACAAAAGTAGAAAACTTTTCACCGGGCCATTTAGTTGCTAACTGATCCTGTGAGGGCGTATTTGCATGGACCTTAATTTCGCATTTGCAATAAGTTCTAATAGATGGCGGTGTGAACTGCCATCCAATCCCTTTAGTACGGCGAGTAACTAACTATTTTCTTTTTAAACAAGGATGCTTCTATGTTGGCTTCAAAGTTTTTATTACATTCACAGTTCTCTTTAAACAATGGTTCTATACTGCTCCTTGATTCTATAATTATAATTTGTGGTTGCATAAAAGTGTTGCTAACTTCGCACTCACTCTGTGATCAATATCATTTTATCAATATTTTTTATGGTCTGAATGTGGAAATGCCGCTCCGCCATTTGCAATATAAACAACACTAATCACCGGGGTATCTTTATTTTCTACATTAGATAATTCATTGGGGGTATGGCGGAAAATGAGAATTCAATGGATTATGAGGATGGTGATGTTGATGGTTTACCTACGGAAGACTATCAAGATGAGGAAAGTTTTGATAACGATATAGATATCAACCAAGAATTTCCTCCTAGAAACCGAGGTCGAGGAGGTTTCAGGTAATGAGTGTTCTAACTGGGTAAATATGCATTTTGAAACTTGATCTTTCAGAAGGAATCAACCTCCTAGAAATTGGACAGGACCAGTCCCTAGAGGAGAAGGACCACCCCGTTTCAGAGGTCGGGGATTTGGTCCAGGTGGCCCACCATTTCGTGGAAGAAATCACCCGATTTTTAATCGTGGTCCTCCTCCAAGAAATCCACCCCCAAGTAATTTTGGAGGTCCCATGAGCTTCAACGGGCCAAGTTGGGGTCCCGGAGGACAACCTCCTAATGGACCATCTCCTGTAGGAACTGGCAGTCAAGGTCCTCTGTCAGGACCACCGCCTTTACTTACATCTAATGGACCTCAGTTTACACCACCTCCTTTGATACCTAAATCTACTGCTGCCCCACCGGGTACTGTTAGTAATACAACTTCCCAACCTCCACCTTCCTTTGTTCAATCTAGTCAATCTCAGTTTCCTACTCCGCAGTCTCTTCCACAAGTGAGTATTTTTTATGCTTAAGGCCTCACGAAATTATTCATTTCAAAATTTATTTGTATTTTAGACTGAAACCTCTACTTCAGAAATTTGGGTTGAGACTAAAACTGCCGAAGGAAAGTCGTATTTTTACAATGCAAGAACTAGAGAGACTACATGGAATAAACCTGAAGGTGGTAATATAAAAATAATATCGCAGGATCAAGTTGAAGCTATGGCACAGGCTGCTACTGTTACTGGGATTCCACAAAACACTTCTACTGCAGCTCAAGCAGCATTAGCTCAGGCTAGTATTTCAAACAAACCTGAAGGTTAGTAAATAATTCTTCAATTCATCATTTTTATATATAAAGAAGATGGTAAATGGCATCTTCTTCAATTTCTACTTGATTCAATGAATGATAATAATTTCTTGGCCCATGAGGGGATCGAACCCACGACCTTCGCATTATTAGCATGATGCTCTAACCAACTGAGCTAATGGGCCTTTTGATCTACAGCTAATCTCAAGTTTGTATCAGTGAAAGCAATAATGACTAAACAATTAAAGTGTATAATTTTCAATTTTCCGAGAGATTTTCTTAATATTTTTTTCCGTAAGAACCATGTAGAGCGTATTAGAAAGCCACAAAATAAAAACCAGCCAAATCGGTGAAGCCGTTTTCATGTTATGCCGTGACAACGAAAAACGGGTTTCATTTTTATATATAAAGATTTCAGATGTGCGATTATTTTTTTTCTACTTTTGAGTTGATTGTTGCGTACCTATTATTATTTCTTCAATTTCACTTTCAGTTGGAGGATTCTTCGTTTTTTTGTCTTTTTCTTTTATTTTTAACTTTTGATTTTACTTTTAGAAAAGCACTCATGTAGGTTTTTAGAAGAAAATTAAAGCTTCGAACAAAACTTACGGAAAACTATGAAACGTAATTTTTTATTTGAGATATACAGAGTTATGATAAAGTAATGCAAAAAATTCATAAAAGGTACAACGATCACTTTTGAAAAAAATGCAAAAACACGTCATACGGTGTTTTATATTCCGCATCTCTTGATATAAGTTACGTAAATAACAAGTCAAATTTGTCAAAGTTATGACGTCATCAACATATTTTTTAATGGGAAGCTAAGATTTTTATTACATTATGTGATAAAGCTTGTTTTTTTTTTTTTACACTAGGAAAAAATAGTTGCAGTAGAGCTAACATAAGAAAAAAAACGAGAAAATGAATAAAAAACGAAATAAACGTAAGTTTCATAATAACTTTTCAATTAACTAAACAGTCCATTAAACCAAAACTATTTCTTATAGGAATTGTTCAAACTGTGTCCCGTTTACTAACTGACATAGGCCAAGACGATGGTAGACCGCATTTACAGAGTTTTCGATCATCTGCGGAGTTATAAGAGTCATTTCGTGTCTAATTCGTTCCATTAAGTCTTCTAAATTGTCTGGCCGGTTAATGTAGACCCGACTTTTCAAATGTCCCCACAGAAAAAAATCAAGGGGGTTAAGATCAGGTGACCTAGGTGGCCACTCCATTGGTTCACGTCTTTCAATCCACCATCCTTCAAACTGGTTATCCAGAAACCTTCGAACAGTAAGACCATAATGTGGTGGTGCCCCATCTTGTTGGAACCAAATACTGGGAGTATTCTCCATTATTTGGATCCGAAAATGCCGCAAGTAGGTCCGGGAGCACTGCCATACGAAGATGTTCCAAATATCGTTCAGCTGTTAAATTCCCGCGAAAGTAATAAGGACCAATAAATCTTCCCCAGACAATTCCTACCCAAACATTAATTTTTTGGAGGCTCTGGGTGTGTTTTGTCTGCATCCAGTGGGGATTTTCCCGAGCCCAGTAGCGACAATTGTGTCGATTTACAGAACCACTTAGACAAAACGTTCCCTCATCGGAAAATACTACACTATTAAGAAAATTTGGATTTTCGTCACAATGCTGCATGAAGATTTCACAAAATTCCAAACGTCTGTCCGGATCATCTTCTGAGAGTTCGTGAACAAGTTGAACTTTGTATGGGTGTAGTTTTTCTTTTTTTAACACCTTTACTACAAACGACTGACTAACATTTTCTTGTAAGGCAATTTCTGTTGTAGTTGCTTGAGGGTTGTCTTCTACTGACAGCAAAATATCTAACTTCACATCGTCGCTTATTCCTGGTCGTCCAGATTTTGGAGCATCCCTCACGCTTCCCGTTGCATTAAATTTTGCACTAATTCTGCTTACTGTGCTTCTAGCAATTGGAGGTCTCTCCAAATGCTTTGCGAAGGCGATCGCCGTAACCTACCATCATTAGAATTTCTATCCTTTCTCTTTCGTTTAAACGAGCCATAATAATAAAACTGGTGTCACACTAATTGTACGACTGACACTGACACACCCTTGTTTTAGTAAATCAATCGAAAAAATTGATAAGAACAGATTTTCTTACTAGATAAGTTTAAGTTTGACCTCTTTTTATAATTGGTTTTGTTATTTCGTTTTTTATTCATTTTCTCGTTTTTTTTCTTGTGTTAACCCTACTGCAACTATTTTTCCCTAGTGTAAAAAAACAAGCTTTATCACATAATGTAATAAAAATCTTAGCTTCCCATTAACAAATTTGACTTGTTATTTTTGTAACTTATGTCAAGAGATGCGGAATATAAAACACCGTTTGACGTGTTTTTGCATTTTTTTCAAAAGTGATCGTTGTATGTTGTATGAGTTTTGTGCATTACTTTATCATAACCCTGTATAATCGTGGCATTTTTATTATAGCGTTTCAGAGTACTGGAAAAGACTCTCGTTCACCTGAACAGAGTGCTTATAGGTTTGTTATAGTATGAATATTTATTCCCAAGTAGCTCAACAAGAGGGTCCAAGCTATCGGACATCACGTCAGTGCTTTCTAAATTTTTATTTCAACGTTGAAATCGAAAAGTGTCGCTTGCATAGATTATACAGGGTGTAACTAAATAAGTGTAAAATATTTAAGGAGGTGATTCCTCATCGAAAAGAAGATAGATCTTTCAAATAAAGAAACTTCATTGGAGCATCCCTTGTTAAGATACAGCCCCTCAAAGGGAGTACATAAAATTTCTATAACAATTTTTTTCACAAGCACCATAAACGTTTCCTACTAGCAAAAAGACACTTATCCAGTTATTTACTTATTTTACCCCTTGGTTGTAAGGGTGGGAAACGCAGCCCCTAAAGTTTATTTCCAATGTAACTTTTTGTCTTATTATTTGTTCACCGTTTAAAAATTTATTTCCGATAGCCTGTTTTATTCTAAACAAAAAATGTTTCATGAGTTTTTTGCCCAAAATAAACCAGTTCGCAGCAAAAAATTATTTTACGAACAACTACAGAGATAGATACATCGTTATAAATGCGAACTGGATTTATTATTATTCTGTACCTGCATTTCCCACCCTTACAACCATGGGGTAAACCAAATAAATAACTGGATAAGTGTCTTTTTGCTAGTAGGATCCTATCTTTTTTTCGATAAGGAATCACCTCCTTAAATATTTTACACTTATTTATTTACACCCTGTATAGAGTTCTAAAAAACACTCATGTTTATATGTATATTTCACTTTTCAAAAAATTGAGTTGCAATGGCTGAAATGTCTACTAAGTTGTACTGTTTGATTTTCTGGAAAATGCGAAATTGGAATGAAAGTTTGTTCTGAGTTGTGTTGTGAATATTTTCATAGAAATACATCACATTTTCTGGAAAATCCTCAAAGTATATAAAATATTCAAACCAGCCCATTTGGCTTTTTTTCCAACCAAAATATGTGCAAAATTTGTGCTAGGCATGATTGAAGTTGTGCTATTAATCTTGAATTACTGGAAATTCAGTAAAAAGTACCATCACTTCATAAATAAACATGTCCAATATTGTTTCTCAGTGAAATTTAAACATTATTATTCTCTGCTTACGACAGCAACCTTTTTTACATACATACTTTTTAACTACAAATATTTAGATTAGATTTGAATAATCATAATTAGAATAAATTTTTTTTTTCAGCAATTGAGAGTGAAGAGAAACCTCAAGAGCTCAAACTTCCCGCTCCTGGTGCGAACCCTTTACCACTAACAAATGTTCTGGCAGGACCACCACCAGGACTTCCTCCTTTTGGTGCTCCGCCAGGTCAGTTTGTGCCTCCCTTTGGATTGCCACCACCTGGTTTGCATGGAGCTTGGCCAGGGGGAGCCCCTGCTCCGTGGGCTATGGGAGGTCCTCCACCTTGGGGCCTTCCTCCAGGTTTGCCACTCTTGGGTAAGGTTGATCCAGAACTGATTGCAAAAGCAGCAGAATGGACAGAACATAAAGCGCCAGATGGAAGATTTTATTACTACAACGCCAAGAAGGGAGAATCTGTGTGGGAGAAGCCCCAACCTCTGAAAGACTTGGAAAGTAAGAATTTTATTGATTTTAATAGTATTGAACTTTTTTTTTTATTACGTTTTCAACTATAGGAATTTTTTTCTCGAATTTTATAAAATTTAAAGCAAAACTTATTGATGAACTCATTCATTAGCTGAGAAAACTGTTTACACTTTCATGGATATTGGTCGATCATATCATAATTATGTCAAATCTGAACGGTCACGTTCAGCAGGTAATAGTATATTCTAAAAACAAGGAGCGAGTTTGTGAACGAGTGTTGGAATTGCCTTCTGCAACGAGTATTAGACGATATTTTCTCTATTTCAGTCAAGAATTGTGAGAAATTTATTGGAATTCAATGAAAAATTCAGATTATACCTCCTAGTGCCTTTTGTATTTTATTTTCGAAGTTGGTGTGACTGATAAGAAAATTGAC
Organism: Micraspis discolor; assembly: GCA_030674115.1. NCBI lineage: Eukaryota > Metazoa > Arthropoda > Insecta > Coleoptera > Coccinellidae > Micraspis > Micraspis discolor. The sequence goes on along the minus strand of JARTUT010000878.1, from coordinate 362,875 downwards.
AGATTATAGAATTTGAATAGTGCGCGTTCAAATCTCTACATGGTTTAATATTGACAACTGACATGCAATGGACGCGTGTTGACATTCGAAAGGATAGGATGTCTGACACTGAAATAGAGAAAAACAGTTTTGCAACTATTGTGTCTGCTTAACACAAACAATTTACCTTTTGTAAAATTCATATTCTGTGAACAATATCAGAGAAGCTGCGTAATCAAATTGGCTGCGTTCAACAGAAAGATCGCAAACGTAAGCCGCTACGCTTTAGACAGGTATTGATTTTCGGAACATGTCTCATTCTACAATTAGTCGAAAATGTTTGAAAGTTAGGTCAAATGGTTTGATTTTTGAAGAGTTGGCAAAACTACTTAATTGTCCATGGAACTACTGATTTTCCTTTATCTGCTGTGGCACTTATCCGTTATTAGAATTACTTTTTCTTATAAATAATTATGAAATATAGATTGGAATTCATTTTTTATCAATAAGAGGTGTTATTTTGAATAGCCCGCTATTTCGATAGATGTCGCTTTTGAAGCTGTCATTTTTTGACATTTGACAAGTAGAAACTAGAGGTGAGCGATTACGAATGATCGGCATAATCGATTATTTCAGTACTACTAATTTTAATAATCGATTATTGAATTAGTAACTAATAGGTTTTCATAATCGAATGATTTCATAATCGAATGATATTAGTAGTTAGAACAACTTATGGCGTTTTATGATAATATAGCGTACAATTCGATGCTGTGAAGCGTATACGTTTTAATTTCAATGTGATTACGCTCAATAATAATGATATCATTATTATTAACATTCAATTTTTATTACCCGAATATTTGCCAATCTGCAAATCTCACATTAGTTCGATGGTATAATCTCAAAATTATTATAATGTGCTTCTCTAATAAATAACTAATATCCAAATTTCAAAACATGGAGTACACTATTATGTGTGGCTGACGGGAGACGACTCGTATCATCAATCATTCGATTATACGAGCGAAAGATCGTGTTGTCGTCTATGTCTCGTCCCCACGCAGCTGTACTGTACAGATTAGTATTAGTAACTACTAACCGTTATTTATAATCGAGATATCTCGAGACATTTCTATAATCGAATGATTTCGTTAGTATATCTCATAATCGCCCACGTCTAGTAGAAACTACGCCATTAATAAAAATGGTACGATACGCGCTTCAACAACGCATTGAAATTATTAAAATTCACTATAAAAACGGTGAAAATTTGGCAGAGGCGGTCCGTAAAACTCGTCGTGAAGCACCTTGTCGGACCGTAATACAGAAATTGGTGGAAAAATTCGAGCTGTTGGGACAAGTTACTGATGTGAAGAATAAAATCCGTGCACGTCGCTCAAGAACAGCCAAGAATATTGCTGCTGTAGCCGAAAGTGTTGAAGAAAACCCATTTCTCGTCGTTCTTTAGAGTTAGGCATTCCACAAACGTCATTACACCGTATTTTGCATAAAGATATGAGTGTTAAGGCTTATAAAGTTCAGTTAACACAAGAACTTAAGCCGGCCGATCATCAACAATCTTTACTGATTGGGTCGTTGAAATGCATGAAAATGATCCGGAATTCCATCGAAAAATCATCTTCAATGATGAGGCCCATGTCCACCTCGATGGCTTCGTTAACAAACAAAATTGTCGCATCTGGGGCTCAGAAAATCCAAGAGTTATTGTGGAAAAGCCTCTCTATCCTCAACATGTGACTGTTTGGTGTGGTTTATGGTCCGGCGGAGTCATTGGACCTTACTTTTTCGAAAATGAGGCTGGAGCAACAGTTACGGTGAATGGATTGCGCTATCGAGAGATGATTGACGATTTTTTATGGCCGGAATTGGATGGTATTGATCTGGAGAACGTTAACTTTCAACAAGACGGCGCTACGTGCCACACAATTGATCTTTTACGGGAAAAGTTTCCGGACCGTGTGATCTCTCGAAGAGGTGATCACAATTGGCCACCGAGATCTTGTGATTTAACACCTTGCGACTTCTTTCTTCGGGGCCACGTGAAAGAGAAGGTCTACGCCAACTGCCCAGCGTCGACTCAAGACCTCAAAGATGGAATTCGTGAGGCTATCGAGGACATAGGACAGCCACTTTGCGATTTGGTTATGGAAAATTTCATGAAGAGGATATTGTCCTGTCAGCGTGGTCGTGGTGGTCATTTGCCTGATATTATTTGCCACTATTAACGGCATACCTTCCTTTTTATAATGAAATAAACATCCGGTAATTTATATTAAAAAATGGCATTTTTCTTTGAATATCAAAATAACACCTCTTATTGGAAAACCCTTTATGATATAGACGTCAAAAATTCTGTCTAATGATGAGAATATCGTCGAAATGAGAAAATAACTGTTGAAATTTTGTTATAGCTGCTAACCTAGCAGCTGCACAGGGGATCTCAACCAGGCCCGGAGACATGATGGGAGATACAGGTAAGCCCAAACTTCAGGCTCAAGGTAACGGAGAAATGGAGAAGGAAGCTGAAAAGGAAGAGGGGAAAATGAAGAAATTGCAGGAGGAAGCGAAAAAAAAGAAGGAAGAGGAGGAAAAGGCTAAGCAGGAGAAGGCTCAGGATAAATCAAGACCAGTTTCCAGCACCCCTGTACCAGGCACACCATGGTACGTTTTTATTAAAGAGTCAAGTGCTTTTTTCAGCTACTATAATGAATATAGGGGTCTTTGTTGATTTTTCCAAGCCTTTGGACTGCGTGGTCCATGAGAAATTGTTACATAAATTATCTCTTTACGAAATTCGAGATAATTTGCTAATGCAAGTTCGGCTCTTGATTTTCAATCGGGGGAATGCGATCGCGAGGTCGTTTATTCATTACGTTCCGTCTTGTGGCGCCCTCTAGGGCATTTTATATGAGTTATAGGATTCCATGTAAGCGCAGGTTGAATCCCATATTTTTATTGGATTTTAAAACAAATACATTTGAAATGACCATTATTTTAATCTGCTGTAGATTGTCACAATTTCAATAAAAAAATATCATTTGATCAGAAAATTGTGACAATTTGCAGCAGATTAAAAGAATTATGGTCATTTCAAATATATCTGCCCTTCAAATCAAGAACACACTAATCTTTAGAGGATGAAAGGAAATAAACTAAACTTTGGAAATATATATAATGCAGTATATAATCGATTTACAAAAATTTCAATATCGAGGAAAAGAATAAACGAACCAACAATAACTCATCAAATTATGAGAAATACATTAAAAGAATAAATTAGAATATTAGTGACAAATATATCAATTTAAGCATGAAATGCATTAGATTTATACTTTTATGACGGAAAAAAATTCTTAGAGTCAATTTTATTTTTCCTTATCTTCAGATTTTTCGGATGCCATTTTCATTATTGGATCATAAGATCTTATTGTTTTTTCCCGATAAAATTTTATTAATAGTTCTGTCATAAAAGTACAGAATGAATTTCATGGCAAAATCAATGAACTTATCACTAATTTTCTTATGTTCTGTACAGAACAGAGCTCTTATATCTTCTATCTCTATATTGTTCATAATTTTTTCTGATCTTCATTTGATTTACCTGCTCTGGTATAATGTGCAGAACATTTTTAGAAAAATCATGGAAGATATTATATATTCTTAATGGCCTTTTATCATTTTACAATTTTACAATTTTTATGAAACCCACTATTAGTGGAATACCCAAAACTATAATCAATGACCATGAGCAGTTCATTTATATACAGGGTGATTTCGGAGGAGACCGTCAGATTTTAGGTGAAGTATACACTAGTCAAGGCAGTTTCGAAACAATGTTTGATTTATGGTAGGGGGCCTTTAATGAGAGTCTACAGGGTGATTTGTCCGATTCGACCGATTTTTCTTTTATTCATAACTTTGGTATGGCTTGATCAATCTTGATGAAATTTTCAGTATAGAAGAATATTTGATGACGAGATATTGTTGATGACGGAGCTCGTGTTGAATGATTGTTTGGGCTATTACCATCATCTATTGTGGATGTAATGACTTTTTGAAAATTGATAATTTTCAAAAGGTTTCTTACTTTTCTCCTTGATAAAGATAGAAGATGTCTATCGAAACGTCGGAAATCATTACATCCACAATAGATGATGGTAATAGCCCAAACAATAATTCAAAATAGAAGAATATGATTATTCTCATTAAATAATTTCAACACTTCCTCAAAAATACAGGGTGGGAATTATGATGAGTTCAGATTGAGTATGCAGGTTGAAAAAACACCCTGTACATTCCGTTTTCAGAAATTTTCTACTTGCTTCAGATTCTACCATAAGTTCACATTACTGGAACGATTTTATTTTTTTGGCACATATCCAGTTTTCCTAGAAAAATTTTTCAAGAATGAACGATATCGTTATTTCGCTCCAAAGCAGTGAGGATATTCTGAAGTAGAATGTAAACCGATGTCGTCCAATGATACAAAGCTCTTCCTGAGTCCTAAAGTAGTTCTTACAAATTCGAAATTCATATTTAATCACTCATATTCTGATGTATAAAATCATTTAATCCAGAAAATATATTTATACCTACCTACTTGAACCAAAAAATCTACAACTTATACAGAATAAACATACTAAAACATATCATGAATGGCAAAACTAAGGATTAAAACAAAATTTACATAGAATGATTTCCCTTTTTTGAATACATATTCGAGACCTTCTTATTAAACTTCCAATTGACCTTCTAATGAGGGATTGATTTTGCTTCAAGATATTTCATTTCTCGAAAATTCTTTCAACTAGGTGTTCTCTACTTCTAATTTCAACCTTATAAACTCTTGTTTTCAGATATCCCCACACAAAATAGTCTAAAGGGTTCAAATCAGGCGATCTTTGTGGCCAAGCAATAGGGCCTCCATGATCAATCCATCTGTTCGGATAATTCACATCCAGGTGATTTCTCACATTCAATGCAAAGTGAGGTGGTGCTCCGTCAGGCTGAAAGTACATAGAGCGGATATGTACATTTTCCAATAGATTTGGTAAAATATTTTCCAAAAAATCTAGGTAAATTTCACCATTTAATCTTTTTAATCATTAATAATAAAATGAGAGTGCCAACTAAATTTCCGTCTATTGTTCCAAGCCAAATATTGGTAGAAAATCTGTGTTGTGTATTATGACTCTTCTTCAAATGCGGGTTGTCTCTTGCCCATTCGTGGGAATTGTGGATATTAAAAATTCCATTCTAAGTGAACATAGCCTCGTCGCTGAATAGAATACTGAAAAATAGTTCGTTGGTGACTAATAACCCAGCGACAAAATTGTAATCGTTGGGGCAGATCTTGTTGCACCTTTTGGTAGTGGTATGGGTGGAATTGTTTTTTTTTAAGTCTTGCTCACTTTGCTCTGCGAAATTCCTAATTCGGTACTAATTTGACGAGTACTAATAGACGGTTCCTCCTCCACCCGCTCAACAATTTGAATCGAAATTTCTTTTGAGTAGGCCTATCAATGTGCTCTGCCTTACTAGGATATTGCCCATGTTCTTTAAAATAATGGAATACTCGTCCGAAAGTACATTTATTTGGTTGACGTCGGTTGGAAATCGTCTATGGTATTCCATTTTGGCTTCATTTCCATTTCCGTTACAAAATCATATCCGCATATTCCGCATGAGTAAATAATTGAGGCATGTTGAAATACACTTCTTGTGACAGATTATTTATTAAATATTCTCATTTTGTGGTTCACTGTGATGGTAACCCTGGATCTTAAAGAACTTGATTTAAATAGGGATTTAATTTTCATGGAGAATTTTCAATTTCATTAAAACTATTTTTCATACATTCTCGCTTCATAGAAAACCGGAAGTAAGCCGAAAATCACCTGAATAATGACTCAATTTTATTTTAATCCATAATTTTGCCTTTCATATGTTTGAATGTTTATTCTGTATTTGTAGTAGTAGTATGTAATTTTTTTGGTTCACGTAAGTGTAAAGAAATTTCTTGAATTAAATGATTTTATATATCTGAATATGAGCGATCAAAAATGAATTTCTAATTTGAAAAATTTATTTTGGGACTCAGGAAGAGCTTTGTATTATTGGACGATACAGCTTTACCATCTAGTTCAGAATATTCTCAATGCCTTGGAGCGAAAAAACGATATTGTTCATCTTTGAAAAATTTTTCTAGGAGAAATGGACGTGTGCCAAAAAAATAAAACGCTCCAATAATGAAAACTTATGGTAGAATCTGAAGCAAGTAGAAAATTTCTGAAAACGGAAAACGGTGTTTTTTCAACCTGCATACTTAATCTGAACTTATCATAATTTCCATTCTGTATTTTTGAAAAAATGATGGAATTATTGAAAGAAGATGATTATATTGTTCTACACTGAAAACTTCATCAAGATTAATCAAGCCATACCAAAGTTATGAATAAAAGAAAAATCGGTCGAATCGGACAAATCACCCTGTAGACTCTCAATGAAGGCCCCAAACCATAAACCCAATATTGTTCCTAAACTATATTGACTACTGTATACTTCACCTGAAATCTGACGGTCTCTCCGAATCACCCTGTATAAATACCGTGTTGTCTCAAAGTTTCTTCAGGAGTTCTGAATGGTAGAAAAAATATGTCATCATTATGAGGGCGGCTTACATAATCTGAAAGATTATTGAAATTACAAAAATGATAATCATAGGGAGTAGAATGAATTACTTGGCAAATTAAGTGTTGGTAGAGCAAATCTTTCTAACACCCTCAACTTGTGCAATGAAAAACCTAGAAAGAAAACAGTATTAGAAACTGTTCCTAATTTTTACTAATCAGAAATTACTACACGAATATGAAATTGCTACAGAAAATATTGATTCACAGTACATTTTTAGTGAGTTACAGTTAATCCAAAACCACTACTTAAATGAATACAATAATACACATACCTTTTGACATTACTATAACTGAAACAATTGGGAACACAGCAAGAATAAACCATTTCAATGAAATTAAATTGAATAAGTTGAAAATAAATACCTCTCTAGCTGAATAACACTATTTTTTGAATAAAAAATAAGTAGTCTATGTATAGAATAAACCTAGAACACGACATTCGAGAAAAGAAATGGCGTTGGCATAGATATCATGAAAGTTCATGCTCGTCATAGAATAGTTTCTTACTCGTCATTAAGTCCATCAAGACCAAGATCCGATAAAATCCGTTTTTACCGATCAGTAGGAACTGAGAATTCCTAATTTACCGATTCGAGTTTTGGGAATAACTAAAGATGTCTGCCGTTCGTTGAAGAAAAACGTGACCACCTTTATAGTAGGCCAGTTCCCACCCCCTGTTAGTGATTTCCACTTTTTTTTTCAATCGTCTCCATTCTCAATCTTAAGAATAATCTTGCTATTAATGTAGTAGTAGTAACTTTAAATTGACATTCATGTCTAGATTTTACCTATCTTAGTACTTCTATGGATTAACAGTACAATTAATTGTAGTTTATCATTTTCAAAAGAGTCTGTGTTGTCTCTTACTAATAACTCTTGTACAATTGGATAATACTCATCATTTTTCACAGGTGTGTGGTTTGGACTGGAAACGGTAGGGTGTTCTTTTATAATCCATCTTCTAGAACTTCTGTCTGGGAAAGACCAGAAGAACTTCTTAAAAGGACAGATGTAGATAAGATGGTATCTGAGCCTCCCGATATCTTAACTGGAGCTAACACTTCCAACAGCAAAATGGATGTGAAGAGTCCTGGTAAAAGCAAGAGAGGATCCGACGACAGTGACAGCGAACAAGAGGAAAACAATGTTTCCAAAAAAATAAAGCTGGATGCTTCACCAGGTAATATGAGAACTTCTCCATAATTTTTCAATGAAAAATAGCAGGTTGACATGATATTTTTCTCAAATATGGCGTTCAACGTATCCCTATTCCTTCCGATCAAAGGAGGTTTTTTGGTCTTTCATAGCCGTCGCACCATTAGCTATAACCGCTAGAAAGTTTATTTCGTTAAACCCTGAAGTTTGGCTGTATTGTTGGGTTAGTATATGTCTTGGCTATATATCGGTGCAGTTTTTGTGTCCAAATGTTTCCTTGGTGGGCATAACCTGTGGTACCTCAACTGGAGAAAAGAACACAGGACAACAGCGCAGCGTGATTAATTTTTTTGTCGCAGTTAATGTTAAATCGTGTAATATATACCAGGGGATGACTGCACAGTATGGTATTTCATGTATGAATTTGTCAAGTTCCTATTCTTAGGTCCATCAGTTCAAAAACAACCATCTAAATATCGAGACGGAACAGGTGCTAGCGTCGGTACAATACATATAGTATAGGTTCTACAAATAAGGTGAGTCCTTTACAACCTCTTATATCCAGTGATGAGACGTGAATTCATCATTACGAACTGGAATCAAAACGACAGCTGGTTTGGAAAACGCCCTGCTGCGAAAAATTCAAGTCTCGTCAGTCAGCCGACAAAGTGCTATTCAGGGTGTTCTGGGTCATGTACTGGTCTATTTATTGTCATTATTCGGAAGACTTTTATACAGAGAATGCTGCTTCTTATTGTGAGATGGTTGATAAAGAATTCAGAAGCCTCATTTTCATCAAGACAATGCTTCCCTACCTAACCACAAATTTTCTGAAAAAGTGGGTTGGTAAGCTGGCATATTTTAATATAGCGACAGCTAAATATTGAACACCCATACATTGAAATCTAGTTGAAACCAAAATGTTTCAGTTGCCCTCTTGTAACATTTGCCACTTTTTCTTTCGAAAAGAATGACAAATATTATTAATTTTAAAACTAACTACGACACTGGAGTCTGAATGACTCCAGATACAAAGAGTTGGCCATTTAATGTGATCATCTAGCAAGGGTAGGACTCTACGTTATGTTTACGTAATAATTCAAGTTCGTGATAATTGAGATTAGTGAAAATAATTGGGAAACAAAAATGGTAAATAAAACACAACACTTAGACCCAAACAATCAACTCCTTATTCAGGGTCTGAAAAAATATAGGGAAAGCCTCAGGCAGAAAACCCCATATGGTTGGTGATGTTAGGGCGTTCAACGTCTCTCGGCTTTAGTTCATATGGAACCCAATTTCCTTGTTTTTGAATCATTCCTAACGATTTTAAACGATGTGAAATTGCTTGTTGAGTCACTTGTAGAGTAAGTGCAAGTTCTTTTTGCGTTTGGGACGAATCTTCCTCCAATAGTGCTTCTAATTCCATGTCTTCGTTACACTTTCGGCCTTCCACTGCGTTCTTTGTCTTTAACGTCAAACTCACCGTTCTTAAACTTAAACAACAGTATTAATTTACAAACATAATAGAAAAGTAATACATTCACTGAACCAATCAAATTCCCAATGCTATTAATCAACAAAGGTTAATAAAATGGACATTTAATAACATTTAAAATAGTCTGGGTGATACTTGCAGAATAGATTCTAGAGTCACTCACCGTAAGATGGCGTCATTTTGAACTCACACAAAGGCATTAACTAAACTTTTGGGTCTCTCTTACTTCTCTCACAACTCAACCGATAATGGTCACAGCATCTTGGATTTCTTCCATCCTCCTTTTCTTTCACGCACTCGCGCAGATCGACGCGGGCGCAGTGACAGACATGTTCTTCTTTTTTCTTTCCTTTTATTTTGACCATGAACTTTCCTTCAAGGTGCTTGAGGAGCCAGTGGCGTCTCAACGTAGGGTGAAATGAGACTTCAACTTTCTTGTATTAAAAAAACCTAGGATATTACACTCTTGGTGTAGATTTTAAAATTTCTTGCAGATGTACAGGAGGTTAATGGCACCACCCAGCCACCTGGGAAAAAGATCGACATAGGTAAGGAAGCGGCGATTGAAGCTGAGGTTAGGGCTGCCAAAGAAAGGGCAGTGATACCTTTAGAAACCCGAATGAAGTTGTTCAAAGAAATGCTCTCAGAAAAGCAGGTTTCTGCTTTTAGCACTTGGGAAAAAGAGTTGCACAAAATTGTATTTGACTCTAGGTACCTTCTGCTCACCTCAAAAGAGAGGAAGCAAGTATTCGAAAAGTATGTCAAAGAGAGAGCTGAAGAGGAGAGGCGAGAGAAGAGGAACAAACTTCGCGAGAAGAAAGAAGCCTATCGAAGGCTACTTCAGGAGAGTCATCTACATGGAAAGTGAGTTTCCGATACAATGATTACTGGTGGTATTTTGATTTAAATGCTTTTTACAGATCGTCATTCAGTGATTTTGCTCAAAAATATGCAAAAGAAGAGCGTTTCAAAGGGGTTGAGAAGATGAGGGAAAGAGAGAGTCTCTTCAATGAATACCTGATAGAAGTGAGAAAAAGGGAGAAAGAAGAGAAAAATCAAAAAAGAGAACAGGTAAGATATTTCTTCTTTTTTTTCTAGGGAATATTCTTGTTAATTTGAAGCCAATTATTGGATTTTTATGCAAAATCACTGTTAATTCGTATCACATTGGTCTAATGTGTTATTAAGTTGAGATTGATAGTTGCGTTTATATACGAGGCCTGTCTAAAAAGTACCCAACCGACCAGAAGAAAAATTTCTATTACCTGAGTAACTTGAGACCTTATCCTCTTGAAAGTATGCTGTTGTACTTTCATGCTAAACCCACTTATCGTTCCATTGCTGAGAGCACCTCTGGAAGGAAGAAGTTTTAAGCTGTCGTGGGAGTAAGCAAGTCTGTCTGGTTGTTATGCTATGTTTGCTTAAAAAATATTAATGAATCGAATAAGAATTTTGTAACCACCGTCCGTGTTCAAATCTTTATGCAAAATTGCTTTATGCCGCATCCTCACTCATTCTCCAATCTCATCTGCAGCCTTCAACACTTTCAAGCGACAATTTGTCATCACTAAATTTATCACATGCTCGCCTATGTGCTGCCATCTTCAAATCAGTTTAACCACTACTTCATTTGTTTTACACTCGTCGCATCTTCTCCAACCACCTGCGGAATTGTTTGGCTTAGACAATAGCCAAGGTTTTGACAACATTTTATGCAACAACTTTGTTCTGGGAGAAAAACTAAATCTTTCAACTATGAAGAGCACCTTACCCCTCTACTAGCATTAGCCCACATGATGTAAATTTATAACAAATTCTGAGACCGGCCAACTTTTGATTTTGATCAGACGTATTTCAGTTTTTTATCTTTTCTGTCAGTTGTTGATGTATTGACATTACGACGTCAGTCCGGAAAATATGTTTAAAAGTGTAATCATAATTTTATTTTCTCTATTTCAGTGTCGTAATGAGTTCGTTACAGTACTAAAAACAGTGCTGTAATGAACTCATTACCTCGAATCTTCCATTTAGGTCTTTCTATTTTACCAAACGGTTCCATTCTTGACATTCGTCAAATGTCATTGGTTCATTCAAATCTTAAACAGTTCTAAGGTTAGATGAACATTTAGCGTTTTGTAAGAAAAGTTCACAGGTCAAAGGCATGATTATTGGGAGAGTAATTAAAATATTTAGGCAGGCCTCGTACTGAATTGCATTAGAAGATTTACATAAGTTGGGAATTTTCTATTTCCAACATATTTGCAACAGAATAAAAACCATCAAAGAAGGGTATAAAGCATATAAAACATCAGAATATTTAAATTTTGCCCTAAGAATTTAATATTAGAATGGAATGTATTTGTTGAATTATTAGTTTTCTAATGAAGTAAAATTTTTCTGAGTACAGCTGAAAAAATGCATCTAATAAGTGGCTTCAAAATTCGTGGACCCTACAATGTATAGTTGATAATTATTAGAACAAAATAAAGTTCATGTGCACATTCTTTGAATTATTGAATTCAATTGGATAAGTGCAGACATTTGGTGCAACATTTTAAGACATCCACACATATCAGACCTCAATATCTTATATATTATTAATCAATATACATGCCTTGTAGTACTGTAGTGTTCAGGAAACACCCTGAGCTCGATATAATTTTTATCAAGTTTATTATATTATGTATACAACATCCTGGGTGTGTACTCCGAGTAAGATTGATGCACTCTCCTTTTTTGTAAAGTAATGTTACACTCTGACAGTTCAGATTTGAATTCGAAATCAGGAGATTTATGTTGTATAATTATTTTGTACAATACAATAGAATTTGGGTTAACTTGCAGTTTATGGTCCATTTATATTTATTTTACATTGTTTTCTGTCTGTTTAGGTTATTTGAGTTGCGTTAAGGTGAGTTTTAAAAAAAAAAAGTCAACAAATAAAAAAATTTCATTTGATTCATCCATAGACAAAGTACCTTTATAGACTGCCAACGCACATGTTAAAGACTTGTCACGCTAACAAAGCGACACCATGCGTTTGGTCGCTCGAACTAATTTCCTCATTTGGCGGGAAAGCGGCTCATTTAAATTCATACCTCTTATGATCTATTATTTTCAAGCTAATTCGAGCCAAAATTAAAGTCGAGTAAATGATATCTGATTTGGATCATTTACTCAACTACAAAATGGTTCGAATTAACTAACTTATTTTATAGAGAAGAGAATTCGATGGAGAAAAATAGAGACTTTTAACAAATTTTTATTTAAAGAACTAAAATTGTTCAGGAGATGAATTCAGTAAAAATATCTGTAGATGTTAGAGATAAATTATCCTATTCTTCATAAAGATTAATCAGGGTCATTATCAATACTACTTACAGATTCGAGGTAAGCCTAACCTACACAAGAGAAGATCGAATTAATTTCATTCGAACTGAACAAAGTCACTGTGTAATGTTTTCAATCTTTTCTTCCTTCAATGACACAATAGTGATCAGTTGAATCAGAACAAAGGAACACTGCTAATACGTTCATTTTATTCTAATGTCACAACTCACTGTGTTTTGCGAAGGTTTCCCCTAGTTCTGAAAACTAAAGAATATATATTAAGAAAATTTTAATAATGAGAAAATAAGGAAATTTAAGTGGTATGATTAATAATTTATATCTTACATCTTTCATCTGGGACCTCAAATCCAGCTGGAGCTTCACTCAGATCTACTCATTCCATATCCTCACTACCTGCAAAATAAAATGATAATAAGACTATTAAATAGTCAACATCCAACTTATTAATGTGAAATTCAGAATATTATAGCATTTATGACATTATTAAAAGTTCAAAATAGATAAATCACCACAAACCTGTTGCATCAGTCTCATTTCTAAAAAAATTTGTAATGCATTAGGCGTCAGCCTTCTGGTTTAGTCTATAGTCCTGCAATTTGATTTGAATGAAATTGGCTCAAATGTAACATTGCAGTGATTGTTTATTTATACTTGCATAGGTTCAGAAGTATTTGCAGTTCCATGAACCTTTTCTGAATTCCTTGTCCAAATTGCCATTATTTGAAGTTGAGAGAAGATATATTACATTGAACGTTGTTTTTGAAGAATCTCGAGGTTTTAATACATGATACTATTTAGAAGTAAATTGATTTAAACAATACAAGGGTAGTTTAGTAATTCAAAGAATGTGTATTAATGAAAATTATTATAAAATTCAAAAATACCACTGAGCAAATCTATAAATTACAATTTGGAAATTTTTTACATGGCTCTTAATTCCAATTATGGACATAATTATTTGGAGGAACAAAACCTTCACAGATTAACTGTAGATGGGGAGCTGGTATTCTTACAATTTTCTTAAAACTCTTGGAATTGCGAATGTGAAAGAGCGTGGCAATATTTTTTTTATTCCAACAAATTCTTCTTTGAAGTATGCTAAATATCGTATAAAATAAATTATAAATTTCAGTTCTTCTGGGTTTTATGTTACTGATCAATGTAATTTGTATAATTTGCCTAGTGGGTCTTCATCACTGGATAATTATTATTATTATTGTGAAATTAATTGTGATTGCATGTGTTTCTTGTCAAAACAAAAAAGTAAATTATGAGTCTCTTATTTAGCTTCAATACTACTACTACCTCTGGATCAAGGTCAGACACAAGTACGAGGCCTTTCCCACATACCATCCGAGTTTGCTGTCATTGTCGTGCTTACTCCTCATCTAGGCATCAGGCTCTTTGTTTATTATAACGGTACTGCACTTATCAAACTGTTTGTATTAAGCTTTGATATTTGATTGAATTCCTTAGTCCCAACACTCAGCGTGTTGTTGTTTAGATTGTAAGTCTTTCCATCTTTTCGTTTTCTTCGATAAATTCCTTCTCTAATATTGCAGGTGAAGGGATTCTTGGTCTCCAACTACACATTCTGATCTAATTATTTATATTTTTCAGATATTATATTAATGAAAATATGGCTGATCTCTTCAATCTCTCAAAAATGAATGCAGTTCAATTTATCCAATATTCTGTTACCTTTTCAATAACCCATTCATTTGCCTGATATTATTTGCCACTATTAACGGGCATACCTTCCTTTTTATAATGAAATAAACATCCAGTAATTTATATTAAAAATGGCATTTTCTTTGAATATCAAAATAACACCTCTTATTGAAAACCTTTATGATATAGACGTCAAAAATTCTGTCTAATGATGAGAATATCGTCGAAATGAGAAAATAACTGTTGAAATTTTGTTATAGCTGCTAACCTAGCAGCTGCACAGGGATCTCAACCAGGCCCGGAGACATGATGGGAGATACAGGTAAGCCCAAACTTCAGGCTCAAGGTAACGGAGAAATGGAGAAGGAAGCTGAAAAGGAAGAGGGGAAAATGAAGAAATTGCAGGAGGAAGCGAAAAAAAGAAGGAAGAGGAGGAAAAGGTTAAGCAGGAGAAGGCTCAGGATAAATCAAGACCAGTTTCAGCACCCTGTACCAGGCACACCATGGTACGTTTTTATTAAAGAGTCAAGTGCTTTTTCAGCTACTAAGACTTTTAACAAATTTTTATTTAAAGAACTAAAATTGTTCAGGAGATGAATTCAGTAAAAATATCTGTAGATGTTAGAGATAAATTATCCTATTCTTCATAAAGATTAATCAGGGTCATTATCAATACTACTTACAGATTCGAGGTAAGCCTAACCTACACAAGAGAAGATCGAATTAATTTCATTCAACTGAACAAAGTCACTGTGTAATGTTTTCAATCTTTTCTTCCTTCAATGACACAATAGTGATCAGTTGAATCAGAACAAAGGAACACTGCTAATACGTTCATTTTATTCTAATGTCACAACTCACTGTGTTTTGCATTGAAGGTTTCCCCTAGTTCTGAAAACTAAAGAATATATATTAAGAAAATTTTAATAATGAGAAAATAAGGAAATTTAAGTGGTATGATTAATAATTTATATCTTACATCTTTCATCTGGGATCTCAAATCCAGCTGGAGCTTCACTCAGATCTACTCATTCCATATCCTCACTACCTGCAAAATAAAATGATAATAAGACTATTAAATAGTCAACATCCAACTTATTAATGTGAAATTCAGAATATTATAGCATTTATGACATTATTAAAAGTTCAAAATAGATAAATCACCACAAACCTGTTGCATCAGTCTCATTTCTAAAAAAAATTGGTAATGCATTAGGCGTCAGCCTTCTGGTATAGTCTATAGTCCTGCAATTTGATTTGAATGAAATTGGCTCAAATATAACATAGCAGTGATTGTTTATTTATACTTGCATAGGTTCAGAAGTATTTGCAGTTCCATGAACTTTTTCTGAATTCCTTGTCCAAATTATTTGAAGCCATTATTTGAAGTTGAGAGAAGATATATTACATTGAACGTTGTTTTTGAAGAATCTCGAGGTTTTAATACATGATACGATTTAGAAGTCAATTGATTTAAACAATACAAGGGTAGTTTAGTAATTCAAAGAATGTGTATTAATGAAAATTATTATAAAATTCAAAAATACCACTGAGCAAATCTATAAATTACAATTTGGAAATTTTTTACATGGCTCTTAATTCCAATTATGGACATAATTATTTGGAGGAACAAAACCTTCACAGATTAACTGTAGATGGGGAGCTGGTATTCTTACAATTTTCTTAAAACTCTTTGAATTGCGAATGTGAAAGAGCGTGGCAATATTTTTTTTATTCCAACAAATTCTTCTTTGAAGTATGCTAAATATCGTATAAAATAAATTATAAATTTCAGTTCTTCTGGGTTTTATGTTACTGATCAATGTAATTTGTATAATTTGCCTAGTGGGTCTTCATTACTGGATAATTATTATTATTATTGTGAAATTAATTGTGATTGCATGTGTTTCTTGTCAAAACAAAAAGTAAATTATGAGTCTCTTATTTAGCTTCAATACTACTACTACCTCTGGATCAAGGTCAGACACAAGTACGCAGGCCTTTCCCACATACCATCCGAGTTTGCTGTCATTGTCGTGCTTACTCCTCATCTAGGCATCAGGCTCTTTGTTTATTATAACGGTACTGCACTTATCAAACTGTTTGTATTAAGCTTTGATATTTGATTGAATTCCTTAGTCCCAACACTCAGCGTGTTGTTGTTTAGATTGTAAGTCTTTCCATCTTTTCGTTTTCTTCGATAAATTCCTTCTCTAATATTGCAGGTGAAGGGATTCTTGGTCTCCAACTACACATTCTGATCTAATTATTTATATTTTTCAGATATTATATTAATGAAAATATGGCTGATCTCTTCAATCTCTCAAAAAATGAATGCAGTTCAATTTGTCCAATATTCTGTTACCTTTTCAATAACCCATTCATTAATCCTTGAGCTTGATTGAAGAGAAGCTACAACATGATTGTGTTATATACTATTCACATAGGACTAAAATATGCAATTTGAAAGTGATTTGCAGGATTTATTACTTATTTTCTCATAATAATAAAACACATTTAATTTAGGATTCAGCGTGTGCAATTACATATATTATTCTTTCAGTATTTCTTGCAAGGATGGGGTGACCTCTAGAACCAAACATTAAACAAAATTTTTATTCGTAACTTTTCAGGAATTAATTTTTTTTCTTTCAGATTGATTGATATTTTATTTTCAGCATTTGTCTTATTGTCTAGTTAAAAATTGTCTATAATAACGGAGCAACCACTTTTTTATATCTTCCTGATTATTTATTTATAATTACAGGTCAAAAAGGACTTCTTTGCAATGCTCAGAGAACACTCTGATATTGATCGCCATTCTTATTGGGGCGATGTCAAAAGAAAAATTGACAGTGATTCCCGCTACAAAGCTGTCGAATCCAGTGGACAAAGAGAAGATTGGTTCAGAGAATATTGTAAAATACTAAAAGAAGAGAAGAAGAGGGCAAAAGAAAAGGATAGAGAACATAAACGCGAAAAAGAAAAGCACAAAAAGAAGGACAAAGATAAGGAACGCGATAAGGATCGTCATAAGGACAAAGAAGACAAGGGAAAAGATAAGGAGAAACATAAAAAAGATAAAG
Source organism: Micraspis discolor (assembly GCA_030674115.1). Classification (NCBI taxonomy): domain Eukaryota; kingdom Metazoa; phylum Arthropoda; class Insecta; order Coleoptera; family Coccinellidae; genus Micraspis; species Micraspis discolor. The sequence goes on along the minus strand of JARTUT010000878.1, from coordinate 345,419 downwards.
AAGTGGTAGAGGATGACAGCAAAATTGAAGAACATGAATCTGTGGAAGCAGAAGATTCAGAAAAAGATAAAGACAAGGATAAACAAGCTCGAGTAGAAGCTAGTTTGAGGGAGCGAGAGAAAGAAGTGCAAAGGACACTTGCAAATCATATGCGGGACAGAGATAAAGAACGTGAGCACCATAAAAGAGAAGAAGCTATACAGGTTAGTGTTTCAACATGAATTAATTCAATGTTTATTCTTCATTCTGTTTTTACAGCATTTTAACGCTTTATTGGCTGATTTAGTAAGGGATCCTGAACTGAGTTGGAGAGAAGTTAAACGGATTCTTAGAAAAGATCATAGATGGGATTTAGCAGATTCATTGGGTCGTGAAGAAAAAGAAAAATTATTCAACGAACATATCGATCAGTTGCTGAAGAAGAAACGAGAAAAATTCCGCGAACTTCTTGATGAAACCTCTGATGTAACTCTTACTAGCTCATGGAAAGAAATTAAAAAGAAAATTCGAGATGATCCGAGATACTCTAAATTTGCTTCAAGTGAAAGGGTGAGTTTTCAGTAATCTGTAAATTCTCAGAATTAATGTTTTTTGTTCCAGTGTGAAAGAGAGTTCAAGGACTACCTGAAAGATAAACTTGTTACTGCCAAGGCATATTTCAAAGAACTATTGCAAGTAAGTTACTACGTCTGAAGCATTTCATAATAGCAATCAAATTTCCAAATGATTTTTGCTTTCGTTCAGGTTATTTGATTTCGGAGGAAAAAATAAGGCTTTATGTGTTTATTTTGTAGGAAACGAAATTGATCACCCATAAATCTTTACAAACTTTGAGAGAAAATCAAGGACATATGCAAGAAATAGAAGATATTTTAATGAATGATAAAAGGTATCTCGTACTGGATCACATTCCTGAAGAAAGGACACAATTGATATTGAATTACTTGGAGGAATTGGATAGAAGAGGACCTCCACCACCGCCAACAGCAAGTGAACCCAATAGACGTAGTCTGAAGTGAATCATCTTCCGTGAAAATTTCAGAGAATGCATGATTATAAAATAATTATAAATATCATTATGTCGCAATGATAAGTTGCTATAGAGTTTATAAGATTTTTGAATATTGGATTTGATTTGTATATTTTGTTTGTACATTTTTTTATTGTATCATAATTTAATAGTGCTAGTCGTATTCTCAGTCCTTAGGGATCATTACTTTTTCAATCCAATCTTATTGAGAAATTTTGTTCTTATTTCAACAATAGGAAAATTTGTTGTATATTATGTGATGACTGGATGTTTTCTTTGACATAAGATATAGTTCGTTTTATTGCAATTTCAATGCTTGACATTCAAAATTGATAGTTATTAATGCTTTATAATTTTCAATTTGTACTTTATGATTGAAAAAAGGGGTTGAAAGGTGAATATGAAATATAGCATTGGTTTGTAATTTGTATTTAATACAAACAATAACAGGAAATTTAATAAAAATATTTTCCACAGTAATTTTTTACAGTTAAATGAGTAATAGACTTATTTCCTATTGTTGTTTGGGTGTTTTTCAATATCTTTGACTTGATATGCATATAATTTGTTTTATAGCAACTTCAATGATGTAACTTGGACATGAGAAATACAAAATTAGTGGTTATTAATGCTCTATAGTTTTCAATTTGCATCTTGTTTATGATTGAAATATAGGGTTAAAAAGACGAATACGAAATATAGCATAAGTAATTTGTATTTAACACAAACAATAACAGGGAATTTAATAAAAATATTTTCCACAGTAATTTTTATTTTTGGTTGATCAGAAGGGGTAGTACTTGTGTCCTTTAGCTCTGGAAAGAAAAATCGTAGTTGAGTTTTTTCTTATTGTTACATTCAACACAATAAAACTTACTGGCTACCTTTTGGGGAAAGAATCAAAAGAAGTTATATTATGAAGAAACTCTGCATGATAAAGGAACTTGTTCTATTCTTCATAGAAATTTGTGAGACCAATTATACTATATAATAACGAAAACTTTCAAAATCCAAAAAAGATAGAAACAATTACACAGTAGAGACAAAATAAAAATGAACCGTATACTAACTATAAAAATCGTCATTTGTTATGTATAAAGGTGTTACACACAGATATCATTCTGCTCTTTAGTAGCGTTGCCAGGCTGCCGTGACCGTAGAAATTGGTAAGGAACTACCCGATAGCTCCGCCAATGAGAGTGGCCTTAACGCAATTTTGGCAGCGTAAGTCAACTGCTCAGAAAGTAGTACTCATCTATAGTATTAAATCGATAAGGATGGTGGACCAGAGAAAATTATGAGCGTGAGGGCCAAACCCGGGGCAATCTTAATAGACATATAAAGAGATAAACCCATTTATTTACATTAAATCATGTAGCTCCCATTGAAAACGCGGTTTGGCAACCATACGCATCCAACCATTTTGTGATGTCATAATGTGTTTTATTTCTTGAAACTGTTTGAAAATATTCAGCATGTTGACGTCGGCACAGAACTAAGAACTGATACTTCACTATGTAATAATAATCGACAACTCTGCGCGAACATATTCATTCATACGTATTTCCCCTTTATATTATATGTGACGTTGCCGAAGCGCTAGAAAGTTAACTTGTATTTGTTTAAAAGTGAAAATTAAGTGGTTATTGTGATTTTGCAGACTTCGAAAGAGTGTTTCAACTGTAAAACATGGTTCGACAATGTTATATTTGTAAAAAATATTATTATTTGAACCCAAATCTTTCTTTCCACCAGTAAGTTTTTAAATATGCTTTTGGCGTCAATATTTGAACAATCAGTGTCGTAGAATGAAGTGCATGCAAAGGTTGTTTGTATTAATTGAATAGCTTTTAAAGTTATACATTTGACCAAAATGAAATACCTGAATCAATATCAAACCCTATTTGTACCATTCATCCATGTACGACTTCTTCAATCATTTTTATTGCAGGTTTCCAAGCAATACTGAACAAAAAATATTAACTTTGTGCATTTTTGATATTTTGGAATGGTTAGAGAATAATTTTATATGAATTGCTTTCATTATCAGTATAAAAGTGCTATTATTTATGTGGTGGAATACAATATTCATTTATTGCGCTATCGTACACAAAAATGACAATAGGTTTGTTCGGGTGGCAGTTCCCAGTTGTACTGGGGTCACAGAGAACCAGGTTCTGTAACTCTTGGAATCGTCGCAAGTTGTTCTATGACACTAACGGGTGAGAACAGGTGGGAACAGATAATTTCAAAACGATTTCATAAGTGCATAGATAAGTGAAAGTAAGGTTATGTTGTATTATCATGGACATTGAACTCTAAATACCATATAGGTATTCATATAGAGTTCAATGATCATGGATCATATCATGGATAGTGTTAAAAAGATATTGAATAAGTTATTGTGTTATTAATACGGTTGGAAATACTTTAGAAATTACAAATATTAAAATTGAACAATTTTTTTGTCATAAATAAATAAACATAAATATATCGTTATAAATAACTGTAAATATAATTTATATGTAATGAAATATTTAAAGAAATGATTTAATTTAATTATAATTTGAAACTTCAATACATGTAGTAGTGGTCATCAGTGGAGAAATTATTTTTGTTAGTTCATATCTGGATAAACTGTGAATTTTTCTGTTATTTCAATGTAATTTTGGTGGAAACTGTACAGAAAATTTTATATAATAGAATTAGGTAATTGTATATGGAACTGGTGGCATTTGGGAAATAAATCAAAATATTTTCTAACAATTTTCATACCTTTGTAATTATTTTTTAGATAAGAATTGTTTTAACAAGTCGTTGTGTTCTTGGAAGAGGTCATTCCTCCGCTTCCTTCCTACATTTTCAATACATTTCGAGTGGTTAAAAAATAAAGATACTACAATCACTAAATAACAAAAATAAATATATAGTATATCAATACGAAATATCGTATATATAAATAATATAAAATAATTATCTTACATACTTTGATCAACAACTATGCAATTGTTTTATTCATCTATTGCAAAAGATCCTTCCTCTTCTTTGAGATAACAAAAATTTTGAGAAGCTATTATAACGAATTGATTAAAAATTTATACTCCCACAACATCAAATATACAAAAACAGCTATGCGAATATCCTAGTCACCAAATATATAACTTAATTGCCAATTAGAACTACTGAAAATTTGAATCACCGATGATTTGAATTTACCGCTTCTTCTGTTGTTCAAATCAAGTGTTCCGACCACACGAACGACAAGGAACTCCTGTTCCGTCCCAGACGAACGGGTGGGAACCACAAATTACCAAAAATTACAGTTCCGAACTGCCACGCGAACAAACCTAATTTATTTTACATTAACATACACAAACATTCGCACAAGCGCCCTGCACCGCCTAAACGAAACAGCACACGCAGGCACGGTAGAAAGAGTGGGGATATTATTCCCTCTCCTACTCCTCGATCTTACGCTTTTTCGATCAGCATCACGTGACCCTGACGCGAGTTTGGATGTTTTACCCATACAAGAGAGTGCTCAGCGCCGCTAAAGAAGTTTTCACTTCAAAAATTTGGTTTTCCTTGGTACGATTTTCTATGTCGAATGTCTTGCTGGGTTATTAACATATAACGATTATAATCGTACTTGCAGGGATTATAGTTCAATATTATAATATCTACACTTTTCATTAAATTTTTTGAAATATAGAAAGAAATAGCCTCTATTATCGTTTGAATCTATTTTAATATCATAGTGACGCAATTTGTCTTGCATCATTTACCTAAAATCGATTATACTAGATTTACCGTGCTAGTCAAATATTTCTAATTTTGAAGGTTCCTCAAAAATTAAATGAAACCAGTACGCCACTGAGTATTTGACGACTTAATTATGCAGCGTTACCAAAGTGCTAGAAAGCATATATTCCTGTATTTTTCTGTGGTGAAATAATTCTTGACTATTATTTTCAGTTTTATAAATGAAATGCTAGGTCTATCCCTTTATATATGGTAGTACCATAGATCAACAAGTCCCCAGCCTAAATACCAGATGGCACCATTAACAAAATATCCATACAATTTTTTTTTAAGCGCCAAATTTTCAAAAGGTTACTGATTGATTTAGTTGTCAAAACCGTTTCCATATCACACTTTCCCCTTGATCTCACTAAAAATGCTTTGACAGTTGCAAGAAAGTGATTCTTTCGTAAGTAATCATGGTTTTCCAAGTATTTCATTAGTTTGGTATTCATTCAGGAATCATTCAGTATAATGGTCTAGCTTTGTCCTAAGAAATTACTAATTCCCTGTCACCTCACCCATAAATATTGCATTTGAAAAACTTAATTCAAGCAGGAGCATTAAAACTCACGACTGCTGCTTTCATCTTTTTTGTTTCTCCAAAAATGAGTTGACTAGTACCATTGAGTATAAATCTACCTATAGGGGAAACGCAGTTCGAAGAAATGAAGCCAGAAATTTACTAGTACGATTTCTGGTTTATAGATGGACTGTATGTTTCTGGATATGAATGTATTTGTTCTTTACAGCATCTAACGGAAAGTTACCGAACTATTAGACGATGGCCAGGGCCGGCTTCAGAAAATATGTTGTTCTTCACGAAGATTCATAGTTATTTCATTTCTATATTTGTTCTTCCGATTCAAGGGGAGGCCAAGATAATAGCATTATAAATTGAATCCCTCATATCATGATTTATCCGAATTTCTCCCATGTATGTTATGTCATTGGATCTTCTCAGTTATGATTTTATATATTATACTTGTGTTTTTATGGAATTTCAGGAAACACTTCTTTGAACGAACATAAGATTTCGAACTGAAATGGCGCGTTTACGTTCGGCTATTATTTTCAACTTAAAAATGAAAATCGTGAGGGTTTATTCACAATGAATGTAACGTAAACAAATAAGAACTTTGTCCATTTATTGCTCATTCAAATATATATGTTACATACAATTTTCTTGTGTACATTTGTAATTGATCTAAAGTCACTTCACATATTTGATATCACCAACAATATGCCCATAATTCATTCATTAAAATCGTCATCTAAATATACACAGATCATTGGACAGTAAGTCAATTTATTTAAATAATAAAATATTCTGAGAGGTGATGTCGAATAAATCCGACCCTGGCTCAGACCAGCTCAAACAGAGAGACTAATTCGCTGCAACCATAAATACAATGAAATAAAGGTTTCCGTGTTTACACGCTTGAGACCGCCACTTTACCGGTAGAATTTTTGGCTTCAATTCTTTGAACTGCGTTTCCCCTCTAGGTAGATTTATACGCAATGCTAGTAACTATCAAATTTTTTCTACAGCTGCTAAGTTGAGAATTGTAATGCTAAGCAATCGAAATGTGGTCACCCTGTACATAGTCGCAAAACATCTTATCTGTTCAAGTCAAAATACTCACTCTTCAAATGGGCAGATTCTTCCGTTACAGTCAAAGGAATCGAGTAACTCAAGATCTTGACTCTTGAGTTCGAAGTCCCAAATACCAAAGTTCTCCCTAATCCTCGATTTAGTGACAGATTTAGGAATTACAATATGGCCTTGTTGAACCTGATAACGTAGCACAATTTGTGCTGGAGTTTTGTTATATTTGTCGGCAATGTCTCTTATTTTCTTGTCGTCCAACAAGAGAGGTTCGTCGGGCTTTGCCCAAGGACGGTCAGGTGATCCCAGTGGGCTGTAAGCAGTTATTGTAATTCCTTTCGATTTGCAGAAAGCAGATAATTTCTTTTGATTCAAGTAGGGATGGCATTCCACCTGAAATGATTAAGATGGTAATTGTTTTTAGTTTTACGCTTGAAAACCTAGATTTGTCTCAAAACTATCTGACCTATGTTTATACATCATCAAAAGTGCTCCTCAATAATCAGACAAGACTGTTGTTATTTCCCTGAATTTTATGACAAAAATTTAATCAAAACATTTATCGGTACTTTAGAAACCGATCTTTTACAAATACTAACCTGATTGGTTTGTGGGACAACTGATGCAGACTGTAGAAGGCGGTTCAATTGATCTTCATTAAAATTTGATACACCAATGGATTTTGTTAGTCCTTTTTTATTTACCGCCTCCATAGCTTTCCAAGTCTCAACATAGTCCACATCGCTCATACAGAGTTTCCCATTTGCTTCTCTGGGCCATTCATCCCCATCTTCCTATAAAAGAAATATCATGTGAAGAAATTGCACGCGGGTAACGAAACTAATAAAAACTGAATTCAAAATTACTTATTTTGTAGTCCTTTTTAGCCCAGTCATTTTAGGGGTTTCACCTCGGAATGAAAGATAATAAATTGGTATAAACCTTTGTTTTGTCGTTCTAAATGTTCTCTCAAAAGTCACAAATGATACAGTGTCCGCGTCTTAAGATATTGAAGGTCATAAAATTGGTTTTTTGTGAATGTCTCGCTTTCTATTGCTTAAATGATATTTTTATCTATAATAAAAGTTGTAGAGTATAAAATTCTCTACAATTTTCGTTTCATGTTTTTTTTGAGACGATCAACCGTTTTTTAGGTAGAGCGCGAAGAGTGCGCAGCGCACAGTCATATATGGTCCAATGCAAGGTCAAGCGTGGGTTACGGTTATCAGTACGTTATATAAAGTCTATTATTTATTAAGTTATTATAATTATTAAACAGTGGCCATTATTTATGTACTAATTATTAATTGTTGATATTTTATTAAAATCAGTAACTTAATTATTTATATTTAACTTTTCAACTATAGTATCATATATTATTAATTCTGGAATATATATTTTCAGTTAAAAAGACAATAAGGGGATATATTTTATGCATATCTTTATTTATCATCAAATATGCAATACTATAAATTTGTTGAAAGTTTAAATATTATAAGAATTTTTATTGGTTTTAATTATAATCAAATTGTGAATAGAAGCTAGTTATCTCCATCTTCTTCGTCGTCTTCTTCTTGTTGTTGCTCGAAAACGTTCAATTCTTGTCATCATCCTCATTATCGGTCATATTCATCTCCAAACCCTCCAGAATTTCAGGATCATATGCGTTTTCTTCGTCGGGATTACTTGGATATTGTGCAACGTTCAGGCAAGCTTGTCCATTGCACTGGCCACAAGCTAAAGAACATAGTAGCCCTGATTTTCGGGAACCACAACCATTTTTGCAATTGCAAAATATTATATTTAGTAGTTCGCTTGGTGCCAGTGGCGGCTTGTCCTATGAGGCAGGTGAGGCAGTGCCTCATCAAAAAAATTCTGAACCGTATATTTCTTCATTCCCTTTCATCATCACTTTTTTCCTCAATATTTTTCCCAATCTCACGTTCCTTGTATATTCATAACAAATCAAATCCTCTTTGACTAAACGGTTGGAGGCATGCCTAACGCAGGCTTCTTTGACTAAATTAGCGTGTTATCTACTTCGATGACCTACGAGAACGTAATGGAGAGCCGTTCTAGGATTAATCCGAGGCTGGCCTCTGCGCGATCTTAGCCGATCTGAGATCGTTTCGTTTCTGCGATGTCCAGCGGGTTATCTGCGTCGAAGCGCTGAGAACATATCTACGGCTTTGAAGGCGGCTTCTCGAGGAATTAGAGGCTGGCCTCAGGTTTTTATTCGAGTTAATCGGGAAGCAGGAAATAGAGAAATAGGGTTAGTTCACTTTGTCGTTATTTAGTGGTATCGCGTTTGCTGTGTATCGCGTATGATTATAATCTTTTTCAGGTGAATTTTTTCTGAAATATAAATCTTTTTTATCGAAAGTGACTAACAGATCGCGAAATGGATTCAGCGGGACCTAGTGATAGTAAATCTATTGAAATTCCTAAGGAACATATTCGGTGTACTTGTGATATTGTTAATTTTTTAATAAATAAGCAACATTTTCGACTCATTCGTATGATGATAAATTATATTTAATTAAGGAAGTTAAGCGACCTGTTCCAAATTTGAGTAAATCTCTAGTGTCTAGTGGTGGGATCGGTAAATCAAATCGGGGATTCCAAAATACGTGGTATGACAAGTACGACTGGCTTACTGGAAGTATTACTTTGAAAAAAAAATTTTGTTGGCCGTGCATTTTATTCTCAGCAACTAATGGAAATTCCGACAGAGTATGGTCGAAAAGTGGTTTTAGTGATTTGAAAAATTTATCTCGGGGTCTATCGCTACACAATAAAAGTGCTCAGCATATTTCATCTGATTGCAAGCTTACCGTTATGAGAAAGCAAAAACAAAATATCGCCACAGCAATAGACAATGCGCGTCAAATAGAAATTGAAAATTTCAATGCTAGATTCAAAGAAAATCAACAAATTCTAAGAAGTTTAATAGATATTACGATGCACCTCTGTATGCAACAGCTACCTTTTAGGGGGCACGATGAATCGAATGAGTCTTTAAATCGCGGAAATTTCAAACAATTGGTAGTTCTTGTTAGTAAATTTGACACGAATTTAAAAACCTTTTTAGAAAATGACACCAACAGTAAATCGGTAATTTCTGGTACATCTAAAACCATTCAAAATGAATTAATTGATTCGGTTGCTTTTGTTGTGAATAAACAAATCGAGGGCGAAATATATATTATATTATTAAATTTTTTTTCATATGTGCCTCACCATACTATATTGTCACGAGCCGCCACTGCTTGGTGCTGGAGGTAAAACGTTCTTATGGGCTCCAGGATTCCATTTTCAAGCATCCATTCCCATTCTTGAGGTTCTAAGTCATTCCCAACCACGTTTGAATCTGGTAGTAGACGCGATTTATATGTTGACGAGCTGCTACACTTGGTGGAAGTGTTGACAATTGTACAGGTTTATTTGGTTTCGTTAATTTAATGCATTGCGTGTAGCGAAAACGAGCAATGTTGTCCTCAGATTTTAGACCATTATATAATGCCAACAAGATGCGCACTCCATTTTCAAATAATGTTTGTACCGGGCAGTTTTCTTGTTGAAATACTTCCACCAGTTTATCCAAATTGGGAATTTTCTCCAATGCTCTAGTAACATTTTTTTTTCCTTTTTAAATAGCGCAGAAGTCGTGACACAACCAGTAAATGCGTGTAAAAATAGGATGTGTTTTTTAGTACGCGGATATTGATCAAAAATAATTAAGTTACTGATTTTAATAAAATATCAACAATTAATAATTAGTACATAAATAATGGCTATTGTTTAATAATTTAATAAATAATAGACTTTATATAACGTACTGATAACCGTAACTCACGCTTGACCTTGCATTGGACCATATATGAGTGCGCTGCGCACTCTTCGCGCTCTACCTCAAAAACGGTTGATCGTATCAAAAAAAAACATGAAACGAAAATTGTAGAGAATTTTATACTCTAAAACTTTTATTATAGGTAAAAATATCGTTTAAGCAATAGAAAGCGAGATATTCACAAAAAACCAATTTTTATGACCTTTGACTTTCAATATCTTAAGACGCGGACACGGTATCATTTGTGACTTTTGAGACAGCATTTAGTACGACAAAACAAAGGTTTATACCAATTTATAGCTTATTATCTCTCATTCCGAGGTTGATCCCTTTTTTTCCTAATATGACTGGGCTATATGACATTAGTTTATAATCCAAATGGTCACCTGACTTAGAATGTCTAATGGGTGTAAAACAGTCTGGAGAATTGTAAATCAAGAGTGTTAGTGTGTTTTCTAAAATCTAAAAGGGTTTGCTTTTCTAGATTAGTTTTCTACTCCGTTAGTAGGTTTCGAAAAGGAACTTAATTCAATCAATATACTTTCCAATAATTTTTCATCTTACCTTATGCCCGAAAGGCCAGTGTATCAAATATAGATCGAGGTACTCCAGACCCAAATTGCTTAGAGTCTTCTTCAATGCAGGTTCCACCAGATCACCCCTATGGCAGTTGTTCCACAGTTTGCTTGTTACGAATACATCCTCACGTTTGATCACACCGGCATCTATGCGATCCTTCAGACCCTGGCCCACTTCCTTTTCGTTTCCATAAATATGGGCACAGTCGATATGCCTGTACCCAATATCTATGGCATCAATTACGGCTTGGGCGACTGCACCAGGTGGTGACTGAAAGGAAAATGACAACCTACATGAAAATCTTAGTTTGAGTGGTCTAAGTTCATAATCTCATAAACACCCTGTACATTTTATAGCCATGCCACAGACTTATTATATTATGTATTAGCAGAATATCATGAAGGTTTTCTGAAAAAAAAATTGTGCCGAAAATAAGGAACAAATTTGGTCCTCTTCACCTTCTGTTTCATTTAGGATCATCATAGGACCAATAAAGTATTATTATTATTATTATAAATCTCAATAACTCGAAAACTGTTGGGTTTTTGCCAAGATACGGCATATTTTCGAAATTGTACAGCTGATGAGATATCGAGTATTTTCAGAAAAATTTTTTTGACATTTTTAAAAAAGCTGGCCACTTGAACGAAATTGAACTAAACTCCTTTTTATGGAGTTATATATAAAACCATTTTCTCTATTTCCGTGTCGTAATGAGTTCATTACAGTACTAAAAACAGTGCTGTAATGAACTCATTACAGCATTGTTTTTAGTTATATTTTTCGTTTTGTGGTTGACAACACTGACATCCTATCCTTTCGAATGTCAACACGCGTCCATTGCATGTCAATTGTCAATATTAAACCATGTAGAGATTTGAACGCACTATTCAAATTCTATAATCTGTCAATTTTCGTATTAGTCACACCAACTGCGAAAATAAAATACAAAAGGCACTAGGAGGTATAATCTGAAATTTTCATTGAATTGCAATAAATTTCTCACAATTATTGACCGAAATAGAGAAAATATCGTCTAATACTCGTTGCAGAAGGCAATTCCAACACTCATGCCCATTCTGCAACTTGTTTTAGAATATACTATTTCATGTTAAAAATTAGCCAGAGGGTCATTTTTCGAGTTATTGACAAAAAAAATTTCAGACGCTCATAAATGCTGAATCACTAGACGAATTATCCTCAAGCATGTCTAAGACATTTGGGTAATTATGTATTCACTAAGATTAAGGGCGCAAAGATAGGATAATAATGTGTCTTACCAATTCCGATGCATTCAAATACGCCGACTCATACTTCAGACGGCCAAAAAAGATAACGAAAACAGCAAATTAAAAAATAAAACTTCTTTCCTAACGAAACTCAACACCGAAAAATAGAACACATAAAACTCGAAATAAAAAGTCACTCTAATTCACCCCAACAAAGTAAGAAATGATAAGGAAGAAAAACCTCTAACCGAAAAAATCAAATTGAACAATGAAAAACAACACGAAGGTAAACGAAAATATCTCAAATAATAACGAAAACAGTCACTTGGAAAGTTAAACGAAAAGTTAATCGGAGGTCTTCAAGTGACTCGAAAACTCAAATTGGGGACTCTGAATGGCAAATGCGGACCCTGCTTCCACGAATACTGCCAGAAAAAAGCGTGACTGCGGCGGTGTCATTTTTTTTCAGCAGAAAATATGCAAAAACTGGAGAACGACATTGAAAAAACGTTATCGCTATCTGACGGTCACATAGATATATAAAGAGATAGGCCCATTTATTTACATTAAATCATGCAGCTCGCATTGAAAATGCAGTTTGGCAACCATACGCCATACGCATCCAACCCGTTTGTGATGTTGTCATAATGTGCTTTATTTCTTGAAACTGTTTGAAAATATTCAGCATGTCGTCGTCGGCACAGAACTAAAAACTAAGAACTGATACTTCTCTATGTGATGATCGACAACTCTGCGCGAACATATTTATTCATAAAATTCACTCACGGTATTTCCCCCTTATATTATACGTGACGTTGCCAAAGCGCTAGAGAGTTAACTTGTATTTGTTTACAAGTGAAAATTAAGTAAAATTAAGTGATTATTGTGATTTTGCTGACTTCGAAAGAGTGTTTCAACTGTAAAACATGGTTCGACAATGTCATATTTGCGAAAAATATGATTATTTGAACCCAAATCTTTCTTTCCACCGGTAAGTTTCTAAATATGCTTTTGGCGTCAATATTTGAATAATCAGTGTGGTAGAATGAAGTGCATGCAAAGGTTGTTTGTATTAATTGAATAGCTTTCAAAGTTATACAATTGACCAAAATGAAATACCTGAATCAATATCAAACCCTATTTGTATCATTCATCCATGTACGACTTCTTCAATAATTTTTATTGCAGGTTTCCGAGCAATACCGAACAAAAAAAATTTGGTTTTCCTTGGTACGATTTTCTATGTCGAATGTCTTGCTGGGTTATTAACATATAAGGCTCAATCATAAAATAGAATGAATTGATGACTCATTTATTTTGTGAAAATCCATCTTGAATATTAAAATTTTCCGAGAATCCTAGTAAACAAACTAATTGAAAACAAAAGAAAACTGAAAACCATTAATATGCTTTACACTACCACAGAAAAACCTACTAATAAATTCATGCATATCACTTATTTCGGAGAATTATCAATTCAAATCCAGAATTATTTTTCTAAACCCGATTTCAAAACAACATTTTCAGGACGTCCAAACCTAGGTAAAATATTATATAACTCAAAATCCAAACTTAAACACGAGAAAACTTCAGGTGTTTATAAAATCTGTTGTAAAAATTGCAACGCTGCATATGTAGGTCAAACCGGCAGAAATTTTGAGACCAGATTAAAAGAAAATCTGAAATCAGGTAAACAATCCGCAGTTTATGATCATATCGTGACTGAAGAACATCATGTGGATATCGTAAATTTTAAAATCCTTCACAAATGCGAAAAAGGCCTGAAATTAAATTTGCTGGAAGCGATGGAAATAACAAATCTGTTCAATAATCCCGATTTGTCCCCACTTAACATCCAAATAGAAATAAACCATTCACCACTTTTAAACATCCCATAGATTTAAGCCCACGAAATATTTCAGTCTGTACCTAGCACCAGAAGATGGTTTAACAACCGAAACCGGTCGTGTAATAGTTATTAATAAAGTGAAAATTAGACAAAAATAATTGTTTTCTTTTAATATTCAATAATGAAACCAGAAAATTAGTAGATATTTCGAAGAAATTTAGGACTAGGTCGATATACACTAAAACAATTTTGTTTTGGAATGAGTGATCAATGTTTTAGATGCATAATTTATCATTTTGAGTGATTTTGTTATGAATTTATGTTATCAATAAATTTAAACATTGAAAGTTTGTTTCATTAACCCAAATTTGATGAAACATGTTTCACACAATTCTATGCTCTGATCAAAAAAGGGTTAGTTTTTTCATGGCATTCTATTAATGTCCTATTACCGCAAATAAAACTGCTACTCGGAGAAATTTAACAGACTTAGCAGTTTCACTCCTGTGACTACCTACAAAAGATATGGATTATAATCGTACTTGCAGGGATTATAGTTCAATATTATAATATCTACACTTTTCATTAAATCTTTCGAAATACAGAACGAAATACACTTTATTATCGTATGAATCTATTTTAATATCATAGTGACGCAATTTGTCTTGCATCATTTACCTAAAATCGATTATACTAGATTTACAGTTCGTAATTCTTTTTTATCATAATCTCAAATATTTCTAATTTTGAAGGTTCCTCAGAATTAAATCAGTACGCCACTGAGTATTTGACGACTTCATTATGCAGCGTTGCCAAAGTGCTAGAAAGCATATAGTCCTGTCTTTTTCTCACACATGGTGAAATAATTCAATGTTGTCTATTAATTTCAGCAGTTTTAGGAATGAAATGCTAGGTCTATCTCTTTATATATCTATGGACGGTCAGAAGTTACGTTTTTTATGCACAAGGTCTGAAGAAGTTTGAATCGGTTTTCAAATTAATAAATTCATCGGAATTATGATCGAGCTCTCATTTACATTATTTCTATAAACTAAGTCAAAATTGTTACACCCATCTAGAAAGCATAATTACTTGCCTTCAGTAATACTCTCTGACAGAAAGTATTCGGAAATTTGAAATAAAACCAAAAAATATCAAACTTCTTGAGCATTGCGACAACCTTTTTTCCAATCATGGAAACATTTTTTTAGGAGCTCTCAGGGATGACCTTCAGCACCATCTGAGAATTTTCTTTTATGGCGCCTATGGAGTCAAATCTGGTGTCCCAGAACCTGCAATTTCAGTCTGGAGAAAAGAAAAAGTCACACGAGGCTAGATCAGGCAAATAAGGTGGCTGGTCGATGGTATTTATCGAGTGTGTGGTCTTAAAATCGTTAATAATCGTGACTCGATAAGATGGTGCGTTATCACCATGCAAAATCCACGAATATTTTCACGCAAACGTCTCATAACAGTTGAATAGAAGTTCAACTTCAAAAAAAGGCTTACACGAAAAAAATGTTTTCGGGATGAATATATCGCGTAAAACGGCCTGTTTTCCCGCAAAGAAAATCAGCAAAAGTTGAAAAGAGAACATATTTTGTTGGTTCAAATATCCTGTATGTTATTATCATTGATCACTAAATTTTAAATCACTCAATGCTAATGATAATTATTTACTTTTCATATTAAGATTTCGAAATTATAGCTTTAATGGAAATTGATGTAACCATATTATCAGTTGTTGAAGAATATATTTTTATCATATCTCCTTCAGTATCAAGAGGTAAACATTTTGTTGGTACACTGATTATTGATGATGAAATAAAAAAATAGAGGCTTGATAAAAACTTATCAGTATAGATTGGTAGGAAACACCAATTTCTAGAGGAATTAGAAAAAAATCTAGCATACATGCTACGAGGTCGATTTTCGTGAGAAAATCTACTACACATTGATAATATCAACATATTATCTTGACTCCTTCGAAAGAAACAAGTATTTCTGATCCAACTTCGTATTTTGTTTGTTTTTGAGTATTTCTTGTTTCTACGAAAACATTCTTCAAGTTTTTTCTTGAAAGGAATCCAATGGTGTTTCTAGTTTTAGATTAAAAAATATGGTTTTGAAGCTATAACATAAACTTGTATTTTTGCTTACGGACCACCCTATTTTTAATACGTTCTTGTTTGAAATGAAATTCTCTCTTCATATATATATGTATAATAAGTTCTAATTCTCTTTGAAAACATTCATTTTCCGTTTTCCAATTATCTCAGATGTATTTTCAAAATCTGGGCTTTCATACCTAAATACGAAACAAGAGGCAAGATTACCCTCATAGATATAGGGACCAATAGACCTCAAAATACCAACCTAAACATTAAAAATATATCGGCCTTGATTTTGAGTCGTCACTATACAGGGTGTAACTAAATAAGTGTAAAATATTTAAGGAGGTGATTCCTCATCGAAAAAAATATAGGATCTTTCATATAAAGAAACTTCATTGGAGCATCCCTTGTTAAGATACAGCCCCTTAAAGGGAGTACATAAAATTTCTATAACAATTTTTTTCACAAGCACCAAAAAAGTTACAATATTGAAATTAACCTAACGTTTCCTACTAGCAAAAAGACACTTATCCAGTTATTTATTTAATTTACCCCATGGTTGTAAGGGTGGGAAACGCAGGTAGTAATCTTTGCAGATATCGAAAGGGCTCAGAATTTCGAAGAACACATACTCAGTTTGTATGAAAAATCTGTAAAAAAGAGGAATAATAGACTGTTACTACTACAGTAGCTAAATTTATCAATTGCAGAGTAATGAGAATTTTTTAAACAAAATTAAATAAAATGTTTGAAATGCTGTTCGTGTTCCAATCTGTGTGAATTTTTTCAATGATTGCCAATACATAGGAATGAGTCTGATAAGCTCCTTTACTACATATTTTTCTGTCCAAAGATGCTGAAAATCATGACGACACTTAGCAGTTATAATATGATAGTTTAAGCGCACCTTGAGTTGAAATAGATCAAATCAATCTTAAAACTTTTTTGCCTATCCTAAGTAAGTTTCTCTACTCTTGCTGGTACAATTAAAATTTGAGCCCTCTCTTTGATCTCGACTGTTTATTTCTTAATAATTTCTTTGTGGAATATCTCACAAATCAAAGTTTCCTTGATTTCCATTATTATTTGATAATTGAACTGGAAAATTTTCAGTTGCAAACTTCATTTTCTCAACGTATTCTTAAGTGTATAAAAATAAAATTATTTTCCATACAAACCTTCCACGTTCCAAGTCCTAAAATTGGGCATTTCTGGCCGTTATTGAAGTCTATAGTTGGAACTGACATCTTTCTTGTAAATAGTTTAAAACGCCGAAATTAGAGATATATCTGAATCAAATAAAAATTACATTAAGTTGGTATGTGGCACGTTAAAAGGAAAAATTGTTGCACAACTCACCTCGACAAGCGAAACACAACTGCCAGTCTATGAAACTGCCGACAGAGAAATAATTATTCGAGAATAGATTACGCAGCTCTTATTGAGCAATAATCTTAGTATCTAAGGTATAATTCGAGTGCTTTATTAAATATATTTACAAAATCAATTTGAAGATTGACGGGAACGGGAAGAGCATACATTAATTCTCAAAAAGGGTCCGATCCGGCTGACCAATAAGAAAGCAGCTATCTCATTTGTCCTTTTCTTCACGTATTCCTTCCAAATTTTGACGTGTAGTTGTAGTTTCTTCGTTTGACAACTTTCGTTACAGGTTATCCGTGTTCTTAGATAAATATACAACCTTGATATTGTAGAATATCTTTGTTTGAATTGTAAATCTCCAATTTTAATATACAGGTAATTACATAGAGATGTGTTCTTGGTTGTGAACTGACGTGTTGCTTTAAATTGATGGTTAGAAAGAGAGAACCACAATAGACAGGAATGATCGAACAAATACGTTAACATGACATCAGCTTCGCGCTGATTGGTCAGCCAGATCGGAGCCTTTGTAATGTAATGTATACAAACAGGAAGTGATGTAACTTCAATTTGACCTTGAGGCCGAATATAAAGTATTTCAAGGACATATGCACTTGAATTCTAGAATTGCTTGATATATATGATAGCCCAGAGGTGGCGCTGTACAGGTAGATTGTTCCTGATTAAAAAAATTAAATTCAAAACTTTAATTCTGACACATTGCTTGTATCCATGGTAGAAATGTAAATTCATTTATTTAATACACTAGAACAGAAACATGACGAAATCTCAAAAGCAGTGTTCGCTCAATTATTACAAATCACTATTAGGTACATATTATTCAGCTATTAAATGCAAGGCATTGAGAAGTCATCTCTGATTGGCACAAACAAAAGAAAACAGACAAAAACTTAGCCTTCATTATGGAGAATCTTAACATAAAAATCGTCGTTTCATCGTTTTTTTGATAAATAGAAGTGTATCATTTGGAGTTCTTGGAAGTTACAGACATATTAGGTGTACAAATAAGTTTCCGCGGTTTGTCAAAAGATGGTGGCCACCACCAGAAGGTTATGGAGAAATTGTCAGATGTAAAACGTAATATCCCAAGTTTAGTCATCTGGCAACACCATAACCTTAAAGTACTAGTGATTCCGTATCAGCATCACGTTTTTCGTGCAAAAATGTCAAGTTTTATTCCGAATAAGCATCATTTGCGGGAACTTTTGATTTACTTCTTTAATGTGAAAAATCTGCAGCTGAGGCGCATCGATTGCTTCTAGAAGCATATGGTGAAGCTGCTTTAAGTGAGAGAAGTTGTCAGGAATGGTTCCAAAAGTTTAAGAACGGTGAGTTTGACGTTAAAGACAAAGAACGCAGTGGAAGGCCGAAAGTGTACGAAGACATGGAATTAGAAGCACTATTGGAGGAAGATTCGTCCCAAACGCAAAAAGAACTTGCACTTACTCTACAAGTGACTTAACAAGCAATTTCACATCGTTTAAAATCGTTAGGAATGATTCAAAACAAGGAAATTGGGTTCCATATGAACTAAAGCCGAGAGACGTTGAACGCCGATCATGCATGAGTGAAATGCTGCTTGCCAGGAATAAAGAAAAGAGTTTTTGCATCGTATAGTCACTGGTGACGTAAAATGGATTCACTACGATAATCCAAAGAAGAGAAAGTCGTGGGTTAAGCCCGGCGAACCATCAACATCGACAGCTAAGCCGAATATTCATGGAAAAAACTCATGCTGTGTATTTGGTGGGATCAGCTTGGTGTCGTGTATTATGAATTGCTGAAACCAAGCGAAACCATTACTGGAGCTCTCTACCGAACACAATTGATGAGATTGAGTCGGGCACTTAAGGAAAAACGCGCCCATTACTACTCCAGACACGACAAAATTATTCTTTTACACGATAATGCTCGTCCACATGTTGCGGCGCCGGTAAAAACATACTTGGAAACACTCAACTGGGAAGTTTTACCCCACCCGCCTTATTCACCAGACTTAGCCCATTCTGATTATCATCTGTTCCGGTCGATGGCACATGGTCTGTCTGAGCAGCGCTTCACATCATATGAAGACACCAAAAATTGGGTAGATTTGTGGATAGCGTCAAAAGATGAAGAGTTTTTTCGACGGGGTATCCGAAAGTTGCCAGAAAGATGGGGAAAAGTAGTGGCAAATGATGGAAAATACTTTGAATAAAACGTAATGTACTTTTCCTTTACAATAAATTCCTAATTTTTATAAACAACCGCGGAAACTTATTTGTACACCTGATAGAAGCGTGTATTTTCGCAGCATCAATGTAGGATTACATAATTTCAGCCTTTACGCTGCCTGAGGTGCGATATTTGTTGCCCTTATTAATGAAAATGATTTTTCAAGTGGCGACCTTTTATGAAGGCCCACATAATAGCGAGTATGCATGTATAAGTATAAGTCACAGATGCTCATAGATATGCTTGTTGATTCTTTTCCATTATTTATTTTTGTTGTTTGTATTGCAGTGTTTCAGAGTCCGAGAAAATATTCTTGAACAAGGGCTCAAAAGCTTTTGACATTACATCAGTACTTTTCTATTTTTTATTGATATAGACTGAGGCGATTTTACTTTATCAATTCTCTGATCTTTGAATGAGATCAAGTGAATATACGTAATTATACACCCAGAAGTTAACGATCAAATAAAAGGATGGATAAAACCGAAAAATCTTTTCGGATATTATCAGGTGTACAAATAAGTTTCATGGTTGTTTATAAAAATTAGGAATTTATTGTAAAGGAAAAGTACATTACGTTTTATTCAAAGTATTTTCCATCATTTGCCACTACTTTTCCCCATCTTTCTGGCAACATTCGGATACCCCGTCGAAAAAACTCTTCATCTTTTTGACGCTATCCACAAATTTACCCAATTTTTGGTGTCTTCATATGATGTGAAGCGCTGCTCAGACAGACCATGTGCCATCGACCGGAACAGATGATAATCAGAAGGGGCTAAGTCTGGTGAATACGGTGGGTGGGGTAAAACTTTCCAGTTGAGTGTTTCCAAGTATGTTTTTACCGGCGCCGCTACATGTGGACGAGCATTATCGTGTAAAAGAATAATTTTGTCGTGTCTGGAGTAGTAATGGACGCGTTTTTCCTTAAGTGCCCGACTCAATCTCATCAATTGTGTTCGGTAGAGAGCTCCAGTAATGGTTTCGCTTGGTTTCAGCAATTCATAATTAACGACACCAAGCTGATCCCACCAAATACACAGCATGAGTTTTTTCCATGAATATTCGGCTTAGCTGTCGATGTTGATGGTTCGCCGGGCTTAACCCATGACTTTCTTCTTTGAATTATCGTGGTGAATCCATTTTTCGTCACCAGTGACTATACGATGCAAAAACTCTTTTTTTATTCCTGGCAAGCAGCATTTCACTCATGCATAATCGGCGTTCAACGTCTCTCGGCTTTAGTTCATATGGAACCCAATTTCCTTGATTTTGAATCATTCCTAACGATTTTAAACGATGTGAAATTGCTTGTTGAGTCACTTGTAGAGTAAGTGCAAGTTCTTTTGCGTTTGGGACGAATCTTTCTCCAATAGTGCTTCTAATTCCATGTCTTCGTACACTTTCGGCCTTCCACTGCGTTCTTTGTCTTTAACGTCAAACTCACCGTTCTTAAACTTTTGAAACCATTCCTGACAACTTCTCTCACTTAAAGCAGCTTCACCATATGCTTCTAGAAGCAATCGATGCGCCTCAGCTGCAGATTTTTTCACATTAAAGAAGTAAATCAAAAGTTCCCGCAAATGATGCTTATTCGAATGAAACTTGACATTTTTGCACGAAAAAAATTACATGATGCTGATACGGAATCACTAGTACTTTAAGGTTATGGTGTTGCCAGATGACTAAACTTGGGATATTACGTTTTACATCTGACAATTGCTCCATAACCTTCTGGTGGGGCCATCTTTTGACAAACCGCGGAAACTTATTTGTACACCTAATAATATTTGAATTTGAAAGTTTAGCAACCCTGAGGTTATCATTCGATATGTACGTTACAAGGCATTGTTGAAAAGGGCTGGTTACCTTCATGTTATTATTAATGGTTATTATTGTCACAAATTATAAATAAATCTTTATGTAAATTAAAATACAGTGTGGAAAAGCCAATTGGAATAAATTCGATAACGGATAAATGAGAGCGTGTTTGGAAAAACGCTTGGACACGGCGATTTGTATTTTTAACTGAGCATTAAAAAAAAAATTATATAGGGTGCGTCATGTGGCAGTGGCCAATACCCACTTTCTTATTTTAAATGCAAGCCCCTGTATATTATTAATTTTTTGGATTCTTCAGAGAATTCTAGACATAAATCATGTACAATGTCCTATACCTATCTTCAACTATTTCGGAAATATTAAGTGTTTTCAGATTTATTACAAAATTAACATTAAAAAAAGAAAATTATTTTATTTCACAAATTCGCTACATTACACTAAAAACCTAGTAATTAATACTGATTATTTCTTAATAATTAAAAAGAAAAACAAAAAAATATTAATGTCCATGTAGTAAATGTTCAAAATGCTCGCCGCGAACGTCTTGGCAACATGCTAATCTGGTATAGAAATGTCTTCTATCATTACTCAACATCTCAGGTGTAACTGATCTAATCGCAAGAGTGATTCGTCTTTTTAAGTCATCTAAGTTAAGGGGTTTAGTTTTAAATACAATACTTTTGACATATCCCCACAAAAAGTAGTCTAACAGCGACAGATCGTGCTGGCCATTCTATCGATCCGCGCCTTCCTATCCATCGGTTTGAAAAAAATTGGTTCAAGTACTGCCGGAAATTGATTTGGTAATGGGGTGGTGCTCCATCTTGCTGCAACCATATTGAATTGGCAGGAACTTGTGGGTTTGCTGGATCAGGATATAAGTTTGTCAAAGTCGGTACGACATTATTTTGGACCAGTTCTAAATATTTATCTCCATTCATGTTGCCATCAATGAAAAAGGGACCTACGATATGATTTCCAACAATTCCTGCCCAAACATTCAGTTTTTCAGGATATTGGGTATGTTCCTCTCTCAACCAGTGAGGATTCTCATCAGACCAATAGCGGCAATTTTGGCGATTAACATGACCGTGAAGTGTAAATGTGCTCTCATCAGAAAACAAAACATCTCCTAATTGGATCACATTGTTATCTAACATTTCCATCATTTGCTCACAAAAATACGTTCTCCTATCGAAATCGTCTTCCATGAGCTCCTGAGTTGGTATCATTTTATAAGGATGCATTTTACTTTCCTTTAATGTTCGAAAAATTGTTGTGAGGCTAACGTTGAACAGTGGGGCTTTTTTTCGACCAGAATTATGTGGGTTTTCTTGAAATTCAAGCATAATATCCAATTTCGTATCATTACTTACTGCATTGGCAGCTACTTTTTTTTATCTGTCTCACATGACCAAGCTCGCGAAACTGCTTTTCTATTTTGCTAATTGTTCTTTGGGATACAGGCGGCAAATTTGGAAATTTTTCGTGAAATAAGCGAAAAACTTCCATTTGTTTCATTGTCTTATCTCCATAACCAATCATTTGTAGAATGGTTATTTTGTGCTTTTCTGTTAAATGAACCATTTTTCTTGTATTATTACGTACGGTTAACGAAATTTAAAAGACAATAGCACTGACACAGACCACTACTGTCATACAGGCAGACAAGTTGCTATGGCTATCAGTTTTATACGAAAATAAACAATGTTTTTATATATTTTTTAATTTCATATCAGTAAAAAGAAACGCAGGAATGGTTTTTGTTTACTTTCTCATTATAAAGAGCTAAATGGGAAATAAGTATTGAATGTAATGTAGCGAATTTGTGAAATAAAATAATTTTCTTTTTTTAATGTTAATTTTGTAATAAATCTGAAAACACTTAATATTTCCGAAATAGTTGAAGATAGGTATAGGACATTGTACATGATTTATGTCTATTTATTCGTTATCAAATTTATTCCATTTGGCTGTTCCACACTGTATATAATTTTGTACAACTAAGTCTGTACTCTATGATTATTGTTTGATTTAACCTCAATCAATTATTATGTGGGAGTTCTTTGAAGTTCCAAATATTACATTTTAAAGTTAAGGATATGATGTGGCTGTTAATTTAAGATTAAGATAAGAATGGAATGAAAACGATAAGCAGCTCTACTGTTTTTATTCAAAATACAATTTTTTTTGGGTTGATTTATATTTATAAAAGTAAGTTTACAAAATAAAATAGCAAATTGAAGTGAGTACTATAAATATTCTTACTGTAAAGAATATCTATAATGGATTCATGCCATTAATTAAGAGATTTCCTCTTCCATTTATGTTGAAGGTGTGAAACAATTTGAAACTTCTCTTTATATTCATTCATTTTCCATGGAGATTGAAGGAACTCCTCTTTCATAATATATTTATCAAATAATGAAAGAATTTTTTTAATGAAAAATAATAATGTTATTATATTCATCAAATCTTTTCAGAATGAAGATAACTATTTATTTTGTGCCAATTTTATTTTTATGGTTCTCCCATAATAGTTATTGTGAAGAACAGGACTTTTATGAACTATTAAATATATCCAGAGATGCAAATATTCAGGAAATTAGGAAAGCATTCAAAAAAATTGCTGTTAAAATGCACCCTGATAAAAATGTTGTAAGTTATTCAGTATAAACTTGCTGGTAAATATCTGATGAAAAATAGAATATAAAATATGTTGAATTAAAAATATTCAAGGATTAATTAATTGATTCTATTTTTATGTATCTTCAAGGATGACCCAAAAGCTCATGAAAAATTTTTAAAGTTTACCAGAGCTTATGAAGTTTTAAAAGAACCAGAAACAAGAAAACATTATGATTTATATGGTGATACAGGTTCAGATTTGAATGATGATAAACATTACCATAGTTATTCTTATTATAGGGATGATTTTGGAATTTATGATGATGATCCTATCATTGTCACCTTGAGTAGATCTGATTATGGTAAGTAAAATTGCCCAAAGTAAACTATCCACACATCAGTACTTACGACATTTTATTCGGAAAACTATCACTTGGACCATCTGTCAGTACTCTCTACAGTATTTGGGAAAAAATTATTATATGAAGTTTGCTTCACTCAATTTCTTTAAAAAATTCTTTTTTTTGCAGAAGTGAATATATTAGATGATGCACAGATGTGGTTTGTAAATTTTTATTCTCCCCAATGCCATCACTGCCATGAGTTAGCACCTACATGGCGCAGGATAGCTAAAGAGTTTCAGGGTATCATTAGAGTAGCAGCTGTGAACTGCGAAGATGATTGGTCCCTTTGTTACCAATTGGGTATTTCTTCGTATCCAACATTGATGTTTTATGAAAAAGAGGTGAGTAACTACCTCCAAATTTGTGTGCCTCTGAGAGTTGATTACTGTGGCGGCCCTATTCTTTCATGTATAATTTTAAATCATTCACAAGTAACAAATAGCAGTGGTCCCAGTATACTACCCTCTGGTGCACCTCAGCTAACTTTTCTCAGGAAATTCCTGGTTCACTTTAGTTCTATCGCTTTATTTCTCATTTCATACTTTTCCAACTATTTTATTAATCTTGTAACATTTGCCACTTTTTCTTTTGAAAAGGATGACAAATATTAATTTTAAAACTAAATACGGCACTGGAGTCTGAATGACTCCAGATACAAAGATTGGGCCATTTAATGTGATCATCTAGCAAGGGTAGGACTCTACGTTATGTTTACGTAATAATTCAAGTTCATGATAATTGAGATTAGTGAAAATAATTGGGAAACAAAAATGGTAAATAAAACACAACATTTAGACCCAAACAATCAACTCTTTATTCAAGCTCTAAAAAAATTTAGGGGAAAGCCTCAGGCAGAAAACCTCTTATTTTAGGGGATGTTAGGGCACTTGTTCAAAACTAAATGGTTAATCATTAACAGCTAGCAGAGACAAGTATAACAATTCTGGGAAAATCAGGATAATAATCATGGCAAATATGTAAACTTCAATAATACAACAAGGATAATAATTATGGCAAATATATACTTCAATAATGCAACAGAATGATAATCATGGCAAATATGAGCCATAACTATAATACTGTATGAGCTAAGGAATTAGGAACACGGGGAAGGTCATGGAGTTCCAGCGGCGGCTCTGAAAAAATGAAAAAAGTTTCGCGGTTGATAAAAAAAAGTATATTCTCTCATGCAATATAGCACAACCAATGTTATGTCCGATAGCTCAGTAATTTTGAGGGATAAATAGACTGTATTTATTTTTGCGTTTGAAGCTGATGCGAACGCGAAATATATAATATGAAACAACAAAATTCATATAAAGAAATGCGGTCAACAATGATGACTTACCACAGCGGTGAACTACGATGATTTCAGGGCTCTGCTCCAATTATCAGCTCTTCACAGGGACCCTTTGCTGCGGGATTTCTAGTCCAACTTTTGTTCAAATGCGGTGTTGAAAACACAATCAAAATGCGATGCGAAATTTCCAAATATGCGGGTGAAACCAAGCGTGTAATATATCCAAAAAAACAAATCAAAATTAGCGTGATTTTATAAACAATTTCGATAACAAACGTGATAGCGAGAGTTCTTCTATTCCAATTCGCGTTCTAGATGCGTATGCGTATCCATAACATGTGCGAAGTCACCAGTGTTGACTTATAAAATTAGCGCGAAATTCAAATATTTAGCGATCGCCTAGGCTTCAAATTCATGCTATAACAAAAGGACCGAACATTCTCCGGGCCGCGAAAAATGGCAAAATGTTACTTGAGCGGCACATAAAATTGATCCAAAGTGGCTCGACAAGGGCCTTTGAAAGTTAAACGAAAACGAAAGAAAATTAACAATGAAATTCTGACAATAAGAAAAAAATGACTCGAAAGAAAATCGAATGCTGGAGCACTGACTTCTGCCTACCTGGTTTCACAGTACGGCTGAATTCACCTGTCCAGGCACTCGCGAGCGAGAATAGTCACTTTTTCACCAGAGTTCTAATTTGTAGTTTTATCGAGAAATTCATTGATTGCGAAGAAAAGTGTTGCACTTCATGGATGAACGCCGATTTCGTACTCGTCGTTGGACACAGGTCATATGCTCCAACATATGTTACGCGCCCATCGGGAAATGAAATGAACATACGTGGGCCGCACGAAACGAGCAAGCAAC
Organism: Micraspis discolor; assembly: GCA_030674115.1. Taxonomy (NCBI): domain Eukaryota; kingdom Metazoa; phylum Arthropoda; class Insecta; order Coleoptera; family Coccinellidae; genus Micraspis; species Micraspis discolor. The sequence goes on along the minus strand of JARTUT010000878.1, from coordinate 318,696 downwards.
TTGGAATAAAAATGAATGAATTTAACTAATAATAATGAGTTGCAGTAACATAACCGCCCACCTAAAATAGAATATTTTATGAAACAAAGCAAATATAAAATTGAAAAGATATCGAACATAAAGCAAAAAAATATATACATATATACATCAATATACGTCATAATTATTGGAGAGGTAATGGACATAATTTAACCACTGATCTCTGCAGTACACCTTGAGTAGTCCGAATAGTAGCTACTCTAGCTATTTTATCAGCGCTAGGATGCAATTTCTCAATGCGTCCAAGTCGCCAGCGCAATGGAGGGAGTTGATCATCTTTTATCAAGACTAGTGCACCTATTGAATAAGGAGGCGAGTCACTATTGAACCACTTTTTCGTTGTTGCAGTGTGTTCAAGTATTCTAAATTCCATCTTTTCCAAAAAATCCTGATCGATACGAGTTAACTGTAAAGTGGACTGTAAAGTCTGAGCACCTGGATGCAGATATATTTTATGGAAATGCTGAATAAGGAGCTCAGTAAGACGATGAGATGAAGGAAGCAAAGCTGGGTGTTTGTGATCATAAGCCAGACCAGAAAAAGACAGACGACCGCCCACCCTGAGAACACCATCTTCTCCAACAAATGGATTCAATTTTCAAGTGATTTAGATATGGGATTTCCCGAGATGAGATTATCGATCTGTTCCTTGAACACAACCCGTTGAACCTATTTTATAATGAAGAAAATGCATCTTTGAGATGAACTGCGGAAAATCTATATATCCTAGGAGCTTTAGAGTTTTTCATGAAGTGAACAATTCTGAAAATGTAAGCTACCACCCTTTGAACCTTGGACAGAGATGAATACCTGGAGAGCAAATCAAACAAAACAAAACAAACGACGGAGAAATGAAAGCTGACAAAGAGAGGTGACGCTCTTCTGTTTGTACAAGATGAAGAGAATTCTCTATTTCATCATTTGCGAAGGTGAGATGTTTGGAACGAAAGCCAGTCAGGGCCTGTCCACCACAAAGAGCAGTTCAACAGTTCGGTTGGCGTTAAGCCGCGTGAAGCACAATCAGCTGGGTTGTCTTTCGATTGAACATGATACCAATTCTCTGTTGAAACTAAGTCCTGAATTTGTTGTCCGATTTCTTACAAATGTCTTCCATCGATGAGGAGAAGACTTAATCCATGTTAGAGCTACCATTGAATCAGACCAAGCAAAAATGTCATCTATTGTAAAGGCTGATTGGTAAACAGAGGAAACCACATTAATGAGTTTTGATAATAAGAGGCAAGCACACAATTCCAGTCGTGGAAGTGAAATTCTCTTCAATGGGGAGACTTTTGATTTACCACCTACGAAAGAGATGTCAATGGAGCCGTCATAATTGAAAACCTGAAATATACCACGGCTGCGTAACCACGCTCACTACTATCTCCGAAACCATGAAGTTCGCAACGATAAAATGGTTTCGATGCAAGTTTCCGAGGTATCTTTAATTTACCCAATTCGGTTAATTCGATTTACACTGATTCCAGCGACGGCTGACATCGTCTGGAAGTGTATCATCCCACTGCAACCCTAATGTCCAAAGATGCTGGATCAAATGCTTAGCAAGAGAAGTAAATGGAGAAAGGAACCCCAAAGGGTCGAAAATTCGAGAAAGTTCTGAAAGTATGGTACGTTTGGTACATACCTGCACAGTAGTTTCTGCAAGATAAGAAAATTCGTCCGACGAAGGAAACCACCTCAAACCGAGAATTTTGACTATCGGATCTATATCAAAACTATATCAAAATTGAGAACTGTTACTACTCCATTTTCGGAGCTCAAAACCACCGCAATTCAATAGGGAAATCAGTTCCTCTTGCAACGTTTTTGCCTCTTCCAAATCATCACAACCTGTAACGACATCATCGACATAAATGTCTGTGAGCAGAATTTTGATGCAAGTTTAATAATAATATTTTGCAATTCTTTTATTATTTTCTGTAGCTTGAAAGAACATACCTCATTTTCACTTCTCTTTATTCTAATTTCCATTTGGTTTACCAACTGCTAAAATATTTGAAATTTTTAACATATCTTATTGATTGATAAGAGCATGATACATAATTCTTTCATATATTATTTCACAGGCTAATTTGCATGAAGGTGAACGATACAGAGGCTATAAAAATTTTGAAGAAATCGAAAATTTCATCTTAACAAAGATTCCTTCAAAAATTACAATTCTCACACCTGATAATTGGAAACAGAAGCAAAATGAAAATTCACAATGGCTCATTTTCATCTGTTCAGAAAATACAGATTGCGTTGAGAGCAAAACACAAATTAAATTAGCTGCTGCATTAGTAAGTTAACTTATAATCGTTTTGTGTCTCACTGAATTAAAAATTTTTCTTATTTTTCAGGAAGGACTAATTGGAGCGGGGGTTGTTTTGGATGAAAAATTAGTTAAATCCATAGACAAAGATTATGAGAATCACAAAATGATCTATTGGAAAATCGAAGCAGATGGTAAAAGTATTCTGCAGCATGTTGAAGGTTCTGACTGCATAGAAATGATGGAAAACATATTGAATCTCCTTCCGAAACCACAATTGATTGATGAAAAACAGTTTTATGTACTTCGATAATTGTAAAGATATTCTTAAAAAAAATTGAAAATATTAATTTCAGGCGATCAAGAATCAGTTAAAAGAAGGAACAACTAATCCATGGCTACTATGCTTCTACATCGGATCTGCAACAGATTTAGATTTGCAATTGAAACGTCTTCCTTCGTTATTGAATAATATAAATATTGGTTTAGTACATTGTGCCAAAAGTAATTCACTTTGTTCAAAATTGCACATCTCAAGATATCCTTTATGGGGAGTATTGAAAGTTGGCGGAGCTTTTGAAATACACCACGGAAGAGATATTATGCATGATATTATAACCTTTGCTCGGGATAGTGTCAGAGCTGTCAATATGAGGGCTCTTTCTCCTGATGAGTTTGATGAAATAAGAAAGTCAGGTGAGTTCAGGAAGTTCACTCAATTAATATCGTTGTCCCCAAGCCATAAAGAAGATGAAAAATATTTGAAATGGTAAATGCTCTTGAATGTTTTATGTGAAATTATCAATTTTCAAAAAGTCAATTGACTTTTTGAAAATTGATAATTTTCAAAAGGTTTCTTACTTTTCTCCTTGATAAAGATAGAAGATGTCTATCGAAACGTCGGAAAACATTACATCCACAATAGATGATGGTAATAGCCCAAACAATCATTCAACACTATATACAGTGTATAGGACATGTCATGCTTAAACTATGCAACTAAGGAGTCGTACAAATATCTGGCAATATCAGAGCAACTTCTCCATAGCAAGATGTTATAAGATAAGTGGCTATATACAAGGCTCTAATATACATTCAAAAGATAATCTAAAGGCAAAACATTTTTGATTCTGTTGATCGCAAAGAAAGAGCTGTTGAGTTTTTTACATAGCACATCGATGTGTGCCGTTCACAGCTTCACTTGTGTGATTTTTATACTCCTGAAGATGAGCTGAATTAGCTCGAAAAATGTAGAGTTACAAATTAAAATCACCTTTTGTCTTTTGTATTTCATTTCCGCAGTTGGCGTGACTGATACGAAAATTGACATGCAAAGGACTCGTGTTGACTTTAGAAAGGAAAGTATGTCAGTGTTGGCAACCACAAAACGAAAAATATAACCAAAAACAATGCTGTAATAAGTCCATTACAGCACTGTTTTTAGTACTGTAATGAACTCATTACGACACTGAAATAGAGAAAAGTACTTACATCTGAATAGTGTTTCGATTTCATATCCTTATTAGTTTACTAGCTGACCTGCTTAACATTGTTCTGCTTCAAAAGTATGTTTAATAACCTTAGTTTTGTTATTGTTTACAACAAAATATAAAAAAGGTATAAATTAATTCAGACATTAATCATCAAGGAATTCCTCTAATTCCACAACCTTATCTCTTTCAGGTGAAGTATGGTTCATAGATTGGTTTGCTCCGTGGTGTCCCCCATGTAAAAAGCTTTTGCCAGAGTTACGAAGAGCCAGTCAAAATTTCGATAAAAATACAGTTCAGTTTGGTACTATAGATTGCACCCTTCATAGAAACCTGTGCACAAGGGAAGGCATTTCAGCATACCCTACTACAATCCTTTACAACGGCACTAAAATCGAAAAATTTCATGGAGTTCCTAATGAAGATGGAATTGTAAATTTTGTGGATGATGCACTGAATTCTAAAGGTGAGAGAATTATCACTGCAGGACTGCCTGATTATTGTAATTCTTTAGTGCTCATTACCATAAGTCACCTTATTCTTTAAGAAAAAAAAAATTACAATCATTGGCATTTCTAAAAAAACATTAACAGATTCATTCTATTCGAATATACTTTATACATAGTTTGAGAGATGCATTATGTTACAATAATACAAGAAGGTATTATTAAGAAAAGTAGGCTTGTTGTTTAAATAAAAATGAAAAAACTGTAAGTTTAGTTATTGCTCATTTAAGACATATGTTTATTGATTCCTTTACTGTGTTTATGTCGTTTTTTACTATAACGCCATATTCTCGAGTCCTGAAAAGAATTATACAACGAGAGTGCAAAAGCTCCTGATCTCAGTTCAGTGCTTTCTACAATTTTTGTTTATGTATGTTACAGGAATGAGATTTGCCTTTCAGATCGATTTTTTTATACACATGTTTACAAGTATAATTTGATATTTTCCGATAATTCATTTAAGTTGGATTTTCTTTCGTAATTGTTTTAATCCACTAGGACCAATTGAATTCATATTTAAATGGTGGGCTACATTGGTGGACAATTCATGCCAATGATTCGTCGAAGATTATTTATATTCCAAAAATAATACAATATAGTATATATCGGCACAAGGAACCAAATGAAAACCTAATTATTCTTTCAGCGACGTTTTGGGAACTTTTATTTCCTTCTTCAGGCTACAAAAATAGGAAAACAATCAATTGAGCACTCAGAAAGAATCATAAGGAATACAAACGTCAAAAAATATAAAAATAATAACAATGATAAGTACACATATGTCATAAAATAAAATAGAAATAAATATCTATCAAAACTCGAAATTAAAATGAAAACCAATAAGATTTCATAATGACCCAATAAGGTCATGTACAAAGACTCACACAATATGGAATATTACAATTAAATATATAAAATATAAAAAGAAATAGAACTCACCACATCAGAATAACAATTATAAACATGATATAATATTTAAATGCATAATTTACAGGGAAAACAGGGTTCCTACACAAATGAATGTATACATCGTAATATAAACAACAATATGAGAGATCAAAGAGTTAAACAACAATGAAAGACAGGCGCACATATGTTCACTGTCACAATCTGACTACTTTGATCAAATTGCAATACACAGCGCTCAACGTATCTACATCTGTTCTAAAGTTTACTGTATTAGGTGTATGTCTGATAAAAATAATTTCATTAATTAATCTTTTTGACAAATTTTGTTCTGTATACAACACTTTAACATCATCAAAATCGAACGAGTGATCATTGACAACTGCATGTGTAGAAAGTGAAGTAGCCTGCGATAAATTACGAATTGGAAAAAACTTCTAATGTTGTTTATAGGGTGGATTGTCGGGATTGTTGACAAAGCAGTACTTAAAATCTAGAATGAGTCAACATATTAGGGACTGTCGTAATTTATCGCAGGCTACTTCACTTTCTACACATGCAGTTGTCAATGATCACTCGTTCGATTTTAATGATGTTAAAGTGTTTTATACAGAACAAAATTTGTCAAAAAGTTTAATTAATGAAATTATTTTTATAAGACCTAATACAGTAAATTTTAGAACAGATGTAGATACGTTGAGCGCTGTGTATTGCAATTTGATCAAAGAAGTCAGATTGTGACAGTGAACATATGTGCGCTTGTCTTTCATTGTTGTTTAATTCTTTGATCTCTCATATTGTTGTTTATATTACGATGTATACATTCATTTGCGTTAGAACCCTGTTTTCCCTGTAAATTATGCAATCAAATATTATATCATGTTTATAATTGTTATTCTGATGTGGTGAGTTCTCTTTCTTGTTATATTTTATATATTTAATTGTAATATTCCATATTGTGTGAGTCCTTGAACATGACCTACTCGGGTCATTATGAAATCTTATTGGTTTTCATTTTAATTTCGAGTTTTGATGGATATTTATTTTATTTTATGATGTATGTGTACTTACCGTTGTTATTATTTTTATATTTTTTGACGTTTGTATTCCTTATGATTCTTTCTAAGTGCTCAATTGATTGTGTTTTCCTATTTTTGTAGCCTGAAGAAAGAAATAAAAGTTTCAGAAACGTCGCTGAAAGAATAATAAGAAAGAATAATTTCATTTGGTTCCTTGTGTCGATATATACTACTGTACAAAAATGAAAGAAATAATAGTTGTGACAACCCATTTCTTTTATTTAAAATATCCATTCCATACTGTGACATCTTCAGACACATCTAAAATTAACCTAAAATGTTGATAATCAGTCCTTTTTAGTTATATCGCTGGATGATTCGACATTCGTACAACTCATGAGGAAGCCTGTTGATGAAATCTGGTTTGTTGATTTTTTTGCTCCCTGGTGTGGACCATGCCAGAAATTATCATTGGTTTGGAGAAAATTGGCTAAACAGGTGATTTTCCATGCTAGTAGTAGTTTTTAATATGGCTGGGTATATTCATAATTATTAGAGGTCCTGTGTGCTCATCTACTTTGGGTATGCAGAAATTCATTATGGATAATTGGTTTCACGCCCAAACTAGACTTGGAATTCATTTATTAATAATGTAATATAATAAGTCATAAGAACTATATCTCAAATTAAAAATACTCACAGTTTTCCCTAGTAGCGATGAAGTTGATACGCCTAATTTTGATTGGTTTTTAGGAGAAGGGAATTTGAGCTTCGAACTAAACTTAAGGGAAACTGTAAGTTGTTATTTTTAATTTGAGATAAAGGTTTGTTAATTCATTGTGACTGTTTCAGTGTCACACTGAATGAAAGTGATATGAATGTTATGTTTCAGATGTCTGAATTCACTCAATTGAAAATTGCTCAAATAGATTGTGTAGCTAATGCTGCTTTATGCTCATCACAAAATATAAAAGCTTATCCAACTTTGAGGCTGTTCCCTCTACAAAGCAAAGGACTGAATAGTGTGATGTGAGTATAATAGTATATTCTAATACAAGTTGCAGAATGGGCACCTATTCCAACACGAATGCGAAATTCGAAAACGAGCGACGAAGGAGTGAATGCATGAGTGTTGGAATTGCCTTCTGCAACGAGTATTAGACGATATTTTCTCTATTTCAGTCAAGAATTGTGAGAAATTTATTGGGATTCAATGAAAAATTCAGATTATACCTCCTAGTGTCGTTTGTATTTTATTTTCGCAGTTGGTGTGACTGATACGAAAATTGACAGATTATAGAATTTGAATAGTGCGTTCAAATCTCTACATGGTTTAATATTGACAATTGACATGCAATGGACGCGTGTTGACATTCGAAAGGATAGGATGTCAGTGTTGTCAACCACAAAACGAAAAATATAACTAAAAACAATGCTGTAATGAGTTCATTACAGCACTGTTTATAGTACTGAAATGAACTAATTACGACACTGAAATAGAGAAATATTATATTAGGATTAAGCTAGCGGTACGGCTGTAAATGAATAATTTGTTACGAAAATTGCATTTGTTTGATCGGAAATTAAAAACATAAAAAATTAAACGAAAAATGTATGTGAAAAGAAATGTAGGAACGGCTCATTCTTTTCTTTAACGCAAAGCTCTTCACCACTGTAGGGGTATTTTTGCACCTTTATAGGTACATAAATAGAGCTCTTCAATAACCTACTACACCTGTATGGCTCAACAAAAATAAAATAGATCAAAAGCGCAAGGTTTTTAAAATCTTTAACATCGCGTCGATAAGTCCTGGACCTAACTACCAACTTACAAACTATCCATATGATTTTTGGAAAGTGCAAACTTGGCTTGAAAAATGTTATCTGGACTGTGCCTTATCGAAAACTACCATCAAGCGAAGGTTTGCCGAGTTCAAACGTGTTCGAAAGGACACCGATGATACTGAACGTCGGCAAAAATCCGGAAAATAATTTAGAAAGCACTGACATGAGGTCAGGTGGTTTTAGCGTTGTTGTTAACTACTTGCGAGTAATTATTCAAACTTTAAAAATGACATCTCCGCAATATACACCCTCATACAGATAGAATTGAAGATTGGGTCTATCCAGTTTCTAATTGAGGTCCTCAAGAGGAAGAGCCAAGACACATAACCGCTACACTTATACTGGTAGCTGATAACTATGGGACTTTTTGCTTCACATCCTAGTGAATAATTATCAAAAATTTGAAAAGTTATATCTCTAGAAGTATTAGTTTGAAATGGCATCTATGGGTTTGTATAATAGAATTGCACCACAATAGAAATTTCATCCGAGAAGTGTAATTTTTTCAATACTCCGAAACTACTGCGCCGGTTTGGCCCGATAACGAACTCCCAGATATTCATTCTTCAGGGTAGGTACCCTGAAAATTTCAGCTCTCTAGATCATTCCGTTTGGACCTTAGACTATATAAGATAGACAAAGCATTCCTTTGTAAAATGTTGATTTGTTTTGACTCCCACATTGAAAGACTCTTGTGAAACGTCACCCAGCAACACCGCATAGTATCTTTTTCTATTTACTCGGGTCACATTATCTTCAGGGTCAAAATGATCTGAACAAATGAAAATTGCTTTCTTTGGGCAAATACTTGACTATCCCAACAGCGAAGCCCAAATTCTTCTTTTTTCATCGTCATCTGGGAACCTTAATTCAAACCTCATTGTATCTTATAATTATCTCAATGAAAATTTCCTTATTAAAACTTTCTACGTTACTGAACATGTAAATAACTAAATACTTCTTTTCTAACAATACACTATGAAACGATAAATTCGGATTAAAATTCCTGTCTTAGTGCGATGAAAAGTAATAAACAATAAAAAATATGAAAGGCCTAATACTGACTCTCACAAATTTTCTTCAATTTGCGTATTTATTTTCGATACAGAGGTGGCAACGTGTGTCTTCTAAACATCATGTGACCTTCAAACTGTCAAACAGAGAATGCGGCAGCGTTGTCTTGACTTTCATCCGAATTTTTTTCCATCTGCGGTCTCTGACATGAAATAGCAGAATGAACTGAAGTTTTTCTTTTACTTCTTGCTAATATATCCGATAAGACAGTTTCAATTCAAAATATAAAATTTTATACAATGTTTTGAATGCAAATTGGAGAAAAAGTTTTTATGACCTGAGTGGACCAGCTCAATACGTTACAATCGACCAGCTCTAAGTTTCAGATGCGACACTTTTCAATGTAAATAAAGGGATCTATTCTTATATAGTCTGAGGAAAAAACCGTTGTTTTCCTATCTAGGCCTGGAACTTATTGAAAAATGTATTATATTAACTTTGTTATACATCGGATAGGCCACAAAATAAACAACACAAGAGGAGGTAGTCTAGTTCAGTGCCATCCCAGCTTGAAAATGGGTAAGAACAACTCTCCTGGTATAAACAACTCTCTCAATGAAGCACTACACTTTACCATTCCTTTTAAAGATGAGAAGCTACATATCTTCTTAGTGTATATACACCCAAGGGCAAAATTGAAGAGACCATTTTCACTAAAGCAGCACTGTACAAATACTGATTATAGTGGGCGATTTCAACCCTAATCAAGCAAAAATAAACAAATTGAAAAATTTCTCCAAAACAATGCGTTTAGTAATACACCACACCTCCCAATATTTCTAATGGAAAATAATCCGACAGCACACCTGACCTATTATTTTATTCATCAAATCTGAAAGGAAACATAAAAATGTAGAACTTGTAGCAGACCTAGGATCAAATCATCTGGCCATGATGATCACCTTAGACATGGAGTCCCAACCTGACAACATTACGATGAGAAAGAGCCTACAATTTGACAAATGCAATATAGATAAGGTCAACCAAGATATGACACAGTTTATAAACCTACATACAAATACGGGAATAGACGAAAATTACATATCTTTATTCAACAACGAACTGTCAGATTCCATCATAAGGCACACACCTCTGAAAAACACCACCTTTTCTGCACGAACTACCTTCTTTCATAATAAGGATGATAAAAATAAGAGAAAAATGTACAGAGAATACCAACAACGATAAGATCCAGCTCTCAAACCTCAGATTAACGAATACAATAGGTCAATACATCGAATGATACAACAATACAAACAACACACCTGACCGAGGCTTGTAACGCAATTTGCGAAAGCAAAGGAAGGAATTTTTACCAAGAAATCAAGAAATTATCAAAGTACAAAAATCTCACAATATCCCGACAATCCTAGACAATAACAACAAACCATAAGTCAGACAATCAAAAAAGACAGAAGTGTTTGCACAATATCTCGAAAAAAAACCTATCAATACGATAAGGACCGAAAATTTGATGCTAAAATAGAAGAGAAAATTGAGAGTTGGTATGCAGATTACTTTTCCGAGAAGGTGAATAACACATTATTTGAAATAGAAGAAAGTACCTATTATGAAATCCTACATAAGTCTAAGAACAGTTCGCCAGAACAGACAACATTCCCTGGAAGATCCTCAAGAAGTTGGACCCGCTCATTCACTCGCATATTATTGAGACATACAAATGGAGCATTAATAACTGTATATTCCCACAAATTTGGAAATCTGAACTATCATCCTCATAGGAAAGAGTAATCGTGACCACTCCAAAGTAGAAAACTATAGGCCAATAACCTCTTACCAGTTCTAGGAAAACTACTCAAAAAATTATCAAAACTAAATCGGAAGAACATTTTGTAATCTGATACCAAAACACCAATTCGGATTCCGTAAGAACAAATGCACTCTACACCCACTCACGATACTCTTCAATAATATACAAAACGCACAATTGAATAATAAAAACAGCAGCAGTGAGCATCGACATCAAAAAAGCATTTGATAGCGTCTGGATTAAAGGTTTACTATACAAAATCCACAAGTCAAATGCCCTTCCTACCTCATCCATGTGCTAAAATCCTACTTAGAAAACAGGAAACTAAGGATAAAAAATTAACGAGACACTATCCTAATCTTTCATCCATGCAGGGCACACCGCAAGGATCACCCTTATCTCCACTCCTCTTCAATATTTACTGCAGCGATATCGGCCTAATGGAGCAAGCCAACCAATATACTCTACAATACGCAGACGACACGATGGCTATTTCTCATGAGAGAACATTACAACATTGTATGGAGAAACTACAATTACACCTGAATGACATCACATCATGGTTGTCCAAATGGAGACTCAGAGTAAATCCAGATAAATCTCAATTGATAATATTCAACCACAACATCAACCAAGACTCCCCAACAATCTCCATATGCACAAAAAGTAAAATGATGTGTTCTGATAAGATAGGTTGATGATATTACTTTTTTTTTAGCTTCTATACTGGAAATTGGGAATTGATAACTTTAAAGAGGTGGATCCTCTCCTTGATACCATCGACTGTTGAAGATCTCAATCAAAACGAATTCAATAAGAAAATATTGAAGGGACGATTCGATAAACCTTGGCTGATAGATTTTTTCGCTCCATGGTGTGGACATTGTGTTCATTTTGATCCAGAGTTCAGGAAAATTGCAAAGGTTGAGAGTATTCATTCAATTATCAATTTTTTTTTGTTTTACGTCTACTTATATTTCTTGATATGAGGTGCAGTGAAAAGAAATCCATTATTTTCGCATTTAATTTAGACTTTCATTATCATGGTTGAAATCGAGTTTTTTTTGTATCTAGTCTTTTGCAAATGGTTTTCAACCTTTTTTCGTATCATTTAGAACTCTTGATTGATATCATGGCCCGTATGATGGTCACAGGGGCGTGATTACCATGGAAGCTGAGAAAATACAGTTACAAAATTTCAAAAAGAACAAATATGTTTAAATTAAATATATATAATTTTCACTTTACGACGAAATGACCTCAAACATATAGTCTAATATTGTTCAAAAATGTAAAAAATAGCCCATTGCATTAGGAATCATCGCTAGAAAATGTTCTTGAACGATTTTGGCGCAGGGGGATTATTGCCTCAAATTTGGACGCCAATTATTGGATTTAACTTGAAGAGAAAAGTTCATATAACATATAAGTGATTAATAATATTTAATTTTATTTCAATGAGTTTGTTACTTTTGTTAGTTAAGTTCATTTATTTTCTGTTCAAAATGCTTGTTCGTTTCATGCGGCCCACGTATGTTCTTTCTATGGACGCGTAACTATGTTGGAGATATATGACAGTAGACGAAAGTTAGTAATTCGAATACAGACATCGACGCTCGTTCGGTGCAGTGCAAGAATTTTCTTCGTTTCTTCGCTATTTTTCTCGTTAATTTCTACAAGTTCGAACGCCGGTGAAAAGGTGACTATTTCTCGCTCGTGAGTGACACATTGATGTGCTGTGAGACCAGGTATTAATCGATACTCCAACATTTCGTATTTTCTTTTCAGTCATTTTTTCTCACCAATTTCATTATTAATCATTCTTTCATAAATTTCAAAGTAATTCTTTCATTGATATATTTAAAATTTTTCTAAACTATTTCGAAGAATGAAAAAACCTTAATATTGTTTATTATTAGATTAATCGATGAACTTGGTGCAATTAAACCAAATAATCATTCTACATAAATTTCAGTAATTTATTGTATTATTTTTTTGACTATTTCCGAATGAAAAAAAAAATTTAAATATGGTTTATTATTATTTAGCTATGGCTAAATAAAGGCATTAATGAATTTTTTACGTCATTTGTTAGTGAAATTATTCTTGAAAAAAAATTTCTGTAGTTTGGTAGCAAGAAAAATTATAAATATTTAAATTTCTTTCATTAAAAATTTTTAAATAATTAGTTGGGGAAATATCATTTTTCCAGCAATCCATATTCACATTATCGAATAGGTAAGGGAAAAAATTCTTTTAATAATTATTCAATTGTTTATTGGTTCAACAGTTTGTTATGATTAAATTTTGTTCAGTTATTTTTTTTCTGACGCAGGGAAAAACGATAAAAACCGCTATACAGGGTGTAACTAAATAAGTGTAATATATTTAAGGAGGTGATTCCCCAACCAAAAAAAAGATAGGATCTTTCATATAAAGAAACTTCATTGGAGCATCCCTTGTTAAGATACAGAGAGTACATTAAATTTGTATAACAATTTTTTTCACAAGCACCAAAAAAGTTACAATATTGAAATTAACCTAACGTTTCCTACTAGCAAAAAGACACTTATCCAGTTAGTTTATCTCTGTAGTTGTTCGTAAAATATTTTTTTGCTGAGAACTGGTTTATTTTGGGCAAAAAACTCATGAGACATTTTTTGTTTAGAATGAAAAAGGGTATCGGAAATAAATTTTTAAATGGTAAACAAATAATAAGACAAAAAGTTACATTGGAAATAAACTTTAGGGGTTGCGTTTCCCACCCTTACAACTAGGGGTAAACCAAATAAATAACTGGATAAGTGTCTTTTTGCTAGTGGGAAACGTTAGGTTAATTTCAATATTGTAACTTTTTTGGTGCTTGTGAAAAAAATTGTTATACAAATTTTATGTACTCCCTTTGGGGGGGCTGTATCTTAACAAGGGATGCTCCAATGAAGTTGCTTCATATGAAAGATCTTATCTTTTTTCGATGAGGAATCACCTCCTTGAATATTTTACACTTATTTAGTTACACTCTGTATTTAGTAGAGTGCATTACGTCTTTCTAGTATATATATCGTAGTATACAGTAGCCATTAAAAAGTTAACTAACAACAATAACAGATAAAGAGACAAACAAGTTTTTATGAAGAATTAATTACCCTTCAAGATAATTTCAAGATTAAGTTCGTATATATTTTATATCAACGTTGACATACATTTATTCACAAAAATTTTATATTTTTTTAATTATTTCTTCATGAAGAACACTTTCAGCAGTTCACTCATTGTAGCTTCATTAAAAATGTAACGTTCTTCAAGATATGTTTATAGCAAATTTTTAAAGTTATCAACAACTGAATAATGAATGAAAAATATATTTTTTCGCTAAACTGTTCTAAAGAAAAAATTTCCTAAGAAATCACTGAAATAAAAGGATTTTGAAAAATTAAATAAAAAAAAAATTAAAAATCATTATTTTCTCTGAACAACTAACAGCAAAATTTTTCTAAAATATAGATTTATTTGATTTGTCTGAAATAATTTTATAAATAGATTGAATGAAATAGATAAAGTAGAAAAATATTGGATTTTATTTAATTACGTGTTATATTTTACTGGCTGAATGAAAAACATGTGAATTAATTCAAGATCTATTTCAGGAATTGGAAGGATATATTCATTGTGGAAAAGTGGACTGCCAAGCAGAAAATCCCCTCTGTCGCAGTTTACATATCAACGCATATCCTAGCATTATTCTATTTATTTCAGAATCACAAAGGTATGAAATTTCGTCCAGGAATGCTGATGATATAATCAGAAAAGTCAACTTGTTAGTTGACCATTACAGAAACAGGGGAGAGCATGACGAACTATGATTAGTAAGATTTTACAATCTTTTCTTTATGCCACTTTTAATTCCTATTTTTATTCCAAAGAGTTATAGACTGTTCATGATAGTTAGACAATGACATAGTTACAAATCGCGACTATGTTTTTAAAATTGTTGCTTATCCTTGCATTTTTCGTTATTTCTACCATACATACCAACAAGTGACTCATCGAGATCCTTATAGATGGACAAATAACCTTCATCCCAGACAATAAAAGGCAGTGTGAGCAACCCTCATAAACGAATATTCTGAGACAATACAATTTGAAGAAACACGAGAAATACAGTGCAAAAAACAAAAAGGGATAACATCAGTCACTAGAGAAGAAAAGAAGCTTGAGCTTTTACTAAATGTAACAGAAGATCGACATACAAGCCAAACAAAAATATTGAAGCATTCAGTATCTGAATGCTTTTAGTTCAAGGAACTCTTAGGAAGCAAGAGTTTCACATCTACCACCATCACTATCAAATGCATCAGCCGATTGTCAACGATTTTGGAAAACATCTGAATTTTGTAACTGGGAAGGTTTGCAAATAGCATAGAATCTTACATTACCGTAGGTGCAGCTTTAATCATTACTCCCTTCATAATCTGAGATGATGGGGAAGAGAACCAAAAATTAAACGTAATCGGTCATTAATTTTCCAAAGGAAGCTATATTGACAGAACTGCATATTTAAGTTTCATTCAATGTTATTTCTGCAAATGAGGAACGAGATGTGATTGCAGTAAGATGGAATACCTGATCATTATTCTGTTTTGTAAGAGATGTTCTTTATAATAAATTACCAAATAGATGGATCGGTATAGTAACTTACATTATGCAAGATGGCCAGCTGGATCAACGGATCTCACAAACCAGATTTGTTTCGTTAATGATGATGTCACAACTAATTCTCAAAATTAAGGAGCGTTAGGCTCAACTTGCATATTGGGATATAATTTTCTGAAGAACAGAATTGAAAATTTCAACTTGTTCAGCTCCATAGCAATAGAAGAACGATCTACTGGAGAACCCTGTGTATCAAGATTTTGTCTTAGCGTCTTTTATTGCTCTCAGAAATGGACACCTTTTTTCATTGGATAAAAATTTCTTGAAGTCTTTGGAAATGGGGACATGTTGTAGTTTATTGTTTTTATACTCTGAAGATGGTCAGTACTTCAATGAGTTTTACCCTCTCTTCATTGTGTTCCACAAGATTTAGTTTGACTGGTTGTAGTATTCTCCGTCCATATTGAATCTGAAGAATATCTTTATAATCTTCTTTGCAGTTTACTTGGAATATCTATTTCCTGTGTCTTGCAATTTAAATTTTTCGTTTATATACTATTATTATATTCTTTGATCCTTCACAGTTTTCTTGAAATGTTATTTCCTGTGTTTTTTTGCAATTTTAATTTTTCGTAAGTTCTTTTTTTAGATTTAGATGGTCAAAAAAAGGTCATCTCAGCTGTGAAAATATTTATAAATGAGATTTATACCAAAAATTTACAATTAGGCCTGTTTGTTCAATCAGGAATGATCAGAGTGCAAATCTGGCTCTTAGTATGGCAAAATCCTGAGTTGTAAGCATACTGTATTAGGTAATGATCGAGCAAGTTGGTATTTCCTAATTCCAAATGATTTGAGCGTGAAAAATTAACGTTTGAATTGTTTACAACATGTTTTTGTCAAGCTATCGTGAGTAGGCTAGTATAATTTTATAGCCGTTTATATTATGAAGAATCAGCTTGAAGTATCTTTTATATATAACAGTTTCTCAGCAAAACTACGGGGATCGGCAGATTACTTTATTTTTTTTAATATATTAACGATACTGATAAAAATACTTTCAAATGATATTAAATTGTATTTGAAGAATTGAAGCATGATGATATACTGTAAAATGTTAACAATGATCTGATTTTCGTTTTTATAATTGTAATTTTTAACAACAAATAAAAGACTTCTTGATAATTTTGGAGTGCATTTTTCTTTGAATCTCGTAAAAGTTTCTTAAGGTTTGTATTTTGCTTGCAAACACTAAACAACTCCAAAAAAGTTACAATATTGAAATTAACCTTTTCCTACTAGCAAAAAGACACTTATTCAGTTATTAATTTATTTTCGCATTTATGACGATGTACCTATCTCTGTAGTTGTTCGTAAAATAATTTTTTGCTGCGAACTGGTTTATTTTGGGCAAAAAACTCATGACACAATTTTTTGTTTAGAATAAAACAGGCTATCGGAAATAAATTTTTAAATGGTAAACAAATAATAAGACAAAAAGTTACATTGTAAATAAACTTTAGGGGTTGCGTTTCCCACCCTTACAACTATGGGGTAAACCAAATAAATAACTGAATAAGTGTCTTTTTTGCTAGTAGGAATATTGTAACTTTTTTGCTGTTTGTGAAAAAAATTGTTATACAAATTTTATGTACTCCCTTTGAGGGGCTGTATCTTAACAAGGGATGCTCCAATGAAGTTTCTTTATATGAAAGATACTATCTTTTTTTCGATGAGGAATCACCTCCTTAAATATTTTATACTTATTTAGTTACACCCTGTATATTTGGGCCAAGTTTCAGATGTCTGTTTTATTGTTCATAACTTCTTTTACTTTTTTTAAGTGGATCATTTATAGCATATTTCTTGTTTTATTTTTTTTTCTTTTTCCAAGAATTAAAGTTCTCAAAATTCATTTTATGTTTTTCTGCTTGTTCATGTGTTTTAAATGCGGTAGTATTTTTTAAAAATTTGTGGCCATTGATTCGTTCCTTTACACATTGTGTTGCTTGTCCTATATATACTTAAGGGCAATCCATACAATTTATTTGGTAAACACAATTTGAAATTTTATTTTTTTGAATTTTCGATTTCAACTTTGAGGTCATGAATTTCAAACTATTTTCGTTCTTATGTGCTATATTTATTCCATAATGTCTCATTGATGAATTCAGTGTTTCTGATAAGCCCTGTATATATGGTAAGGACACGTATTTTTGGGTTTCAGTTTCGGTTCTTCTAGTTTTTTGTGTTATATAAGCTGAAAATTTTGTTTTTGAAGATCTTTATTAGTTTCAGAGGATATTAGTATATCTTTGGCTTTTTATTGTTTGTTCTCTAAACTCTGGACTAGTCGAGTTTCAGAGCTCTATCAGCAGTTCCTGTCACAACACTTTTTATGAATCATTTGAACTGCGGCTTCAAAATTTAAATATCGTACACTCCAGGTTGGTTTTGTGTACCAAATTGTTTTTTCGTATGAGTGAAAAATCTAAGAAATTTATTTTATTTTGTTCCTCTAACTCATAGGTGAATTGCAAATTGGGATGGTTGCTATTAAATTCATTTATAATATTGTCTATTTCATCTTCAGGTGCTACTGTGAGACAGTCGTCAACAAAACATTTGAAAAATGGTATTTTGTGTTTCGATTTCTTTATAACAGTTTCTTCATTATGAACTGAGATATTACTGCAGAAATTGGAACTCTCATGACACATCCATTAATTTCATTTTTTAATTAAACATGAATATGAAAAGCATAGATCAATCGCTTTCGGAAATTCATCTCTAGGTAGGTCAGTATAAGCATTTATTTCGCTTCATTATTTAATAATAAAGTCCTTTGCTATATCTAATGGTAAATTTGTGTAGAGAATGATGACATCCAGTGAGAACTTATCCATTATTATTATATTCCTTGAAAAAAGATGTAAGCCGATATGTTGGATAAGATAAAGTAAAAATAATGATTCAACTATTTTCTCATTACTGGTCAAATAGGTGCTATATACCTAAGAAAATTTATATGAAAGAGCACAAGAAATTCAAACAAATGATAAAATATATATACAGGGTGGCCATTTTAAAACGAAACAGACGAGATTACAGACGAAATAAATTTTTTCGATAGAAATGCTCGGACAGGTCGATTTCTGTTTCTAGGGGGACAACTTAGGATGTAGGTTACGGACGCATAGCGCTTCAACCCTTGCTACTACAACCCTCACCCCCAAATTTTGAATAGGGAAGATGAGGTGAATGATACCTCATTTGAAAGGTATTTTTATACTGATTTCAGCACAGTAATTGTTTTTTCATTTTATGCATTAGTTCTCGAAATATTCTTAACTAAGTATTTGAAAATGAAGTGGTGTTTTCATATGGCACTTGTAATGTTTTTTTTTGTGAAAAATCGACATTTTGAGCTTCAAAACAACCATGACTGTGGCTTCCTTCCTCCAATCCACTGACATAGAAATCTTTAATCAAGATGTCGAACAAACAAAGCGTATTGCGAAGGAGCTCAATCTTGCTGAAACTCAATCTAAATTATCTTCAATATGATTTGCAGTATTTCCAATAACATGCGGTAACACTTGATCGATAGAAATCTCCAAAAAGTCCAAATAGGTACATATCTCTAATCAGATTACCAGGTAAGAAAATCAAATCATTAATGATGCCACAGAAATATTCCAGTCCCAATTCGTGAAACGATTTCTGACTTAATTATGAAGTGTTTTCTCAGTTGGCTTCAATATGTTTTCATTTTGTTGATTATTGAATTCATATCTTTTTCAAAAAAAATGAGAATCGATAATTTTTTATTTATTACGAATAGATCATTAGTTGGCTTACTGGTTCTTTGACATGTGAGTTATTCTTAGTTTTGAATCGAGAAGGAGTCCCACTGAATGGCCAGCCAGATCGCCAGATCTGTCACCACTAGATTTCTTTCTTTGGGGCCACTTGAAGAGTAAAATTTACTCTACACAGCCTGATTCCATAGAAGATTTAAGAAAACGTATAGTGAACAAATGTCGTCAAATCACTCCAGAAATGCTGCAAAATGTGCGCCATCGTTTCGAACAAAACTTATTTCATTGTATGGAAGCTAATGGTGAACAATTTGGATATTTAATTAATTGATGTGAGTTTTTGATAAATTATTTACTTTACTTTGAAAAGTCTTATTTCTTAGATCAATACTTTAAATCGTTCTGATACCGTACAGTTGGAGAATGATTTCAGAGAATAAAACAGCTAGTCGAACATCTGACCCTAGTAGCATTAACACGTACGGTATGACTTCATTTGCCCAGTGGTAGATGTTTTGCAATTTCAAATACAAGTACGGAAATTTTGATGTTTCGGAAGCATGAAATATCAATTATTCGCAAAATATTAATTTAAGTGATAACGCATGAATATTTTGAGAACTAATGCATAAAATGAAAAAACAATTACTGTGCTGAAATCAGTATAAAAATACCTTTGAATTGAGGTATCACTCACCCCATCTTCCCTATTCAAAAATTGGGGGTGAGGGTTGTAGCAGCAAGGGTTGAAGCGCTATGCGTCCGTAACCTACATCTTAAGTTGTCCTTCTCGAAACAGAAATACACCTGTCCGAGCATTTCTATCGAAAAAACTTAATTTCGTCTGTAATCTCGTCTTTTTCGTTTTCAAATGGCCACCTGTATAGTATTCCTCATGTGATCAGTTCTCTTACCAATACAATGAAACCAGTTGATGACGAGAAATTGTTGATAGAACTAGTATAGAATTATTATTGCTCATATAATAATTCTATACAATGAAACCATTTTCATCATCGACAAACTAATACTTCCAGAGATATGATCTTTCAATGTTTGAATAATTATAGGCTAAGATATGTATCAATAAATTTCAGTTATCAATTACCCAGTATAGTGGTTATATGCCCTGCTTTCCACCCAGAGATGCTTGGTTCGAAACCAGACACAACCTAATTTGAATTCTTGTATAATGTGGGCGAGATTCGAGGTCTTGGAGAACCCACCATATCAACTCAGCGATTTTTACTTCACTTCGTAAAATGAAAACTTGCCTGAACTAAAATAGTATATTCTAAAACAAGTTGCAGAATGGGCACCTATTCCAACACTAATGCGAGTTTTTGAACGCATGAATGTTGGAATCTGCAACGAGTATTAGACGATATTTTCTATTTCAGTCAATAATTGTGAGAAATTTATTGGAATTCAATGAGAAATTCAGATTATACCTCCTAGTGCCTTTTGTATTTTATTTTCGCAGTTGGCGTGACTGATACAAAAATTGACAGATCATAGAATTAGAATAGTGCATTCAAATCTCTACATGGTTTAATATTGATAATTGACATGCAATGGACGCGTGTTGACATTCGAAAAGATAGGATATCAGTGTTGTCAACCACAAAACGAAAAATATGTAATAAGTCCATTACAGCACTGTTTTTAGTACTGTAATGAACTCATTAAGACACTGAAATAGAGAAATAAATTTCTTGCATATACCCATACATTATAATGATTATATTTGGCTATAATGGCTACTGCCTAAAAAAATATATATCATGAAGCGAAACTTTTTGTAGGCCTATTTAGGATACATTTTCACATTATACAGGGTGTTACAAGTTCAAGTACCTATTAGGCGTTAATGGGGCAGTCTATTTGAAACCTGAATTTTCCTGAATGCGTGAATTTTTGGTTAAAAATTGTATCAACACTATAAGCTGAAACCGATATTGTCCCTTCGTAAACATGGAGACTCTTTAATAGAATGAGGTAGGTTTAAATATATCTGCTTATTCAGTAAGGTTTTAAAATCTACCTAGTTATTTTGATTTAATAATGAAGCCAATGGTATGGGGTAATATCCTCAATAAGTTATTGTAATATGTGTTAAGAGAACAGGTAAATTATAACTTAGCACTCGCAAATTTCCGTCACTTTCTTTTGCTAATTAAAATTGAAACACAGGAATGGTTTACTTACACATATTTTATTACATATAACCAAACAAAATAAAACTACAGTCTTCTTCCACGCCTACCACCCTTCCTACGTGTGGAGTCGGATGGTATGGGAGTAACATCCTCAATACGTCCAATTTTCATTCCAGAACGTGCCAAAGCGCGGAGTGCACTTTGTGCTCCAGGACCTGGGGTTTTAGTTCGGTTTCCTCCAGTAGCTCTCAATTTAATATGAAGAGCATTGATTCCTAAGGACTTGCACTTTTCTGAAACATCCTGAAAAAAAATAGAACAGTTTAAAATAGCTCCATTATATGCAGGTACAAATAAATCCTAGAATTTGGATTTAAAAACCTCGAAGGTTCTTTCTCTAAACATTGTTTTACCAAATCATAGATTATCCCTGGCTCGAACTGGCATGTCATAGCAATCAAACACATGTTACCAATAAATATAAAAAATACTTACTTGGGCTGCTAACATGGCAGCATAAGGAGATGCTTCATCACGATCGGCCTTAACTTTCATACCTCCTGTTACACGGGAGATTGTCTCTTTTCCGGATAAATCAGTGACATGAACGAAAGTGTCATTGAAAGATGCAAATATGTGTGCAACTCCGAACACAATTTCTCCTTCCCTGACTTGGGGGCCAAGAGAAACTTGAACCTCTTCTTTTTGAACTTTCCCTTTACGCGGAGCCATTTTCTATCTGAAAGAATAACAATAAAACATCAATACAAATTTCAAAATTTCCTAACCTAAATAGGGTAAAACATTAATCCTTATTTATCTAACCCAACAAGAGATATTAGAAGTTTTTGAACTGAAGAAATTTTAAAGACGGAAACAAAGACCACTTCAATATGGATATTTTCTATTGTATTACAAGAAATAAAAAAAAATTAAGAAGATTGTAAACCTACCTGGCAATGATCGCAGCAAATCTCGTAAAGAAAGATGATCTTTCTAACCCTCAAATGAAAAATGTTCGATTGACAATTGACAGATGAAAAATTTCGCGTCGTATCTTTAGTCACTGAACATAAAATAAGCTTCTTTTTGTTATGTCATTTATGCTCTAAAATATAGAGTACGTTTCATGGATTTCGCGTATTTTCTTGATGCATAAACAACGTATAGATGAAAATACGAAACTGGTGTAAGCACTTGTGATAATTTGAATGGAAATATTATTCCCATCATGGGACAAGCGAATAATTCTATGAATTATAGTATACTTCTATGGGCACATGGGACTGTTTTTCATTACATCCTCGTGAGGGCGCAACCATACACAACTTATATATAGGAATTATATTTTATTTTTACAATCATTTATTATATTTTACAATCATTTACCAGTAGTTATTTATTGCTTATTGAGTCGATATTTATGAATAATAATAATAATAATGTATTTAAGGCCATCGACCTGAGTCCTTCAGCCAATAATAAATTTCAGTTACATTCTGTAAAAATTTACAAAAAAAAAAAAAATCACAATTTTAGTCAAGTAATATCTAACACCTAAGTTTTTGCAACAATGTGCATGTGGGAAATTTTCTTTGTGGTTGTCTAGGTACATCGTCTTGCGCTAGATCAATTACATCCTTCAAGTCGAGTAGTCTCTTCCTGAAATTTTTATTCAATTTTTCCATTCGCTGTTTGATTGGTTCTACTTTGGTTAATTGGTATAGGAGATTATTAGGCGGGTTGTGTAGCCGGTTCCTGGGATGTCTCAGTCTGGTGATTGTTCGTAGAGATGATGTTTCAGCCACTTGTAGTATTTTTCAATACTGATTTCCTACAATTTACATACACAAAGGATGTGCGTACTCGATCATTGGTCGGCATATGGTCTTATATATGGTGGAAGCGGTTTTCATGTCAATTACCTTGTCTTGATAAGTTAAACATTTAAAGTGTTTTTCTCTGCAGATAGCTTTCTTTTTCATATTGTTTGTGTGGAGACGTAAGTTAGCTCTATTGTCCACCTGAATACCTAAGTATTGGATTGACGCTGCAGGTTTTACTTTTTTATTGCATATGGAGATTGTTGGGGAGTCTTGGTTGATGTTGTGGTTGAATATTATCAATTGAGATTTATCTGGATTTACTCTGAGTCTCCATTTGGACAACCATGATGTGATGTCATTCAGGTGTAATTGTAGTTTCTCCATACAATGTTGTAATGTTCTCTCATGAGAAATAGCCATCGTGTCGTCTGCGTATTGTAGAGTATATTGGTTGGCTTGCTCCATTGGGCCGATATCGCTGCAGTAAATATTGAAGAGGAGTGGAGATAAGGGTGATCCTTGCGGTGTGCCCTGCATGGGATGAAAGATTCGGATAGTGTCTCGTTAATTTTTATCCTCAGTTTCCTGTTTTCTAAGTAGGATTTTAGCACATGGATGAGGGTAGGAAGGAGCATTTGACTTGTGGATTTTGTATAGTAAACCTTTAATCCAGACGCTATCAAATGCTTTTTGATGTCGATGCTCACTGCTGCTGTTTTTTATTATTCAACTGTGCGTTTTGTATATTATTGAAGAGTATCGTGAGTGGGTGTAGAGTGCATTTGTTCTTACGGAATCTGAATTGGTGTTTTGGTATCAGATTACAAAAATGTTCTTCCAATTTAGTTTTGATAATTTTTTCTGAGTAGTTTTCCTAGAACTGGTAAGAGGGTTATTGGCCTATAGTTTTCTACTTTGGAGTGGTCACGATTACTCTTTCCTATGAGGATGATAGTTCCAGATTTCCAAATTTGTGGGAATATACAGTTATTAATGCTCCATTTGTATGTCTCAATAATATGCGAGTGAATGAACGGGTCCAACTTCTTGAGGATCTTCCAGGGAATGTTGTCTGTTCTGGCGAACTGTTCTTAGACTTATGTAGGATTTCATAATAGGTACTTTCTTCTATTTCAAATATTGTGTTATTCACCTTCTCGGAAAAGTAATCTGCATACCAACTCTCAATTTTCTCTTCTATTTTAGCATCAAATTTTCGGTCCTTATCGTATTGATAGGTTTTTTCGAGATATTGTGCAAACACTTCTGTCTTTTCGGTGTCTGACTTATGTGGTTTGTTGTTATTGTCTAGGATTGTCGGGATATTGTGAGATTTTTTGTACTTTGATAATTTCTTGATTTCTTGGTAAAATTCCTTCCTTTGCTTTCGCAAATTGCGTTACAAGCCTCGGTCCAGGTGTGTTGTTTGTAGTGTTGTATCATTCGATGTATTGACCTATTGTATTCGTTAGTACGTTTCTTGGTTGATGGTCATTTAGGCTCTTTCTCATCGTAATGTATTTTCTGATGATGCATAAACAACGTTTGATGAATAAAATAATAGGTCAGGTGTGCTGTCCGGATTATTTTCCATTAGAAATGTGGGAGGTGTGGTGTATTTACTAAACGATCGTTTTGGAGAAATTTTTAATTTGTTTATTTTTTTGCTTGATTAGGGTTGAAATCGCCCACTATAATCGAATTTGTACAGTGCTGCTTTAGTGAAAATGGTCTCTTCAATTTTTGCCCTTGGGTGTATATACACTAAGAAGATATGTAGCTTCTCATCTTTTTGAAAGGAATGGTAAAGTGTAGTGCTTCATTGAGAGAGTTGTTTATAGCAGGAGAGTTGTTCTTACCCATTTTCAAGCTGGGAAACTTTTGTGGCCTATCCGGTGGATAGTATCCCAGTCTCTGTATCCTATGCTGTGTTCTTCTTTTATTTTTGCTTCCACAAACATTGTACACTTTATATCGCTTGTTTCTATGAAATAAGCACACATTGTGATAATTTGAATGAAATATTATTCCCATCATGGGATGTTGAAGCTTCGCTCGTACAAGCGTCAAGTGCTTACTAATGTCCTCATAATTTTCCACTCCTGTTATTACCACAGAGAATGTTTGTTGCGGTTCCGCTCTTTCTTTTCCCCTTATATATGGTTTAGTATGAATATATTCTATCAAGGGTCTATACTTTCTTGCAGTAGAGTATGGCCTACTGCGTAGGAATGGAGCGCTTGGCGTGCAATTTGAATGCTGATTTGACAATAAAAATTTTTATCATCATCCATAATCAGCTTCGAAAAAACGTTAAACTAAAAGAAAATCAGTTTTGATTAATCATATTTGTTAATTGGTACATACTGAAAATGAAAAAAAAGAAGTAGCTGGGACATTTTTTCGGATTACATTTTGGCATCCTCGTGAATTATTATGTCTTCAGATTTGGGAAATTTTTGTTCCATTCGTCCGACATTTTGATTCTGTCTGTACTTTTTCAACTTATATAATTTCATTCATTCTTGAATTATATTTTAGATTTTACAATCATTTATTATTCCATTTAAAATCATTTTGTGGCTGGCCAGTAGTTATTTTCTATTTGTTGGTTTTGCTTATTTCCTCGGTGGACTCTTCCGTGTTTTTCTGAGATGATTTTCTTTCAGGATTAGACATCCTTTCTGCAAAGAATGCCTCGAAATCCAAAGCACTATATGAATTGTACCATATGAAATTGTCATATTTTCGCAATTATAAAACTCGACGAAAACGTGTTCACCACGAGAGTTCGATCGCGAATGGATATTTATGTTAAATGATAATTTTTGATTTCACAGTACTTGTATTCAATATATCTTGGGAATAATTAACTCTTGGAATTTATACGTTTCAGGAATTTGAAACGAATTAAATTGCCTGGTTTTGTAAAAAAATGTTATACTGTTGAAGATGCGGATGTACCTTTTGTGTATTTTTGGTTTTCTCCATTCTTTAATGTAATGAATACGAATGCAGTCTTTTCAATAAAAAGTTATATCCTTCTGCGACAATTCATATATCTCAACTGTGATTCTGTAAGTTTACACTCAAATTGAAATTTACATGATGTTATTTTACATTTCAGATTATATTATTTGAATCTCATAGTGTGTTGAAAGTTGTATTTGAATATTTTTTTCGAACTGATTCATCTGCCACAATTATCTTCAGAAGATCTTCAATCTCACTCTTGTTGATGTATTTTTCGATCTCATCTATTATCTGAAAACAAATGTATCAACAGTAAATCAATTTCTAGAAATGATGATTAATTTTTATAGAATATGATGTTTTGTCCTAATACGGGGCATATACACCTCACCTATCAGTGAGCCAGGGTATTTGTGAATGAGCAATGAGCCATTTCAAAGATGCGCCTACGCATAGTACATTTAATATTAGGGCCATAAACAACTATTTGTGACCTGTGTGTTTTGAAACTGAGCTCACCTACAAATTGAAATATTACGGAACTGGCTTTTCTAAGTGATTGATCTGTATCGACCCAGCTCTCCGAAATTGAATGGACGACGTTTGCATTTAAAAATGCAACACCTGATGAAGCCACAGTGTTGGCGAGTTATTTGTAGTGAAATATAATAAAAATCTATGGAACTTTCAAGCTTATTATTGATATTTAATTATCTGAAAGCACCTATTGACTAGACCAATGTGCATACAGTACCTTCTGCAAAACAGGTTGTAATTTTTGGTATATATCCGACCAGTAGTAATCTATAATATCTGGTACTAAATCACCAATAACATGATTAATGACAGCATTTAGAGTTGGATCTCCCCCCATTAAATTATTGAAATTGGCCTGCAAAATAATTTTGAGATTATGACTTCCTGAGTGATTGATAGTACCTCCATTTTCTCCAATTTCATCTCCAAGTTGAAGTTTATGCATTGTGTTGGCCATATTGGCCAGATCGTTAGGTCAGTACCTTCAACTGAAATTTTCTCCAAATCAATTCTGAAAATGGAATTTTATCCATTCGTAATGATCTGCTTATTAGTTTTAAAATAATGTAATTATTGGTAAAATATTCCTGCTCATCAACTGAATGAATTGAATGATCAGTTCACAACTTTTTCAGACAAAAAAGATATTTATGCAACTATGATTGAATTCGACACAAAATAAATTAACTCAGTTACGAAGAATAAAAAATATAGTATTGTTGGGATACTCACTTGAATTTTCCGTCCCCATATAGGTCAAAAAGATCCGATATTGCGGTGCTCATGTTATAATTTTCTCCTCTGATGTTAATGCTATTGAGTATTAATTCAAACGCTGTGGACAAGCTTGGGAAAATTTTGAGTGTTATATTTTTATAGCCACCTATTGTTAAATTAGTCGCCGACACATTTCCACTAAAATAAAAAGAAATTTAAGCATTAATATAGGTATCAAGAAAATGGAATGCAAATAATGGAAATAATAATTTGAGCATCAGGGAGGTAAAACTGCTTCATCCTTGTCAGCTGTTCTCTATGACTGCACCCATGGAATATACCCAGTGAACACACAAACGTTTGTATATGGTATTGGAAGTTTATTCAACGTAACACGTTGAATTCATCAACATTACCTCCGAAACCTAAATTCAACCAACTGTTGACTTTACGTATAATAAACGTACCTAGTACACAGTTGCTTAATTGAACAATTATAAAACGTATTTTCTAAACGTTCAACAAAAAATAATGAATATTATTTAAACGTTCAAGAGTCACCATTAATCAACTCTACATTCGAGTAAACTTGAATGCCACTTTTTTTGGATTTTATATTCAGCACAACTTTCCATCTATCTAGAATAAACAAACAGCACGTACTTCGTTTGCTCTCTATATTTTGATGAAGGTACGTAAACATATTTACTCAAATGCTCTTTCAGAAAATATTTTTTCAAATAGCATTTTCACCGTTCAATTGGAAAAGATGGAGAAATAATAGCATTTCGTGTGGACTGAAAGATATATCAATGACTATTGAAGTTGAATATAACTGGAAGATTTAAATTATTAGTTGCTCAGTAAGTATTTTACAAAATCGATGGAATTTTTTTTCAACTAGACACATCTGCTACTGTAACTCACGCTTGACCTTGCATTGGACCATATATGACTGGGCGCTACGCACTTTTCGCGCTCTACCTCAAAAACGGTTGGTCGTATTAAAAAAAAACATGGAACGAAAATTGTAGAGAATTTCATACTCTACAACTTTTATTATAGGTAAAAATATCATTTAAGCAATAGAAAGCGAGATATTCACAAAAAACCAGTTTTTATGACCATTGACCTTCAATATCTTAAGACGCATCATTTGTGACTTTTGAGACAACATTTAGCACGACAAAACAAAGGTTTATACAAATTTATAGCTTATTATATATAATATGACTGGGTTACCTCTAAATAATAAAAGTGAAAACTCACCTTATCAAACCAGTTATATTCAATTTGATCGGATAATATCCAGGAATAAAGATTTCATCGCTTGCAGCTTTCAATTTGTCGAATGTTCTTTCGAAGGAAAGTTTAGCTGAAATGTTCCATTATAATGTTAAAAATAAACTGAATCAAGGATTTGGTTGAAATTTTAAACGTTCCCCTAGTTATGCTGATGTGCATATTTGAATGGATTTACATAAAATTTAACAGCAGTCCATGTTGAGCAAATCTTTGAAATGAAATTGTTTGCCATACCTTCTTCTACGCCTTTATTTTTATGTTTTGGTAAACATATTTGCAGTTTCTTGGATTGCACTTGTTGTAAAACAAGGAATAACACACAACAAATTAATCCAATTTTTTGCATTTTTATAAATTGGAACTTCCAGATTCGCATAGGATGAAGTTCACTTTCGAATCACGATTGGCATTTGGGAGAAAATAGCATGTGAAAATGTCTCCGAATCTACAATCATTTATATCAATCGACAAGTGTCGTCTTATGATAGAGATTTAAAAGTGATTGTCATTATTCAAGGCGGTATTGTTCGTTTTCGTACAATTTCAAATTTATGTACAGTTTATCTTCAAACTGCACTATCAAGATTTCCAATCAAATAATGAGATACAGAATCCTGAAGATTGCGACCACGCAATGTTCATTCGCGTATTCATTGATTAGATAAGCAATAATATTCTAAATAACAGTTAATTTCAAGGATTATTTGGGCTATTACCATCATCTATTGTGGATGTAATGTTTTCCGACGTTTCGATAGACATCTTCTATCTTTATCAAGGAGGAAAAGTAAAAAACCTTTCGAAAATTATCAATTTTCAAAAAAGTCAATATGACAGAAGTCATGAAAGAAAAATGAACAATGTTATATACTCATCTGTGATATGATGATCTTTTTAAGTTGGATCGAACTATCGGCGTCCAAACTTCTGGCAGATCTATAGATGGAGCACTTATGGAATCTGGTGTTATTTTCATAAATGCTGCTTCTTTGATTTTTCTTCTTGCAAGTTTTTCTTCTTTGGATATTATTGA
Organism: Micraspis discolor; assembly: GCA_030674115.1. NCBI lineage: Eukaryota > Metazoa > Arthropoda > Insecta > Coleoptera > Coccinellidae > Micraspis > Micraspis discolor. Next base: position 288,747 of record JARTUT010000878.1, on the reverse strand, counting down.
TGCTTCATCCCATTTTATACGATGATTCTCATCTACAGCATGTTGGATTAACCTGGATTTGTCGCTGTCTAGTCCTCGTAGAAGCTTCTGATGTTCTTTTATTCGTATATTCAGAGGGCGTTTAGTTTCTCCGATGTAAGATCTTCCGCACTCGCAAGGTAATTCGTATATGCAGTTCTTTGTCCTTTGTGTCTCATTATTAGGCTTAACTTTTGTAAGTTTAGCCGATAGTTCGATCCAACTTAAAAAGATCATCATATCACAGATGAGTATATAACATTGTTCATTTTTCTTTCATGACTTCTGTCATATTGACTTTTTTGAAAATTGATAATTTTCGAAAGGTTTTTTACTTTTCCTCCTTGATAAAGATAGAAGATGTCTATCGAAACGTCGGAAAACATTACATCCACAAAGATGATGGTAATAGCCCAAATAATCATTCAACACGAGCTCCATCATCAACAATATCTCGTCATCAAACAGTTAATTTCAATTTCAAAATTTTTTTAAATGAATTTTTTCACTAATTAACAAGTCTTATTGATGAATGACTAATTGATTCACATTACTGAATAATTTATATACACAAATATAAAAAATAATAAAACAAGAAAAGAAAAACCATTTTTATTCATAATTATAATTTCAGTGGCACATTCTAAATCACAATAAGTTAAATAAAATTTCAAATCACATTCAAAATTCACGCAGCAACACCGGAGAGATTTTTTTCACTTCAATTTTCCTAAATCAGAAGAGATTAAAGATTCGTCTGACAATAGTAGCTACTGATGTGTTGTCCAACGCTGAATTGATGTACTAAAACAAAAGTTCATTAAAATCTATCCTATAAACTACTCAGACACTTCTTTTCAAATTTCAAGGAGATGAATAGATAAATGGAAAGATATCTTAAGAAAGGTGCAGTTGACTCAGTTGAAAAGTCATTCCGTAAAAAATTTGTTTCGTCGAAAAGTTAATCCAAAGAAAGTTTATATTGGCGAAAACTCCACCCACGTACACCTGATTAGCCATCGAGCGTGAACTCCGTTATCTCACATCTTCGTCTAATCATTTATGAAGTTCGGAAAGTGTAGGTCACTTACTTTTAACACAAACATTTTCCATAGGCCAAGAAAACTGTGGGGTTTCAATTCAATCCGATGAAAATAGAATATTCTTAGGTAAGAATGAAAATAGACAATGAACGTTCGTTCAACGGTTAAAACGGTCAAAATTATAACATCTTAATCCTCAGTGATTAAGTCATTAAAAACAATGATAAATATTCCTCGAATCAATACTTACATTCATAATTTGTTTCTCTATGGGTTTTTTTAATTCAGGCCAAAGCATATCTACAGCTTCAGGGGCTAGACGAGATATAACTCTGTTATATAAATCACCCGTTTCCTTGTCTTTCATCAAACCTTCGAAATTGTTCTGAAAACAAACAAAAAAATAGATCAGTTGATTTGTCTTCTTCGAGAATTGATTTTTATTGAATATTCCAATTTTATATGGGCAAGCTGGCATCCGAGTTGACCTAGTCAGTTTCTGCTTACTCCGAAACAACTGGGCCGATTCTACCGAATAACGGACACAGCCGAGAAATTCATCCCTCAAACCAACCTTTAATTTTGTCATTTTTATATATTCCAAGAATGATTGGATTTGTAGTTAATATAACGACTTGATGAAGTTGGTTTTTGATACCAGTCTAATTTAATCTGGTTATCTATAGATCTGACTACTTTTGTGTCAAGAAATGGGATACTATTGTGAGTTTCTTTAAATTAGACTGGTATCAAAAACCAACTTCATCAGGTCGTTATATTAACGACAAATCCAATCATTCTTGGAATATAAAAACAAATCTTATAAAAGGAGTGTTTCGTAGAATCAAAAATATTTGCCATCCTGAATTTTTAAACAATGCTGAAAGAAAATTATTCAATACTAGCTGACCCGATAGACTTCGCCCTGTCAAAAAGATTTGCAATGTAGCAGTTTTTGTGCCTACGTATTTTAAAAAATTCTCCTGAACAGAACCGTCACCCTGGTGATAGGGCGTTGTGAATAAAAAATAATTAAATAAAACATATATAAGAATTTAAAAGTAAGTAATCGCTTTATTGTTAATCATGTGAATCATAATTATTATTATTATCATTGTAGTGCTTTGTGGTACACGATGTTTTTTGTTTGATTACCTGGCGCATAGATAAACAAATCTGATGGTTTTCCAACACGGGAACAGGCAACATACAATTGACCATGTGAGAAACATGGGTTTTCTAGATTAATACCACAAACACTTAATGATTGCCCCTGGGACTTGTTTATAGTCATAGCAAAAGCAAGCCACACTGGAAACTGTAGTCGTTTAAACTCAAATGGCACATCAGTCGGAATCATTGGGATGCGCGGTATGAGAACATCTTCTCCTTTATACTTTCCTTTGAGTATAGTTGCTTCTATCAATTTGTTTAGTAATTTTTTTATCGCTAACCGTGTACCGTTGCAAAGACGCGGTTGGTTGATATTTCGCAACATTATAACCACCGATCCAACCTTTAATTGAAGATTGTGAGGTGGCAATCCTGGCAAATCCAGAGAGTTTAAAAATTCCGGTGGATAGTTGACTATATCATCTTGATTAGTAGTCGAATCAACTGATTTATATATCCTCAATTCGCCTGTAATTTGTTCTTGAATTTTGAAATTTAATTCATTTACATCTATGTTTTTTGCAGCCAGTATAGCTCGTTCGCTCATCCAATCATGGTTTCTGTAATTTTGAGAAACATCTGGAAACACCTTCTGAATAAGTTCATCTTTTGATCGAGTTAACTGACAAAAACTTTGAGGAAAGTTAATGCAGCCAGTCAACATGTCTATAGGAAATTTGCCATTACCAATGTCAATGAGTTGTTTAGAGAATATGTTTCCAGATTGGTCATTTTGCAACTTGACACGCATATTCTTGCTTAAATGAAGTACTTTGACATGTTTCCACAAATTGGAGGACTTTAGACATGCATTAAGTTCATCAGCTGGCGTTGATCGTGGAATCACTGGCAATGTTTGACGAAAATCTCCTGCTAATAAAATCATTGCACCACCAAATCGGTTATTATTGCTCCGTAGATCTTTTAAGGTTCTGTCTAAAGCCTCCAAAGATTTTTTATGTGCCATCGTGCATTCATCCCAAACAATCAATTTACATTGTTTCTGGTTCTTCTACCTAAATTGCTTCGTCTTATAGGAGGCATATCAAATATAAATTATTTTTTCACTAATCACGAACTAAACAAACACTAACTAACTAAACACTCTGCACAAAACACGATATACGAATTTGTTTTTTTAAATTTGATATGACTTGAAGCCAAATCCTTTTAAGCCGTACGAATTGTTTTATTTTTTTAAAATTTGGATATTAAAAATAATAAAACACTGTTGGTAACGCGATTTTTGTTTGACTGATGTAATGACGTGGAAACTGATGCATTTTATCTCACGTGCCGAAACTAATACAAAAGAAACGCGAGTTTCGTAACGCGACATTAAACTCCTCCAACTATGTATTCTGTGCTCCAACGCACACACGCACATTGTTTTGATAGATATGATCTTTGACGTTAGGAACACACCTACATTGCTTAGACAACAGTGAGTGCTTGTAATTTAATATGAACTTTATACCATAGCAATAAAGCTCAAATGGACTACGTTTTAGTTACAAATCATTTGTATGGGGAAAGAAAAGGGCTATTTTTAGGGTTTTTCCAGCAATAATTCCAATTTTTCTCGCCGTAAAAATCATCCTTGAACTTCAACGAACATTTTAAAAAAAGATTTGGCCAAATTGGTCCAGGCGTTGTTGAGTTATGCGCTTACCAACACATTTTGCGATTCATTTTTATATTATAGATATTCAAAGATAATGGTTATCCCAAATCTTTTGTTAAAAAATGTTTCCATTCTATTATAAAAAATCTCAATAGTGAAGATCTTGGTTTAAATACCATTGTCTCAAATAATATCGTTCCAACTGAACCCATAGAAGCAAAGAAATTTGTTAGCTTACCCTTCCTTCCAGACCTGACTCTAAAATTAACAAATATTTTCAAAGACATCAACAACATAAAAATTGCCAAATACAATCCATTGATGGTAGGAAGCATATTAAATAAAATGAAAGATAATATAAATAAACTTTCCAAATCAGACCTGATTTATCGGATTTCATGTAAAGATTGCAATGCCATATATATTGGCACTGAGTATAAATCTACCTAGAGGGGAAACGCAGTTCAAAGAAATGAAGCCAAAAATTCTACCGGTAAAGTGGCGGTCTCAAGTGTGTAAACACGGTAACCTTTATTTCATTGTATTTATGGTTGCAGCGAATTAGTCTCTCTGTTTGAGCTGGTCTGAACCAGGGTCGGATTTATTCGACATCACCTTTCAGAATATTTTATTATTTAGATATATTGACTTATTTTCCAATGATCTGTGTATATTTAGATGACGATATTAATGAATAAATTATGGGCATATTGTTGGTGATATCAAATACGTGAAGTGAATTTAGATCAGTGTTTCCTGAAATTCTATAAAAACACAAGTATAATATATAGAATCATAACTGAGAAGATCCAATGACATAACATACATGGGAGAAATTCGGATAAATCATGATATGAGGGATTCAATTTATAAAGCTATTATCTTGGCCTCCCCTTGAATCGGAAGAACAAATGTAGAAATGAAATAACTATGATTCTTTGTGAAGAACAACATATTTTCTGAAGCCGGCCCTGGCCATCGTATTAGAGTTCGGTAACTCTCCGTTAGATGCTGTAAAGAATAAATATATTTATTTCCAGAAACATACAGTCCATCTATGAACTAGAAATCATACTAGTAAATTTCTGGCTTTATTTCTTTGAACTGCGTTTCCCCTCTAGGTAGATTTATACTCAATGATATTGGACAAACGTCTAAATTTAAAAAAAAACGCATTGCCTTACACAAAAGTGACACCAGATTGAGACCTTAAACGTGTGCATTAGCAAAACGTTCATCAACCCTCGATCATTCTTTCGATTTTGACGGTATAAAAATTTTATGTAACAAAGATGACTATAATAAAAGACTATTTCTAGAAATGTGTTATATAAATGAAAATATGAACAACATCAACAAAAAAACAGATATTAAAAATTTAAATATTATCTATGAATACCTACTTTCTTTAGACGTCACTTAATTTAGTTCATCTATGATAATATTATATTTCAAGTTCTTGTCAGTTGTTCGAATAATCTTTTGTATGTAAGTAAGTTATTTTGTAATATTGTGCTCAGTTTCTTATATTCATTGTTTCCTCTATAGCATCCTGAAGAAGAACTACAAAAAAGTTCGAAATATAGATGTTTTACAGCTTTGATTATTGATCATTCCCAACATTGCTGAATACCCAAATAAATTTCATCTATATATATGTATGTATGTATTGTAGTAATAGAAGAGATGAAATTTTTACTTGAATAATATTATTTTTATAACACTCTCCATAGATCACTTCAATTTAAACATTCAATGAAAAAGATAATAATAATGATGAGCTAAACTTCTAAGAAAAAAGTATCAAGAAGTAACAATTACTGTCCTCCATCAGAGATTCAGCCTACAACCCAACCCTAGTAATGGCATCGTTTAAAATAAAATCAGGCAAGTCCAGTAAAAACTTGAAGCAATGAAAATACGAGTAATTTGGTTTTATATTCATTTCAGTTCTATCACAACTTACCTCTAATTTTTTCATCTTGACATTGAGTCCAAGTTCATTCACTCTGGGTTTAATGCCCTCAAGCTTCAGGAGGGCAGTAATTTTCAGTTCTAATTGATATATCTTGGCCCTGAAATGAAAATGAGGAGGTCAACTCAAATACAAACTAGAAAAGAAAAAAATTCTATAAGTCAATTATAATTCCAAACACAATGTAATTATTTCGAACAGGAAGTTCTAGGAAATTAAGGAAAAAGCAGCATTTCTATTGGCGGAACTAAAACTGGGTCTAAAAGGTAAACTCACCCTATAACCCATATCATCTGTTACTTATCCACGCTGCCCAAATAAAAAAGAAAACAACAATAATTCCGGTTTGCAAAACAAAGATCCCACAACAAAGACCACTACAAATACCCAAGGGCGAACGCTACACACTCCCAGAGGGCGAACGAAAATCAATTTTCCTCAAAATGGCACACAAGTATCTTGATTCATTGGCCGAACAAAGAAATCGTCTTTCCTAGGACGATATATTGGTTTCGCATTTGTTGGGTCCGATAAATTGTGTTTGGTTTCGTTCGCCCATTCTATTTTATACATTTTCCCCGAGACAAATCACATTTTCAGTGTATCTCTGCGCTACTGCAGTTTCCTGGAGCAGTTTGCTGTGCAGACTATCTCAACTACATGAACAGCTCAACTATAATTGGAGTCATTCAATCTCAACTTTTGGAAAAGTGCTGCGCTGTTCAATTGTGTGCGGTAAGTGAAACATCTATAAACTGTGTGAAAAAACGAAAAAAATTCCAACATCACAAAGCAGCACACACCTAGCACAATTCAACACAACGAAAATTGCTGAGCCAACTTCACAAACATTGTAGGTTGATGTACGGAACGCACGAACAGTAATAACCTAAACCAATACATTCTTTTCTTACCAAAATTTTCCATGACCGAACAAGGAAACAGTGTCTCCAATGAGGGCATCAACGAAATATAGTCCTTCCGCTGTGATGAAGGGCAAAGTGATGTTCAAATCCAATCTGAACCGCCAAGCACCGATATCTGAGAATCGTACATCGTCCAGCACAAATTTGGAGATGTGCCTAATTGTAACATCACTTGCATTTCCGGCAAAGCTGAAATATGACAAAATATTAACGAATTAATTAATGCTCATCTACTCCTGAACTGTTTTTGAGCAGTACTAGTATGTACAAACCATGAGCGACTGTTATGAACTGACTTGAATAACAATCTTTAAATTACTTACAAAATACTCACTTGCCAGATTCATGTTTGATTTTGAATTCAACATTGTCTATATGTAACGGATCCAAAATAGGTATATTGAATTCTGGTATTCCTCGGACAATCTGCTTCCTGAATTCTTCTAGGAGTTCTCTTAATCTATCCTCCACCCTCGAGAAAGAGTTGATTATTCTATCTACAGTTCTTGTGAATAGGCCTAAACCTCCACGTACCAAACCTATGAAGAAAAATGAAAAATTTGATATATTCACCATATTTAGATTTCCTGCCTATGAGCCAATACAGCTCTTTAACTTTCAGGTCTATTTGCTTCCTTTTTTTAACCACGTGTTCCTTCCATGAACTGAATGTTATTTAACTGAACAGGAGGCATTGTCCTTTTCGAAGCGTAAAATTGATTTGCATTGATTTTGTCTCATTGATCCTGATTTTCCATTTGTTGAGCCATTCTTGTATTTTATCAAGGTGCGTTTGGATGCTTTTTCGGGATTTTCGTCGGAAATATTGCCAGATTTTTAAATTGAATAATTTTTGTAACGTTATACAGGATACAGATAACTCTCACCCCCAAATTTTAAATAGGGAAGATGGGGTGAGTGATACCTCATTTGAAAGGTATTTTTATACTGATTTCAGCACAGTAATTGTTTTTTCATGGATTTATAATGGATTTTTATGTGCATAATGCCCAGTAAAGCCTCTAATTCATTTATGTATACACAATAATTAATTTAATTTAATAAAGTGTTTTTTTTTGCTGAATATCGTTATTCAAATATTTTCATTGTAAGATTTTTATAGTATCTATATAAGTGTAGTTGGTACAACTTCTTCGATTATTCTTAATATTTTGTTTGTGATATTATGTTGAAAGATTATTATTATTGGTAATAGCCCAAATAATCATTCAACACGAGTTCCATCATCGACAATATCTCGTCGTCAACTGTGATATTCTATTAGGTATTCGTCATTGATTTCTAAATTGAAGTGATTTTCTTTTCAGAAGTCTGAAGTTGTGAGTTTATTTTGAATATCATTATTAAAATTTATTTATTTGGTAAAATATTTTATTTCGATCTGTCATCTGTGAAACTGAAAAATAGGTGAATCAGACCATAAATCGGTAGAAATACCGATAAATCGATGGCATGGCATGACTGTGTATAGATATACCAACCAGTAGTCAAAAAGTAGTTGAGTCAAAATCCACCATGAACCAGCAAAGCTCATTTATTTAATCTTTTATTTTCATTCCAGTAAGTATTCTGTTTCAATTTTGTGTTATTTTTCAAATTAATTCCAAAATGATTAACAATTGTAGCGTATACAACTGCAAAAACAATAGTTTCAATAATCCCAAACTTTCTTTTTTCTCAATACCATTAGACACCGACAGGCGAGTGATACATATAGTATTGTAGAAAATGAAGTAGTGCTTCATTCAATTAGTTGAGATATCAGGAATCAATGGAATTTCAGGAGGTTTACGCCTACTGTCGTCATTTCTTTACGATAAGTTGAGATATCAGGAACCAATGGAATTTCAGGAGGTTTACGCCTACTGTCGTCATTTCTTTACGATAAGTTGAGATATCAGGAACCAATGGAATTTCAGGAGGTTTACGCCTACTGCATGCGTATGTAGAAGAGTGAAATTTTTTTAGATAAATATTTGAGTGTGTATCTATAAAATGAAGATCAATCCCAACGGAGTACCACAGGGAAGCATATTAGGCCCCATTTTGTTCATCTTATTCATGAATGATATGGAACGAGTCTTGACCGATTCAAGTCTTCTTAGCAGTTATGCAGATGATACAAATTTATTGGTTGTTGGATCTATCCTCTTAAGCTTAATAAATAAAGCCAGTACTTTTTACAGTAAAATCAGGGATTGGCTTGAAAGAAATGGTCTCCTTTTGAGCCAAGAGAAAACCACCACCATTCTCTTTAGAACTAATCAACGAGGTATCCCAACACCACCTCAAATACAACTTTCAGATTTGAGTATCACACCAGAACACTGCACTAAATTTCTGGGCATACACATAGATGAACATCTAAATTGGACCAACCACATTATAAGCACAGGAAAAACACTCAACTCAGTCAGTTATAGTATAAGATTTATTAAAAAATATCTGAGTGAAAATTGTTTAAAAATCTTCTATTTCTCCAACTTCGAAAGTATAATGAGATTCGGTTTGATTTTTTACGGATCTGATTCAGGATTGATAGAGATTTTTCGAATACAGAAGAGAGTCATAAGAACCATATTTGGGCTAAGACAGAGGTTGAGGTTGAGTGGAATCCTGCAGAGTATTTTATAAAATACATAATAAAGTATTTTATTATTAAAAATTATTATTTTTAACAACATGATGACAGTATTTGCTTTATATATATATGAGTGTCTAATCTATTTATTCAAAAACAAAAACAAGTTCTGTACTGTATGTACGGTAATTCCAAGCACAATTATGATACAAGACATACAAATATTCTTTATCCTGAACATAGACTGGTGAAATATGAGAAACATCCAACATATGCTGCAATAAAATTCTTCAACCAACTTCCAGAAAATGTGAAAAAATGTACAATACTCGATAGGTTCAAGAATGACGTGAAGAAGTTGCTTATTACTATGGAACCTTACTCCTTTGATGAATACAAAGTCAGTGAGGTGAAGATTTAATTACTTTGTAGTTGACACTATTTCATCTAATGTACCATGTTGTACCCTGTATTTTATTGGACATTCTTTTGGAATAAAGATGATTATTATTATTATTATATGATTTTCAATTTTATAAATAGAAATAACAATAATATAATTTATATATAACAATAATTCAACAGGTTTTTTATTTTTTTCACACCATAATGAGGGAACCCTTTCTAGAGAACACTCAGCATATTTAGGGGTAATTAACCACCGATTGCCTTGTTGTTCGCACCTGTGCCCAATATTATACATTCACGTACACTGTGGATCTTTTCTGGATCAGTACTCAATACATCTTCAGATTATATGTCACTTTTTCTGGCCGAGTTTCAAATTTGCGATCCAGCTACCAGAGTTAACTGAGGAACCTTTTTTTCTTGATTAAATGTCATATTGTCTCCTTTCTATCCTATCTTGAAGTTTGAACACAATTCTAGTGGACCTACGTCAAGAATCATGCAACAGAGACATTTTTTTAACTCCTAGTGCTTTTGTATATTGAAATAGGAGTCCATCAGGACAGTTTATCTTTCGTATTTAATTGTAGATATATGTCGATATTCAAGATAGAGTCAATTATATGAAAAACAAAACCTATAAATACACTCAGACGTGTCCATAGAGCATTCGAATAAACAAAAATGTTTTCACATTTTTAATAGGATATAATCTAATATTGACGTGCAGTTCCGTAGATTATATTTTTCTGAACTACCGCAAATAAAATTAAAATGATCGCAGTCATTAGACTTTCAAATATCCGCGATTGAAAGGAGCTTCGTAATGTTTAGATCAATATTGAAGGTTCGAATGAATTGAAGTAATCTGTTATTATTCAAAGAATCTTCCTATATAAGTAATTATTTTTTCTAGTGTTTTCCCAGAGTTAACTATAATTTGACATAATGTCTATTATGTCAGAATATTGAGAAGAAAATAGCCTACAACAAAATTATGGAGGTTCCGTGATTGAATTCAATTTATTGATTCTTTCCGCGAACATCACAACTCTCGAAAGAATTCAAGTGATACCTTAATGACTAAATCAACTTTTTCTTGACGAAAATAGCCAGTTGAAACCAAAGATTAATTTATATTTCTTGCTTCGATTTGAGCACTATAAGTGAGAATACAAAAGTATACATAGATTTCTTAAGTCGAAAAAAATATTTACTTGTTCGTTTCTGAGCATCAAAATAGAGAAAAATATTTAATCCGGTAATAATAGAGAAAAAAAATGAATAGAACATTTAAATTTTTTCATGATCAATTTCATTGGTTATCATATTGTTATAAACAAATTATTTAGTTTTTTAATTTTTTCCGATATTTACAATTATTACACAAACGTCCCAGTGCATCAAAATACCGGAAAAGAATTATTAAATTTTTTTATCTATGTATTATTACCGAAATAATTTTTTCTTGTTATTTTGATGCACAGGTGCATTTTTTGCAATTTTTAAAACTATCAGAAAAAATTAAGAAATGTTATTGGTTTGTTTATTAGAAATTGTTGTAATTATAGCCAATGGAGTTGTTAATGAAAAAAAATAAATATCGTAACTCATTAACTATGTTCATATACACTTGAAAAATTAAAAACCTTTCCAAACAACAACAATCACTATAAAGAAAAAAAAATTGGAATTATAAATAACAATACTTCAAAGAGTTTATAGTGAACATTTCATTTCTTAACTTAAAATTCGTGAACAATTGGAGATCTATTTTTTTCTTTAATGTGTTTTTATCATAAAGACCGAGGCAAATAAAAAAAAATATTTCACAACGGTGGAGTTTCTTCCTTTGGTATAAAAAATGAAATGCTTATGAACAAAGTACGGAATTCATTTGAACTTTTACCACATTATCTTATTTTTGGGTGTACTCGTATTAGAAAGGTTCCACGAGTGGAAAATAGTATGGCAATTTTTCAAATAATTTTTAATTTACAATTATAAGCTCAGAAAAATTGATTTTTGACAAAAGCCTAGTAAAATATAAAAGGCAACCCTCGTAGCATGTCTGATAACATGATGTATACAGGGTGTTCGGCACATGGACCGTCAAATTTTTTTGGGGCGTTGGTAGGGTCATTTGCTACCTTTTCAGTCTTGGAACCCGGGTCCTTAGTATTACGGTTACGGAGGTATGATTTTTTTAGTAGGTTTTTCTAAATTACCCAAAATGTACCCTTCGAATGGCATATGGCCATATGCCATCATCATATCAGCATACTTAGCGTTGGTGAAATTAGGCATATCAACAACCAAAATTAAAACAACAGTAGCAAAAAGTCGATAAAAGTAACAAAAACAAAAAATACAAATTTAAAAAACTGAACAACGCGGCACAGACACTTCCAACAGCAGAGACAGTTAAATCTCGAATGACGGTAGGGTCAAGTCAGCGGCGACTAACCCAATCCAACCTAAGGACAAAAATAGTAATAATAATTCACACGCGTCTAAAACGGGCTGGTAAAATTTCCTTGCTCGCTGTGTTGTGTCGAAATCCGTACTTTTATTTAGGTGCGACTTTCTTCACTCTTCTGACTAAAACCTTATTTGCAGTATTATTTTTTTTATTGACTTACGTAAATAGCATATGGTTAGCAACGTTATAAACCAAAGAACATCTTAAAATAAAACTAAGTTTGTCTACTTTATGCTTCAATAGGAGTGGAATAGATGTTTTCACTTGTGCTTGTGAAAAAATTGTCATACAAATTTTATAGCCAAACCTGAATTTGATAATAAACTCGTCTGGTATGTTGTTCTACTCCCTTTGAGGGCTGTATCTTAACAAGGGATGCTCCAATGAAGTTCCTTTATATGAAAGATCCTATTCCATGAGGAATTTCTTCACCTTCTTGAATATTTTACACTTATTTAGTTACACCCTTATTTTCAGGTTATAGCATATGGTTAGCAACGTTATAAACCAAAGAACATTTTAAAATAAAACTAAGTTTGTAATGTAACTTATTTTTTAATTTCAATAGGAGTCGAGATGTTTTCATACTTTCATAATTTTTTTTTTAATAAAAGGCTCACGTGTTAATTTTGTGGTGTTATCTGTAACAATAAATACGTTTTTTTTTAAACACACACTCATGTAGACTTAATACATTAATACTAAGGACCCAGGTTCCAATACTGAAAAGGTAGCAAATGACCCTACCAACGCCCCAAAAAAATTTGACGGTCCATGTGCCGAGCACCCTGTATTCACTTGGACTGGAAATGTTATTAAATAACTAAACGAAAGAATCGTAACTCAAATTGAACAACAAACTGATATCAACCAGTAAATATCAATGATGCACCAGGTGTTTCGAGTGTCATATAGATATAATTGATGAGTATTTCATAGAAATTAATGGAAGTTTACTGATCTAATAATTAGACACAACTAGAAATATTATCGTATATTTTAAGGTCGGGATAATCCAGAGGCAAACCAGCTTATTTTTATAGATAAGTACTTATATGTTCATAAACAATTGATAATGAACCCGTATGCGTATGAAAGAATTTCCGGTAACATATAGATATCTAGTTCACTCATTGAAAGTTAAAAAACGCTTTATTTCGCTTCGTGTACCGTCGAATTTTTCTGAAGTACTCTACTCAATGAGTTCAAAATGATCTTTATAGAACTTAAGCACTAAGACTAAAATTATGTGATGTAACTTACTCAATTCGGGATTATCATTGTGCGAATAAATTTCATTGGTACCTACATTGATAATGTATATATAATTTATGTATAAAGTTATGAACAATTAAATATGGTAAAACAGTGGTGTTCAGTTTTTAACTTATAATAATTAGTTAATTAATAATTTTGTTGAATTTTCAAAAAGAGTCCCGAAAGAGGGGAACTTATTATAAAAAAGTTCAGATCCTCGATACTGTACCTTCATCATTGATTATTCTAATTCAAAGTTGAAAATTGCCATATACGCGCCATATTGAGCGCAAGTTAGTAAGTTTCGATAAAAAAAAATTTTTAGTTTATAATCACTACGCGTCAAAATTGTTGCTCGAAATAATTTGGCAACAAAATCCGGAAACAGGTCAATTTTTGTTTCACTTCTAGCAAAATTTTATGCATTTTTGAAGAAAATTTATGGCACCCAATGCCATCTCCATCAACCCTCTTAATTTATTGAATAGGGAAAGTGGATCATGTGATACTCTCTGCCAAGGTCTTTGTATCTTCTTTTAGAGGCGTACAGAACTTTTCAAGAAAAAAATTTTTGTTTTTATTAGTTACACTTATCCAGTGATTTATTTGGTTTACCCCATGGTTGTAAGGGTAGGAAACGCAACCCCTAGTTTATTTCCAATGTAACTTTTTGTCTTATAATTTGTTTACCATTTAAAAATTTATTTCCGATAGCCTGTTTCATTCTAAACAAACATTGTCTTATGAGTTTTTTGCCCAAAATAAACCAGTTCACAGCAAAAAATTATTTTACTAACAACTACAAAGATAGGTACATCGTCATAAATGCGAACCGTGGGGTAAACCAAATAATTGACTGGATTAGTGCCTTTTCGCTAAACGTTAGGTTAATTTCAATATTGTAACTTTTTTGGTGCTTGTGAAAAAAATTGTTATACAAATTTTATGTACTCCCTTTGAGGGGCTGTATCTTAACAAGGGATGCTCCAATGAAGTTTCTTTAAATGAAATATCCTATCTTTTTTTCGATGAGGAATCACCTCCTTAAATATTTTGCACTTATTTAGTTACACCTTGTATAAATTTCAAGATGGTTTTAGGGCTATTCACGATGTTTTAGAATCTCTCTTGGAATGGGTTATGAATTTTAAACAAATTTAATAGGTATACAGTGGACCCCCGGTAATCCGGCAAACATTATGCAGAGCAGTGTCGGACTATCGAATTTGTCGGATTATAGAGCACTGCCTAAGACCCCTATAGTTCGGATTTTTTTACGAAAGAGTACCTTGTAATCCGACAAATTACATATCTAATGACGAGAGTCTATATATTATATGTACATATGTATGTACTCAGGGCCGTCGCGTGGTTCGAGGGCGCCCAAGGCAAGATTTAGAGAAGCAACAACGCTTTTTGAGCAAAATTATGATCTTTTAAGCATTTTCTAACTTCAGGTACGAAGCATTCATCAAACCACTTTTTGAAAAGGTCTTTTGTCATCCATGCACTTTTTTGTCCGTAATAGTGTACAGGTAAATCAATGTTTTTGAATGCCGTTGGTTTATTAGATTTCCCAATGACCACCATCTTAAGCGCGTGTGTACCTGCAGCATTAGCTCATGGTAGTATGGTTACACGCTCTTTACTCACTTTTCGTCCAGGTACGTCTTTTTCGCTACAAGAAACGAAAGTTTTGTTAGGCATCACACGCCAAAAATGCCCTGATTCGTCTGCATTATACACCTGTGACGGGTCAAGATTTAAATCGTTCACCTTTTGCAAAAATCTTAATTTAAAGGGCTCTATGCAGGTGGCATCGTTAGAAAGTTTCTCTCCTGTAATAGTCATTAAACGTATGCCATGACGACTTTTAAAACGTTCTAGCCATCCTTTGCTGGCCACAAAATCATCTTTGTTTGTTATTTCCTTATAAAAAAACTTATCTTTCATCGCCAAAATGGGTCCCGAAATTGGTGCATGCCTGTTTCTTTCCTGAAGAAACCACATGTACAAAGTTTCTTCCACTTCTGGATGTTCAGCTTTCTTGAGTGTCTGTCTCTTGCCTGGCCCGCAGTCAGTAGTTGACACAAACTTCTTAATCTTCTCGTGTTTTTTTTTAATGTCATAAATTGTAGATCGGCCTACGCCGTATTCACTTGCTAAATGTTATATCTCTCGATTGTGCGAGCGATATTTTAATTACAAAATCGTAATATCAATAAATATAACAATTTTATTTAACACTTTATTCTCAACGCCTAATGGTACAATGCTAGTGAAATAATAATCATCGAATTCAAATACATAATTCTCACATGTTCTTATCTACATATGTACAAAAAACAATCGCGTTCATGCGACGCGAAAATAAGAAGGTGCTCCAAAATTATACTATATAACACCTCTTCCCCAAATTTTTGAAAATAAATATGTATAACATAATTTTCATGCACATTTTAATAATATAAAATATTTCAACCAAAATATTTTTAACTTCTATACAAACTCATTAAATTCTATATTATTCATTCATATCCAAATCTATCAGGAATTTTCCTATTACGTTTCGGTCTACTATTACTCGAAGTGAACTCTTGAGAAACTTCATTTGAAGATGTACCTTCTTCAATAGTTGTAACTGGCAAAGAAAATTTATAAAACCTTTTAATTTGATCTAAATGCCGTTTAGTGATCAACCCGTTGTTTTGAATCTTCACATTATACATTTTTTTACCGCATTTGCCTAATATTGTTCCAGGTTCCCAGCGTTCCTTATTGTTTTGATAAACTTTGATGAGAACACTGTCATTTACTTGAAAGGATTCTATTCTATTTCCACGAAAATATAATTTCTGATTCAGTTGACTTTTCAGAATCTTATTACTGATCTTATTGTTATCCGGCAATAATGAACTGAAACGTGTCCTTATCTTATGCCTGAAAAAAATTTCAGAAGGAGTTACTCCCGTGGTGGAATGTACCGAGTTCCTATAGTCAAATAAAAAATTTGCTAATACAAAATTAATGTCTTGACTTGTATTATCAAATATGCACCGCTTCAATCCATTTTTAATTATTTTTACTCCTGCTTCCGCCTCGCCATTTGATTGAGGATGGTAAACGGAGCCCGTTACATGTTCAATATTATTCGCCCTTAGAAAGGTTTGAAATTTATGAGACATGAACTGTGGGCCCTGATCTGAAACTATCATTTTAGGAAGTCCAAACCTAGAAAAAATCTCTCTCAACACTCTAATAGTAGCCTGGGAAGATATTTTATGCATAGGATACGCCTCCAACCACTTGGAATGAGCATCCACCACCAAAAAGAAATAAAAATTTCGGAAAGGTCCGCAAAAATCAATGTGCAATCTTGACCATGGGTATTTTGGCCATGGCCAAGTGGATAATTCGGCCTTTGACGGGCTAACACTCAATAAATTACAATTTTCACAATTTTGTGTGATTTTTTCTATGTCCCTATCCATTTTTGGCCACCAGAAATATGATCTTGATATTCCCTTCATTTTTGAAGTACCAAGATGTGTTGCGTGTAAATTCCGTAGACATTTATTTCTTAATTTTTCCGGTATAAAAATTCTGTTATTCCAAAATATACAGCCCAAATTGACTGATAACTCGAATCGTTTTCTAACAAATGACTTGAACCTGTCCAATTCATAACAATAGGAAGGCCATGTGTTATTTTGAATAAAATGAATTATTTTCTTCAAAAATTTATCATTTTTCATCGCATCTTGAACATCTTTGAATTCCACCGAATATTCCACAGCTTCATCGATAAAATTTACCAGATCGAGCTCTCTATCGATATCGAACATATTATTGTCCTTATCGCTTTGAATGGGTAATCGCGATAACCCGTCTGCGAGATTCTTTTCCGATCTAATGAATTTGATTGTATAATTATAATTTGACAAAATCAGTGCCCATCGATGTAATCGATTTGCAGAAAACTGGGGAATGGCTTTATTTGATGAAAAAATACTAGTTAAGGGTCGATGATCTGTTTCCAAAACGAAATGATTACCATATAAATAATCGTTGAATTTACTCAATCCAAAAATGATTGATAGACCTTCTTTTTCAATTTGAGAATATTTTTGCTCGCTTGAATTTAATATCCTAGAAGCAAAAGCTATGGGTTTATCCTTGCCGTCCGGATATATATGAGAGATTACTGCTCCAATGCCATACTGAGAGGCATCAGTAGTCAATTTGACAGGTATTTTTGGTTGAAATGGCACTAACACATCGTCGGACGTCAATTTTGATTTTACAAAATTAAATGCAGTTTGACATTTCTCTGTCCAATGCCATTCAACCGATTTTTTCAATAAGTTATATAAAGGAGCTAAATGTGTGGACAAACCTCTAATGAACTTACCATAATAATTTATCAATCCCAAAAATGATTTCAGCTGCGATACATTATCTGGAATAGGCGCTGAGCGAATAGCTTCAATTTTTGAATCACTGGGGTGTAAACCCTCAGAATCTATTCTGTACCCTAAATATTCTACGGACTCTTCAAAAAATTTACATTTTTCAACTGAAATTCTCAAACCGACATCTTGTAACTTTTTCAAAACTTTATTCAATCTCTCTAAATGAATTTCCTCAGTCTCACCGGTGATTAATATATCGTCAAGAAAAATTGTGACACCCGGTATACCTGATAAAAGGCCCTCCATAATTCTCTGAAAAAGGGAAGGGGCGCTTTTAATACCGAATGGTAATCGATTATACTGAAATAAACCAAGGTGCGTATTTATTGTCACTAATGGTATGGAATCCTCGTCCAAAGGGATTTGCTGATATGCGAAACTCAAATCAAGTTTAGAAAATCGTTTTCCGCCACCTAATTTACAAAATAACTCTTCAGGTTTCGGCAAAGGATACGTATCATCTTCCAAAACGGGATTAAGTGTAATTTTAAAATCTCCACATAATCTGACACTATTATCCTTTTTTAAAATCGGAACTACGGGAGTAGCCCACTCCGAATATTCAACTGGTTTAATTATTTTCAACTCGACAAGACGTTTCAGTTCATTTTCAACCTTCAATTTCAATGCGTAAGGGACAGATCAAGCCTTACAAAATTTGGGAGTACATACTTCGTTCTTTAATTTTAATTTAATTTTACCCTGATTGAAGGTACCAACACCCGGTTCGAATAACTTGTCAAATTTTACCTTCAGTCGCTCTATTAGACCAAAACTTTCACAATAATTCACGGGAGAAAGAACCAAATTGAAAATGCGGAGAAAATCTCTCCCTAGTAATGGTGGTCCTCCATTTCTAATAATATAAAATTTCATAATTTTGGGATAGATATTGTTAGAATTAATAATATTGACATTGACTTTTATAAATCCAACAGCTTGAAAACATTCTCCCACATAAGAAGAAAATTTTTGATTAGTTTTGTGAAGCTCACAATGAGAAAAATTATCTTCATAAAATTTTTCTGAAATAACAGAGACACTTGCTCCAGTATCAATCTGAAAATCAATAATCTTGTTCTCTATTTTCAATTTAAACTTAATTGGTTCATCAGTATTATTTTCACAAATGTTGAACAACGAGTAATTTGACTCTATAAAATTATGTTCTTTTTTATTTTTTAAATCATGTACCTGTTTGTTTTCACGACACATCGGGGCTAGATGCCCTTTTTTATGACACTTATGACAGCTGTAATTTTTGAATTTACACTCACGAGTTTTGTGATTTCTTCTACCACAAACTGCGCAGGCTTCCGTGGTTCTATTAGGAAAAGACTGAGATGGTGACCTTGGCTGCGTCGATCCTTTTCTTTCCTGTGACGTGTTGGTGTGACGTACCTGCTGGTGATGGCGCACATATTGAAGAGGTTCCGTCTTCACCGTGGAACATTGAATATTTTTTTCAAAATGGCGGACTCCTTGTTGCTGGCTATTCTTATGGCGTCTTCCAAAATTATATCACCTTCTTCCTCAAAAAGTCGATCTCGGATTGGCCCTTTCAGCAGTCCCATAATAAAACGGTCACGTAGACATATATTCAATTCTTCCTTGAATTTGCAACTGGCCGCTAGACTTCTCGTTCGAACAGCCCATTCTTTTACAGATTCATCTGGATGTTGTATAGCACTGTAGAATTCACTTCTTGCGGCAAAAATGGATAGTTGTTGTCCAAAGTGCGTGTTGAAGAGTTCTAACAATTCATTATACGATTTGGATTCTGGAGCAGCAGGCATACAGAGGCTGAATATGAGCCTGTAGGAATTTTCCGACAGTAAATTCAGAAGAATGGCACGTTTTCGGGCACCATCCGTGATTTTATTCGCCTCAAAAAAATTTGTTAACCTGGGTTTGAAAATTGTCCAGTCATTATTCACAGCATCAAATTCTCTGAGATGTCCCACTGTAGAAGTACTTTCTTCAGACATATTTATCTTGAAATATTGATTGTGCTGATAATCGAGAAACTATAAACACTAAGAAAACTCGTCGCCACTGTTATATCTCTCGATTGTGCGAGCGATATTTTAATTACAAAATCGTAATATCAATAAATATAACAATTTTATTTAACACTTTATTCTCAACGCCTAATGGTACAATGCTAGTGAAATAATAATCATCGAACTCAAATACATAATTCTCACATGTTCTTATCTACATATGTACAAAAAACAATCGCGTTCATGCGACGCGAAAATAAGAAGCATATACAGGTGCTCCAAAATTATACTATATAACACTAAACTACTGAAAGTTTCATTACGATTTAAGCGATCTAAAATATCACATTTTTCTTTAATTGTCAACGTTTTGTGCTTTCGCTTCTGGGTTTGTGACGACATTACTAGGTACTACATATACCTAATACACAATGAATAAATATGTAGTAAACAATGAACGTACGCTAGGCCGTACCGCTATCACTAGTAGTCAAATTCAAACTAAGTAAAACAATGCATACGCGTCGAGCACAATAGCGGTGGCGCGTACGAGTTGTGACCTGTTCAAACTTGCGTGATCTATATTAGCAACGATTGTCAAACATAATTCTGTCATGTCGGATTACAGGGGGCGCTGGATTAGACAGGGGCCGGATTATCGGGGGTCCACTGTATTCTGTATTCAGTTCTTTTTTCTGCTTTTGTCTTTTTTTTTCAGATTCGATATGTGCAACTTGAAGAAGCCTTTGTGATTATTACTTGAAGACCACTCTTGAAGAAAGAAGTCCCTCAAACATATTTAAGCTTATTTCTGCACACCACAATACTTACGCGAGGAGCCAAGGTTTTTTTTTACTGGGTTTTTTTCCCTAGGCTTTTATGTCATACCCCGAATTGTATATAACCAACCTCAGCTTACATTTGTTTGTAATCCAAGAGTTCAAAAGAATATATATTTTATATATACGATTTCAAAATTTGAAAATCACTTACGTGGGTTTTTAGGAGTAGGGAACTTGAGCTTCGAACAAAGGGAAAACTATCAATAGTTATTGTTAATTTCAGATAGAGGTTTAATCGTGGTGTATTCATTTCCAGAGTACGAAAAAGACAACATAGTGCTTCTAGATTTGTTATAGTTTGAATATTCACTCTCAAGTACCTCAACAAGAGCGCCAAAGCCATCTGACCTCACGTCAGTGCTTCGCAATTTTTTTTAATCTTGCGTTTGACGTCGAGGTTAAAGAAATCATTTGAAAGTCTGGCTCTTTTAATCTTTCGTAAAAAGTTAATGCTACTCGCTGAAATAAATGGATGATATGAACTGAATACGTTTAATTCTACATCAAGACGAAATTATCATAAATAATAAGAATAAAGAATGTGTTGCTGCTTCAGTGTCAAGGTTTCTCTTGGCTTTTACTAGAAAAATCTGAATATCAATAACCATTCTAAGTATATGTTATATGATAACCAGATATGTAGATTGTTCTTCAAAGAAAAACCTCTGAGTAATGCTTGGTCCTTACATTTCTTGCATATAAATTATCTTTGAACATAACATGTCCTTTCAAGGAAATATTTGTAATGATCGTGAAAGAAGTACTTATGTGATCATTTGTTGATTAACTTCATATGAAATTTGGCGAAGAAAAGTATAATATAATTGCGAATTTATCAGACCGCTTGAAGGCACAAATTTTGTTTGATTATTTAATTTTACGACTTTCATAGCAAGTTTTAAATGCTAATCATTCATGAAATCGCTCCAAAATTCACAGAGTGAAACGTGTTGTTAGGCTGGACGCACACCGAAGTTGACAAGAGAGTTCGTCGGAGCTCGGTTATTTATGTATTCTTTCTTAGACATATAAAGAGATAGACTCATTTATTTACTTTAAATCATGTAGCTCCCATTGAAAAAGCAGTTTGGCAACCATACGCATCCAACCCCTTTGTGATGTTGTCATAATGTGTTTTATTTCTTGAAACTGTTTGAAAATATTCAGCAATGTGACGTCGGCACAGAACGAAAAACTAAGAACTAATACTTCACCATGTGATGATCGACAACTCTGCGCGAACATATTCATTCATAAATTTCACTCACCGTATTTCCCCCTTACAGTATACGTGACTTTGCCAAAGCGCTAGAAAGTTAACTTGTATTTGTTTACAAGTGAAAATTAAGTAAAATTAAGTGGTTATTGTGATTTTGCAGACTTCGAAAGAGTGTTTCAACTGTAAAACATGATTCGACAATGTTATATTTACCGCAGATAAAACTGCTACTCGGTAAAATTTAACAAAGTGAGCAGTGACTCTTGTGACTACATACAAAAGATATCAATTATAATCGTACTTGCAAGGATTATAGTTCAATATTATAATATCTACACTTTTCATTAAATCTTTCGAAATATAGAAAGAAATACCTTCTATTATCGTATGAATCTATTTTAATATCATAGTGACGCAATTTGTCTTGCATCATTTACCTAAAATCGATCATACTAGATTTATAATTCGCACTTCTACAGGTTTTCTATCAGACTCTCAAATATTTCTAATTTTGAAGGTTCCTCAAAAATTATACGAAACAATTAAATCAGTACGCCACTGCGTATTTGACGACTTCTATATGCAGCGTTGCCAAAGTGCTAGAAAGCATATATTCCTGTCTTTTTCTGACACATGGTGAAATAATTCAATGTTGGCTATTAATTTCAACAGTTTCATGAATGAAATGCTAGGTCTATCTCTTTATATTGTGTTGATGAAATCTTTGAGTAAAGAATAATAAAACATAAAAAAGAAAAGAAATTTATTAGAAAATCCTGTCTTTCTGCTAAAAGATTAGAATGAAAGCATCTATCTCAAAATCAAAAGATTGAATAGAACATTCTCTTTACCGAAACGTGACATTTTGAAATTAACTTCGAATGAAGTTGTCAAAATCAATTGTGTAGTCATAGCGACCGATAATTGCATTGAATGCAATTATTGGGGATAATACCACACAGGTGCTTAAAAATTTCCTGAAATTTTTTACGCATGTGTGTAAGGTAAAGAAAACTTACAAAAGTAAAATTTTTTTGTATAATTTTAAAGTACGAATGGTATTTGGGGAGAATATTTCATGAATGAAAAATATGTTACATATTGGTTAGCAAAAAGTCAGATAATATAAACAAATTAACACTGAAAATTGATGATTTATGATTTTTATTCTGATGTCGAGGCCTTCTTCATATGCTAGATTTTTCGTCCAAGATGATATTTTGTTTATTCGAACTGCACTGTTTTTGTACCAGTTTTCCGATCTTTTCCAATATGAGTTTAGAGTTTAAAATAATCGTTTGCTTGTAACTTTCGTCCTCTTGCCTTGGAGTTTCAAGAACATTCTTACTGGGTTAAAACTGGGACTTTCATTGTTTTTACTAACAATTTTTAATTAGCGATCACCCCTTGCGTTATTTTTGAAAAGACGGGGTTATGTTACCTTCTTCTTGTGCAAAGCATAAATGTTGTTAAATTCTCAGTTGATGTGTGCTGTTAAAATCAAACTAGGTAACACCACATATTGTAACTGAGAACTGAGTGTATATCGACCACCTTCTAGTGACTTTAGTTCGTTCATGAAAACTATTGAATATGTTGTATCTCATTGTTGCTCAATTTCCAGCTTATTTTTTCTGTGCGAAGATCTAAATGTAGATTTACTTTCTGTCGATGATCCCCGCAAGAAAATCATTAGTTGATCTCTTTGTGGTGGGCTTCAACTTGGAGGTAGTGGCGTAACGATCATTGACCAGAACACCCCCACCCACCCCGCAAAAATAATTCTAGGGCCCCCCGTAAGTTAGAATTATTTTTTCATATAGAAAGTCTTCTTACTGATGTAGCCGCGTCACATCCGCGCTACACAGTACGCGTAGATGATTAGAAAATAAGTATATATAAGTGTAAGCGGAGTGAAATGAATTTGATTTTGTGAATATGGTCTAGTAGGATGCATACCGGGAATAAAGCTGAAGTAGATCTAAGAGAATAATTATAATACCAGAGAACACGTTCTACTAAAACCTGTTTATTAAAAAATTACATTGAATGACATAACCATAAAATAAATATAAAATTGAACTGAACATTTCATAGTTTTTATATTCAAAGAATGTTGACCAGTGGCGGCTTGTCCTATGAGGCAGGTGAGGCAGTGCCTCATCAAAAAAATTCTGAACCGTATATTTCTTTATTCTCTTTCATCATCACTTTTTTCCTCAATATTTTTTCCAATCTCACGTTCCTTGTATATTCATAACAAATCAAATCCTCTTTGAATAAACGGTTGGAGGCATGCATGCCTAACGCAGGCTTCTTTGACTGAATTATCGTGTCATACTTCGATGACCTACGAGAACGCAATGGAAAGCCGTTCTAGGATTAATCCGAGGCTGGCCTCTGCGCGATCTTAGTCGATCTGAGATCGTTTCGTTTCTGCGATGTCCAGCGGGTTATCTGCGTCGAAGCGGTGAGAACATATCTACGGCTTTGAAGGCGGCTTCTCGAGGAATTAGAGGCTGGCCTCAGGTTTTTATTCGAGTTAATCGGGAAGCGGGAAATAGAGAAATAGGGTTAGTTCACTTTGTCGTTATTTAGAGGTATCGCGTTTGCTGTGTATCGCGTATGATTATAATCTTTTTTAGGTGAATTTTTTCTGAAATATAAATCTTTTTTATAGAAAGTGACTACCAGATCGCGAAATGGATTCAGCGGCACCATACAAATAGTAAATCTTTTGAAATTCCTAAGGAACATGTTCAGTGTACTTGAGATATTGTTAATTTATTAATAAATAAGCAACATTTTTCGACTCATTCGTATGATGATAAATTATATTTAATTAAGGAAGTTAAGCGACCTGTTCCAGATTTGAGGAAATCTCTAGTGTCTAGTGGTGGGGTCGGTAAATCAAATCGGGGATTCCAAAATACGTGGTATGACAAGTACGACTGGCTTACCGTTATGAGAAAGCAAAAACAAAATATCGCCACAGCAATAGACAATGCGCGTCAAATAGAAATTGAAAATTTCAATGCTAAAGTCAAAGAGAATCGACAAATTCTAAGAAGTTTAATAGATATTACGATGCACCTCTGTATGCAAGAGTTACCTTTTAGGGGGCACTATGAATCGAATGAGTCCTTAAATCGCGGAAATTTCAAAGAATTGGTAGTTCTTGTTAGTAAATTTGACACGATTTTAAAAACCTTTTTAGAAAATGACACCAACAGTAAATCGGTATTTTCTGGTACATCTAAAACCATTCAAAATTGATTCGGTTGCTTTTGTTGTGAATAAACAAATCGAGGACGAAATTTCACAATCATTGTTTCTTTCTTGGCAAGTTGATGAAACAACTGACATAAGCTGTCATTCCCAGTTATCAGTCATTTTTCGTTATGTAATAGATGACCAACTTGTTAAGCGCTTCATGGGATTTTATGATGTTAGTTCTGGGCGTTCTGCTGATGATCTATTTCAATTTTTATCTTCAAAATTCGGAAAATTTGACAACTGCTTCCACAGAAAGAAGTTTCTCTGCATTGAAAAGGATTAAAAATTACATTAGGAATACAACTGGACAGTCGCGGCTGAGTAATATGGCTAAAATTTCGATCGAAAAAGGATTCATAAAATCACAGGACGAAAATAATTTTGTTGACAAGGTTATAGATTCCATTGATTCCATTGATTTACAAAAATTTTTATATTGAGAACTCAATTTAGAATAATTTTCATTTATAACTTTCAGAATAAATTCTATTTTACACTGCCTTTTAAATTTTTTTATTCAGTGTTAATTTTTTTGAGAGTTTATTTTATTTCTTTAGAGTTTATTTCGTTATTCTGAAAATTTCCAACTTGATATGATCCGATTTCCTTCATTCCCATCCCACACGTGGCAGGAATGCTCTACACCTCCACGTTGTTTCTTGCTGTACAGCTGAATAATAATGGTTTTCATATTTTTGAGCAATTTAATATATCGAAAAATAAGCTCATAATATATTGGGACAATTAAATTAATGGCTTTTTTTGCTGAATAAAATAAAGTAATATGTATATAAATAATTTGAGGATTCATCAAAAATTCCAAGCATTAATGAAGAACATTTTTTTAATATAATTATTATGCAACTGACGAAGTACAGTTCACTATATAAACTTTGTTCGCCACGTAAACCCTAAATATATATATATATATGTATATGTATATATATATATATTTTTGACTGCTAACCCACGAGAATACTTTATATTCAGTCACGAATTTTCTTAAATTATATGTATATGTATATTATATTATTAATTTTTTTTTCATATGTGCCTCACCATACTATATTGTCACGAGCCGCCACTGATGTTGACTAAAAGTATGACCTACGACAATAGCATAAAAAAAGTTAATGAGATTATATGAAGTAATCGATTTCATGTAGATTTAGCGAAATCACTTCGTGAAGATCCATATTTCTTGCTCGTTCATTCTCAATACTCAACAAACTAAGCCCGCTAAGTCTTTCTTGAGTCATTGTGCTTCTCAAATAATTCTTTAACTTAAACTTAGAAAAGGATCGCTCTGCACTTACGACTGTAACTGGTAATGTCAAAAATAACATGAAAGCAGTACAGAGATATGGAAAACTAGCTGCAATTGTAAAGTTTTTCAAAAATAGGAGATCAGCTAACTGTCGTATTGATGTTATTTTCTCAATCTCAGATTTCAATGCAACTCTGAAAGAGTTAATTTGGAAGTTTAGGTCAGTACTGAAATCATCTTCATATTCCTCGAACAAGGTATTCACTTTCTTCGATATCTCAACAAGAATCAATGAAATTTTAGCAGATTTACGCCTACAGCATGCTGAGTATAGTCGTCATTTCTTTACGATTAGTTGAGATATCAGGAACCAATGGAATTTCAAGAGGTTTACGCCTACTGTCGTCATTTCTTTACGATTAGTTGAGGTATCAGGAACCAATGGAATTTCAGGTGGTTTACGCCAACTGCATCCGTATTCACAGTCGTCATTTCTTTACGATTAGTTGAGATATCAGGAAACAATGGAATTTCAGGAGGTTTACGCTTACTGTCGTCATTTCTTCACGATTAGTTGAGATATCAGGAACCAATGGAATTTCAGGAGGTTTACGCCTACTGTCGTCATTTCTTTACGATAAGTTGAGATATCAGAAACCAATGGAATTTCAGGAGGTTTACGCCAACTGCATCCGTATTCACAGTCGTCATTTCTTTACGATTTTTCAATTTTATAAATAGAAATAACAATAATATAATATATATACAGGGTGTTCGGCACATGGACCGTCAAATTTTTTTTGGGCGTTGGTAGGGTCATTTGCTACCTTTTCAGTCTTAGAACCTGGGTCCTTAGTATTGCGGTTACGGAGGTATGATTTTTTTATTAGGTTTTTCTAAATTACCCAAAATGTACCCTTCGAAGACCCATACCTTTTTTTGCGTGGGCTTTTACATGCATTTTTTTTATTGTATTAAGTCTACATGAGTGTGTGTTTTAAAAAAATGTATTTATTGTTACAGATAACACCACAAAATTAACACGAGGGCCTTTTATTAAAAAAAAAAATATGAAAGTATGAAAACATGTCTACTTCTAAAAGAAATAAAAAAAAAGTTGCTGTTATTGAGAACTTAATTTTATTTTAAAACGTTATTTGGTTTATCGCGGTTCTAAAAGTATGGTATTTACGTTAGTCAATAAATAAAAAAATACTACAAATAGTGTTTTAGATAAAATAGCAAAGTAAGGACAGATTTTAGTAAAATACAGTTTTTGTATGATTGTTTATTTACAAAGTAAAATAACACGATTCTTTAACGTAAATTCTGTTCGAATTGTTCTCATCTACTCCGAATGCAGGCCCGACACCTTTTTCTGATTGCGACCGTTGTAGTGGCTAGCAACATTTCTTCTTTCATTACCACAAATGCCGCGTTTATGCGTTCAATCAACACCTCTCTTGTAGGTACCTCTGTGAAATAAACCAATTCTTTGGCTCTACCCCAGACATGGTAATGTAAAGGTGTTAGGTCTGGAGATCTTGCGGGCCAAAGGATGGGGCCGGCTCTGCCTATCCATGAATTTGGAAAAGAGTTGTCGAGGTGATCTCGAACTTCTCTCAGGAAATGTGCCGGGCAACCGTCATGCTGGAACACAATCGGCACGTCTTCATCGAAGGCCGGAACATCGGCTAGTAGCTCCGGCAGAGCATTCTACAAAAAATGCAAATAAGCAGGCCCACTTATTCGAGCCGGTAAATAGTGTGGCTCAATGAGATGTCTTCCTATCACACCAGCCCAAACGTCAACACTAAATTTTTGTTGAAAACTCATTTGCCTTTTCCCGTGGGGATTCTCATCTTCAGGTGCCCAGTGATCTAAATTGTGCAGATTTGTTATTCCTCCTGGGTTAAAACAGGATTCGTCTGTTCACAAAATTCGTTTTAGAAACAAGTTGTCATCGACATCTGTGTGCAGCAAAAATCTACAGAATTCCAACCGTCTGGCAGGATCGCCTTCATGAAGACCTGTAACAATTAATAAAATTCATTAGTCTGTGACAATTTTTTCGCAGTCAAAAGGACAAATTTATCAATAAAAAAGTTTATTCACCTTGTACCGGGGTGTAATGAAAAGCGTGTTGGTTTTTATCCCGAAGTACTGACCAAACTTTCCAAATCCTTAAGTTGAGTCTTTGAGCAACGACACGAATGCTTGTAGTTGGATCTTCTTCAAAGGCTTGAAGTATTTGATCGTCAACTGCTACATGGTGTTGCCCCACATTGACCCGAGGCTCTTGAAAATTTAAGTTTCCAGTCTCTCTTAATCGTCGATAAGTCGTCGAGAATGTTTCGTGGTGGGGTAATCTTCGATCAGGAAATTTGGCTTGATAAATCCTTTGAGCTGCACGAGCAACACTATCGGCCTTGCCATATGCCATCACCATATCAGCATACTCAGCGTTGGTAAAATTAGGCATATCAACAACCAAAATTAAAACAACAGTAGCAAAAAGTCGATAAAAGTAACAAAAACAAAAAAATACAAATTTAAAAAACCGAACAACGCGGCACAGACACTTCCAACAGCAGAGACAGTTAAATCTCGAATGACGGTAGGGTCAAGTCAGCGGCGACTAACCCAATCCAACCTAAGGACAGAAATAGTAATAATAATTCACACGCGTCTAAAACGGGCAGGTAAAATTTCCTTGCTCGCTGTGTTGTGTCGAAATCCGTACTTTTACTTTTCTTCACTCTTCTGACTAAAACCTTATTTGCAGTATTATTTTTTTTATTGACTTACATAAATAGCATATGGTTAGCAACGTTATAGGTAAACCAAAGAACATTTTAAAATAAAACTAAGTTTGTAATAGCTGTAACTATTTTTAAAATTTCAATAGGAGTGGAGATGTTTTCATACTTTCATATTTTTTTTTTAATAAAAGGCCCTCGTGTTAATTTTGTGGTGTTATCTGTAACAATAAATCCGTTTTTTTTTTCAAACACACACTCATGTAGACTTAATACAATAAAAAAAATGCATGTAAAAGCCCACGCAAAAAAAGTTATGGGGCTTCGAAGGGTACATTTTGGGTAATTTAGAAAAACCTAATAAAAAAATCATACCTCCGTAACCGTAATACTAAGGACCCAGGTTACAAGACTGAAAAGGTAGCAAATGACCCTACCAACGCCCCAAAAAAATTTGACGGTCCATGTGCCGAACACCCTGTATAACAATAATTCAATAGGTTTTTTATTTTTTTCCCACCATAATGAGGGAACTTTTTCTAGAGAACACTCGGCATATTTAGCGCAGGGTAGTATTTACGAGGGGGTACTGGGGGTAATTAACCCCCCCAGGAAAGAGTGTAATGTAATGTAACGTAATTTTAACAGTGCATTCTTTAAATTCTTTGCCGTTTTTCTTCTTCATCTTGTAGGTCCAGTTTTTTAAAATAAATCGAAGATTAGATACGTCTTGATTAAGTATATAATGTAATGTAATGATGTAAATTGTCTTCAAATACTCTTTCTAGACTTTGCGGTTCAGTTTTCAGTATATTGTTGTCAATTTCGTCTTCTGTAACTGCACCTAAACGATTCATAATGACAACTTTTGATGGATTTTGGACAAAAAAATTGAAAAGCATCGTTTGCTACGAACTCCAGCGTTCTTTATTCACACAATACAAACAAAACAAATTTTGCGTTGTCAAGATGTGATCATCGGATGAAAGTGGAAAAATGACGAGTTCATAGCACATTGAATTTCCCTACATGAGTGAAACATTCCCTGTAATTTGAATTTGATTGGATAAAAATCGATACCATACAAAATGAGGAAATTTCAATGGTCAAAGAAGTGTCAAAATTTTCAGAATAATGAGTTTGTTTCATTAATTAGTGCTCCTTATCGATACACAAAGTATTTGGATTGATGAAGAAATGTTCATTCAACCTTCTTTTCATATACACAGAGTGGGCTGGCGATTACAGGATTGATGTTTCATCATTGTCGAGTGCTCATCATTGTCTCTTCTACTCAACCTGAATTCTTAATTCAAGTAGTTGGCAATAGAGAATTGGTGAATTATCGTGTTTACGTATGTACACTCATTATTAAGCACCTAGGGTGGGCAAAATTAGAGAGGATTTAAATGTGAACTCACTGTTGGCAAGCGAATGATCGCTGAAGTCACTGAATAAATTATCAATCAATGATGGAAACAGTACAAAACATCTTCCGAAAAAATATTTCAGGTAATGGTAGAGAAGATTGAATGGCACGACTTTGAAGAAAAAATATATAGGTACTTTCTTTTATTTTTGAGTTATACAAGGTTTTCCAATAAGAGGTGTTATTTTGAATAGCCCGCTATTTCGGTAGATGTCGCTTTTGAAGCTATCATTTTTTGATATTTGACAAGTAGAGACTACGCCTTAATAAAAATAGTACGATACACGCTTCAACAACCCATTGAAATTATTAAAATTCACTATAAAAATGGTGAAAATTTGGCAGAGACGGTTCGTAAAACTCGACAATTTTTGGGTAGTCGTGAAGCACCTTGTCGGACCGCTATACAGAAATTGGTGTAAAAATTCGAGCTGTTGGAACAAGTTAGCCCAGTCCTACATTGGAAGCGGATTTAGTCTGGCCAGCCAACCCGACCCGATTTGATTCTCTTCAGAGCAGTCCAGACCAGATCGAACACTGCCTCCAATGTAGGAGGACAATACGTTTTCTTTGTTTTTGTTTCCTCCAGACCCAGCCAGACCTGTCCTGACTGTCTGATCTGGAGAAATTCCGCTTCCAATGTAGGACTGGCCTTAGTGATGTGAGGAATAGAACCCGTGCACGTCACTCAAGAACAGCCGAAAATATTGCTGATGTAGCCGAAAGTGTTGAATAAAACACAGGTTTGTCCATTCCTCGTCGCTCTTTGGAACACAAACTATCCTGGAATTTTTGGGTCTCTAGCACATTTCAAGCCAGCATTATCGTGCTCATGGACATGGTTTTTGAGAACAGATTCTTCATTAGTGAGTCCACACAAAACAATTGAAACCACATTTGCAAAAATTACAGAATTACAGAAATTAGGGCGAATTGGTATGTACTCAGTACAGAAAAACAACAGAACCCAAAAGTACAGATGAACTTATAAACTCCTCCTTCTTATGGCAGTCGGTTAAAAGAACATTGCGTTTAGAAGTGTTAAATTTGGCGTTACTTTTGCATTATATTTTTTCTGATTCAAAGAGAAATATATATATATATATATATAAATATTCTTTTGAACTTTTGGCTGACAATTTTTAGTTAGCAAACAATAAAGCATAGAGATCAGGGGTTAGTGACGGGGTGTCATACAATTCGGCGTATCACATAAAAGCCTAGGGAAAAAACCCCAGTAAAAAAAACCCTGGCTCCCAGCCTATGTGGGAAAGTACAAAATAAGCTGAAATATATTTGAGGGAATTCTTTCTTCAAGAGTGGTCTTCTATTGATGGAGACAGAGACTTCTTCAAGTTGCCCACATCGAATTTGGAAATAAAAATACAAAAGCAGAAAAAAGAACTGAATAACAAAAATACGTATCATATTCGTTTGAAATTTATAACCCATTCCAAGAAAGAGTCGGGAACATCATGAATAGCCCTAAAACCATCTTGAAATTTATATATGGGACAACTATTGATGAGATGAGGTATTGTTTCTTCTGCTTCTCCACATTCACAACTTGCGCTAGGAACTGAGTTCCATGTAAATAGCATGCTATTGGTACAACCATGACCGGTTCTCAAACGATTAAGAACTGTCAAAATTTTTCTTGGAAGATCGAAACCAGGAACTTTTTTAGAAGGATCATATATTTATTGAACATTTCGTAAGAGTTCCACTCAATCTCCCATAATTCTTTATCACTTATGTTGATATTGAAGAACGTATTAGGCCATAATGGTTTACGTGACTTCAATCTGGGAATTCTATTTTGTGAAATATATGAAATAATTGGGAATAAATTGGGAAAAGAATGATATTTATTCCAAGAATTCAGAGCTGCAGTCTGTCTGCGAATATAGGGAGGGACAATGTTAGACAAAACTGGTAACCAATGAACCGGTGTAGATTTTATGGTGCCAGTAATTATTCTCATGGATGTAATCAATTGTGCATCAATTTTTTGAGTATGTGCACTATTAAACCAAACAGAGCAACAATACTCAGCTGCAGAAAAAACTAGGGCTAGAGATGCTAGCACCCCAGCACCCCAAGATGATCCAGCTAATTTCTGAACAATATTATTCCTAGTTTTCAGTTTTAGACTCAGATCATTTAAATAAGCCTTGTAATTGAGAGATGAATCTAATTTAACTCCTAAGTATTTTGGATAGAGATTATGTTCGATAGGAGAATCATTGAAAGTTACAGCTAATTTTCTATATTTTTCATGATTATTCAGATGGAAACAAGATACCTCTGTTTTGTTGGGATTTGGACCTAATCGCCACTCAATAAATAATTCTTTAAAATTTCCAAATCAGATGACAGTATGATTTCCAGAGTATGGAAATCCGAATGTTGGTAAGCAATAGCAATGTCGTCAGCATAAACAAATTTCTGAGGTGATGTCGTGGGTAAATCACTTAGATATAAATTGAAAAGTAAAGGAGCTAAAACTGATCTTTGAGGAAGATCGTTTTTCGATGTTTTGAAATTGCTACTCTTATTGTCAATAAAAACACGAAATATTCTATCAGATAACATATTTTCTAATAATTGTACCATTTTCCCAAACTTCGGATGGGTATAGAGTTTGAAAATTAATCCATCTTTCCACACAGTGTCATATGCCGAAGATAAATCAATGAAAGCAGCTCCTGTTTTCAACCTATCATTGAAGCCTGATTCTATGAAAGTTGTAAGGCTGAGAACCTGATCTGAATAATTTCTATTTTTCCTAAAGCCTCCCTGGTAATTTTGTAGAGCATTTTCTACAGAAGATTCAATTCTAAAAAGAATTAGCCTTTCTAATATCTTGAAAGGAACACTCAATAAACTGATGGGTAGATAACTACTAGGATCATAAGAATTTTTTCCTCGTTTCAAAATACTTTAGCCTTACGAAATTCGGAAGGAAAATTTCCTGAATTCAGAATATTGTTATAGAAAGACAATAACCAAGACAAGGCCCTTTTTTCATAAATGTTTGATGAATTCTGGATAAATTCCGTCAAAACCTGCTGCCTTTCGAGATTTGGTAGATAAATCATGACAATTTATGATTAATTCAAATGCTCACAGTTTATCATGAGTTCAAAATGCGACACGATTGAAATTCGCAATATGTAATCAATTCTAAGAGTACATAAATAAAATGTCAATTACTCATTGATAACATATTAACTATATTCAAATATGCGGAATAAACTACATACCGAACGTCGTATTTGTAATCCTTGTCACAAAATTAAAAGGCCCTGGTGGCAACTTAAACTCCAAAGTCCCATCCACATAAATACAACCAAGGGAAACAAACAAAAACAATGACAACTTTCGATTCATTCTACTACTCTTGGTGAAAGTTCGAAGAATTAACGTAATAACTTTACTCCCGCTTTAATCAGTATCCACATACATTCAGCGGCTTCGCGTTTACATTTAACTTTACACTGAGGATAATTCTTGCGAAGCTAAAATATCTCTCAGAGTTGATAGATAAGAAAGGTAAAGTGCTGAGTTTCAGAAGGAACTACTAGATGACGGATTTTTTTTTGCATTTAGATACATGGGAATGTTTTTGCGCTGCGAACACCTGCGGAAATGAGAAATTACTGCCTGAAAGCGTCAATAATAAATTTCCGATGATTTAATTTGACTAGGTGCTGCAGGACCTCAAGGTTGCATTGCCAGAAAAACCAACTTCGAACGTGTTATCGCTTAGCGACCGAAGTGGATAATGATCTATTAGGTATATCATGAAATATAGGATGATTCAAAACAATCCTAGCAGGGATTTATGCTTAGCTCAAATAGAGAACGCCTTTTAGCCCAGTCCTATTAGGTAAAAAAAGGGGTCAACGGAATGAGAGATAATAAGCTATAAATTGGTATAAACCTTTGTTTTGTCGTGCTAAATGTTATCTCAAAAGTCACAAATGATACCGTGTCCGCGTCTTAAGATATTGAAGGTTAAAGGTCATAAAAATTGTTTTTTCGTGAATATCTTGCTTTCTATTACTTAAATGATATTTTTACCTATAATAAAAGTTGTTGAGTATAAAATTGTCTACAATTTTCGTTCCATGTTTTTTTCAATACGATCAACCGTTTTTGAGGTAGAGCGCGAAGAGTCTGCCACTATCATTTTGATGAGAAATACATTTTACCTGATACCAGAAGGCTGAAGCCTAATGCATTATTATTTCTCTATTCTAAACTTTTAATAATGTCATAAATGCTATAAAATTCTGAATTTCACATCAATAAGTTGGATGTGGACTATTTAATAGTCTTATTATCAATTTATACTGCAGGTAGTGAGGATATAGAATGAGGAGATC
Organism: Micraspis discolor; assembly: GCA_030674115.1. NCBI lineage: Eukaryota > Metazoa > Arthropoda > Insecta > Coleoptera > Coccinellidae > Micraspis > Micraspis discolor. The sequence goes on along the minus strand of JARTUT010000878.1, from coordinate 253,581 downwards.
TGAGTGAAGCTCAATCTGGATTTGAGGTCCCAGATGAAAGATGTAAGATATAAATTATTAATCATACCACTTAAATTTCCTTATTTTCTCATTATTAAAATTTTCTTATTATATATATTCTTTAGTTTCAAAACTAGGGAAATCTAACCTCTCAATGCATCCAGAAGCAAACTCCTCTACATTTCACGATGTTGATGAATCACCTTCTCAAATAATATTAGAACACAGTGAGTTGAGACATTAGAATATAATGAACAAATTAGCAGTGTTTGTTCGTTCTGATTCAACTGATCACTATTGTGTCATTGAAGGAAGAAAAGATTGAAAACTTTATACAGTGACTTTGTTCAGTTCGAATAAATGCTTTCAAGATGTAGTTTATTAGTTCGATTTTAATGAAATTAATTCAATCTAATCTTCTGTAATTTATGCTCAACTCGAATCTATAAGTAGTATTGATAATGTCCCTGATTAATCTTCATATGTGATAAATAAAATAATATATCTCTTACATCTACAGATATTTTGACTGAATTCATTTCATGAACAATTTTAGTTCTTTAAATAAAAATTTGTTAAAAGTTTTTGTTTTTCTCCACCAAATTCCCATCTCTATGAAACAAGCATTAGTTAATTCGAACCATTTTGAAGTTGAGTAAATGCTCCAAATCAGATATCACTTACTCGACTTCAGTTTTGGCTTGAATTAGCTTGAAAATAATAGATCATAAGAGGTATGAATTTAAATGAGCCGCTTTCCCGCCAAAAGGGGAAATTAGTTCGAGCGACCAAACGCATGATGTCGCTTTGTTAGCGTGACAAGTCTTTAACATGTGCGTTGGCAGTCTTTGTTTATGAGAACACTAATAAAACTCTATGTTAATTATTGTCAATGTTAACCTAAAATTGAAAAAGATATGACAGCAAAATAATAACCTTATGTTTTTTTCAAATTATGCAAAGAAACGATCAAATAAGAAATATATAGTATCTTTTTCAGATATATAAGGAAGGAACATTTTTCCTTTTCAATGTAAGAATTCATTTTCCAGAATAAACTTTGCGAATATTTAATTTGTTGAATGTTTTCACTATGTCCACTCTTCAAGCTAAAAATATTCACTTCAAATATTTTCCAGATGTCGAATACTAAATTAACTCAAATTAAAGAAGCAAAAGAAACATTTCAAGCTCTAATGGAACTCTCAAGGCTGTTAGGTACAGGTCTTGATATCGAAACATTGTCGATATGTGTGAGACTCTGTGAAGCTGGTGTGAATCCGGAAATATTGGCCACAGTTATAAGGGAATTGAAAAAAGAAGCAAAGTCTAAATTAGACGAAAACACATCCTCTAATTCTTAGATCATGGAAATCTGAAAATTTCTGTTATTTGTATTGTTCAAAACTGCCTGAGGCACATTTGTATTGATACTTCCATTTGGTGAGAAATTGTAGTTCCTTACTTGCTTGAAGCTGAAATATTATGACACTAAGTTATTAACATTCATAATCAATTAAAGTTTCATCAATATCTTGTATTGCTAAATTAATTGATTAGGGTTTTTACTATTAACTGAAAATGATTACTTCATTTGAATTCAGTTTATAATGAATCTCAATGATTTCATCATAAGAGAATATTGTAATTTCTCAATTTTTGCACCTTATAAATTTTTATATAATTTTTTCTAGTATTAATTGTAAGTAAGATTCAAATTTTCCTGAACATTCCTAATTGTTGTTTCTTAATGCCTCTTCACTAAAGTACCAATGATTCAAACATAAAAATTTTCCAATATATTCTTTCAATTGAAAATACTCTCGAAATAGTTTGTGAAGAAATAGAAGAATATCAATTCAATGCTATTTCATTCTCCCAAATTTGATTCTTCAGTAAATTCATTAGTTCAAAATTTATTTCTGAAATTAATTTAATGTTATTATTAATTAAATTTATAATACTGAGAAAGTACAATAATTGATTCATTATATAAACAAATTGATGAAAGCTGAATTATAGTTAACTTCTGATCATAAATCTTTCATGAAAGAATCGGATCCGTGAATATAAAAATGTTCCTGGAGTTCATTATTATCAGAAAATTGTTGCAAACAAATTTTACACTGATTGTCATTTATATGTTCCGTGCATTCACCTGGAGAATATTCCATAAATTCTTTTAATTCTCTCACAGCACTCTTGTCGTAGCAATCGTTATTTTCAAAATAAGAATTTATATCTCTGATTTTATGGTAATGTTTCAGGTGTTTAGCCAACGAAGGTTTCACTACAAAACATTCACCACAATCCATGCACTGATAATCAGTGGAAATATGCCTGTGACTTAAAACATGAAGCTGAAACTTATTGCGATCGTGTTCTTGGAAATCACACATCTTACAGTAATATGTTCCATCAAATTCCTTCACGTAATCGGCTTGGGAATTATTTCCTGAAGTACTACTGAGAATAATTTTTTTAGTACGAAATAGAAAAGGTTCACCTTTCCTTTTTTTTCGTAAAGTTTCTTCTCTCTTTGGTGATACAATCATTCTTGCAGACTCAGTTTCTGTATGTTCAATATATGCTATTTTGAGGTCATTTTCTGAAGATGGTTCTTTGAAAGTGTCATCATACTCAAAACTAGCATCGATTGATGTTTCTGAATTGAACGAAGAACTACTCAATATTTCAGAATCAATTTTGTTGATTACAATGCCACATTTTCTGTAAGGGCAGTCGAACAAATGCTCATCTCTTACTTGTTTACATACATGACAGATTTCAACGTTGAGGGAATGATTAGGAGTAACATCATCACAGTTAGTTTTCTGACTTATAGAATTAATACTTCTACATTTAGTGCATGCTACGAAATTTTCATTATCATAAAATATTATTCGATTATAGCATTGAGTACAGAAATCCACAGAGTATGTGTAACCTTGCTTTATCATATCTTGCATTTTTTGGCACTTCAATAAATGTGCAGAGTATGTCCCTGATGACCTAAAATAGTTTCTACAAAATTTGCATACGAAAACGTACATATATCTGCTTCTATCTCTGGTGTGGAATTCTAAATGCTCCTTTAAATTATCATGGTAAATTATGCTGTCATCGTTTTTACATCCAAGACATTTAAATACCTTATCTGAAAAGCAGAGATTCGAATGAATTTTTGTATGTTCTGAAAATCCTGATACGCTTTCGAAACATTCCTTGCAAACAGTGCACTGCAACCATGTTTGAATGTGTTGTGAAAAATGAATTGAAAATGTTGTTGGTGAGGCAAAAAGTTTACCACATTTTTTTCCAGGGCATCTAATTCTGACTTGTTTGGCCAAATGAAAGCAAACTTCATCAAGATGTCTCATTAGACATTCTCTCGATTCAAATTTTCTGCCACATTCTGGACAGATGAATGGAGAATTATTGTAATGAATTCTCACATGAGCTAAATACGAGCAATTGGTAGACGATACATATTTGCAGAGAGAACATTTTAGCTTTTCATCAAGTGGCATATTTTTACCTATGAAATGCATTTTCATTGAACATCTTTGATTTTGTTTGCACTCTGGACATTTCTGGTATTCAGATTGATCATCGGTACTTAAAGATTCTATTTTAGATATTATAGGTAGTTGTACTGAAGTATTAATTAAGGCATTCGGATGAAAATTTTCACACCTTTCAGGGAGTTCTTCCTTCACTTTAGAAGTATTTTTCAGAGACAAGAAATTTTGTTTCAATTCCTTCTGACAATCTGTTGTAACAAACTGGCACATTGGAATATTATTGCTGATTTGTTTGAGGGTTAACTGGAACATCTGAGAGTTTTGCCCTATACTACAGAATAAAAGATCATTGGGTCTCAAAGTGATGATTCGCTTGCCTTTTTCACTGCGATCTGGTTTATAGAATTGAGCGTTTATATAGCAATTTTCTTCAATTATATCTTCTTCAACATCAAATAATCTGGTAACATCTGGATGTGGTAAAAATCCCATCATTCCAAATGGAAGGTCGCAAATTTCAATGTTGTTCAGATCAATTTTTCCCTCTTCCAAGGAGAAATGACTTCGAGCATGTAAGAGAAATGCACAACGGTTGTAAAAGGTTAATATCTCCATACATTCTTTGCATTCATATTTAAGGACTATAGCTCTACGGTTGATATGGTCTTGAAAGGTGGTTTTTGACACCAACCTAAAATTAAAAAAAAACATCTCAATTCTATTGAACAGTGGGAAAAATTATAACAACTTTCATATTCAACTAAATCAACTATATACTTTATACCCTCAAGACTTTCAATCAAAGCTATAATGAGAATTACAAAAAAGTGAAAAGAGAATATGACTTCATCTTGAGAAAACAGAAATTCCAAGTATACAAAGAAAAAATACTTACTTCAGATAATAAAAGCAAAAGTCTATGGCAATGTGTGAAGGATATCAAAGAAGTGGAAACCAAAGAGTCTATATGGTTAGAGGGAAATCCAAAACAAATAGCAAATGATTTCAATCATCATTTCTCTACAGCGGCATTAGAACTCATAAACAGAATGAGGGATGTTTCTTTCACACATAATATTGAACATGTAACTGAAAAACTCATCTTCAGACAAATAACTGAGAAAGAGGTGCTATTGGCTTGTTCCAAGTTAAAAAATAAAGATAGTTGTGGCATAGATGGTATTTCTAATAGAGTCATCAAGAGCTCCATAGACTTAATACTTCAACCACTTACATATATTATCAACAATATGCTAACCTGTGGAATATTCCCACAGCAATTAAAAGAAGCAAAAGTAATACCAATTTATAAGAAAGGAGATGCTAATGAAATGTCTAATTATAGGCCGGTTAGTATATTACCATCCTTTTCGAAAATATTTGAATTGATAATTGCAGATCAACCTCTAGAATTTCTCTTGAAGAAAGATATATTAGCATCCTCACACCATGGGTATATTAAGGGAAAATCAACAAATACTGCCATTTATGATTTCATAGTAAAGTTAGTGGAGGCATTTGAAGAAAAAGACCTGACCATGGGCATTTTCCTAGACCTATCAAAAGCATTTGATAGCTTATCACATCAATATCTAGTGTATAAAATGGAACAAATTGGGGTGAGAAACAAGTCATCTGATCTGATAAATTCATATCTACACAATAGAAAACAATATGTTTACATAGAGAAACCTGAAGGGCAGGCTTTGTCAGATGCTGAAGAGCTGAAACTAGGGATACCACAAGGAAGTATTTTGGGGCCACTATTATTCATTATCTTCATCAATGATATTGAAGATTGTATCAGGAATAAGAACTTCACATCCTTGAAAAATTATGCAGATGACACAAACATTCTTATCAAAGCAAAAGAATATAATGAATTGATACAGAAGACATCAGAAGTGGTGGAAAACATCAAAACATGGTTTTTAAAAAATAAACTGCATATTCATGAAGGGAAAACTAATGCAATATTGTTCAAGTCTACACATTCAACTTTTGAGACCCCAAAGGAGGTTATGCTAACAGCAAGAACACAAGAACTAACATCATTCACGAAGTTTTTAGGAATTTACGTGGATGATACACTGAGGTGGGAGGAACATATTTCAAATCTAGGAAGCAGCCTGACCTCAGTCTGCTACTCTTTGAGTGTACTGACGGGATATCTGGATAACTTCTCCATGAAAACCATCTATTATGCAGTATTTGAGTCGAAAGCAAGGTATGGAGTCATGTTTTATGGCCATGCTTCTAAATCAATGCAAATATCCATCCTCCAGAAAAGAGCCCTCCGAATTATTCTCAAACTGGGATGCAGAGAATCATGCAGAGGAAAATTTAGAGAAAATGGAATTTTGACTATTACAGCAATGCACATACATTTTTGTATTCAAAAACAAGAACCTCTTTGAAGTGAACTCATCCAACATATATAACACAAGGAAAACAAATCTCAAAATATCCAGTTCACAGAAGAACATCTACAGAGAAAGGACCCAAATACAAATGTATAAAATATTTCAGCATAATGCCAGACACAATAAAGAATGAAACTAGACTAAGGAATTATAAGAAACAAATATACAAGATGCTGCTCAACATAGAACCCTATAATGTTGAAGAATTTTTCAACGGGGCTAAAGATTGGAAGGATAAGACAGCTGGATAGTAGATTCTGTACTTTTGGTTTTTTTTTTGACGTGATTTCATTTCAGAGATTACTTTAGTTATTCGTAACATTGTGACTTTTATCTGATCTAAATATTATCTTATCTTATCTTTGTGATGAAAGTAAATGGACATAACTAGAGAATTTATTTTTGTGAATAACATGAAGAAAAGCAGTCTTGGTATCGAATTTAAAATAACCTATAAGGAATTAAGGAGTAAAAACAACATTTTTTTTTATCGAAAACACATTAGAAGGAGTTTTGAAAAGCACTGCATTAGTTCAAGAGTGTTCTTTTTGTGCTGGGATCCTTATACAAACATTCAAGTTGTTATATTATTTCAAAGTGAGAGAATTCAGTCATAAAATATTTTTCTCTATTTCAATGTCGTAATGAGTTCATTATAGTACTAAAAATAGTGTTGTAATGAACTCATTACAGTATTGTTTTTAGTTATATTTTTCGTTGTGTGGTTGACAACACTGACATCCTATGTCATTGTCATGTCAATTGTCAATATTAAACCTTTTAGAGATTTGAACGCACTATTCAAATTCTATAATCTGTCACGTTTCGCATCAGTCACACCAACTGCGAAAATAAAATACAAAAGGCACTAGGAGGTATAATCTGAATTTTTCATTGAATTCCAATAAATTTCTCACAATTATTGACTGAAATAGAGAAAATATCGTCTAATACTCGTTGCAGAAGGCAACACATGAGTGTTACCGAAACCCTGCCAAAAAATATCACATCACCCACTTTCCCTATTCAAGAAATTTAGAATGTTGGTGAGGATGGCATAAGGCGCAACAAAAATCCTTCAAAAATACATAAAATTTGGTGAAAGTAAAACAAAATGGATATGTGTCCGGATTTCGTTATTAAATATTTTTCTTCTGAGAAAATGAATTTGTTCTATAATTTTGACGCGCACAGTATATGTGGCATTTAATGACCCTGGAGTTATTGTAGAATCAAATATTATCATCTCATAACTGTTGGATTATTCGAGGGATTTAGTCAACAATGAATTTGACCGAGATATTTAGACAATTAACCTGTTCTGAAATTATGAATACTCTAGCCTATTTTCTTCAATACATTAGTTCTTTTTTCGTTGTGATTCGAGTGGTCAGCAATGTAAAATACTATATGGAATCGCATATCAATTTTGACAGGAAAAAATGGGATCGGAATCAAAACTGTTTCTCTATAATCAAGCGCGAAAAAATTGGACAGCATGATTTGAGTTATTATTATTTGTGTTCAAAAGACCCTACAAGTGTTTCCTCAAGATGGTAATACTCAAGCACAGTTGATATTAAGTGTTCAATAAGTCTTTACATGTATATGTAACGAAGACTGAGAGAAGAAAAATGTAGTTTTGGTATAAAAATAGTTTCCTGCTATTTACTCATAAATATATCTTCTTCCTACCCATGATTGAAAAATGCACTTCACATATCAGTAGATAACTACTAGTACAATACTAAGATATACACAATAAAGATTAAAATAGTAAACTTACAGGTCTCTGCAGGAATAACACGGATACACATTGAGACCAAGATGGGGTCTAAAGGATATCCATGCAGTTCCACTGTTTTTCGAAAATATCAGATTCCATTTGGTCCGAAGTTGACTCTCCATAATTCGCAATAAGTTATAATGGTTTATGTGAACAATTCGACTAGAATTAGTTTTATTAAGCAGTATATCTGACAGTTACTGATTAGCCAAAGCCTGCTTTTTTTCGGTGTAAAACTGCGATAACTTCACGTAATGAATAGGTGATTTGATGTACCCAATGCATTTTTATGCGTTAATCCAAAGTCTTTAATGGACTTTTTACAGTTTTAAAAAAGTAAAGTAAAGTGGGGAATGTCGGCCGCTTAAGGATATTTGATTATAAAATCATTATCGAAGATATTTTAGGGCCCTCCTAGGAAAAAAATGAAACAATATAATATGCTTGACTCATTTAAGCCGTAAAAAACATTAGAAAACAAAACATTTAATTATAAAAAAATAAAAGGGTGAAATGGCCGGGATTTCCCGCACACATGGGGTAATACCGGCCTTCATTTACGAACAAAAATCGCATATAAATTTCTTTTCCTTCCGATAAATTTGAGCAGGCTTTATGTGCCCATTGACCACAAATAACACACCTTAGCCAAATTTCTCCATTTTTACCAAATTCTCCACAATACAAATATCTTCATTGACGTCCTTGCCCGAGTCATCGTCTTCTGTTTCTATTTCTTCATTTTCTTTATCTTCTTCATAATTTATCAATGGTGCTGATCTCTTAGACTTTTTTCTTGGTGCAGATATTTGAATTTTTTCCTGACACATTCCTTTTCGCGTTTTTAGTAGGTTTTGCATTCTTTTTCGATTGTTTCAATTCTAATGCTTCTTTCAAAGGCGTGGAAGTAAAGATAACAGAATGCTGTTTAGAAGACTTTCTTTTAGATTTTGCCGTTTTAATGTTGGAACAGTGATAATTTCTGTAATAGAAACAGTTTTGTTGACTGCATTATCCGATGAAGTAACTTTTTCAGGGGTAGTCTCATTCACTCTCACTTCTGAATTTTCGAAATCCCTGTGTTCACTGTTTCTTTGAAGATTTTCTGCTGGTGCAAAGTCTTCCTCTGTAAAGACGTCTGGATTCAAGAGAAAAAATCCAGTATCACTAAAACCCTTGATTGCTTTTTCAGGTGTAGCTACTCTACTGTACGCTTTACTAAATAACTCAGCTACTTCATTGGGGGATATTTTCTCTCCTGGATGACTGGTCAAAAATTTGTTACATTCATTATGATAGGCAGACTTTAGGGAGGAATAAAAAGACACATCTAAAAGCTGAAGACGATGAGAAGTGTGGGGTGGGATGGTCAAAACGATGATACCGTTTTCTTTACAAAAACTATACGCCTATAACGTACAGTGGCTAACGTGGTTATCCAGGACCAGAAGCACAGGATCATCCTGGGATGACTTTACAGTTGACTGAAAATGTTTCAACCATGTGACGAAGAGTTCCTCTGTGATCCAACTATTGTCCGAACATTCATAGACTGCGCCAGGAAGTCATTCCGCTTCAGTTGTGGTGCCATTCTTTTGCGGGCATAAATAAACATAGGGGGCACATATGTGCCGGATGCACTGAAAGCGCACCTTACCGTTGTTGTTTTTCCCCTTTCCTAGCTGATCACAAATCCAACCCTTCTTTGGCCTTTTGCTGCAAAAATCTTGCTTGGACGCTGGACTGTCGTAATCCCAGTTTCATCACAGTTAAAAATTCTTTGTAGCGAAAATTTATACTTTTCTATAAGAAATCGAAGATTTTTCCAGAGAATCGAAACCTCCTCCCGATTGAAGGCAGTTATTCTATTAATGCTCGTTCCTTCAGGTTTTCGTAGAACAATACTATGGCGTGACATGAATCCGGCTACCCAGTCCTTGCCAGCCTCTTCTTTTTTTGTTGAAAGGAGTTTGAATATTATTCGACTTGGCATAAATGAAGGCATGTTTTTTAAGTAAGTTCCATTTTGGAATTAAAAAAAGACGTGTGAAGATATCGCAATAATTTTATTTTTACATGAAAGCCTGTATCTTAATCTACTTTTCAACATAATTTCCGTGAATATTGACGCACTTATCATAACGTGGCACCAGTTTTTGGATACCCTCCTCATAAAATTCTGCCGCCTGACTTGTTAACCACTGTGTCACAAATGTTTTGACTTCGTCTTGCAGACGCTGACCGCCCAGGTGTTTCTCTAAGTGCAGGAACAAATGGTAGTCGCTGGGTGCCAGATCAGGGCTTTCCGTCCACTTTCTGCACGAAATCTTCATTAACGACCGAAGGACGCCACTCCGTTCTATATCATGCACATTTGTGCGGCCATCTTTAAATGCTCTCACCCATTTCCTTACCATTCCATCACTCACAGATCTCACGAGGAATATCGATCGGTTTAACGCCTTTAGCACTAAGAAATCGTATAACAGCCCGTACTTCACAATCAGCGGGACTCACGATTGTCGGAGGCATCTTAAAAACTCAGTAAACAACGTATACAATGAAGAATCAGACTGTAATGACGTCAGTGCGTAGAGATGTAGGTAACCAGCGTGCATACGCGGAACGCCGACCGTAGCGCTACGGCGGCAGAATCGAAAAACGGTACTTACTTAAAAAACATGCCTCGTACTTCTAAAAGTTTCTTCATGTGATACCGCGGAGTTTAGACAAGTATAGATTTCTGACAAATGCCTGAAATGAACCACGTAAAATACAATTATTTTGCAAAAGGCACTGGATATTATTCAAAAAACTTATGGATAGAAAAAATTATATTTATCAGATATTTAGGTATATAACAATTTTTATAAAAAATCTATAAATCACTTGGAATTTAAATTGATACAATTCAACAATATTTACAATACATTCAAGAGGAAATTAGAAATCAATTTGACCCATCACGAGAATTTCTCATAAGAAATGCCATCCCATGTATTCTAAAATGCTTTTTTAATTCATCTTTATCATTAAACTCTTGCAGGCAGACTCTACATTGGTTTTCTTTCACAGGATCCCTCGACTCACCCGGAGCAAGTTGCATTATTTCTTTCAGTTCTTCAACAGCGTTTTTATCAAAACAATCATTGTTTTCCAAGTATGAATTTGTATCTTCAATTTTATGATAATGTTTGAGATGTTTGATCAATGTAGGCTTGACGACAAAGCATTCACCACAATCCATACACTGATAGTCTGTAGGAATATGCCTATGACTGATTATATGAAGTTGGAACTTCTCACGTTCACAGTTTTGGAAATCACATATTTTACAGTAATAAGTTCCATCAAACGGTATGGCTTCTTCAGCTTGCAAATCAATAATTCTTTCGGTGGGGCTACTTAAAATAACTTTTTTAGTTCGAAAAACAAAAGCTGCTCGTTTTCTTTTGCGTTTCAAACTTTCTTGATTTGTGGGTGAAGAGGTTTTGACTGTTTTAGAAGATACTTCACTATCTTTGATGTCATTATCTGAATGTGACTTGTTTACGGAATCCTCACTAGTTTCCCTCTCCAAAGATGAATCAATCAAAGTTGAATTCTCCGATGAATCATTACCAAGGGGTTTAATGATAACCTGGGGAGTTCCATAGGTGCATTTTTGTTGATGATCTTCCCTTTCGTTCACTGGATATTCTTCATTACACAACAAGCAATTTTCAAATTTGGGAGGAATATCTTTTTCTGAATTAGGTTCAGAATTATACAATACATTTTTATGTCTACATTTTGTACATATAACAGTAGTTTCACCATCATAAAAAACTATTCGGCTGTAACAACGTACACAAAGATCAATGATGTAAGAATCAAATAGCTGTTTCATTGCTTGCATTTTCTGACACTTAAGCAAATGAGCTGCATATGTTGCCGTTGATCTGAATAAGTTCTTACAAAATTTGCATACAAATACATAGATATATCTACTTCGATCCGTACTGTGATAATCTAGGTGATGTTTCACATTGTCTTCGAAAATAATGCTTCCTTCAATTTTACAACCCAGACATTTGAAGACTTTATCTGCTGTACACGTATTTGAATGAATTTTTGCATGATCTGTGAAAGCAATCATATTGTCAAAGCTTTCCTTGCAAACATTACATTGATAACAAGGTTTTATATGTTGTGAAAAATGTACAGAAAATGTCATAGGTGATGCAAACAGCTTTCCACATCTTCTTGCTGGACATCTTATTCTTACTTGTTTTGCTAAGTGGAAGCAAACATCATCAAGATGTCTCATTAGATATTCTCGAGACTCAAATTTCTTGCCACATTCGGGACAGATGAAAGGAGCACAATTTGCGTGTATTCTTAAATGAGCAGTGTACGAACATTTTGTTGAAGCTACATATTTGCATAGGGTACATTTTAGCCTTACATCATACGGTAAGTTTTTTCCAATAAAATGCATATTCAGCTGGCCTGACTGGGCTTGTTTACATTCAGGACATTTTGGATATATCGAAGGTTCAATAGTACTCAACGATTCAATTTTAGTAATTACAGGTAATTGAATTACTGTCTCAGCAGGTGGAGATTGGGCCGTTTGTGAATCATCGGGTGTTTCTTCTTTAATTCGGATCATTTCACTTGACACAAAATTTTGCTTCAATAATCTATAAGCATCTGTAGTTACAAATTCACATAAGGGAATAATACTGCTAATCTGCTTGAGAGTAAGCTGAATCATTTCAGAGTTTTCTCCTTGGCCACAAAATAACACATCATTTGGTTTAAAAGTAACTATTTGTTTACCTTTATCACTTTCATCGGGGCTATAGAATTGTGCATTCATGAAGCAATTGTCATCAATATTGTCTTCTTCTGAATCGAATAAAGTGTGAATTCCAGGAATTGGTAGAAAACCCATAGATCCATATGGCATGTTGTAAATTTCTATCCTACCCAAATCAATCTTTCCTTCTTCAAACGAAAAATGGCTCCGAGCATGTAAGAGAAAAGAACATCTATTGTAAAAATTAAACGTTTGGGTACATTCTTCACAGTCGTATTTTATCAGGACCACCCTCCTATTGATATGGTCTTGAAAGGTGCACTTTGACACAAACCTGAAAAAATTTACTCATGAATATCCAAACATACTTGACATAAAGCAGTTTCCAATTGTGAATGGATGACGACAATTAAAACTTCAAAAAGTGGGGTGAAATAATGAATGAGACCAATTATCCCACAAACAAAACAATTGGTTATTATTATTATTATTAAGGGCTCGTTTATACTGGCCGGTACCAGGGGGTGGCAACTAGCCTACTACACGTTGTTCTTCAATGAACGGCAGAGACATCTTTAGTTATTCCCAAAGCTCGGATCGGTAAATTAGGAATTCTCAGTACCTAGTGATCCGTAAAAACGGATTTTATCGGATCTCGGTCTTGATGGACTTTATGACGAGTAAGAAACTATTGTATGACGAGCATGAACTTTCATGTTATCTATGCCAACGCCATTTCTTTTCTCCAATGTCGTGTTCTAGGTTTATTCCATACATAGACTATTTATTTTTATTCAATAAGTAGTGTTATTCGGCTAGAGAGGTATTTATTTGCAACTTATTCATTGATATGGTTTCATCTTGCTGTGTTCCCAATTGCTACAGTGATAGTAATGTCAAAAGGTATATGTATTATTGCATTCATTTAAATAGTGATTTTGGATTAACTTATAACTCAAAAAATGTACTGTGAATTAATATTTTCTGATTAGTAAAAATTTGTGACAGTTTCTAATACTGTTTTCTTTCTAGGTTTTTCATTTCACAAGTTGAAGGTGTTAGAAATGTTTGGTTGGAAAGAATCGGAAATCCATGTCCTCATCCACCCAAAAGCGTTATTTGTAAAAAGCATTTTCATATGGATTGTATAGATCCACAAGGAAAGCTGAAAAGATTTGCTGTACCAACACTTAATTTGACAAGTAATTCATTGTGCTCCCTATGATTATTTTTTCAATAATCTTTCAGATTATGTAAGCCGCCCTCAAAATGATGATATATTTCTTCTACCATCCAGAACTCCTGAAGAAACTTTGAGGCAACAAGGTATTTATATATAAGTGAACTGCTCATGGTCATTGATTATAGTTTTGGGTATTCCACTAATAGTGGGTTTCTTAAAAATCGTAAAATTGTAAAATGATAAAAGGCCATCAAGAATATATAATATCTTCCATGATTTTTCTAAAAATGTTCTGCTACGTATACCAAAGCAGGTAAATCAAATGAAGATCAGAAAAAAAATTATGAACAATATAGAGATGAAGATATAAGAGCTCTGTTCTGAACAGAACATAAGAAAATTAGTGATAAGTTTATTGATTTTGCCATGAAATTCATTCTGTACTTTTATGACAGAACTATTAATAAAATTTTATCGGGAAAAAAACAATAAGATCTTATGATCCAATAATGAAGATGGCATCCGAAAAAGTATCTAAAAGAAAACTAAAATTGACTTTAAGAAATTTTTTCTGTCATAAAAGTATAAATCTAATGCATTTCATGCTTGAATTGATATATTTGTCACTAATATTCTAATTTATTCTTTTAATGTATTTTTCATATTTTGATGAGTTATTGTTGGTTCGTTTATTCTTTCCCTCGATATTGAAATTTTTGTAAATTGAATATATACTGCATTAAATATATTTCGAAAGTTTATTTTTTGTTCATTTCCTTTCATCCTAGTATGTTCTTCGATTTGAAGGGCAGATATATTTGAAATGACCATAATTCTTTCAATCTGCTGCAAATTGTCACAATCTACAGCAGATTAAAATAATGGTCATTTCAAAGGTATTTGTTTTAAAATCCAATAAAAATATGGGATTCAACCCGCACTTGCGTGGAATCCTATGATAACTCATATAACATGCCCTAGAGGGCGCCACAAGACGGAACGTTGTGCGAATGAAATCCGTAATAAAGTAGGGAATAACTAAAGATGGCGCTGTAAGTTGAGCTCTCGAAATCGGGACCAAAATTTATGCCAGAGTTGCCTATCTATAGGTAGTCTATGCCATAGGAATTCAATACTGATCCTGTAACTTTTTCCGGTACCGGTAAAGTGTTGAACTTCTAGGGACAAATTCATAGAAATAAATATTCATAGAATTATCTGGACAAATTACATATATATATTAGATAATTAGATGAGATTATCTTATAAAGGTATAAGATTATCTTATAAGTAAGACAAATTGTAAAAATGTAATAGTGGGCGAGTTTTTTGACACATGCGCATTCCATAGAGCGTCAATTATTTATATCAGAGTATTGAATACAGAATCGACCTCTGTTTTTGATAGGGGTAATTTGAAATAATGTAATAAAATATAATTCGAGATGGTCAGCACGTTTCAAAACATTGAAACTCAAATTCAAAATGACAATTTTTAACAAGCATAGAGCAAAATTCATAGCCTCTATGTTCTGTTTACGGATAAGTTGACGGCCAGTATAAACGGTTACTGAAATTCTTACGGAATACGGTAACTGCTTACGAAATACGGTAACGGCTAACGAAATGCGGTAACGGCTAACGAAACGGTAACGGTTTACGAAATAAGGTAACGGTTTACGAAATACGGTAACGGTTTACGAAATACGGTAACGGCTTACGAAATGCGGTACCGGCCAGTATAAACGAGCCCTAAAGCGATTTATTTTCATTCAAACTCACGTGTTATTTTTGAAATTATTGTTTGTTCTACTCTATAACTACGGCTTTTTCAAAAATATTTAAATGCTTTGAAATATTTTTCCCGTATTCGGTCCTGCTACCACAATTTTATCTTTTAGATAGAGTAGAGGTAATATGAAATATCTTGGACTTAGCATCAATCAATGACTAGATTCGGAGAAGCATATTCAGTGGTCATTAGGAGGAGTATGGTTACAATATGGTATACCTAGCACTATGGAGATACCTTTCTTCAAATTACAAAAAAAATACCTGCAGGTTTACTTAACGCCAAAATAATTAAATGTGATAGGGCAATTTAAGGAAATCATAATGTTGAACTTTCATTCGATTAAATTGACTACCTCTATTATACTACTACTTATACTTCGAAGAAACATTCTCCGTTCTACGATCAATTATGTAGAATTTATTGATATCCTGCTATAAGATTAAAGCTTTGCATTGATTAGAAATGATAAATATTCTGTTATTTATATCACATATAAAGGGCTCAAATCAATTGACATATTCTACAGACTTTTTGTATTTTATGGAACCAATAGAGTTTATAATTTACCCCCACCATAAGATATTGGACCAGTTTGTTCTAACTGATTCTTCAAATGAAACATACGGTATCAAAAAAAGATCAGTTATCCTTTTTAAAGGATGTCATTGGTCGAGCTCAATATGACATTGATGTGAACCTGATCATTTCAACTGCACATCGTCTAAGCTGTAATTTCTCTAAGACACAAAAAAAGCAGAATACTTACATATCCCTACAAGCATAACAGGGGTACACATGAACTCCGAGCTGAGGTTTGAAGGAGATCCAAGCCAATTCATTGGTCTTGGCAAAATTAAATTCCATTTTGAATTCAGTTCATTCTTGGGACTCTGCAATCATTTAAGTTATATTTTAGATGCATCAGATTTAAAAATTAAAGAAAAGATAGGTTACTGACACTATTAAGACAACATAGGTCTTATTCTATATAGATTCATTAAGATTATTTGTTTACAATATTTATTTGGTATACCTTAAATATAGATTGATGAATTACTTACCACTATGGGAGAACAATTGGTAAAGTCAAGATCCGGTGTAGGTGGCATTTTTGTTAAGATTCAAGTCCAAGAGATCTGGAGGATATTACTGAATCTGTCACCTTAGAACAAAATATTTAATAATCCTTGTGTGTGATCGAACAGCAGCTAGTGAATAGGATAACCTAGAAATACCATGTACTGTCAATGAAGATGCTAACGATGTACTGCTCTAGCGTCTCTGGGCACTAGTTATGCTGGGCACCTCTCATCAAGCATATATTATATACCATTTGAGCATAATGCGTAAGCATAGAAAGGCAGGATAACGCTATATCTGCTCATGCGCATTATACTGTTCTCAGATAATTCAAGACGTTGGTCGGTTACCTGTAATATCTCTTACAGACAGGATCATAGAGTACTTGGGCGATGCTAAGTAGACATCTAAAGGTTATATTATGTCTATGGTAGGATACGAAGCATCATTCAAAAAGATGCTCTTTCACCGTAACAACGTGAAAATAAATAAACGTTTAGTATGCTGCGAAAATATTAATTAATGAATAATAGTATATTCTAATATAAGTTGCAGAATGGGCACCTATTCCATCACGAATGCGAAATTTGGAAACGAGCGACGAAGCAGCGAGTTTTTGAATGCATAAGCCTTCTGCAACGAGTTTTAGACGATATTTTCTCTATTTCAGTCAAGAATTGTGAGAAATTTATTGGAATTCAATGAAAATTCAGATTATACCTCCTAGTGCCGTTTGTATTTTATTTTCGCAGTTGGTGTGACTGATACGAAAATTGACAGATTATAGAATTTGAATAGTGTTAATAACTAAAAACAATGCTGTAATGAGTTCATTACAGCACTGTTTTCAGTACTGTAATGAACTCATTACGAAACTGAAATAGAGAAAGTTTTTTCATTGTTCTGTTCGTCAGTTCCAATTCATAAAAGTGGGTTGAATGAATAATTCAGAATAAGGTTATTATTTAATCGATGGTGGCTATACCTATAATAGGTATCTCAATAAAAGCCATGAACTGATTACCAATAGAAAGGGTCTAGAGAGAAACTTACGGAACGTTTGTAAGATAGAAGATAATAATTAATGGGATTTCGAGAAGTGAAAATGAAAATAGAACACCTCGTTTTTTACTAGAGTTTTCGTTACTTTAGCTATGAAAAGCTGGAGATTTATCCCGATCTTCTACAATTATTTGTTGTGTATTATAATAATGCCGATGCAGGAAGAACAGCGTCAGTATCACTGTAGACACCCGTTCTTACTGTGGTAGTTTTGACGAAGGGTGAAATCAAACGATCGATAATTTCTTGTTACAGATTGATATTTATTGATTCAATGTTGATTTCTAATAAACCTTCCGTTCATAGCTTATGTTATGTTATTAAAGAATTTTCGAAAATCCTGTGTTCACTGTTTCTTCGAAATTTTTGCTGTGCATCTTCTAAAGACGTCTTTGAAGAGAAAAAATCTATCACTAAAACCACGATTGCTCAAACCGGTGTAGCTACTCTACTGTACGCTTTACTAAATAACTCAGCTACTTCATTGGGGGGATATTTTTCTCCTGGATGACTGGTTAAAAATTTGTTACATTCATTATGATAGGCAGACTTTAGGGGAGGAAAAAAAGACACATCTAAAAGCTGAAGGCGATGAGAAGTGGTGGTATGGTCAAAACGATGATACCGTTTTCTTTACAAAAACCATACGCTTATAACGTACAGTGGCTAACGTGGTTATCCAGGACCACAAGTACAGGATCATCTTGGGATGACTTTACAGTTGACTGAAAATGTTTCAACCATGTGACGAAGAGTTCCTCTGTTCCAACTATTGTCCGAACATTCATAGACTGCGCCAGGAAGTCATTCCGCTTCAGTTGTGGTGCCATTCTTTGCGGGCATAAATAAACATAGGGGGTACATATGTGCCGGATGCACTGAAAGAGCACCTTACCGTTGTTGTTTTTCCACTTTCCCAGCTGGTCACAAATCCAACCCTTCTTTGGCCTTTGCTGCAAAAATCTTGTGGACGCTGGACTGTCGTAATCCCAGTTTCATTCCAGTTAAAAATTCTTTGTAGCGAAAATTTATACTTTGCATAAGAAATCGAAGATTTTTCCAGAGAATCGAAACCTCCTCCCTGATTGAAGGCAGTTATTCTATTAATGCTCGTTCCTTCAGGATTTCAAGAACAATACTACGGCGTGACATGAATCCGGCTACCCAGTCCTTGCCAGCCTCTTTTTTTTTTGTTGAAAGGAGTTTGAATATTATTCGACTTGGCATAAATGAAGGCATGTTTTTTAAGTAAGTTCCGTTTTGGAATTAAAAAAGACGTGTGAAGATATCGCAATAATTTTATTTTTACATGAAAGCCTGTATCTTAATCTACTTTTCAACACAATTTCCGTGAATATTGACGCACTTATCATAACGTGGCACCAGTTTTTGGATACCCTCCTCATAAAACCATTCTGCCGCCTGACGCCGACCGCCCAACCACTGTGTCACGAATGTTTTGACTTTCTGTCTTGCAGACGCTTGACCGCCCACGTGTTTCTCCAAGTGCAGGAACAAATGATAGTCGCTGGGTGCCAGATCAGGGCTTTCCGCCCGTCCACTTTCTGCACCTAATCTTCACCGACGATCTTAACGACCGAAGGACGCCACTCCGTATCATGCACATTTGTGCACTTATCTTAAAAACTTTCTTGTACCCATTTCCTTACCATTCCATCACTCAGAGATCTCACGATATCGATCGGTTTTACGCCTTAGTACTAAGAAATCGTATAACAGCCCGTACTTCACAATCAGCGGGACTCACGATTGTCGGAGGCATCTTAAACACTCAGTAAACAACGTATACAATGAAAAAATCAGACTGTAATGACGTCAGTGCGTAGAGATGTAGGCAAACCAGAGCGTATACGCGGAACGCCGACCGTAGCGCTACGGCGGCGGAATCGATAAACGGTACTTACTTAAAAACATGCCTCGTACTTCTAAAAGTTTCTTCATGTGATACCATGGAGTTTAGACAAGTATAGATTTCTGACAAATGCCTGAAATGAACAACGTAAAATACAATTTATTTTACCGCAAAAGGCACTGGATATTATTCAAAAAACTTATGGATAGAAAAAATTATATTTATCAGATATTTAGGTATATAACAATTTTTATAAAAATCTATAAATCACTTGGAATTTAAATTGATACAATTCAACAATATTTACAATACATTCAAGAGGAAATTAGAAATCAATTTGACCCATCACGAGAATTTCTCATAAGAAATGCCATCCCATGTATTCTAAAATGCTTTTTAATTCATCTTTATCATTAAACTCTCTTGCAGGCAGACTCTATTGGATTGGTTTTTTCACAGGATCCCCGACTCACCCGGAGCAAGTTGCATTATTTCTTTCAGTTCTTCAACAGCGTTTTTATCAAAACAATCATTGTTTTCCAAGTATGAATTTGTATCTTCAATTTTATGATAATGTTTGAGATGTTTGATCAATGTAGGTTTGACGGCGACAAAGCATTCACCACAATCCATACACTGATAGTCTGTAGGAATATGCCTATGACTGATTATATGAAGTTGAACTTCTCACGTTCACAGTTTTGGAAATCACATATTTTACAGTAATAAGTTCCATCAACCATGTATGGCTTCTTCAGCTTGCAAATCAATAATTCTTTCGGTGGGGCTACTTAAAATAACTTTTTAGTTCCTTGAAACAAAAGCTGCTCGTTTTCTTTTGCGTTTCAAACTTTCTTGATTTGTGGGTGAAGAGGTTTTGACTGTTTTAGAGATACTTCACTATCTTTTGATGTCATTATCTGAATGTGACTTGTTTACGGAATCCCTACTAGTTTCCCTCTCCAAAGATGAATCAATTGAATAGTTCCATAGGTGCATTTTTGTTGATGATCTTCCCTTTCGTTCACTGGATATTCTTCATTACACAACAAGCAATTTTCAAATTTGGGAGGAATATCTTTTTCTGAATTAGGTTCAGAATTATACAATACATTTTTATGTCTACATTTTGTACATATAACAGTAGTTTCACCATCATAAAAAACTATTCGGCTGTAACAACGTACACAAAGATCAATGATGTAAGAATCAAATAGCTGTTTCATTGCTTGCATTTTCTGACACTTAAGCAAATGAGCTGCATATGTTGCCGTTGATCTGAATAAGTTCTTACAAAATTTGCATACAAATACATAGATATATCTACTTGATCCGTACTGTGATAATCTAGGTGATGTTTCACATTGTCTTCGAAAATAATGCTTCCTTCAATTTTACAACCCAGACATTTGAAGACTTTATCTGCTGTACACGTATTTGAATGAATTTTTGCATGATCTGTGAAAGCAATCATATTGTCAAAGCTTTCCTTGCAAACATTACATTGATAACAAGGTTTTATATGTTGTGAAAAATGTACAGAAAATGTCATAGGTGATGCAAACAGCTTTCCACATCTTCTTGCTGGACATCTTATTCTTACTTGTTTTGCTAAGTGGAAGCAAACATCATCAAGATGTCTCATTAGATATTCTCGAGACTCAAATTTCTTGCCACATTCGGGACAGATGAAAGGAGCACAATTTGCGTGTATTCTTAAATGAGCAGTGTACGAACATTTTGTTGAAGCTACATATTTGCATAGGGTACATTTTAGCCTTACATCATACGGTAAGTTTTTTCCAATAAAATGCATATTCAGCTGGCCCGACTGGGCTTGTTTACATTCAGGACATTTTGGATATATCGAAGGTTCAATAGTACTCAACGATTCAATTTTAGTAATTACAGGTAATTGAATTACTGTCTCAGCAGGTGGAGATTGGGCCGTTTGTGAATCATCGGGTGTCTCTTCTTTAATTCGGATCATTTCACTTGACACAAAATTTTGCTTCAATAATCTATAAGCATCTGTAGTTACAAATTCACATAAGGGAATAATACTGCTAATCTGCTTGAGAGTAAGCTGAATCATTTCAGAGTTTTCTCCTTGGCCACAAAATAACACATCATTTGGTTTAAAAGTAACTATTTGTTTACCTTTATCACTTTCATCGGGCTATAGAATTGTGCATTCATGAAGCAATTGTCATCAATATTGTCTTCTTCTGAATCGAATAAAGTGTGAATTCCAGGAATTGGTAGAAAACCCATAGATCCATATGGCATGTTGTAAATTTCTATCCTACCCAAATCAATCTTTCCTTCTTCAAACGAAAAATGGCTCCGAGCATGTAAGAGGAAAGAACATCTATTGTAAAAATTAAACGTTTGGGTACATTCTTCACAGTCGTATTTTATCAGGACCACCCTCCTATTGATATGGTCTTGAAAGGTGCACTTTGACACAAACCTGAAAAAATTTACTCATGAATATCCAAACATACTTGACATAAAGCAGTTTCCAATGGTGAATGGATGACGACAATTAAAACTTCAAAAAGTGGGGTGAAATAATGAATGAGACCAATTATCACACAAACAAAACAATTGGTTATTATTATTATTATTAAGGGCTCGTTTATACTGGCCGGTACCAGGGGTGGCAACTAGCCTACTACACGTTGTTCTTCAATGAACGGCAGAGACATCTTTAAGTTATTCCCAAAGCTCGGATCGGTAAATTAGGAATTCTCAGTACCTAGTGATCGGTAAAAACGGATTTTATCGGATCTCGGTCTTGATGGACTTTATGACGAGTAAGAAACTATTGTATGACGAGCATGAACTTTCATGTTATCTATGCCAACGCCATTTCTTTTCTCCAATGTCGTGTTCTAGGTTTATTCCATACATAGACTATTTATTTTTTATTCAATAAGTAAGTGTTATTCGGCTAGAGAGGTATTTATTTGCAACTTATTCATTGATATGGTTTCATCTTGCTGTGTTCCCAATTGCTACAGTGATAGTAATGTCAAAAGGTATATGTATTATTGCATTCATTTAAATAGTGATTTTGGATTAACTTATAACTCAAAAAATGTACTGTGAATTAATATTTTCTGATTAGTAAAAATTTGTGACAGTTTCTAATACTGTTTTCTTTCTAGGTTTTTCATTTCACAAGTTGAAGGTGTTAGAAATGTTTGGTTGGAAAGAATCGGAAATCCATGTCCTCATCCACCCAAAAGCGTTATTTGTATAAAGCATTTTCATATGGATTGTATAGATCCACAAGGAAAGCTGAAAAGATTTGCTGTACCAACACTTAATTTGACAAGTAATTCATTGTGCTCCCTATGATTATTTTTTCAATAATCTTTCAGATTATGTAAGCCGCCCTCAAAATGATGATATATTTCTTCTACCATCCAGAACTCCTGAAGAAACTTTGAGGCAACAAGGTATTTATATATAAGTGAACTGCTCATGGTCATTGATTATAGTTTTGGGTATTCCACTAATAGTGGGTTTCTTAAAAATCGTAAAATTGTAAAATGATAAAAGGCCATCAAGAATATATAATATCTTCCATGATTTTTCTAAAAATGTTCTGCTACGTATACCAAAGCAGGTAAATCAAATGAAGATCAGAAAAAATTATGAACAATATAGAGATGAAGATATAAGAGCTCTGTTCTGAACAGAACATAAGAAAATTAGTGATAAGTTTATTGATTTTGCCATGAAATTCATTCTGTACTTTTATGACAGAACTATTAATAAAATTTTATCGGGAAAAAACAATAAGATCTTATGATCCAATAATGAAGATGGCATCCGAAAAAGTATCTAAAAGAAAACTAAAATTGACTTTAAGAAATTTTTTCTGTCATAAAAGTATAAATCTAATGCATTTCATGCTTGAATTGATATATTTGTCACTAATATTCTAATTTATTCTTTTAATGTATTTTTCATATTTTGATGAGTTATTGTTGGTTCGTTTATTCTTTCCTCGATATTGAAATTTTGTAAATTGAATATATACTGCATTAAATATATTTCGAAAGTTTATTTTTTGTTCATTTCCTTTCATCCTAGTATGTTCTTCGATTTGAAGGGCAGATATATTTGAAATGACCATAATTCTTTCAATCTGCTGCAAATTGTCACAATCTACAGCAGATTAAAATAATGGTCATTTCAAAGGTACTTGTTTTAAAATCCAATAAAAATATGGGATTCAACCCGCACTTGCGTGGAATCCTATGATAACTCATATAACACGCCCTAGAGGGCGCCACAAGACGGAACGTTGTGCGAATGAAATCCGTAATAAAGTAGGGAATAACTAAAGATGGCGCTGTAAGTTGAGCTCTCGAAATCGGGACCAAAATTTATGCCAGAGTTGCCTATCTATAGGTAGTCTATGCCATAGGAATTCAATACTGATCCTGTAACTTTTTCCGGTACCGGTAAAGTGTTGAACTTCTAGGGACAAATTCATAGAAATAAATATTCATAGAATTATCTGGACAAATTACATATATATATTAGATAATTAGATGAGATTATCTTATAAAGGTATAAGATTATCTTATAAGTAAGACAAATTGTAAAAATGTAATAGTGGGCGAGTTTTTTGACACATGCGCATTCCATAGAGCGTCAATTATTTATATCAGAGTATTGAATACAGAATCGACCTCTGTTTTTGATAGGGGTAATTTGAAATAATGTAATAAAATATAATTCGAGATGGTCAGCACGTTTCAAAACATTGAAACTCAAATTCAAAATGACAATTTTTAACAAGCATAGAGCAAAATCCATAACCTCTATGTTCTGTTTACGGATAAGTTGACGGCCAGTATAAACGGTTACTGAAATTCTTACGGAATACGGTAACTGCTTACGAAATACGGTAACGGCTAACGAAATGCGGTAACGGCTAACGAAACGGTAACGGTTTACGAAATAAGGTAACGGTTTACGAAATACGGTAACGGTTTACGAAATACGGTAACGGCTTACGAAATGCGGTACCGGCCAGTATAAACGAGCCCTAAAGCGATTTATTTTCATTCAAACTCACGTGTTATTTTTGAAATTATTGTTTGTTCTACTCTATAACTACGGCTTTTTCAAAAATATTTAAATGCTTTGAAATATTTTTCCCGTATTCGGTCCTGCTACCACAATTTTATCTTTTAGATAGAGCAGAGGTAATATGAAATATCTTGGACTTAGCATCAATCAATGACTAGATTCGGAGAAGCATATTCAGTGGTCATTAGGAGGAGTATGGTTACAATATGGTATACCTAGCACTATGGAGATACCTTTCTTCAAATTACAAAAAATACCTGCAGGTTTACTTAACGCCAAAATAATTAAATGTGATAGGGCAATTTAAGGAAATCATAATGTTGAACTTTCATTTGATTAAATTGACTACCTCTATTATACTACTACTTATACTTTGAAGAAACATTCTCCGTTCTACGATCAATTATGTAGAATTTATTGATATCCTGCTATAAGATTAAAGCTTTGCATTGATTAGAAATGATAAATATTCTGTTATTTATATCACATATAAAGGGCTCAAATCAATTGACATATTCTACAGACTTTTTGTATTTTATGGAACCAATAGAGTTTATAATTTACCCCCACCATAAGATATTGGACCAGTTTGTTCTAACTGATTCTTCAAATGAAACATACGGTATCAAAAAAAAAAAAGATCAGTTATCCTTTTTAAAGGATGTCATTGGTCGAGCTCAATATGACATTGATGTGAACCTGATCATTTCAACTGCACATCGTCTAAGCTGTAATTTCTCTAAGACACAAAAAAAGCAGAATACTTACATATCCCTACAAGCATAACAGGGGTACACATGAACTCCGAGCTGAGGTTTGAAGGAGATCCAAGCCAATTCATTGGTCTTCGGCAAAATTAAATTCCATTTTGAATTCAGTTCATTCTTGGGACTCTGCAATCATTTAAGTTATATTTTAGATGCATCAGATTTAAAAATTAAAGAAAAGATAGGTTACTGACACTATTAAGACAACATAGGTCTTATTCTATATAGATTCATTAAGATTATTTGTTTACAATATTTATTTGGTATACCTTAAATATAGATTGATGAATTACTTACCACTATGGGAGAACAATTAGTAAAGTCAAGATCCGGTGTAGGTGGCATTTTTGTTAAGATTCAAGTCCAAGAGATCTGGAGGATATTACTGAATCTGTCACCTTAGAACAAAATATTTAATAATCCTTGTGTGTGATCGAACAGCAGCTAGTGAATAGGATAACCTAGAAATACCATGTACTGTCAATGAAGATGCTAACGATGTACTGCTCTAGCGTCTCTGGGCACTAGTCTATGCTGGGCACCTCTCAACAAGCATATATTATATACCATTTGAGCATAATGCGTAAGCATAGAAAGGCAGGATAACGCTATATCTGCTCATGCGCATTATACTGTTCTCAGATAATTCAAGACGTTGGTCGGTTACCTGTAATATCTCTTATAGACAGGATCATAGAGTACCTGGGCAATGCTAAGTAGACATCTAAAGGTTATATTATGTCTATGGTAGGATACGAAGCATCATTCAAAAAGATGCTCTTTCACCGTAACAACGTGAAAATAAATAAACGTTTAGTATGCTGCGAAAATATTAATTAATGAATAATAGTATATTCTAATATAAGTTGCAGAATGGGCACCTATTCCATCACGAATGCGAAATTTGGAAACGAGCGACGAAGGAGCGAGTTTTTGAATGCATAAGCCTTCTGCAACGAGTATTAGACGATATTTTCTCTATTTCAGTCAAGAATTGTGAGAAATTTATTGGAATTCAATGAAAAATTCAGATTATACCTCCTAGTGCCGTTTGTATTTTATTTTCGCAGTTGGTGTGACTGATACGAAAATTGACAGATTATAGAATTTGAATAGTGTTAATAACTAAAAACAATGCTGTAATGAGTTCATTACAGCACTGTTTTCAGTACTGTAATGAACTCATTACGAAACTGAAATAGAGAAAGTTTTTTTCATTGTTCTGTTCGTCAGTTCCAATTCATAAAAGTGGGTTGAATGAATAATTCAGAATAAGGTTATTATTTAATCGATGGTGGCTATACCTATAATAGGTATCTCAATAAAAGCCATGAACTGATTACCAATAGAAAGGGTCTAGAGAGAAACTTACGGGAACGTTTGTAAGATAGAAGATAATAATTAATGGGATTTCGAGAAGTGAAAATGAAAATAGAACACCTCGTTTTTTACTAGAGTTTTCGTTACTTCAGCTATGAAAAGCTGGAGATTTATCCCGATCTTCTACAATTATTTGTTGTGTATTATAATAATGCCGATGCAGGAAGAACAGCGTCAGTATCACTGTAGACACCCGTTCTTACTGTGGTAGTTTTGACGAAGGGTGAAATCAAACGATCGATAATTTCTTGTTACAGATTGATATTTATTGATTCAATGTTGATTTCTAATAAACCTTCCGTTCATAGCTTATGTTATGTTATTATTGACCACAAATAACACACCTTAGCCAAATTTCTCCATTTTTACCAAATTCTCCACAATACAAATATCTTCATTGACGTCCTTGCCCGAGTCATCGTCTTCTGTTTCTATTTCTTCATTTTCTTTATCTTCTTCATAATTTATCAATGGTGCTGATCTCTTAGACTTTTTTCTTGGTGCAGATATTTGAATTTTTTCCTGACACATTCCTTTTCGCGTTTTTAGTAGGTTTTGCATTCTTTTTCGATTGTTTCAATTCTAATGCTTCTTTCAAAGGCGTGGAAGTAAAGATAACAGAATGCTGTTTAGAAGACTTTCTTTTAGATTTTGCCGTTTTAATGTTGGAACAGTGATAATTTCTGTAATAGAAACAGTTTTGTTGACTGCATTATCCGATGAAGTAACTTTTTCAGGGGTAGTCTCATTCACTCTCACTTCTGAATTTTCGAAATCCCTGTGTTCACTGTTTCTTTGAAGATTTTCTGCTGGTGCAAAGTCTTCCTCTGTAAAGACGTCTGGATTCAAGAGAAAAAATCCAGTATCACTAAAACCCTTGATTGCTTTTTCAGGTGTAGCTACTCTACTGTACGCTTTACTAAATAACTCAGCTACTTCATTGGGGGATATTTTCTCTCCTGGATGACTGGTTAAAAATTTGTTACATTCATTATGATAGGCAGACTTTAGGGAGGAATAAAAAGACACATCTAAAAGCTGAAGGCGATGAGAAGTGTGGGGTGGTATGGTCAAAACGATGATACCGTTTTCTTTACAAAAACTATACGCTTATAACGTACAGTGGCTAACGTGGTTATCCAGGACCACAAGTACAGGATCATCTTGGGATGACTTTACAGTTGACTGAAAATGTTTCAACCATGTGACGAAGAGTTCCTCTGTTCCAACTATTGTCCGAACATTCATAGACTGCGCCAGGAAGTCATTCCGCTTCAGTTGTGGTGCCATTCTTTTGCGGGCATAAATAAACATAGGGGGCACATATGTGCCGGATGCACTGAAAGAGCACCTTACCGTTGTTGTTTTTCCACTTTCCCAGCTGGTCACAAATCCAACCCTTCTTTGGCCTTTTGCTGCAAAAATCTTGCTTGGACGCTGGACTGTCGTAATCCCAGTTTCATTCCAGTTAAAAATTCTTTGTAGCGAAAATTTATACTTTTGCATAAGAAATCGAAGATTTTTCCAGAGAATCGAAACCTCCTCCCGATTGAAGGCAGTTATTCTATTAATGCTCGTTCCTTCAGGATTTCGAAGAACAATACTACGGCGTGACATGAATCCGGCTACCCAGTCCTTGCCAGCCTCTTCTTTTTTTTTGTTGAAAGGAGTTTGAATATTATTCGACTTGGCATAAATGAAGGCATGTTTTTTAAGTAAGTTCCGTTTTGGAATTAAAAAAAGACGTGTGAAGATATCGCAATAATTTTATTTTTACATGAAAGCCTGTATCTTAATCTACTTTTCAACACAATTTCCGTGAATATTGACGCACTTATCATAACGTGGCACCAGTTTTTGGATACCCTCCTCATAAAATTCTGCCGCCTGACTTGTTAACCACTGTGTCACGAATGTTTTGACTTCGTCTTGCAGACGCTGACCGTCCACGTGTTTCTCCAAGTGCAGGAACAAATGATAGTCGCTGGGTGCCAGATCAGGGCTTTCCGTCCACTTTCTGCACCTAATCTTCACCGACGATCTTAACGACCGAAGGACGCCACTCCGTATCATGCACATTTGTGCGGCCATCTTTAAATGCTTTCACCCATTTCCTTACCATTCCATCACTCAGAGATCTCACGATATCGATCGGTTTTACGCCTTTAGTACTAAGAAATCGTATAACAGCCCGTACTTCACAATCAGCGGGACTCACGATTGTCGGAGGCATCTTAAACACTCAGTAAACAACGTATACAATGAAAAATCAGACTGTAATGACGTCAGTGCGTAGAGATGTAGGTAACCAGAGTGCATACGCGGAACGCCGACCGTAGCGCTACGGCGGCGGAATCGATAAACGGTACTTACTTAAAAAACATGCCTCGTACTTCTAAAAGTTTCTTCATGTGATACCGCGGAGTTTAGACAAGTATAGATTTCTGACAAATGCCTGAAATGAACAACGTAAAATACAATTTATTTTGCAAAAGGCACTGGATATTATTCAAAAAACTTATGGATAGAAAAAATTATATTTATCAGATATTTAGGTATATAACAATTTTTATAAAAAATCTATAAATCACTTGGAATTTAAATTGATACAATTCAACAATATTTACAATACATTCAAGAGGAAATTAGAAATCAATTTGACCCATCACGAGAATTTCTCATAAGAAATGCCATCCCATGTATTCTAAAATGCTTTTTTAATTCATCTTTATCATTAAACTCTTGCAGGCAGACTCTACATTGGTTTTCTTTCACAGGATCCCTCGACTCACCCGGAGCAAGTTGCATTATTTCTTTCAGTTCTTCAACAGCGTTTTTATCAAAACAATCATTGTTTTCCAAGTATGAATTTGTATCTTCAATTTTATGATAATGTTTGAGATGTTTGATCAATGTAGGCTTGACGACAAAGCATTCACCACAATCCATACACTGATAGTCTGTAGGAATATGCCTATGACTGATTATATGAAGTTGGAACTTCTCACGTTCACAGTTTTGGAAATCACATATTTTACAGTAATAAGTTCCATCAAACGGTATGGCTTCTTCAGCTTGCAAATCAATAATTCTTTCGGTGGGGCTACTTAAAATAACTTTTTTAGTTCGAAAAACAAAAGCTGCTCGTTTTCTTTTGCGTTTCAAACTTTCTTGATTTGTGGGTGAAGAGGTTTTGACTGTTTTAGGAGATACTTCACTATCTTTGATGTCATTATCTGAATGTGACTTGTTTACGGAATCCTCACTAGTTTCCCTCTCCAAAGATGAATCAATCAAAGTTGAATTCTCCGATGAATCATTACCAAGGGGTTTAATGATAACCTGGGGAGTTCCATAGGTGCATTTTTGTTGATGATCTTCCCTTTCGTTCACTGGATATTCTTCATTACACAACAAGCAATTTTCAAATTTGGGAGGAATATCTTTTTCTGAATTAGGTTCAGAATTATACAATACATTTTTATGTCTACATTTTGTACATATAACAGTAGTTTCACCATCATAAAAAACTATTCGGCTGTAACAACGTACACAAAGATCAATGATGTAAGAATCAAATAGCTGTTTCATTGCTTGCATTTTCTGACACTTAAGCAAATGAGCTGCATATGTTGCCGTTGATCTGAATAAGTTCTTACAAAATTTGCATACAAATACATAGATATATCTACTTCGATCCGTACTGTGATAATCTAGGTGATGTTTCACATTGTCTTCGAAAATAATGCTTCCTTCAATTTTACAACCCAGACATTTGAAGACTTTATCTGCTGTACACGTATTTGAATGAATTTTTGCATGATCTGTGAAAGCAATCATATTGTCAAAGCTTTCCTTGCAAACATTACATTGATAACAAGGTTTTATATGTTGTGAAAAATGTACAGAAAATGTCATAGGTGATGCAAACAGCTTTCCACATCTTCTTGCTGGACATCTTATTCTTACTTGTTTTGCTAAGTGGAAGCAAACATCATCAAGATGTCTCATTAGATATTCTCGAGACTCAAATTTCTTGCCACATTCGGGACAGATGAAAGGAGCACAATTTGCGTGTATTCTTAAATGAGCAGTGTACGAACATTTTGTTGAAGCTACATATTTGCATAGGGTACATTTTAGCCTTACATCATACGGTAAGTTTTTTCCAATAAAATGCATATTCAGCTGGCCCGACTGGGCTTGTTTACATTCAGGACATTTTGGATATATCGAAGGTTCAATAGTACTCAACGATTCAATTTTAGTAATTACAGGTAATTGAATTACTGTCTCAGCAGGTGGAGATTGGGCCGTTTGTGAATCATCGGGTGTTTCTTCTTTAATTCGGATCATTTCACTTGACACAAAATTTTGCTTCAATAATCTATAAGCATCTGTAGTTACAAATTCACATAAGGGAATAATACTGCTAATCTGCTTGAGAGTAAGCTGAATCATTTCAGAGTTTTCTCCTTGGCCACAAAATAACACATCATTTGGTTTAAAAGTAACTATTTGTTTACCTTTATCACTTTCATCGGGCTATAGAATTGTGCATTCATGAAGCAATTGTCATCAATATTGTCTTCTTCTGAATCGAATAAAGTGTGAATTCCAGGAATTGGTAGAAAACCCATAGATCCATATGGCATGTTGTAAATTTCTATCCTACCCAAATCAATCTTTCCTTCTTCAAACGAAAAATGGCTCCGAGCATGTAAGAGGAAAGAACATCTATTGTAAAAATTAAACGTTTGGGTACATTCTTCACAGTCGTATTTTATCAGGACCACCCTCCTATTGATATGGTCTTGAAAGGTGCACTTTGACACAAACCTGAAAAAATTTACTCATGAATATCCAAACATACTTGACATAAAGCAGTTTCCAATGGTGAATGGATGACGACAATTAAAACTTCAAAAAGTGGGGTGAAATAATGAATGAGACCAATTATCACACAAACAAAACAATTGGTTATTATTATTATTATTAAGGGCTCGTTTATACTGGCCGGTACCAGGGGGTGGCAACTAGCCTACTACACGTTGTTCTTCAATGAACGGCAGAGACATCTTTAGTTATTCCCAAAGCTCGGATCGGTAAATTAGGAATTCTCAGTACCTAGTGATCGGTAAAAACGGATTTTATCGGATCTCGGTCTTGATGGACTTTATGACGAGTAAGAAACTATTGTATGACGAGCATGAACTTTCATGTTATCTATGCCAACGCCATTTCTTTTCTCCAATGTCGTGTTCTAGGTTTATTCCATACATAGACTATTTATTTTTTATTCAATAAGTAGTGTTATTCGGCTAGAGAGGTATTTATTTGCAACTTATTCATTGATATGGTTTCATCTTGCTGTGTTCCCAATTGCTACAGTGATAGTAATGTCAAAAGGTATATGTATTATTGCATTCATTTAAATAGTGATTTTGGATTAACTTATAACTCAAAAAATGTACTGTGAATTAATATTTTCTGATTAGTAAAAATTTGTGACAGTTTCTAATACTGTTTTCTTTCTAGGTTTTTCATTTCACAAGTTGAAGGTGTTAGAAATGTTTGGTTGGAAAGAATCGGAAATCCATGTCCTCATCCACCCAAAAGCGTTATTTGTATAAAGCATTTTCATATGGATTGTATAGATCCACAAGGAAAGCTGAAAAGATTTGCTGTACCAACACTTAATTTGACAAGTAATTCATTGTGCTCCCTATGATTATTTTTTCAATAATCTTTCAGATTATGTAAGCCGCCCTCAAAATGATGATATATTTCTTCTACCATCCAGAACTCCTGAAGAAACTTTGAGGCAACAAGGTATTTATATATAAGTGAACTGCTCATGGTCATTGATTATAGTTTTGGGTATTCCACTAATAGTGGGTTTCATAAAAATCGTAAAATTGTAAAATGATAAAAGGCCATCAAGAATATATCAATCTCTTCCATGATTTTTCTAAAAATGTTCTGCTACATATCCCAGAGCAGGTAAAACAAATGAAGATCAGAAAAAAAAATTATAAACATGATAGAGATAAGAGCTTTGTTCTGAACATAACATGAAAAAATTGGTGATAAGTTTATTGATTTTGCAATGAAATTCATTTTGTACTTTTATGACAGAACTATTAATAAAATTTTATCAGGAAAAAACAATAAGATCTTATGATCCAATAATGAAGATGGCATCCGAAAAAATATCTAAAAGAAAAATAAAGTTGACTTCAAGAAATTGTTTCATAAAAGTCATAAAAGTATAAATCTAATGCATTTCATGCTTAAATTGATATATTTGTCACTAATATTCTAATTTATTCTTTTAATGTATTTTTCATATTTTGATGAGTTATTGTTGGTTCGTTTATTCTTTCCCTCGATATTGAAATTTTTGTAAATTGAATATATACTGCATTAAATATATTTCGAAAGTTTATTTTTGTTCATTTCCTTTCATCCTAGTATGTTCTTCGATTTGAAGGGCAGATATATTTGAAATGACCATAATTCTTTCAATCTGCTGCAAATTGTCACAATCTACAGCAGATTAAAATAATGGTCATTTCAAAGGTACTTGTTTTAAAATCCAATAAAAATATGGGATTCAACCCGCACTTGCGTGGAATCCTATGATAACTCATATAACACGCCCTAGAGGGCGCCACAAGACGGAACGTTGTGCGAATGAAATCCGTAATAAAGTAGGGAATAACTAAAGATGGCGCTGTAAGTTGAGCTCTCGAAATCGGGACCAAAATTTATGCCAGAGTTGCCTATCTATAGGTAGTCTATGCCATAGGAATTCAATACTGATCCTGTAACTTTTTCCGGTACCGGTAAAGTGTTGAACTTCTAGGGACAAATTCATAGAAATAAATATTCATAGAATTATCTGGACAAATTACATATATATATTAGATAATTAGATGAGATTATCTTATAAAGGTATAAGATTATCTTATAAGTAAGACAAATTGTAAAAATGTAATAGTGGGCGAGTTTTTTGACACATGCGCATTCCATAGAGCGTCAATTATTTATATCAGAGTATTGAATACAGAATCGACCTCTGTTTTTGATAGGGGTAATTTGAAATAATGTAATAAAATATAATTCGAGATGGTCAGCACGTTTCAAAACATTGAAACTCAAATTCAAAATGACAATTTTTAACAAGCATAGAGCAAAATCCATAACCTCTATGTTCTGTTTACGGATAAGTTGACGGCCAGTATAAACGGTTACTGAAATTCTTACGGAATACGGTAACTGCTTACGAAATACGGTAACGGCTAACGAAATGCGGTAACGGCTAACGAAACGATAACGGTTTACGAAATAAGGTAACGGTTTACGAAATACGGTAACGGTTTACGAAATACGGTAACGGCTTACGAAATGCGGTACCGGCCAGTATAAACGAGCCCTAAAGCGATTTATTTTCATTCAAACTCACGTGTTATTTTTGAAATTTTTGTTTGTTCTACTCTATAACTACGGCTTTTTCAAAAATATTTAAATGCTTTGAAATATTTTTCCCGTATTCGGTCCTGCTACCACAATTTTATCTTTTAGATAGAGCAGAGGTAATATGAAATATCTTGGACTTAGCATCAATCAATGACTAGATTCGGAGAAGCATATTCAGTGGTCATTAGGAGGAGTATGGTTACAATATGGTATACCTAGCACTATGGAGATACCTTTCTTCAAATTACAAAAAAAATACCTGCAGGTTTACTTAACGCCAAAATAATTAAATGTGATAGGGCAATTTAAGGAAATCATAATGTTGAACTTTCATTCGATTAAATTGACTACCTCTATTATACTACTACTTATACTTCGAAGAAACATTCTCCGTTCTACGATCAATTATGTAGAATTTATTGATATCCTGCTATAAGATTAAAGCTTTGCATTGATTAGAAATGATAAATATTCTGTTATTTATATCACATATAAAGGGCTCAAATCAATTGACATATTCTACAGACTTTTTGTATTTTATGGAACCAATAGAGTTTATAATTTACCCCCCACCATAAGATATTGGACCAGTTTGTTCTAACTGATTCTTCAAATGAAACATACGGTATCAAAAAAAAAGATCAGTTATCCTTTTTAAAGGATGTCATTGGTCGAGCTCAATATGACATTGATGTGAACCTGATCATTTCAACTGCACATCGTCTAAGCTGTAATTTCTCTAAGACACAAAAAAAGCAGAATACTTACATATCCCTACAAGCATAACAGGGGTACACATGAACTCCGAGCTGAGGTTTGAAGGAGATCCAAGCCAATTCATTGGTCTTCGGCAAAATTAAATTCCATTTTGAATTCAGTTCATTCTTGGGACTCTGCAATCATTTAAGTTATATTTTAGATGCATCAGATTTAAAAATTAAAGAAAAGATAGGTTACTGACACTATTAAGACAACATAGGTCTTATTCTATATAGATTCATTAAGATTATTTGTTTACAATATTTATTTGGTATACCTTAAATATAGATTGATGAATTACTTACCACTATGGGAGAACAATTAGTAAAGTCAAGATCCGGTGTAGGTGGCATTTTTGTTAAGATTCAAGTCCAAGAGATCTGGAGGATATTACTGAATCTGTCACCTTAGAACAAAATATTTAATAATCCTTGTGTGTGATCGAACAGCAGCTAGTGAATAGGATAACCTAGAAATACCATGTACTGTCAATTTATTAAGTACTGTCAATGAAGATGCTAACGATGTACTGCTCTAGCGTCTCTGGGCACTAGTCTATCCTGGGCACCTCTCATCAAGCATATATACCATTTGAGCATAATGCGTAAGCATAGAAAAGCAGGATAACGCTATATCTGCTCATGCGCATTATACTGTTCTCAGATAATTCAAGATGTTGGGCGGTTACCTGTAATATCTCTTACAGACAGGGTCATAGAGTACCTGGGGGATGCTAAATAGACATATTATGTCTATGGTACGATACGAAGCATCATTCAAAAAGATGCTCTCTCACCGTAACTACGTGAAAATAAATAAACGTTTAGTATGCTGCGAAAATATTAATTAATGAATAATAGTAGATTCTAATACAAGTTGCATAATACTATTCCAACACGAATGCTAAATTCGGAAACGAGCGACGAAGGAGCGAGTTTTTGAATGGATAAGCCTTCTGCAACGAGTATTAGACGATATTTTCTCTATTTCAGTCAAGAATTGTGAGAAATTTATTGGAATTCAATGAAAATTTCAGATTATACCTCCTAGTGCCTTTTGTATTTTATTTTCGCAGTTGGTGTGACTGATACGAAAATTGACAGATTATAGAATTTGAATAGTGTTAATAACTAAAAACAATGCTGTAATGAGTTCATTACAGCACTGTTTTCAGTACTGTAATGAACTCATTACGAAACTGAAATAGAGAAAGTTTTTTTCATTGTTCTGTTCGTCAGTTCCAATTCATAAAAGTGGGTTAAATGAATAATTCAGAATAAAGTTATTATTTAATCGATGGTGGCTATACCTATAATAGGTATCTCAATAAAAGCCATGAACTGATTACCAATAGAAAGGGTCTAGAGAGAAACTTAATTAATGGGATTTCGAGAAGTGAAAATGAAAATAGAACACCTCGTTTTTTACTAGAGTTTTCGTTACATCAGCTATGAAAAGCTGGAGATTTATCCCGATCTTCTACAATTATTTGTTGTGTATTATAATAATGCCGATGCAGGAAGAACAGCGTCAGTATCACTGTAGACACCCGTTCTTACTGTGGTAGTTTTGACGAAGGGTGAAATCAAACGATCGATAATTTCTTGTTAAAGATTGATATTTATTGATTCAATGTTGATTTCTAATAAACCTTCCGTTCATAGCTTATGTTATCGAAGGGGGTTTGAGAAAATGAAAGGTAGGTAGGATTTTTCTTACCACAAATCAGGTGACTAGTACAAAGAAACGGCGATGTTTGCCGCCAAAACTGCAACTGACAAAGTTCTTCCATTTAATATCGGTTCCTGTGGTCATAAAGAATAAATGAATAATGAATTGAAAAAACCATCAGCTTAGCCTCTATGTCCAATTTTACAGCCATGTTTGAACAATGCCAGTATATTCCATAACGAGTGCAATATCTCGTTTACAGAATGTTATCGAGTTATTAGAGATCAGAGATATAGAGTGGGGAGAATGATCTTCGAGATGCGCGAAGTGCCTAATTTTTCGTCCGCCATTTTTATGCTTTCGGTTCATTGACGTAGAAAGCAGTGTATCTGAGGGATAGTTGGTATAGAATTAAAATGAAAAGTATAGAGCATATCAATTTCTTAGATAAGTCTATAGCTTCAGAATCTATACTCAGAATATCAGTCGAAACTGTCCTCATATCAACTGATTTTGGGAAACTAAAAAGAATCATATTACTGTGGAAAGTAAACGACAGGCCACTGAGCAGATAAACAATGCCATGCTATATGATCAGTCAGATAATTTCAATAAAAACTAACGTATAAAATGATATTCCCTCGACCTTCTTTGTTTTATACTTTTTACACGTTTTAACAATACAAGACATGTTGAAAGCATCGAAGTATCTATCAGCACAATGTAAAATTCGAGCAATTTCTAATTAATCTGACAAGTATGTCAACCTAGAACAGCTGACTACGAAAGTATAAAAATGGTCGAAATTTGACATAAGAATTTAGCCACTAATTTTGGATGTCGAAGCGTATTCTCCCTACTTTATATCTCTGTTAGAGATACCTAATAAATAGAGGTGGGGTAAACATGCCGATAATACAAGTAACGAGTGAGATGATTCAAACGTTACGTCAAATTGGTGGCTGCGGTGCCGGATCGAAATATTTTTAGTTCATTTCAAGAATGTCAAAGAATTTGTCCTCGACAACTGAAGTTAATTTACATTCATATTTTCATTAAATTGTATTATATGTAGTATAATTAGATTGATTTTAAAATGAATATGTTATTTTGTTTGGATTTATGAAATTAATTCAATCAAAAAATATATCTTTCTAAATGAAAACGATTTGTTTTTGGTAAATATGAGAACTTTGAAGTGAAGGGTAAGCTGACGTACAAAATTCAGAATTAAGTAAAAAAACAATTGGTAATAGTACTTGCAAAAAACTATCAAACTAAAAAAAACCTCTATAAATTTTTTTTGTAAAAGTTGAAAAAGGTACAATGTTGGTCATAAATTCATTCGAAAAAAGACAAATTTGATACGGTAAAAAATTTCAAATTCGTCAAACCACTATTTCAATGTTTTATCTTTTATATAACTTAATCATGAACCTCACGATGTATTGTTGTAAATATTGTGTAATAAATACATTTTATGCCGAACAATTAAAATTTTTATTTGAAAAACCATTATACATCTGTAACTATTGATTTGCGAAACGCAACCGTTAATTCAAAATTCTACGGATCCGATGTATGCACAATCTGGCAACAAAATCGTAAATGATACAGCACTGCGCACGCGTCAGAATATATTTTTTAGGTTACATGTGTATTCAGCAGGTTTACCTTTTTATTCAGTTCTTTTTTTTGCTTTTAATTTTCAGATTTGATGTGGGCAACTTGAAGAAGCCTCTGCGTTTATTAATAGACGACACCTCTTGAAGAAAGAAGTCACTCAAATATATTTAAGCTTATTTTTGTATACACAACACTTGAGCGGGGAGCCAGGGTTTTTTCCCAAATAATAAGTCTACAGGTCGCCTTCTGTGTTCAGGTATTCTGGAATGTTTAATAGCCCTACAGGGTGTTATAATTAGACTTCACTCCGTTATAGCTTATATTTAACAATATGAGAATTCAATTTCAAATAAAAATCAAAGAACCACTCAAATATCTTCCATTTAGTTTCTAGTATGTAAATCAACTGTCACTTAGATCTAACTGTCCAAAATATTTTGATACTAAACATATGAACAAATTGAGTGGGTAGAACTTCTTAATGTCGGTTTCCTTGTAATTAGACCTTATTTCAATACATTTCTTAGCCAATGTTCTTACCACATGGCAATATTCCGACAGAAGAGGAGCGTCCAAAAGTGCCAACATAGAATATATCCAACATCCAACGTGATCGCTGAAACATGTACCATAATCCAGTGTGTCTAAATAATCATTAATTAATTCAAGTGCTCTTATTTTATCAGCTTGGGAATATTTCATAACTTCCTCATATTCTGGACTAGATATAACAATCTTCTCTTTGAAGTCTATTTCTCTTAATACATCTTTCGATGTAATTTCCATTTTAGCCTGAATATAATCTCTGAATTCGGAGAATTCATCCAATTTCTCGAGTTGCCATTGTTGTGGTGGAATAAGATGAGGGGCTACTGTATTATTTAAATGATCTTCCTTAAATTCTTTCACTTCTATTGGACGTAATTTCGAACGGTCGATATTTGCAGTTGCTACAGATTTGATGCGAGACCTTTCGTAACAAGCATATTGAATGAATTCTTCGGCAGTTTGTGGAATCTTTTTAGGATCAAAGTTGGATGGAATCTTTGTATCAAAAGCGACAAATTTTTTTTGTGTAACGTAATCTGAACCTGAACTGCTGTCGGAATTATAATCATCATCCATTTTTTATTTTTTTCTTAGCCTATAGAAATGAGTTGCCTGAATCTAGATGATACTGCTTTAACAGGTCTTATCGAAGTCCAAATTATAATACAGGCTATTAAAATTAATGTGATGCTAAATATAAAGTAATTTGATTGTGTTCGTCTCTCAAACCATTTGGTATAGACACTTAATACTGCAGATATTCCACCTAATAGATAGGATAATGTCCCCAAAACTGCATGCACAAATTTGTTCAATTTTGGAGAATAATAACTTTTCAGTTCTCTATTATACAGGGTGAATATGCCATTCAAACCGCTTAGAACAGCAAAAATAATCCCCAACAATCCAAAAAGGGCATGCCACGATTGAAAATGTGCTTTGTTTTTGTAGACCTTGGATTGGAAGGCAATAAAGAATCCAAAAATAATTAATATCAATCCAGATATTTGAATAATCCAATGATATAACACTTGATTCGGACCAACAATATTCTTCAGGACATTGTTATCTTTGTTCAGTGTAGTTATCCCTTCTGTTAACAGCAACACCCACTGGAAAAAAAATCATGTATTGAGTAAAACTGGTTCAGCTATATGTGAAGAGTAATATGAGAAATAAATAGGTCATCTAGACTCCAATTTGTGTTAAAGATAGGTGCAATATGAGTGTCTTTATGGGCAGCATCAATTTTAACTATAGATTTCTGAGGCAAACAAGACATTTTCTAATATGGCTTCAATTACAAGTTACAATGCATCTAAATCAATTGAATCAGCGAGCGTAAACTTCGAAAAAAATCTGTGTTCCTTATGGTTTAGCAGCAGAGATAAATAAAAAAAATCTTTTTTATTTTGGTTTTTAGTGATTCCTTCATGTTTAACTCCAAATACCTCAGGAAAGAAGGGTTTTAGACAAATCAATTCGAATGACTTAAACCATTTTTTTTTCAATATTTAGAAAAGGAAAAATAAAACAAAATCTTTATTCAATAAAATATCCTTTTTTTATGCTTCCACCATGTTGATGTTTCTTTTTCTTTAAAATTGTTAAAGTGTTCCTTTTGTGTATTTCATTTCGATTATAAAGTTGCCTAGTCCTGATAAAGCTAATAAGCAGGAACTCTTGTTTTGATAGGAGCCTATTCTAAAATTTGTTTTAAAATAAGCTATACATCTGTAAACTGTATAATGAAATCCCGTCAAATTTGAAGCTGCTTGAAAGTGGAAAATTCAGGATCAGAGAGTACTTGCTGGCTGAGACCTTTCAGTCTCCGTCAGGGTAGCAGGGCAAATTTGGTTGTATTTTAAATTTATATTATTTGATCTGTTTAGATGTTTTCTTATAGCGTTAGTAATAAATTGCATATAATGTTTTATTTTTCTCACTCATGTATAACAAGGGTTAAGTGGTAGAACACCCATGGGTGAACTTCCCCTTGAGGTGTCTGTAAGAAATAAAGGCCTTATTATTATTAAGTATATCAACCATTTCAACACCCAAAGCATCTTGGTCT
Organism: Micraspis discolor; assembly: GCA_030674115.1. Lineage (NCBI taxonomy): Eukaryota > Metazoa > Arthropoda > Insecta > Coleoptera > Coccinellidae > Micraspis > Micraspis discolor. Next base: position 212,628 of record JARTUT010000878.1, on the reverse strand, counting down.
TTGGCATAGTTTCTTTGTCATAAGAGTATTGATGGTTCGATAATGATAAAAGTATTTTGGTTTGAAAATAAGTTTTTAATTAGTTTCTTTCTTGTATGGATTGTATTTCCATTATCTGATAAAGGAGTTGATTGTCTTGGTAGACAAGTAGGATGTTGGGATGCCTTATAATTGTAATTTATCATAGCAGGTTCTTTGGTTTTCAACTTAGTTTTTGCTGAATTGAATATTGTTTATCTGTGTATCATTAAAACGATCCAATAACTGACTTCTACACTCATTCATTAAATTCAACTTTGTTCTTCTGTAATCCTGATAAGTTCTTAATGAACTGAACTTGCAGATTTAACATTCAAAAGACATGCAGTCACAAGATTGAACACAGTGTACTATAAATATGATTGCTTGAGAATTTCTCTCACAAAAATGGACTTATATCTTAATTAGACAGGTACCTACTTATTAAAACAAACATAATATCAAAAAAACTAAATTTCATCCAATCTGCTGGTTCCAATAATTTGTTTTGGAAAGATATCCATGAAAACTTTATAAATTATCACTATAAATCCATAAACTTTTGACACAATCAGAAACAAAGTTATTTATCAAAATGAAATACCTATTTCCTAGATAAGTTGTTTCATATTATCATACATTAAAAATCGTGGGTTATTATGTATTGTTTATGATGTGATCATGAATAATTATATCGTTGTTCATTACATCAATTATTTCGAGATGAAAATGTAAATGTACCTTTACGTACTCCAAAATTAAGTTTCACTGAAATTTAGAATTTGAGCGTTTTATTCACAGAACTGCCATCCAACAACATAACCTGAAACTGAAGATCACAAAATGCCTTCAGAACATAGTACCACATAAAGTTTACTTTCCACGAATAAAAGATCGAACAGAAAATGCCATATTACTCAACCAATACCACTGGTCGCTTTCAAATAAAATATTACGGAGATTTATGTTTGTGTTTAGGAAGAAAAGAAAAGAACTATGAATTCATCGCCCTGAGATCTACAGATCTACTAAAAATAAGAGAATATAAAAATATATAGAACATCTTTTACGATAATATGGAAAAAGAGCACAAAGAATACCTACAGAAAAAAAGTGAGGAACATGTATTCATAGTTTTGACATAAACATCCAGGGTAGTGCACAGTAGTGAAAAAAATGGCACGATTGTAATATCAAATAGATCCCAGTTTTGGGAATGTGAAATATTAAAAAAATGTGGAAATGGACGACAAAGACGAAAAAATTATAACGGACGAACTCATTAACTAAGGTATACCACAAGGTAACAATCAAGGAATGTCATTCAAAACCGATAGAACCGAATAGAACGTACTGGTCACGGCCCTTTTAGTTCGAGCGACCAAACGCTATCAATTTTTGTCAGGTCAGTCGCTACTTCTGAAGAAAACTGCAATCTCATAACCATATATTTTACTGTTTATCATGTTTTTACCATCTTGAATGGGTTAGAAAACTCTAGAAATTATAATTTTTTTTAATAATCGTTTGTCGTCGTAAATTATTATGGTAAACAGACAACGGAACTTGATTTTTATATTTGAAATAAAATTATTTTCGTTCAACATCAACATCTGTCACGTTGAGCAGTCACTATTGAATCACCATTATGATAATATGAATAGCTATGATTTGGGTATAAGTCAGAATTTTATCGATAAAGAACGAATACTCACACCTATACTCATCAAGACAGGGTGCCATGTGAAGAATACGAACTCTCCAGAAAGAGCGAGATAAAAAATTACCACAGAGAAAACAATTACTGATACATGAACTATATTTGTAACTCTGCTTGAAGTCACAATTGATGATATCTTTTTCTTGGATTCATCCTTGTTTCTTGCGCTAGCTTCCATATTATTTGAGAAACAACATGTCTCGTTCTTCCCAGATGCACTAAGACTAATTGATAAGGTTCATTAATTCTGGATCGTCAATTAGTCGATAAAAATTACTTATTTCTCATCAGGTCAACTTTATTCTCTGACTGCTAACATCTTATCTAGTACGTGTTGATAGAATCGACTGCTGTGTTTACGTTCTACATTGAGTTCACGTCAGTAATCACCGAGTTTGTAATTCATATTATTCAGTGGCGTCTCGTCAGCGATATATAGGACTCGAAAGTGAAATGAAAATATGTTATAAGTAATACTTTAAATTTGTTATAAATTTTAAAAATAATAGCGTAAAAAAGTGTTTTTGAACTAGCTGAAGCATCTTTGTCTTTTTGGTAAAAGCTCAATTTATTTTCACTTAAAATACCACATCAGTGGTTTCTAAATTTCGACAACTTACATTGCGTTGTTAAGTCCGACTGATATCAACCAAATACGAATCAGTGAACGCATCGAGCACTAAAATTTCTTCTGAAAAATCTTGACACTTGTCTTTTCTGTTAAGTAAATAAAAAAAAAGCAAAAAATTTATCTTCTGGTGAAAGATAGCTACGACTGAGAAATTTGGGAATATTAATGTATATCGGTTGATATAATCCCTTTCGGCTTCGCCCTTGATTAGTGACCATTTTCGACTTGATAATCGAACATAACAGATGGTCAAAACGTTGGCACACAAAATAAGAAAAATTCTAGCCTTCCAGCTGAACATTCCTGAATTACCTATAAGATATATGCATACGGAAGATTGCGAAAAAGGAGTTTTGCAGAGCGCGGTCATTGGACTCATAACCGGTCTTGTGGAGTTTAGGTGGATGTACGTTGTGAAATGAAATTAAAATTCAGTTCTATTTCATACGATTTACGATGTGTAAGAATGGTAATAATTGGATTCTAATAAAGTAAGTATAATCTTGTCTACTTTGTGAATTAGCAGAATGAATTTTCGTATTTAATATAGAGCATTTGAATATAATGGATTAACATTCTTTAGCCCAAATCATCACCTCCACTTTCACTTTTTGGTCAAGAGTGACGAGACTAAGGCCTTTTAATCTAGATACTTCAGATATTAAGGGACATTTTACCCGAATCGAAAATAATAAATAGTTTTCGCGTATTTTTGTTGTTGCATATTTTCATCATACCGAAATTACCAATAATCGAAATTGCATAAGACTGAATATCATTCAGTTTGTCGTTAAAATATACCAATTCCGTAAGAAATTACCACTTAATTGCTAAGATAATTTGCCGCTCTCTGTGATAGCCTAAGCCGTCATTAGTCCTGGGAACAATTCCATATTTTTCTGCCTTGTTGAATCGCGATCTTTATGCCTCAGAGAACAAAAAATCAAGGTTGCACGAGGTTACAAAATTGTAGTTTATTTTGAAGGTACTTGGAAGAATACCAAAGTAATTCTTCAATAAAACTCATTCAGAGTAAGTCCTACTCAGCAGAAAATGTAATGAATTTTGTAACTTTCCGTATTTTTTGTTGAAAGATTGTGACTTTTTCACAGACTTGTGTAGTTAATGTGAGTATGTTTTATACACAGTGTTACTTACCAATCTGTAAAAACGATCGAATTGGCTATTTCATTCATCATTTGAATATTTTCAAGCTTTCCCAAACAAGGTAATATGTAGTTCATTTTTAACAATAATATCCACAGAATATTAATATACAAGAAATGACAGCTCCTAACTCATTTTTGGAAACACAAATCGGTCGCCATGTTTGGTAGTACCTACAGGAACGAACCGACGAAAAATTTGATTTACCACAGAAACGAGAATTTTGAATTTTCTCAAGCATGAATGGTAAATATGCACTGAATTATGCAGTTTATGTGAAATTCAGTCATGTGCTGAATGAATCAGATGAAGAAAAAAGCTGTTATAAATTTTCATATTGTATTATATGAAATTATTTACAAAACTGAACAGACTATAAAATTAATTGAATTCAGATCAGTTATAATTAAATAAGTCGGAATGAAAGCGAAGCGATTAAATTATATGAATATGATGAACAAAATAAAAAAAAACATTAAATAAAAATAAGGAAAATAAAAAAAATATTCAAAAATAAACGAAAGAAGTGTAATTTACATATAATTACAACAAAATTAATTAAAAATCAAAAATCATAATATGACATTCAACCAGGAACATAAATTATTTAGAACCAGAGGATAATGAATTGATAGGAATAGTTGAGCCTTCAGTTTTGCTAGCACGTAAACGATAGAAAAAATAAAAAAATTCTCTAGGATTTGATGCTTTTAATTAACATAGTTTGAAATTATAATGCAATGGAAAAACAGTTGGAAAAATGAACTTTGAGACTTCATAAAAAATGAATTAATAAAAATTACATTCGAACATTGCTCAGAATAAATTTTCCTCTTCTCATGATGGCCCTTAATCAGAATTTTGCTTTTTTTTTTTATATACGAGGCATGCTTTGTAAGTAAGTACCGTTTTGCGATTCCGCTGCCGTAGCGCTACGGTCCGCGTTCCGCGCATGTGCGCTGGTAACCACATATCTTGTCTACGCACTGACGCCATTACAGTCTGATTCTTCATTGTATACGTTGTTTACTGAGTGTTTAAGATGCCTCCGAGAATCGTGAGTCCCGCTGATTGTAAAGTACGGGCTGATATACGATTTCTTAGTGCTAAAGGCATAAAACCGATCGATATTCATCGTGAGATCTGTGAAGTTTACGGACAAAACATTATGAGTGATGGAATGGCAAGGAAATGGGTGAGAGCATTTAAAGATGGCCGCACAAATGTGCATGATGAAGAACGGAGTGGGCGTAGTTCGGTCGTTAATGAAGATTTGGTGCAGAAAGTGGACGCCCTGATCTGGCACCCAGCGACTAACATTTGTTCCTGCACTTGAAGAAACATCTGGGCGGTCAGCGTCGGCAAGACGAAGTCAAAAAATTTGTGACACAGTGGTTAACAAGTCAGGCGGCAGAATTTTTTGAGGAGGGTATTCAAAAACAGGTGCCACGTTATAACATGTGCGTCAATATTCATGGAAATTATGTTGAAAAGTAGATTAAGATACAGGCTTTCATGTAAAAATAAATTTATTGCGGTACTTACTTAGAAAACATGCTTCGTACCGAAGAAAGGGAATTTTAAATTTTCTCAAGCATGAATGGTAAATATGTACTGAATTCAGTCATGTGCTGAATGAATCAGATGAAGAAAAAAGCTGTTATAAATTTTCATATTGTATTAACGTATATGAAATTAATTCAAAAACTGAACAGACTATAAAAAATTCATTGAATTCAGAGCAGGTAATAATAATAATAATAATAATAATGTTTATTCAAATTCATAGAGCAAACATTGCACAAGAATAGACGTCAAATCAAAATTACATTCTATTCCAATATTTCATTATTTGATTTACAGTAATCAAAGTATTCCTGTATATTGTAAGGTTCACATTTCAATACATATTCATTTAATTTTTTGATAAGTTGTTTTTCATTTAATATATTATGAAATATTTTTGGCAAAGCATTATATACCTTGATACACATATATAAGGCATTATTATGTGTTACTGTCAATGAGTGAATTGGGTAAAAATATTGGTGAACTCTGCCTTGTTCTTAGATTACTATTCCTATACTCCCCAAATAAACCTCCATGTTGAACAAGAAATTTTATAGAGTATAGATATATACAGGCCCATAAGAGTATGTATACCATTAGCCCGGAAAACACCCCTACACGTCTGCCTGTATTTCATATTTAAGATGGATCTAAGTATCATTTTTTGCTTCACAAACAAACAAGACGCAAAGGAACTGTTTCCCCAGCATACAATTCCATAAGACAAATATGATTGGAAACAAGAAAAGTAAACTACCCTTAATGTAGCAACGTCCACAGACTTCTTCAAACAATTAACAAGATAAAGTGTCGAATTTAGTTTTTTACTTAAGTAATCTACATGGTTTTTCCATTTTAGTTCATAATCAACATAGATACCCAAGAATTTAGTTGAGTGTGTAATTTTTACATCAGTATCATCCACAATAATATTATTAGGATATTCAGTTTTTGATTTTACATTATGGAAAATTACACATTCGGCTTTTTGAGAATTTAATTTCAAATCATTAGTTGAGCACCATTCTTTAATATTCATAAAGGAATTATTTAAATCTATCATTAAATTAGTTATATTTTTATACTTTTTATTATATTGGTATCATCTACATATAAGATCATATTTAGGATCTGATTGCTATTATAAGGAAGGTCATTAACATAAAGTACAAACAAAAGAGGATCCAGAACACTTCCTGAGGTACTCCACAGCTCATTTCTTTGATTTCGGAAATAAAGGTTTTACCATGAACAGTAACTTTTACTCTTTGTTTTCGGCCTTCAAGATAACTTTGTATCAATTTAAGTTGTCTATCTCTTATACCATAAGAATTGAGTTTAGATAGCAATCTAGCATGATTCACACTGTCAAAGGCCTTAGACAAATCTAAAAACATGCCAACCGGAATTTCGCCCCTTTCCAATGCTTCCACAACTCTTTGTACAAGTTCGAAAATTGCAGTGGTAGTACTTTTCTTATCCATGTAACCATGCTGTGCTGAACAGAAAATATTGTGCTTTCTGAAAAAATTGACCAGACGATTCGCCAGAATTTTTTCGAAAATTTTAGAAAAAGTTGTTAATAGATTGATTGGTCTATAATTGCATAGACTGTCAACTGGGACCGATTTATATAGAAGTGAAATCACAGATATTTTATAATTTTAATTATAACTGAATTAGTCGGAGTGAAAGCAAAGGGATTAAATTATATGATTATAATGAACAAAATGAAAAAAAAACATCAAAAAAATAGGGAAAATAAAAGAAATTATTCAAAAATAAACGAAAGAAGTGTAATTTATATACATGGTGGCCATTTGAAAACGAAACAGACGAGATTACAGACGAAATAAGTTTTTTCGAAAGAAATGCTCGGACAGGTCGATTTCTGTTTCGAGGGGGACAAATTAAGATGTGCTTCAACCCTTGCTACTACAACCCCCACCCCCAATTTTTGAATAGGGAAGATGGGGTGAGTGATACCTCATTTGAAAGGTATTTTTATACTGATTTCAGCACAGTAATTGCTTTTTCATTTTATGCATTAGTTCTCGAATTATTCATGCGTTAGTTAATTTTATCACTTAAATTAATTTTTTGCGAATAATTGACATTTCGTGCTTCCGATTCGGAGTCCGAAACACCAAAATTTCCGTACTTGTATTTGAAATTGCAAAACATCCACCACTGGACAAATGAAGTCATACCGTACGTGTTAATGCTACTAGGGTGAGATATTCGACTAGCTGTTTTATTCACTGAAATCATTCTCCAACGGTATCAGAACGATTTGAAGTATTGATCTAAGAAATAAGACTTTTCAAAGTAAAGTAAATAATTTATCAAAAACTCACATTAATTAATTAAATATTCAAATTGTTCACCATTAGATTCCATACAATGAAATAAGTTTTGTTCGAAACGATGGCGCACATAATGTAGCACTCTTCTTAAATCTTCTATGGAATCGGGCTGTGTAGAGTAAATTTTACTCTTGAAGTGGCCCCAAAGAAAGAAATCTAGTGGCAGGGCCGTATCTAGGGTGTGGCCAAGTGGCCCCCGCCACAGGCGCAAGATCCGCAGGGGCGCCAAAAAATATCAAATGAAAAAAAAATTTGAGCTCCCAAAAATTCAAAGAATAAAATATAGAAGCGCAAAATATTCGAGATAACATGTCACGGTTGTCATGTATACGCCTAAAATATTTTTTTGGGTAAGGAGCGATGTCGCGACTCCGCCAGGTAGGATGTGAAAACCGACCGCGTGTACATAGATGTGTCCGCTGACAAGCCGAAAAGGGCTCGTCTAGATTCCCTACCGTATTGGACCGATTGAATCGGGCCGTGTGCACCGTGCAACAATCTACGCCAATTTGGGGGAACTGAAAAAATCTTGCCACAGGCGCAGTAGTACCTAGATACGGCCCTGTCTAGTGGTGACAGATCTGGCGATCTGGCTGGCCATTCAGTGGGACCCCTTTTTCCAATCCACCGATTTGGTAATCTTTGATCCAGATATTCTCGAACTGGTAAGGCGTAGTGTGGAGGAGCTCCATCCTGCTGAAACACAATCTGATCTTCCACATAATTTCCAGCATTGTTTTCAATAATTTCCGTCAAAATTGGATCAATGTGTCATGGTTGTTTTGAAGCTCAAAATGTCGATTTTTCACAAAAAAAAACACTACAAGTGCCATGAAAACACCACTTCATTTTCAAATACTTAGTTGGGAATATTTCGAGAACTAATGCATAAAATGAAAAAACAATTACTGTGCTGAAATCAGTATAAAAATACCTTTCAAATGAGGTATCACTCACCCCATCTTTCCTATTCAAAATTTGGGGGTGAGGGTTGTAGTAGCAAGGGTTGAAGCGCTATGCATCCGTAACCTACATCTTAAGTTGTCCCCCTCGAAACAGAAATCGACCTGTCCGAGCATTTCTATCGAAAAAACTTATTTCGTCTGTAATCTCGTCTGTTTCGTTTTCAAATGGCCACCCTGTATAATTACAACAAAATTACAACAGGCATTTGGGCAACGATAGCACTTTTTCCAGTAGGAAGGAGCGAGCAAAAAAATCGTTAATTTTATACAGTTGAAGTGTTAAATTCAACTCAATTAAATTATCAGGGCTTCAATTAAATCAATTACATTAATTTTCGTATCATTTTGAAATCAATGGAAACTGCCCAGACAATCTTCCTCATAATACTCCATTACCAAAAATATAAAGTCTACAATGCATTTTTTGTTTAAGAAAATGAAAAAGATAACATTTCTGGTGGCATGGCTCGTCATCCTGAAACTGTCAAAATGTTCAGACCCAGAACAGGAAGATGAGGAATTAAGAGCACGGGATTTCATGGCTATCCTCAACATGAACATGGAAATAGACAATAATATTCAGACTGAAGCGACCTGGGATTATGCCATCGATATGAATGAAGAAAATCTCAAAAAGAAAGTACGTGGAACTGATCTATACATATAAACAAAGTAGGTTAGGATTTAGGCCTTTATGCCTTCAAATCCATTAAGAAACAATCATCGAAATAGACATTTCCTAAAAATCAATTCTACATATAATTGAAATGGATGTTGTAAAATCATCCATTTTGGGCTGTTTCTATCAACTTTTATAGCTACTGCATCGGTAGTTACTCGAGCGTCGTAGCGGCCTAGCGGATCTGAAGATCAAATGGTATTTCTACTCGTATATATGTATATATAATGTGTCTGAAATAAGTTCTGTGGGTTCATTTGGCCGTCATTATCAATCAAGTTAAGCGACACTGATGAGGAATAATAATTCCGAAACTATAGTCTGCCTGTTACTTGTTATCGATGACGACAGGTACTCCAACCAAATGTTTCTCGACAAAGTTTCAATTAGCCCGCTCAAATACATGTATATATAATATATACAGGGTTCGGATAAAGTTTGGCACCAAATTAATATATTTGAAATTGAACGGACCATAAATTTGAAATTTGGCAGCAGAGTGTAATGGACCACAATGCATTGTTTATGTTTATACTGGTTTACCTAGGTATACATATATCAATGTACACCCCCCAGAAGCTAATTAAAGCTGATTTGATGAGCATATTTTTATTAATGAGATTGGATCTGTCCATATCAGGTTCCATGTAAAAATTATCTGTAAAAAGAAGAAATACAGTTTTTTGTCCAATTGAGGATAAAGTCGTTCAGATAATTAATTTTCCCCCATTTAACACAGATCAATAAGTCCGACTCATGTCAATCCTCAGATTTCAAATGATTCTAATTGACTAACAACCTTATCAACATCCTAATTAAAGACCTATTAAAAAGTTCTTAATGACTAACATCAAACACCTCCTGTTTAATGATCTTGAAAACAGTAATCAAAATTTGCAATATGAACCTTAGAATTTAGTAGGGAGATACATGTAAAAATGACGTAAACTATCCCAGAACTCTTGTAGCTTATCTACTATTGTTAGATCAAATCCAGAACGACAGAAGATGCCCGCTGAAACATCGGTTCTAAGAACATCAGTAGTAGGTGATGGAGATAGCCCAAATAGTAATTTCATTTGATATTCTTATTTATGTAGAATATCCTGTATCTGTATTATTAGGCACAAGGCATTAGGAATAGTTATTTCAGATTGAAACAACTATAAGAATACATAAGAAGGAAATGGAGTTAATGGAGCAGTTCGCAGATTTCAACTGGAGGTGTTTTTCTGATCCTGACCTGAGAAGACAATTTTTACTGTACTCTGTCAAAGGCATAAACGCTGTATCTCCGGAAGATATCAGTAGATTTAAGGGAATCATGACCGAAATGGAAAAAACTCATAGCATGGCTAAAATCTGCGATTTTAAGAACAAAACGAAATGTGATCTTCATTTGTTTCCAGGTAGGAAAGTTTAAAAAAATTTAACAGATCTTATAGTAGCCGAGAATTAACTCCGATGAAATTTGGGAATTGAGTAATCCGAGCGTATTCTATTCACAATAGACATATACAAAAAGAAATCATTAAAAACCCTCAACGACGGAACAAGGCAAAATAAATAGCGATATTTCCGAAGTATTATTAGTCAGTGGTGCGAGCCAGTAATGATTGACGTAGGATGTCCCAGAAACTCAAGACCTCAAGTGCAACTGTGGACCGGTGTCGGTGTTCTGCCCCTCGTCAGCACAGTGTGGCACTGAAATCTAGAACGAAATCGCCATACTTAATAGAGATCGGGACGAATCTTCAGGGAAAGCCCAGAAGAAGCGCCATCTATATCTACAAGACTGAGCCGACCTCACTATCTCTGTAGATTCATACGACAATTCACTCCCTCTTCAACGACCCAGTGGGCATCGAATGTATAAACATTCATCAAAGACCTCTGGCGATATGAGAGGTTCGCTCGCTAGATCATATTCCGGTTGAGAATATATAGGGTGTCTCAAGTTCGAGTGCCTATTAGACATTTCTGGAGAACTAGACATACACAGCTCAACAACTGATAGGGATCACTTACTTTTTCTAAATTTATTTCTGATATATTCGCTCCAAGATTATAAATTTAGTCCGATATCAGAGTATTTTCAGTTGATAATATGTTTCACTTGAGAAAAGAATGAAAAAATGGAAAGTTGGAGAGCAAAAAGACTTTATTAGGAACACTGAAAATGCTGTGTTTGAATAACATAAAAATTTTATGATGAAACCACAAGAAGGCTGAAGTTTCGGTTAAGTTAGTACCTAGTTGTTCCCCACCAGTTCGTCTCAAGCATTCTACCCTACGATGCATACTTTCAATCAAACGATTTATAAAATTTTGGGGCAAATTCGTCCAAATATCCCGTAAAGCGTTAGAAAGGTCCTCCAGGTTATTGATCGGCTGTTTTAAGGTTGACAATTATCTAGACATCTCAGACCAGACATGTTCGATGCAATTCATGTCTGGAGAGCGAGCTGGCCAGTTCATCCTATCAATAGCATGAGTTTCAAGCGCTACATTAACCAGACGACTACGGTGTGGACGGTCATTAACGTCAATTAAAATGAAATTCTCTCCCAAGGCAGCCGCAAATGGAACAATTATGGGTTCAATAATCATATCGTGATATCTCTGGCTGGTCATTGTGGTGTTCTGCAGAACAACCAACTCTGTGCGTTAGTTCAAACAAATGCCTCCCCATACACATATAGAACCTCCGCCAAAAGCTAATGTGGGTACCATAAACTGTTCTGCATACCTTCGACCTCTTTCCCTCCAAGCAAGAATACGTCCATCGGAGTTGACCAAACGAAATCTAGACTCATCCGTACAGGGCCCCCGTAAGGGCTACTGGCGCCTGTGTGCAAAACAGGATTTTGGCGCCCCTTACGGCATTTCGGAATATCTTTATGGTAGGTAGGTACTTGAAATAAAGCAAATAACTGAACTCTAAAAGTCATTTATTTGTAGACTAAACTATGAAAATGAAATAATAATAATAAATTCTTGTTCACACTCATTTTAAAACATTTACTTAACTAAAGGGGTACATACACGTTGTTCATAAATACTAGAAAATAAGCTAAAACTAAAAATCATAATTTTTTAGGAACAAATAACAGAGGTGTTGCCTCATGTCTACATATACAACGTTTTAATGAGAAAGCGCAACACCTGAAATTAGTTCAGAATCGTGAGTAGAATCGATTCCACTAATAAAAAATAGGGGTTAAATTTGAATCAAAATAATATTCGTAATTCTTTTACAATAAAAATAGGTTGAGGTGTCTGAGGTTTTGCGCTTTTTCACTAACACGTATATAAGTACTACTTTCTACTTATACTAAAATATTTAATAAATATGCGGATACTTCTAATAACAAATACCTAGGTAACTTCGTTATAAAATCAAAATTGATATCTAGGTACAATAGAAAAATTGAAAAATAGCTATTGTAGTAGCGTCGCTACTGTAGCGACAAAATGAAGGCCAAAAAATATATTAAACTAATTTGATCTAAGTTGACCTTAAAAACCCTACAAAATGTTTTTCAAAAGATCGATAACAAAAAACTAAGCGAGTGATGTATAAAAAACCAATTACATTTTGATATGACATTTCAATTTATAATAAATAGAGTTTAAAGAAACCCAAAAACACTCTTTAATTATGAAAGAAACTAAAAAGTGGAAAATAATTTTTAATTTAGAAATAAATTAATAAACAATAAATGGTATTATTGCAAAAAAGCGTAGGGAGCTCCATAAATTAGTTCTTAGGAAGCGCCCCTCGCTTTTTTTAAAATAATAATAATTTAAAAATAAATTAACAAACAATAAATGGAATTTTGAAAAAAACGTTGGCGCTTCTCCAGAACTGGTATATGGAACCCCCTACACTTTTTTGATACCCATATCACAGCAGTACATAAGAAGCGCGTTAAAAAGGAGGGTTTCAAACAAGCAAACAAACATACAAGTGAAACTAATATAAAGATGTTTTCGTAAAAATAATATAACCAGTATCCTATAAAGGGACAATGTTAGTATTATAAAGTAGTGAACACTTACCATTTTATGTTGCATCGTTGAAATTGCAGTCACAAGGTATTCAGCACTTAATTTTTTATAAAAAATATGGTTAACAAAAATTTGTATTATACAACAAAACACTTGACAAAATATATATACACGTGTTGCCCGGTCCAGTAAACTAACAAGTTTGAAACGCCTCTGGTGTTGCATCGCTTTTATAGCTCCCGGCATTATTTATGTCTGAACAGGAAAAATCAAGAAACTACCGACTGACATGCTCTTGCAAGTATCCGCCCGCTTCGCCGTGCATCCCTCAAAACGATATTATTTTATATCTTGGGTTATAGAACGCAAAACGTAAAAACAAAGCTGGAAGAAAGTGTCTCGCACGAAAGTTATGTGCTAATTATTTTATTTTGAACGTGGCTTTCGCTCGCGAGTCGTGGCTTCGTACCTACATATTTTTAGCGAATTTTCCCTAATGGAAAATACGCTATTGTCCGCACTTTGTCCGTCCGTCCGTCTGTCAGTCAAACTAGTCCTACAGTTTTTAACCGATTTTAATCGGATCTTTTGCATTCGATAGGGTATGGTCTAGGGATGCCGAGAACGAAAGGATAAAAAATCAGGGGCCCCCTAGGAGGCGTAGCGGGGGACTCTTCTTTATTTCTCAACCGAATTTGAACGGACTTTTTTTTATTTAATAGAGTATAGTCTAAGGATCACAAACACTCCTGTGTGCCTACTTTTTGAAAAGTCGCTCAAGTCAGTTATGGTCACATAATGACTTTTATCACTTGTTTATTATATGTATTGACTATTTTTGTTTTTTTGGGCCCTCGGTTTTGGCGCCCCTAAAGGATGGCGCCCGTGTGCATTGCACACTTTACACATATGGTAGCGGGGGCCCTGCATCCGTAAACAAACATCGGCTCCAATCTTCAACTGTCCAATTGCGGGGCTCCTCAGCCCATTGCCGTCGATGAACCCGGTGTTCCCTATTCAAACGGGGTATGTTGTACCCTCCTACGTGCTCTCAAACCACGAACATGTAGTCGTCGTCTTACAGTCTGGTTCGAAATTAGAACTCCTGTTGCAACTCTCAGTGATCTATTGAGCCGCGACGCCGGATAAGTGGGATTTCTCCTAGCATTGAGGATCAAAAGACGATCTTGTGCGGCTGTTGTACTGCGCTGCCGACCTCCCCATGAACATAAGCTACTGAGTCGTTTTGGATGAACCTATTCCAAGCCCGACTCACGAAACTTTGCGAAACATTCAACCGCCGGGACTCTTCTCGCTGGGACAAACCTTCCTGTATCCACTGTATGATTTGGTCCAGTTGCACAGGAGCCAAACGTCTTTTCGGCATGACTGATAAGCTGATATTGTTCTCATTTCTTCAATAACTGTCACCTTATGTGTTTGAACGAGAGAAAAAAACAGATTTAATAACAAATACCACATTGCTTTTCACTCCACCTGTAACAGCCTACAGATAATAATCGATTTTGTGAACAAGAGCCGATGAAATGAGGAAAAATTTGACATAGTCAACTCAAAACATCGTAATTTTTCCTTAGAGAACATATAATGTACACATATTCACGAGATAACTTGAAAAAAATACAAATGAAGAGAAGTTCATAAGTGATCCCTAGCAATTGTTGATCAGTGTATTCGAAATCTGAAAATTGAGATTATGATATTGTTCGAAGTTCTCTAAAGAGCTAAATCATTTTAGAAGCCCATTATTCAGGTATACGGTTATACAGGGAGTGCATTTGCACTCCACGAAAAAGTTTTTTTCAAGTTTTCCATTCCTGGTATCATCGAGTATTCAATAGTGAATACATTTCTGTTAATACCATTGTATTAAATCGAATAGTTTTCAAAATATCCAAAAAAAACTGGAAAAAAGTCAAATATGGTCAGTCAGTAATATGTTCATTATTCTCATTTTAAATATCCTGAGCGAAAACCGTTTTTACAACATCGAAGAGGAAGGATGTGAAAAGGTCGTGCATCTTTTGGATTTCAAAAATATAATTACAGGGTGTATCAAATTTTGTGTTGAAAATTGTGATCTTAAATTGGCCATAACTTCTGTTTTTCAAATTATAACCCTATTTTTTTATAATTGTGTTGGATTCTGCGGTAAAAAAAAATGATAGTTTTCTCACATGATTATGCTCCTAAATTCAATAATTTCTGAGTTATTTGAGATTTTCTGGATACAATGGTTTTAACAGAAATGTATTCTATATTGAATACTCGATGATACCAGGAATGGAAAACTTGAAAAGTTCTTGGGCTTCGAAAATAATTTAGCTCTGTAGAGAACTTCGAACAATATCATAATCCCAATTTTCAGGTTTCAAATATGTCTAGTTTTCCAGAAACGTCTAATAGGCACTCGAACTTGAGACACCCTGTATATTATCATTATCATCATAAGTAGTTTTTACGAGCTTTCAGTTGAACTACATATAGACTTGATCAGTAAAATTCATTTCTACTTACAAAGTTGAACATAACATATAAAAATATAGTTATTCAAAAGGATTTTCTTATACAACTCGGATTACTTAATTCCGTCTTGATATTGAATCTCCGGTTAGATTTTTCTCAATCTGCGATAACTTGAAACAATATCTATTGTGGATGTAATGTTTTCCGACGTTTCGATAGACATCTTCTATCTTTATCAAGGAGAAAAGTAAGAAACCTTTTGAAAATTATCAATTTTCAAAAAGTCAATAGACAGAAGTCATGAAAGAACTGCATATATGAATTACCTTGCGAGTGCGGAAGATCTTACATCGGAGAAACTAAACGCCCTCTGAATGTACGAATAAAAGAACATCAGAAGCTTCTACGAGTACTAGACAGCGACAAATCCAGGTTGGTTCAACATGCTGTAGATGAGAATCATCGTATAAAATGGGATGAAGCATCAATAATATCCAAAGAAGAAAAACTTGCAAGAAGAAAAATCAAAGAAGCAGCATTTATGAAAATAACACCTGATTCCATAAGTGCTCCATCTATAGATCTGCCAGAAGTTTGGACGCCGATAGTTCGATCCAACTTAAAAAGATCATCATATCACAGATGAGTATATAACATCGTTCATTTTTCTTTCATGACTTCTGTCAATTGACTTTTTGAAAATTGATAATTTTCAAAAGGTTTCTTACTTTTCTCCTTGAGAAAGATAGAAGATGTCTATCGAAACGTCGGAAAACATTACATCCACAATAGATGATGGTAATAGCCCAAACAATCATTCAACACGAGCTCCATCATCAACAATATCTCGTCATCAACTTGAAACAACTAAGAACTGTGAATTTATAATTATATTTCGATATTATTCTCTTGAATTTATTTAGATTTGATTAATCTGCATGCCCGATCTAGAGATGAAGAGGAACTCAAACATGCCTGGGTCAGTTTGAGAGATGCTATTGGACCTCATGTGAGACATCTTTATAAAGACTATGTTGTTTTATTGAATCAATCAGCCAAATTGAAAGGATTCAAGAGTGCTGATTTGATGTGGTTGTTTCCTTACGACGAGACATGTTCAAATGACATAAGACTTCAATTTGAGCATTTGTTGGAACAAGTGAAGCCCCTTTATCAACAGCTACATGCCTACGTTAGATACAAGTTGAGACAAGTGTATGAGAATATCGTAAGCGAAAGAGGGTCTATTCCAGTTCATTTAGTAGGTGAGAATGAAACGTCCAGTTTTTTACTGAATTACTTTTAATTGATTTGCAGTTTCAGATGATAATTCTCGCTTTTTTGTCATCTTGAAAATTAATAAACGAAATCTTTTTTTATATTTCGATGTATGTGTTCTTTCGGTGTAGTTCTGGGTGTTTTTTTATTATTTCTTGTTCGTTATAACTATTATAAATCAATGATATAATCTATAATGCTTCCTCTGGTTCCCGTTACATTGAATAATTTAATAGATAGAATACGTTTTTGGGAAATTAGAACTATTCAGTTCTATTCTTGTCTCTGAATTCGAATAACTACTACGTATTCAGAGTGCAAATTGGTATATTATCGAGTAAAAAATTTACCGGAGAGCTGAACAAAACCTACCAGAGTAGAAACTTTACAGAAGTATTGAACAAATTTGCCGGAGTTGGAAATTTACCGAAGAACTGAACCAAATCTGACAGAGTTAGAATAATACCAAATTTGACATACTTTGCCGAGGCTGAACAAATTTGCCGAAGTACTAACAAATGTTTCCCTGGGTACTGGAGAACTGAGAGAAGAAATAGATTTTGTTGGAAAGTTTCTCTACAGGGTGGAAGACTTAAGACCCATTTTCGACACCAGACTCACCCCGAACACCCAGGATAGTTGTATGGTCCTGTTATCACATGATTTAGGACTCAAGGTAGACAAGATATGTTCCAGCAACGATTGAAGGCGTCACTAGTTGATTTTTATACTCAAAAACTAATCATTTTCTCTTGCAACATTTGATTTGGACAATTTAACATTTGTACATACTTTAAATACTTTAAATTTGTAAAAGAGTGGAATACGTTTCGATTGTTTGAGTATTGACTACCGTTGACTGGGGTGGAAGCATCTATTTAAACTCTCTAAAGGTAAAAATGAAATGGTTATGTGCTCTAGCTAGCCGATGCAATTTTTTCAATTTGCTTAAATTAAAAAAACACCGGTAGCACTCCGGGAGTGCCGGCAGAAGTGAAAACTTCAATATTAACGTTGTGCATTTTTGATATTTTGGAATGGTTAGAGAATAATTTTGTATGAATTGCTTTCATTATCAGTATAAAAGTGCTATTATTTATGTGGTGGAATACAATATTCATTTATTGCGCTATCGTACACAAAAATGACAATAGGTTTGTTCGGGTGGCAGTTCCCAGTTGTACTGGGGTCACAGAGAACCAGGTTCTGTAACTCTTGGAATCGTCGCAAGTTGTTCTATGACATAAACGTGTGAGAACAGGTGGGAACAGATAATTTCAAAACGATTTCGTTAAGTGCATAGATAAGTGAAAGTAAGGTTATGTTGTACATCATGGACATTGAACTCTAAATACCATATAGGTATTCATATAGAGTTCAATGGTCATGGATCATATCATGGATAGTGTTAAAAAGATATTGAATAAGTTATTGTGTTATTAATACGGTGGAAATACTTTAGAAATTACAAATATTAAAATTGAACAATTTTTTTTGTCATAAATAAATAAACATAAACATATCCATATAAATAACTGTAAATATAATTTATATGTAATGAAATAATTAAAGAAATGATTTAATTTAATTATAATTTGAAATTTCAATACATATAGTAGTGGTCATCAGTGGAGAAATTATTTTTGTTAGTTCATATCTGGATAAACTGTGAATTTTTCTGTTATTTCATTGTAATTTTGGTGGAAACTGTGTACAGAAAATTTTATATAATAGAATTAGGTAATTGTATATGGAACTGGTGGCATTTGGGAAATAAATAAAAATATTTTCTAACAATTTTCATAGCTTTGTAATTATTTTTTAGATAAGAATTGTTTTAACAAGTCGTTGTGTTCTTGAAAGAGGTCATTCCTCCGTTTCCTTCCTAAATACATACATTTTGAGTGGTTCAAAAATAAAGATACTACAATCACGAAATAACAAAAATAAATATATAGTATATAAATACGAAATATCGTATATATAAATAATATAAAAATAATTATCTTATATACTTTTTGATCAACAACTATGCAATTGTTTTATTCATCTATTGCAAATGATCCTTCCTCTTCTTTGAGATAACAAAAATTTTGAGAAGCTATTATAACGAATTGATTAAAAATTTATACTCCCACAACATCAAATATACTCAAAAACAGCTATGCGAATATCCTAGTCACCAAATATATAACTTAATTGCCAATTAGAACTACTGAAAATTTTAATCACCTATGATTTGAATTTACCGCTTCTTCTGTTGTACCTTGTACCATCTCTAGATCAGGAACCGTAAGAACAGTAACGAACAGTTCCGAAATCAAGTGTTCCGACCACACGAACGACAAGGAACTCCTGTTCCGTCCCAGACGAACGGGTGGGAACCACAAATTACCAAAAATTACAGTTCCGAACTGCCACGCGAACAAACCTAATTTATATTACATTAACATACACAAACATTCGCACAAGCGCCCTGCACCGCCTAAACGAAACAGCACACGCAGGCACGGTAGAAAGAGCGTGGGATATTATTCCCTCTCCTACTCCTCGATCTTACGATTTTTCGATCACAATCACGTGACCCTGACGCGAGTTTGGATGTTTTTACCCATACAAGAGAGTGCTCAGCGCCGCTAAAGAAGTTTTCACTTCAAAAGTTTTCACTTCAATAAATAAAATGTTTTTAACCGTTACAAATGTTATTGAGAATTCGAGGTAACTTGACTAATTAGGTGTTCAGTAACTGAATGTATATGAAGACGTAATTTATTATTCACGTCTGTGCTTTTACACTGTCTCTTTCCATTCAACGAACCATTCCTCAGATGTTTTATCTTGGGTATGTGATTTCTGATCTTGTGAACGTTTGCTGCAATGAAAGTTTACTTCAATTTCATTCGGTCATCAAAACAATTGAGTCACCAATAGAGTTGAATGAAAACATTTTTTATTTAGATATTTTTATATAATTAATGAAATTTTCACAACTGTATTCCAGGAGATGTATGGGGTCAATCATGGATCAATCTTGCTAAAGATTTCAAACCTTACCCAAAAGCGAAGCATCGAGATCTAGAACTAGCATTGGAGAAACAGGTAAATAGCTGATACTTAATAATTAATTAATAAATTAATAATTTATTAATTAATTTTAATTAATTAATTAATTATCAATTAACTGATCAATAAATAAATTATTAATTAATAATTAATATAATCTGAGAGAAATTTAAAAAAATTAAAGTAAACAATTTTGAAAGTACTGACCTGAGAAATGGCTTCAGTGTCTTTGTTAAACCACTAGCGATTGATAATTAAAACTTTGAAAAATTATATCTATGAAATATTTGATTGTCAGAGACGTGTTGTGTTAACTGTTCGAGTGAACAACTTCAAAATAGTTGATTTAATAATGAGATTATTCATATCGAAATGAGAACTAATTAATAAATATGATGAAAATGCGTAATTGAATTTGAAAAATAAAGAAAAATAAGTGTACTACAAAATTTTCTCGTGTTTCATGAGGATTACATCTTACAACAATACAACCATTATATCATAATTTCAAATTTTGATTGTTCGATAATCAGTTTAAAATATTAATAATATTTTTTATGAAAGATAGCTAGCAAGTTTATTATTATACCATGTTGTAATCTTGATTAAATGAGCCATTTTTTAAAGTAACTTGCCGAGGGTAGTACGGTACATTTTTTTAAAAAGATGTAGTGTCAAAGTTAACTGAAAACATATTTTTAACAGTCTCAACGAATGTCATATTTTTTTTTACTAATTTTTTTCACTAATTGCACCTAACAATGAATTTGTAACTGTAATCAATAGCATGGTCATTTAGGATTACGTTTAAAAAAAATCATTGCAAATTAGAAAATTTTGAACATTTTCAAAAATATATATATTACTACTTAACCAAGTGACTTAGAATTTATTTTTAATTCTTGCTAGAACTGGTATAACCTAGTATATCGCCCAGTAACCGTAGACGTTGAGTTACGGGATACCCTGTCTGTTTTACGAAACTTCGATTGAAAATAATCTTCACCACTTTTGAGTTATCAATTTTTCCATCAGAATTTCACATTGGAAAAAAAGTTACACACTGCAGAAGAGTTCTTTACATCTATTGGGCTGCCGCCAATGACAGATACCTTCTGGAAAAAATCAGTACTGAGGAAGTCACCAGGTCGTAATATGGTGTGCCATCCAACTGCTTGGGATTTTCAGAAAGAAGATGATTTTAGGTGAGAAAACAATAATTTTTCTAAATTTTCGAATCAGAAATATATTCGCCAGGATAAAGATGTGTTCTACATTCTCTGCAATGGAATTTTTCATAATTCATCATGAAGTAGGCCATATTCAGTATTTTATGCAGTACCGAGATCAGCCATACATATTCAGGCAGGGGGCAAATCCTGGTGAGTTTTTTGCAACTGATTGAAATCGCATTTTATTCATTTAACATCATGAGAAGAATCTGCGCAAAAATGGAAATTTCATTAAACGAGTTTTTGGTTAGTAAAAAAAAGTATTTATGTGGCTCCTCAGCCTCCTTATTCACCCGACCTGAATCCTTATGACTTTTTCTCTTCCCTAAGTAGAAAATTATTTTTCATTTTGAGACAGTCGAAAAAGTTCAAACGGCTGTAACCGACCAACTGAAGGTTATTTCAGTATCGGAGTTCCAGCATTGCTACGTCTCCAGCGCTGTGTGGTCTCTGGAAGTTATTTTGAAAGTGACAATATTGAATTGTAATTATTTTTGTATTAAAAATTAAAAAAAAATCAGTCTCCTTACTTAATATACAGACCCCCTATATGATTCCACATTGTGGACTGAAAAAAATGTAAAATGAAGTTTCTAATTGAAAAATCTCAAGTTATGATGTGCTTGGGTCCCCCAAACTCATGATCTCCTCATGAACACCCTATATATTTCATGTTTATCTATAAACAATTTCATAATACACGGTATTGGCAGAATTGCGTAGATTTTTTGAGGAAATATTATAAAAATGAACATATCCGTCTTCCCCAATTTTCCGCATAATTCTCAATAAACCAGAAACGGTTCAGCTCTACCCAAATTACTCAATCAAATGAGGTATTGAATGATGCTATAATATACTGGGGGTGTCATTTGAAATTTGAAAAAAAAATGGAGTTTTGAGAATATTTAAGGGGTAAAGATTCGAACCTCGATCACTAACGTACAAATTTCCATCTCAAAAATTCTATTATTATTCATGAATATATAATATGCAATCGCTGTGAATCATCCTGTTTAAATAACTAATGATGCTACATAACCTTACAGTATTCTTCTTCTAGGCTTTCATGAAGCTGTTGGTGACCTGATAGCCCTATCAGTTCAAAGTCCGAAACATTTAGCCTCACTGAGACTCTTGGATGAATCATTCGATACTAAGGAAGACATATTGAATAATCTATTTGAGGTAGGTGAACAAACTGTTGAGCTAGGTTCCATAAAAGTTGATCTCATAGACAAAGTATTTCTCTAGCCTCTAGACCGTCAACTTAATAGAACATACTGGTCACGGCTCTTTTAGTTCGAGCGACCAAACGCTATCAATTTTTGTCAGGTCAGTCGCTATTTCTGAAGAAAACTGTAATCTCAACCATATATTTGACTGTTTATATTGTTTTTACCATCTTGAATTGTTTGGTTAAAAAACTCTAGAAATTATAATTTTTATAATAATCGCTTGTCGTCGTAAATTATTATAGCGAGGAGACAACCGAACTTAAATTTTATGTTTGAAATAAAATTATTTTCGTTCAACGTCAACATACGTCACGTGATTGGGAATCACTAATATAAGAGAACAGCACAGGTATAATAATTCTTTTCGTGTTGTTCAGTGTTAGTTGCAAGTTGAGCAAAGTTTTTTTTCCGCTCCATCTGACGTGAGTTAAAGTACAAGAACTACCTCAAACTTATTTTTAAGCATCTTGACAGCTACATGTCTAGCGCTCCAGCGCGTTTCAGTGACTCGTTTCACTGCTTGACCTGTGACGGCAACCAAAGCGTTCCATCGAGCAGTTGATGCAGAAAAGAAGGCAAATAGCTTCTCCAGAGTTCCAAAAACGTTATGGAATCCACTGATTCAGAAGCAGCGTGTACCCCAGCCAAGTTTAGTGAGTGGTTTGTGCATGCAACGAATATAGCTTTCTGGATTCAGTGCTTTAATCCGGGCTTGAACTCCATTGTGGATCCCTGACATGGTGGCAGCATTGTCATAAGCCTGTCCTCTCAAATTCTGTATGTCCAGTCCGTCTGATGTTATCTTCGCGATTATATCGTTGCTGAGATCTTCTGCATTTTTTCCTTTTGGTTCGAAGAAAAACCAATGAAAGATTCTACCACGGCGACTTTTTCTCCTTCGATACGCACGTATCGCAGAACTTGGCTCATTTGGTCATTGTGGGAGATGTCTGGTGTACTGTCGAAGATTACGCAATAATATTTAGCTTGTTGTATACGACGGATAATGGTGGATCGAACTTGCTGTCCCAGTAAGTTAATAAATTCATTCTGGGTTTCTGGAGATAGATACGAAACTGAAACCCTAGCTCCCAGCTTTATCTTTGTCAGGTGTTCCATTAAAAGAGGGTCGTATTTAGCTAGGGAGGTGCACTAACTCCAAAAAGTTCCCGCGATTGCCACTATCATCTCCTCGAATGTCTTCTCGATGTCCTCTGAAGGCCAGATTCTGTTTGGCTAAGAACTGGATAATATTCAGCAACCTGTACAGTACATCTCTCCACTTCTTCTCCTCACTTTCGAAAACTTCTTGTTGTTTCTGATCAATGGTTGCTTTACAGTTTAGGCGAACTTCCAACTCCTTCCATTTCAAGAAGCTCTGTTCATGGCCCAGGCTATTTTCATGGTCTCCGATTCTTGGATTTAGCTTCCACCATTTGTTAAATCCTTCTTCAGATGCGAAGTTCGAGCCGGAATTGCCGAACAGCTTGCAAAGAAAAACAATACAAGGATTGCTTCAAAGGCGAGTACACCATCCATGTTCGGAGAACCTTTTCGCCGTTAGATAATGGTTTGTAGAACCACGCTTTGGTTAGTTTTCGGTACCGCCTTTAGTTGAAGACCCTGGGCGAACAACATCAGCAAATTTAGAATCGATGTACTGTACTGAGTCAGATCCGCGACGTACTAGAAGCGTTCTGACTTCGTCGGTCATAGGAGAAGGCCAGCAACCTACATCGTCGAGATTCACATCTTTGACTTCGGCAGGAGCAGAAGGCACGATTTCAATTATGTCTTCTTTGGCAACATTCACTTTTTCTGCAGGCTTATGACTAGATGCTTGAGGTACTTCTGGTGATTCGACTGCGTGTTGACCCCTGCTCTTTGGTGGAACCAGAACTTTTTCCAACTGCGACGGCAGGCACGTCTTCTTCTTGTGCCTGTAAAATAAATGTATTTTCATGAATATTGGCCGGAGGACACGTTCGAATTTGAAATATTATAAATAAAATTTGATAAAATCGTTCGCGCCATTTTTTGAGCTAAATGAAAACTATGTTTTATTTGTATGACAGGTACCAATAAATAATCAAGTTATCCAAAAAATATTCATAGATATTTACGAAAATCCCCTTATGTAAAATTTCATCCAAATTTGGTTCAGCGGCTTAGGCTGACAATTAAAACAGACACTCATACATACATACACATTTTGATTTTTTACTTTTTCGAGTCAGTTAGTGATAAAGATATAGAACCTTACAACCTTGCAATTAATTGCGAGTAACCCATACATGTTATGTCTAGTCTAAAATAACTGGAGTAATTCTAGGCCACGCACGATTCTAAATGGAGGAATCATATACTTACACTGGAATCACTTTCGCTGCTGCAGGATGTCATCGAAGACGTTAATGTGGCTTTCGAACCAGAACTGGAAAGAGAGGCATATCTTCCATAAGTGGTAATCATCAAATATGGGTCTTACTATATGTGCAGTACCTGGTTGCAAAATTAACACTCCCAGATGACATTGTTTCCCAAATTTTGAAACAGAATTGGTCAGATTTCATATGTGGCTAGATGTACTCAGAATCCAGAACTTAAAGCCATGCCACAGGAAGAGGTTTATAAGAAAAGAGTCTGTCACTATCATTTTAATGAGAAATACATCTTATCTGGTATCAGAAGGCTGACGCCTAATGCATAACAAACTCTTTTTAGAAATTAGACTGATGCAACAGGTTTGTGGTGATTTCTCTATTTTAAACTTTTAATAATTTCATAAATGCTATAAAATTCTGAATTTCACATTAATAAGTTGGATGTTGACTATTTAATAGTCTTATTATCAATTTATTTTGCAGGTAGTGAGGATATGGAATGAGTAGATCTGAGTGAAGCTCAATCTGGATTTGAGGTCCCAGATGAAAGATGTAAGATATAAATTATTAATCATACTACATAAATTTCCTTATTATCTCATTATTAAAATATTCTTAAACTATATTCTTTAGTTTCAGAACTAACCTCTCAATGCATCCAAAAGCAAACTTCTCGATATTTCACGATGTTGATGAATAACCTTCTCAAATAATATTAGAACACAGTGAGTTGTGACATTAGAATAAAGTGAACATATTAGCAGTGTTCCTTTGTTCTGATTCAACTGATCACTATTGTGTCATTGAAGGAAGAAAAGATTGAAAACATTACACAGTGACTTCGTTCAGTTCGAATGAATGCTTTCAAGATGTAGTTTATAAGTTCGATTTTAATGAAATTAATTCAATCTAATCTTCTGTAGGTTATGCTTACCTCGAATCTGTAAGTAGTATTGATAATGTCCCTGATTAATCTTTATATATGATGAAATAGGATAATTTATCTCTAACATCTACAGGTATTTTGACTGAATTCATCTCCTGAACAATTGTAGTTCTTTAAATAAAAATTTGTTAAAAGTTTCTGTTTTTCTCCACCAAATTCCCTTCTCTATAAAATAAGCATTAGTTAATTCGAACCATTTTGGAGTTGAGTAAATGATCCAAATCAGATATCATTAACTCGACTTCAATTTTGGCTCGAATTAGCTTGAAAATAATAGTTCATAAAAGGTATGAATTTAAATGAGCCGCCTTCCCGCCAAATGAGGAAATTAGTTTGAGGGACCAAACGCATGGTGTCGCTTTGTTTGCGTGACAAGACTTTAATATGTGCGTTGGCAGTCTATAAAGGTACTTTGTCTGTGGTTGATCTCTTAATTAAGGGTTTGATCGAGCGATTCTATTCCGGAAATTCCGTGGAAACGAAATTCTATTCGTCAATCTGACAAGTTTGTTGAAGTATTTTGTAAATCATTGGAGCAACGATCTTTATGAAACCCACCTCTGATATCTCAACAAATCAGTTAACGATTCAGGGTTTTAAGGCGATGTTATTCGTTTTTCTTTTAAACTCTGACTTAAATTCTCAAATTTGTACCTCAAAATTAGTTACAAAGTGTTCTGCAAAAATCATCTGTCTGCTATAGTTGTTCTACCATAATTCTCAGTAGTATGACCCCTAGGGCCTTGATAATACCGAAATAATTTTGTCATAGAGAATGCAGAAAGCGTGAAGCTCGATAGATTGTCTCGGACCTTCCATATCGTAAGACGCGGACACGATAACATTTGTGACTTGTGAAAGAACAAATAGATCAACAAAATAAAGGTTTATAATACGAGGCATGTTATTAAGTAAGTACCGATTTGCGTTCCGCGCATGCGCTCTGGTTACCTACATCTCTTGTCTAAGCACTGTCGCCATTACAGTCTGATTCTTCATTGTATACGTTGTTTACTGAGTGTTTAAGATGCCTCCGACAATCCTGAGTCCCGCTGATTGTGAAGTACGGGCTGTTGTACGATTTCTTAGTGCTAAAGGCGTAAAACCGATCGATATTCATCGTGAGATCTGTAAAGTTTACGGACAAAACATAATGAGTGATGGAAAGGTAAGGAAAAGGGTGAGAGCATTTAAAGATGGCCGCACAAATGTGCATGATGAAGAACGGAGTGGGCGTCCTTCGGTCGTTAATAAAGATTTGGTGCAGAAAGTGGACGAAAAGCCCTGATCTGGCACCCAGTGACTACAATTTGTTCCTGCACTTGAAGAAACACCTGGGCGGTCAGCGTCTGCAAGACGAAGTCAAAACATTTGTGACACAGTGGTTAACAAGTCAGGCGGCAGAATTTTATGAGGAGGGTAACCAAAAACTGGTGCCACGTGATGACAAGTGCGTCAATATTCACGGAAATTATGTTGAAAAGTAGATTAAGATACAAGCTTTCAGGTAAAAATAAAATTATTGCGATATCTCTACACGTCTTTTTTAAATTCCAAAACGGTACTTACTTAAAAAACATGCCTCGTATTAAGCTTTAAAATGGCGTAGGAATAGGAGGATGACTTGGGAATGGATAATATCTTGATCATATATCCATATATCGTCGCCTTGGCTTATTTCGCAGTTTTGCTTACATGCTCCATTGAGGAGGTTAAGACAGTTGGACACCTTCGTCCTGCCCTTGAGGGCTACTAACAGCTCCAAAAATTCCCCTATTATAAGGGTACTTGAACGGTGCAACCATTTTAGAACTACAATTGATATCTTTCATCTTGATGAGAAAGCAGTTAGGAATTATTTAAGATGTTACTACCTGAGATTTTCAAATGGTTTGGGGGGTGAAATTATGTAGTGGAAAATGCAGTATATTTGTTTTCTTTTTCTTTCTTTATTCTCACTATAGTATTAAGTTTACACTAGTTTAGTTTGAATAATTGTTGTGTACCTCTGTAATTACTCAAATTATTTGTGAACATTCTTCTGGGTACCTATTTGTTTACCTGTGTATGTTTCCCTGTTGAATATATAAAATAAATAAATCAAGCTTCAATTCTAACAAAAAATTAATTAACCGAAACTATATCTCATGTTTCAGATTGCTTTGGAAAAAATTATTTCCATTCCTTATTCATATGTGGTGGATAAGTGGCGATGGGGAGTTTTCTCTGGAGACATAACCCCTGAAAATTACAATTGCAAATGGTGGGAACTAAGAGAAGATTTACAAGGTGTTGTGCCTCCAGTACAGAGAACTGAAGATGATTTCGACCCTGCTTCCAAATTTCATATAAGCAACAACGTACCGTATATCAGGTATTCTTTTTGCGCGCTTGTTTTAGTAGAACAGCGTGCAATCGTTCTGACAAATGTCTGTTATTTTCGAATATTGAGCCGAAAATGATCTCAATCGATTTGGTTTCACTTTCCGATGAAGAATACAGGGTAAAACATAATTGTGGCTGAAAAAAAACTGAAGGAAAACTGTATGTTTGATTATGTTCAATTCAAGATATTTGTAATTTTGACTTGACAAAATTATCTCGAAATCATAAAGAACCTAGGGGGTAATATTACTGGAAATTACTTTATGAATTATTTTCGTTATCAATTACCAAAATTTTTTGAAATCGTAATTTTAGAGCTTAATTAACATATTTCATAGTAATAAAAACAGGACATCGTATCTTGAGTGTGATATGTTGTACTTCCAGATATTTTGTGTCATCAATATTGCAATTTCAATTCCATCGAGCACTTTGTGAGAAGTCCGGAGAATATGATCCAGATGATCCAAAGAAACCACTTCATTTGTGCGATATATATGGCAAGCAAGAAGCTGGCTCTATTTTGAAGTGAGTATAAGTTGTGATAGTATATAAATCACTTACTTATGTACTGTTAGAATGAGAGTCATAGTTGATTAACGCTTTTTCAATAACCGTTTCATATGCTTATTCACTGATCGAATAAGGGTAATGCCATTTCAATAACTGAAATTTTCCTTTAATTCATTTAAAAAGAGAAAAAAATAGGCACAATATACACCTCTACAGGGTGTGACTACATAAGTGTAAAATATTTAAGGAGGTGATTCCTCATCGAAAAAAAGATAGGATCTTTCATATAAAGAAAATTCATTGGAGCATCCCTTGTTAAGATACAGCCCCTCAAAGGGAGTACAAAAATTTGTATAACAATTTTTGTTGTTGTGTGTTTTGTTGTTAATAACTTAGTTTTGTTTTTTATTTAGTCGTTTAATGCAGGTACAAACTACAGAATAATAATAAATCCAGTTCGCATTTATGACGATGTATCTGTCTCTGTAGTTATTCTTAAAATAATTTTTTGCTGCGAACTGGTTTATTTTGGAAATAATTTTTTAAATGGTAAACAAATAATAAGACAAAAAGTTACATTGGAAATAAACTTAAGGGTTTGCGTTTCCCACTCTTACAACCATGGGGTAAACTAAATAACTCACTGGGTAAGTGTCTTTTTGCTAGTAGGAAACGTTAGGTTAATTTCAATATTGTAACTTTTTTGGTGCTTGTGAAAAAAATTGTTATACAAATTTTATGTATTCCCTTTGAGGGGCTGTATCTTAACAAGGGATGCTCCAATGGAGTTTCTTTATATGAAAGATCATATCTTTTTTTCGATGAGGAATCACCTCCTTAAATATGTTACACTTATTTAGTTACACCCTGTATATCCCCAGCTGTGAAATATAAATTTTAGGTAGATTAACCCAATACAAAAATAGTTGAATTAGGGCTGATCTCTCGATTTTGACTAATCCGAGAACTAACAAAAAGTCAACCTGAATTATCCATTATCTAGAGATCATCCCTGATTGAACAACCGGTCCTAAAGGGAGAATTGGTGACATCCCATCTTATCTTAACGAATCAATTTTTCCCCTCTTGTTTTAGTAAAACAGTGTGCTATCGTTTTGCCGGAATGTCTGTAATTTAAAAATATCGAGACAAGGGTCTTAATCGATGGAGTTTGATTATCTGACAAGAATTCGTAGTCGGCTGGCCGACCGTATACTATAAATCAGAATTGGATGAACTCGAGTTTTCATATTTTCATAATAAGTTGATTGCCAAATATCTCAACCAAAATCGTTATTGGGCCGAATGATGCAGCAGTTATGAGCATCTTAAATTTGGTTTCCGCAATATCTCCAAGAATATCTAATCGATCGAGTTGTTACTTGGACGATGTTCGAACGAGTTTGGAATAAAATGGCACATAAAATTTCGTATTTATGTATTTTTTATCGACTTAAAGAGGTAGGAGAGTTCTTGAATTACAATTACAAAAAAAAATTACACTACTGCTTAGTTGAGTCACACTTAAATTATGGTATTATTGGTCAGGGAAAAGTGTCAAAAACTTACGTACATGCCCTTGAACTCTCTCAGAGACGATTTCTTGAAATATTACTCAACAGAACTGCAAGATAATGGAGTGATTTGCTGTATGCTGAAACTCAGATATTGGACATCAGACAACTATTTGTGGTTCAGATGGGATGCCAATTGTACAAAACTAAGTTTGACGCTTCTAAGCATCCATATAGGACAAGAAAAAGGCACTACAATTGTGTACCGCTTTCTTCTAAGTCCATTGGATAGAGAAGCTGCCGTTATCTAGCTCCAAAATTGTTCAATAGGCTTCTCTAAGGAGATTTAGAAAGCATTCAACATAATACGAGGCATGTTTTTTTAAGTAAGTACCGTTTTGCGATTCCGCCGCCTCAGCGCTACGGTCAACGTTCCGCGCATGCGCGCTGGTTACCTACATCTCTTGTCTACGCACTGACGCCATTACAGTCTGATTCTTCATTGTATACGTTGTTTACTGAGTGTTTAAGTTGCCTCCAACAATCGTGAGTCCCGCTGATTGTGAAGTACGGGCTGTTAAACGATTTCTTAGTGCTGAAGGCGTAAAACCGATCGATATTCATCGTGAGATCTGTGAAGTTTAAGGACATGTTAAGGAAATGGGTGAGAGCATTTAGAGATGATGAAGAACAGAGTGGGTGTCCTTCGATCGTTAATAAAGATTTAAATGGAAAACTCTAGATCATCCTCCGTACAGCCCTGATCTGTCACCAAGCGATTACCATTTGTTCCTGCACTTGAAGAAACACCTGGGCGGTCAGCGTCTGCAAGACGAAGTCAAAACATTTGTGACACAGTGGTCAACAAGTCAGACGGCAGAATTTTATGAGGAGGGTATCCAAAAACTGGTGCCACGTTATGACAAGTGCGTCAATATTCACGGCAATCATGTTGAAAAGTAGATTAAGATACAGGCTTTCATGTAAAAATAAAATTATTGCGATATCTTTATACATCTTTTTTTAATTCCAAAACTGTACTTACTTAAAAAACATGCCTCGTAATTTGTAAAGAGGTTCACAGACGATCAACTTAGTTGACAACTATGTTGACCACATGCCGCGTTGACGACCAACTTGTTGGTGGTTGAGGGGAAAATGGAAGAACGTACACTCTTGATTTGGTTGTTGAACTGGTGGCGAAGGGGTGACTCTTGAACATGTTGTCTTTTGCATATTGTATTGTTAATAGTATGTTGTTCCTGACCGTTTAATTGTATGATGTTTCCGATGATATTGAAATGTGTGTGCTCTTCTATTTATGCATTAATTGGACGCCTACTTCAGTTGCTATTGTACTCAATGTATGGAATTTCCATGAAAAAGAATGTATAATCTGTGGATAATGTAATGTTTATTCTATTGTTATGCATAATAACATATATTCATCATCAAATTTTACATATACATGAATTAAACAAAAAGTACTCAAATTAAGCTATCGATTTATATGAGGGGCTAATGACATGAATATACCAAAAATAGAGAAAACCAAATGAAATGGTTTTCTATGAGTAAAATGACAAAATTGCAAAATTTTACATTAGCCTTAGTGTGCAAATTAGTAGATCCAGTGAACAGTCCAATTCAGGTTCAGTGTCGCAATTCAGGTTCAGTGTCGCAATTCAAGTGATCCATATCCATATCCGTGTATTATGTCACAATTCGGGTAAATTTTCAGTTATTAAGTAGGTAGTTTGTCAAGATTCAGGTAAGCAAAATATATATATATACATAAATTTACTTTATTATTCGTTAGAGTTTATAATATTGTAGAGTACGGTTCTTTCGGTGTTTTTTATCCATATTTTTAGCTTGTATCTAAATTGATAACAATTTTGGATATTCCTTATATTCTCAGGTAGAATGCTGAATATCCTTGGAGCCAAGTATTGGTTGCATCTTTGGCCTATTGTCTTTTCAGCTCTGATAGTAGTGGGACGAACACCTTTTATTCTCGTGTGATATCTGTGAGTAGAATATGTTATATCGTTTTTATTTTTATGAATATCCATTAAAGTCTTAAATGCATATAGTTGTGCCAGGTCCATAACTTCCGCTTCTTTGTACGCCATTTCACTGCTGTATGTTCTGCTCTTCCTTAGAATAATTTTTATAAATGCTTTTTGTATTACTTTCAGCCTGTTGAGGTGGCAATCATATGCTGCGCCCCAACCTATAATGCCGTATGATAAATGGGACTCAATTAATGCGTGATAGAGAGTCTTCATTTGTTTGAAGTCCAAAATTTCGGTCATCCTTCTAAAACGGCCTAGCATGAATCTTATCTTTCGCACTATATTGTCCACCTGAAGATCCCATTTTAGGTGACGGTCCATGATTACTCCAAGATATTTAATGTGATCTGCTTCTTCGATCTCTGCTCCATTGGCTTCTCTCAAGGGTCCCATATTAGGAATACTGGAGGAGTAGGAGCTAAACGGCAAGTATTTTGTTTTGGCTACGTTTAATGTTAGTTTGTTATATCTGAACCACTGTTGTATCTGATGCAAATCTTGTTCTGCCTTGATCTTCAGTTCAGACCACGAACTCGAGCTATAAAATATCGCTGCATCGTCAGCATAACAAATAATCTCGCCTTGCAACTCCAAACTTAACAGAGAATTCAAATAAATGTTGAACAATATGGGACCCAGAACAGTACCCTGGGGCACCCCATATGTAATATTCCTTTTTTCACTCTTGACGCCATTCACATCAACATATTGTTCCCGTCTGCATAAATAGTCCTTTAATAGATCGTAGCATGTTCCTCTCAAGCCATACCGATAAAGCTTATGTAATAAAGTTTCATGACATACAGTGTCGAATGCCCTACAGAGGTCTATGAACAGACTTAAGCATGGAAGTTTTCTGTCTAAGCTGCCGTAAATATTATTTGTCAGCTTCTTTATTGCATCCTCAGTACTCCTCTTGGGGCGGAATCCAAACTGACAATCCGAGATAATATTATTTTTTTCTAAGAATGACACAACTCTACTTGCTATTATCTTCTCAAATATTTTCGCAATGTTGGATACTATTGTCACAGGTCTGTAATTTTCCATATTGAATATAGAGCCACTTTTATGAAGTGGTTTGATGACACCCGTTTTTAGTATGTTGGGAAAGCATCCGCTTGACATGCAGTTGTTAATTAGTTGCGACAAAGGGTCTGAAATTTCTTTGCAGATTTCTTTCAGTGTTTCAGCTTTTATACCATCATTACCAGCAGATTTTCCATTTTTGAGACCTTTGATAATCTTTTCAACCTCTAATCTATCAGTAGGGTGTAAGAATATTGTCTTGTCCACAAAATTATCTCTATCTACAAAATTTTTTGGAGGAATTATTTTATTAGCATATCTTTCTCCTAAAAGACTATATCGTTCATTAAACAGGTTAGATATTCTATTCTTGTTTTCTACTATTTCTCCATTTTCTAAAATTATTTTTTTTATATCTTTCTTCTTTTTTTCAGGTCCACCACAGATGTCATCCAAAAAGCTCCACAATGCTTTTGCTGAAGATCTATTATTCTGTATATATGATGAGAGATGTTGTTTTTTAGAAAGGTTAATTGCCTTGCGCAACTTAATTTTTAATGTATTGTATCTTGACTTCAGCACAACATCAGTGGGTTTCTTTAATAGTTCCAGGTACAGTTTGTTTTTTGCCGATACTTCTTTCAATATTTTTGGTGTAATCCATTTTTTCCTAGGAGTATGAGATTTATGTTTATCGTATACAGATGTATTTTTATCAATGTAATAAATTATTTTTTTTAAGAAGTTGTCAACATCTCTATTTGAATCATGAGTTGTATAAATTACATCCCAATTTTCCTTTCTCAGATCCGTACGTAATGAATGATAATCTATTACTCTAGTTGTATATTTTTGATGGTATTTCTGATCGAGTGATTTAGTTTTGATTAACAAGGCAATGGGAAAGTGATCTGTGACTCCTTCTCTAATTACGAAGGATGATATGACATTTTCGACTATTTTCTTTCCTATCTTTACATAAAAGTGGTCCAGGCATGTTTTGCTAATAGGTCTTGTATAACTATTAATATAAGATATATAATTGTACATTGATAACATGTTTTTATATTCATCCGTAAATTCTGTATGGGAAAGGGTATCAATATTAATGTCGCCTACAATAATGTGAAATGTATACCTGTTTTTCATGGTTTTTAAATATTTCTCCATTGCCCTGTTGAAGTCTACTACATTGGTACATGGTGGCCTATATATCGCCGTTAGGAGAAATGATTCCTTGTTTTTAATGAATTTAATTTCAATCGCTTTCAACCGATCAATGCTCACAATTTCATGGGTTGCCTCCAGTTCATCATTTATATACACAATGACTCCATCATTTTTGTTGATGTCACCATTGCTGTAGGCCAAACTATAACCCGGTTTCCTGAACATATACAGGTCATCGACTGTAAAAGTTTCTGTTAAGACCAAAATATCAAATTTGTGTGTAGTTTGTTCGAGCATTGAAAAGAATTCGTCATCATTCTTGCAAATACTGCGTATATTCATATGTAGAATCTTTATGGCCTGATCCATTGATTGCGCATTTAATTCTGCTAAACTATCAACTATAATGTTGCTGGGCAAGACCTCATCTATATCTCTGATAAGGGGATCCATACTGTCTATTTAATTAATTTTTTTTTTTTTTTTATTTATTTATTTTTTCTAATTTTTAATTGATTGATTTTTATTTGCTTTGGTTTTTGTAGTTATTTTAAATTATTGCAAAGGAAATTTAACTATGATGTGCATAAATTTGTTGAATACACTTACTTGGATGTATGTT
This sequence comes from Micraspis discolor, assembly GCA_030674115.1. Lineage (NCBI taxonomy): Eukaryota > Metazoa > Arthropoda > Insecta > Coleoptera > Coccinellidae > Micraspis > Micraspis discolor. Next base: position 177,563 of record JARTUT010000878.1, on the reverse strand, counting down.
TTGATCGAGATCTGGTACCTATATTTCCTGCCTTGCCTATCGTCAGAAATTGTGATGCCTGGGTGTTATCGGAGGTAGTATGACTCTGTGATGAAATCTTGGGCTGTTGCTGACCAAATGAATTGTTAGGTTTTTCCGTATTTGTAGTAGACAATACACCAGTATTCCCAGTATGCTTATTCACCAATTGTAAATTCTCCAAATCTGCTATTGTATAAGCTTTTTCTCCAATCCTCAATTTATTTCCTTTAATAACACAGCGATCCTGGGATTCTTGTTGAATACTCTTTTGATATGATCTCAGCTTCCTTTGTTCTTCTCTTTGCTGGGGAGTATAATCATGCGAAATGCTCACTTTAGTTCCTTTGAGTTTACTTATATTTTTAAAAATTTCTTTCTTCTTGATAAAAGATATAAACTCTATCTTAAGAGGACTATTGGGCCCTCTTCCTAAAGGATATATGTCGCTTATATCTGATTGTTGGATATTAGTAGTCAAAATATTATTCAACTCTTCCAGAGACTGTCCTGCAATCGCTTCTTGGGTACTCGGTATTCCAAACACTATTATATTATTTTTCTTGTTAACACGTTCCAAATTCTCTAGTTTACTTTTAAGCTCCACATTTTCTTTCTCCAGAAGCGTCACTTTGTTATTCAATTCTTCCAATTTTAGCGATGCTTTATTCTCCAATGCAGCGATAGCACTCATCAAATCATTTCTGCTGGCCACGATTTCTATCTTTAATTCTTCCAAAGTAACATTTTCTATTGCGGGTTTCATTTCACTAAATATCCCAAAATTTCGTGTATGGCCCCCTTTATTTCAAGACGGCGCGATTATCGGAACTCTGGGAGGTCTTATCAGTGTTGATTGATAATAATCACTGATACTGATCGATTTGTTGGGTTATGTTTTGTTCCAGTACACAAAATATTTCGCGTATATTTAGTTAACGCTTTGGATTTTAATTAATTTTAATGTCTATGAATCTTCCCGATTACACTATTCGTTGTATTTTTCAGTTCTATACTTCTTCTGCAAATGATCTTTCTCGTTATTCCAACACTTTCACAGAGCGATTATGAGCACAGGCTTTTAACACTAAGGCGTCCACACAGATGAATAAACCACAATTATTATTATTATGATATTAGAATTTTATTTTAAACGAACCTGTCATAATTTTTTGCGAATATTCCATCGAAGATTAGGTACTCAGAATTTGACCACATCTGAGGTAGAGGACTCGGAACAGAGACTTAAAAATTCTTTCTACTTGTTCGATGTTTCTGAGGGTGAGGTTTTGTCCGTGGTGAAATCTCTGAAGAATAAGATGTCTTGTGGTCACGATGAAATACCGATAAAAGTCCTGAAATCATCAATTGAATGCATACTTGAACCGCTCACGTTTATTATAAATCGTAGCTTAAAGGAGGGTGTTTTTCCAGACAATTTAAAAATAGCCTTGATAAAACCGTTATTCAAAAAAGGCGATATCAATGACTTTAATAACTATAGACCCATCAGCATCCTACCTTCATTTTCCAAGATTTTTGAGAAGATTCTTTGCAAGAGATTGTTGAATTTTTTTCGTAAGTTCGGTATAATTTCGGCAAATCAACATGGCTTTATGAAGGATAAGAGTGTTGAAACAGCGATTTTTGAGCTTTTAAACGAAATAACTATGGAAGAAGGAGAGATCCCATTAAATGTGTTTTTGGATCTTTCAAAAGATTTGACTGCGTTGACCATGGAAGGCTGCTGGATATTCTCGAAAAGTACGGAATAAGAGATACTCAGCTGGACCTCCTGAAGAGCTATTTGACATCACGGAAACAGAGAGTTGTCATAGAGGTGGATCGAGAAGTCTTTATGTCGGATGTTATAGAAATAACTATGGGTGTTCCGCAGGGTAGTATTGCGGGCCCACTTTTATTTCTTGTATATATAAATTTTTTGACGATGTTGTGTTTGCGTTTACGCAGAAAGATATCATTGAGGTTATTTGCCGATGATGCAAATTGTTTAATTCGTTCTTCTTGTATTTCTTCTGCTATCAATGATTCAAATATTATGATGAATTTGATAGTGGAGTGGTTATGTAATCGAAATTTGGTTTTAAATGTTGAAAAAACTCAATGTATGTTTTTTTATAGTGAAAGGTCTAAATTAGAATTTCCTGCTTCGATAAATGTTCAAGACAAATTGATAAAAGTTGATAATAATGTGAAGTTCCTGGGTCTAGTTCTTGATAAACACCTGAAGTGGGGCTCCCACATTGAACAGTTGAGGAGCAGACTAAATTCTGCCTGTTACACGTTATTCATGTTGAGGAGTCAGGTAGATTTGGACCTATTGAAGTTAGTGTATTATGCGAATTTTCATTCTGTTCTGTCATATGGCATCATTTTTTGGGGTAGTTCGTCTCATACAGACTCAATTTTTGTAACTCAGAAAAGAGCATTGCGTACAATGTTATGTTTAGGGTATAGAGAGACCTGCAGGGGAGTTTTTAAAAAGTTTAATATTTTGACAGTGTATGGTCTGTACATTTACAAATTGCTTATATTCCTCAATAAGAACGGCTATTACTTCGCAAAATTTAAAAATTCGAATAACACCAGAAGAATTTATCCATATATTTTACCATTACATAGTACTGTTTCGAGGAGTAAGTCTGTTGAGTGTGTGGCTATGAGTTTGTTCAATACTTTGCCGAAAGTTCTGCAAGATATCAAATGTCATATTAACTTTAAGAAGGAATTGTATAGTCTTATTTTGAATTGTGAACCTTATAGTTTATGTGAATTTAGGGAGTTTTGTAAACGGTGGAATACATAGTGTTTCAGCTTTTTTTTTGACTTGTTTCATTTTTTATATCGGCATGGTGTACTTATTTGAAGCTAATAAACTATTATTATTATTATTATTATTATTGTTATTAATGCTCGGTTATCCCCAGCTTCTGAATATCGATATATAGATTTCCCATATACTCTACATATCTTTGTTTACTATACAGGTTGTTTCTCTGGATGAACATCCTTTTATAATTTCTTTTTATATTAGTAATATTACTAGCTTTCATCTTTCCACATGCTCTGGTGTTTTCTTAACTATCCACGTTTTCGCAAGCTCTAATGGTTTTGCAAGTTCTCTCGAATTTACGGGCCTATGATCTACAAAGCGATCATTAATTTAACCATATATATATTTGACATTTATAGAGAAATGATGGCAATGGGATCATCAAAACCATGGCCTGAAGCTCTACATGTTGTAACAGGGCAGAGATATATGGATGCTAGTGCTATTTTAGAGTATTTCCGTCCTTTGCAAAGCTGGTTGGAAAAAGAAAACAGGAAGAATGGAGTTCATATAGGATGGGAGAAATCTTCTAAAAGTACGTATTCACTGAACAGAACCATTGCGCATATTTTACTTACGTTTGTCCAGAGTTTAGTTCAAAGAAGCAAGGAATTAATTATGGCCGAATACAATCGTTTTTGCGCGCTTATACTAGTATAACAGCGTGCTATCTTTTCGCGCAAATATCTGTAATATTTGAATATCGAGACGAAAATGATTTCAATCAATTGTGTTCGGCTTCCTGATGAATAATTTGTTGTTGAAATTGAGATGTTGATCAGAACATTCGATAGATAATTACATATACTGTAGCTTTGCTAAGCTTATAAGACAAAGTACAGCTGTAAAATTTCCTTCAATACCACCTACCGCCTCAGCACGTCTCGTGATAAAATTTCATGAAAACCCTTCCATGTTGGAATATTTTCTATTTCGATAGATTTCGCACATAAATACGCAACATATGATTTTGGAACTTCAGGTCGTACTTTTATATGAAGTTTTTATTTATCAACGAACTCTACACTCTTCAATACATCAGGATTCGTGTAACTGAATGGTATCAATTATATCTGTTTTTGTGAAGCTAAAATAGAAGCAGGTGGCATTTCCATCAGCCTTTTGGAACCTCCTTCATATTCAACATCATATTCTGGTGTAATAAAACAGTGAAATGTTCCATGATCATCCGACGTACTTACATTGTACATTGTATTTTTCTGTAGACGTAAGTTCCTACAGCTAACTGAAATTTGGAAATGAATGTTCTTGGACGAATAATGGAAATTATGGAATGTGCTATTGTATCACGTGTCACATCTTTCCTTGCACTACATTTTGAATCTAGTAAATGGAATAGGAGAGTTTTCAAACTCTCCGGAATTTCAGATATAGTGCTATCCAAGAATTTACTTGAGAGGGGATAAATTTCATAGTTATAATCTTGTTTTTTTATATCAGCTGCAACGATTTGACCAGCTATCCGTAAAATTGATTTTTTTTGATAATTACTGAGAGAATCGGGATTAAAAGGCAATCTTTACTAAGCTCCATTATATTGGGATATTTGTAAAAGAAAACCGGTTGCTTCCCACGATGTTGTTCGATGATAATGACATTACTATATTTCTCTTCAAATTTTTTATGAAAGTATTATTGTAGAGAAAGTTTTCTCCCCAGAACTAACTATATAATAATCTGTTCTTGTAAGTATTCAAAAGCCCGTTAACGAGTTATTTGAGGAAATGAAATTTTGGTGGGGCAATTATTCATTTCAATGCGTCACTGAAATATCGATTTCAAACTAATGAGTTTACACCCAATAATTACATGTTATTGATATCCCAAGCGAGCTGTTATTCATTCTAATAGACCAAGAATTTCAAATCACACTCTCCAGACAACTTGTGCTGAATCCTACACTGTTCTAGAACTTCAGATGTCTAGGACCGCTCGGTTTTGCACTAGGCGCCAAATTTCGAATTCACTGTTATCGCCGCATTAGAGAAATACCTTAATAATCAGTATAAAAATCTCTTTCGAGAACGGTAAAGTACTTAATTTAGACTAGAATTTTCCGCTCTACAACTTTTGTTTAAAACTTTTCCTCACTAAACCTTCTCATGTGCGAAAATATCAGAAAAACCGTATGTTTTTTTCTTTTTTCAAGAATTTTTCAATGTTCCCGAAAATTTTAACACCTGCATTTTTGAGCATATGTTTCTCTCTTAATAACAATCAACATATCAAAAATGCTTCTCTTTCCGAGAAAAAGTGATTTCAGCCCTTCCTTTACTGGACTAATACCTAAAATGACCGGACTATCGGGCAAGCTCGTTATTGAAACAAATCCTTCGAATGGCTCAGCAGTTATGAGCATCTTGAATTTCGTTCCCTCAATAATTCCTTAATTCCTAGAATATCCTTCTGATCAGGTTATAATTTGAAAAATGTTTAAATGGAGTCGAAACGAATAGGCCCTCAAAATTTCGTAAAAATCCTAACGCCTTAAAATTAGAAAAAATCCTCTTGACAATATACGTTATTTCCGCCCAAACAATTGTTATTTTATTCATTGCACAATAAATTATTTCATTTCAGGTTGCGGTGAGGATGATGGGAAACGATGAATCTACAAATATGAATTTCTGTGAGATTATTGAACTGAAATTCGTATGACATCTATGTATTGAGGTGCCAAATTATATTTGGTCCTTTCGAGGTCAAACTGATGAAATAATAATAAATTATAAGAAACAATTATCTTGTTCTTCACCTTCGCTCTACATTTTCCCATGCAATGGACTATTCATAAATTCTCCTATGTTGCAATTTGCAATAAAATAAAAATATTTCAGTTCTGTATGAAGGATGATTAAGTTTCAAGGTCAGGGAAGCAACTACAGATGACCTATTCTAGGATTTGCAATTTTCTATTGGATCAAATCGTTCAGCGAATTTTTCAATGAATTTGAAGATTAGCAACGTGATATTTTTCATAATGGAATATTATTAAAGAGATTGTCTGTTGACTTTTATTCAAATAATCCTACTTTTGTTTGAAAATTCGATTGCATTTAGTGTTGCCGTTTGAACATTTTCGTTCAATCAAATTGCATTTGCCTAGAAAATTTAGAAAATATACAGGTTTTTGAAATCCAAGGAAGCTCATACATATCATAGGTCTTTTAGGCCAACTATCCGGCAGTAAGGCCCGTTTGCACCAAGCCCCATAAAATGTCGCTTAGCTAAGTGCCGCTTAAAGGTTAAGGGTCGCTTAAAGGTTAAGGGTCGCTTAAAGGTTAAGGGTCGCTTAAATTCATCTCCAGTTGCACGACTGTCACTTAACCAAAACTTAACTAAGCGACGCTTAACTTTCTCAGTCTATTGACATTTCAGTATTTCATTTCTCCCTAGATCAATAAAGCGATTTCATTGGCTACACGCAATATTTGATGTTCTGTGGTTAAAGAAGTTTTAAATATTTCGTCTATTCTATGGCAGAAATATTTGTTTATAAATTAATATATAAATAAACAAGCCCGATATGGTTTTAATTAAAGACTTTATACGTATATACGCCTACGAAATTCTCTTTCCACAATTTCTATTATTTCCAAGTCGTCACGAAATGCATCAAATTCATTTAAGAAGTCCATTATGCAAGTTGCGTTTTTCGAAGTATATATTACAATTTCGATTAATATTATTTTAGTCACATCACATTTGTTCGAAAATCACAAAGATATACTAGACAAATATTTGGAAAACTAAACAAACCAAATTATTTTAGGTTAGAATCATAGATAAATACTATCTATGGGTAGAATCCGCCCTTAAATAGTTAAGTAGTCATAAACGAGCACTTAAATTTAAGGCTTGCTTAAGGGATTCAAGTGGCGCTTATCAGTTGGTGCAACGCAATTTAAGTTAAGGATTCATTTTAAGGGACGCTTAACGCTAAGTGTGGTTGGTGCAAACGGGTCTAAGTGTAATAGGGATGAAGATACTGCCACCCACATTGTCTTCCACATCCACATTGCAATTAAAATTTTTATTGAAACATTTAGCTGTTGTTTCCAAAACGTTTTTTATATAACTTAAACAGATATATATTTTTTTCTTTATTATCCAAATCTGTTGGGAAGACTTAACTTATTGGAATTTTGTTTGTTTCTTAAAAAGTAGTTTGAATTATATCCATTATTTTGAGCAATATTTCAATAATTTTCAATTCCAATGTGACATTTTCAGTGGTCATAGGAATTCGAGTTAATCTCTGAACCATGCTATTATATGCCGATAATTTATGGGTGATGGGCTGGTTTGAAGAATATTTTCGAAATATAACGAATTTATGTTGAATGTTAATGCATCCGTTTTGTTCTTGCTCATATTTTAATTTAATATTAGGGTGGATTCTTTAAATGAAGTACTACTCACAAATTTTTTCCTAGTTTTATGATGTAGAATTTCCATCAAGTCTGTTTCAAAATCTGAGACTAGCTCAAATGCAAATTTCAACAAACATATCATTGCAGATATATTTAGAAACAATGAAACAAACCAAACTTGTTATTCTTCGAATGCACTAAAAACAGTTTGATCCATCAAAGAAAAATGTAAAATTAATTACTTGGTCTTTATTCGAGAAAACAAAAAAAAATAGCATCGTAGCTATCCTGAGACAACATTATATTGAAAAAAACCATTTTTTCCTTAATCTGTGGTTCCTTGTTGTTTTGATTCTGTTGGAAACTGTCAGCAGTTATTTGTAGCTTTTTTAAAAAAAAATGTGGAAAATATTATAAGGATAATTTCGATAGTCTGAAATTATTCAATTCAGTATGAAATGATTATGGTCAGAAAATCCATTATATTCTACTCCTTCTTATTTATGAGCCTATAGCTTCGAGTTTCAATATTGATTGAATTTTAATTAACCATGCATCATAACAAACATTCAGAAATATTGAAACTAAGTCAAAATCTATTATCTCCTAAGTTTGTGAACCAGGTTGAATCGGTGTATGAAATAAATATGTGAAAAAACTTCTTTAAAGGTAGAAAACAAATCTAGGAGACTGGGTTCGAAGTTTTTAAAACTCATATGAGCTTAATTTGAAGCATTCTTAAGTTAGAATAGATATAATTTGATGAAGCCTTAAAGACTGAAGCTATAAAGAAACAGCTCTCATAAAGATAAGTCTTCAATTTAACAGGTCCTGACAGAAAATATTACCTATTTCAACGGTCATCATGAAAATATACCAAAGTACCTATGTGAGTGATGGAAATCTTTTTCTCTATTTATTATGGAATATTACTCTGGATTGAATATTAAACAAGGTGCTAGACATCTTTAATAATGAATACAGTAAATGGCAATTTAGATATTGTAGTGAATGTAAGACAAAAATTGTTCAGTGGTTAATTTCATCTAGAGTGTTTAGTGGTGGAACCATAGACTGGAAAGATTTCCCCAACCTTTTGTAGAAATATTTAATAAAGACATAAAATATGACAACATTGAACAAATCTGATTATTGAATCATTTCAGTACAGAGTTGGATTTGGGAAAATCGGAAAATTTGGACAAAATTATATCGATTCAATTACTTTCAACTTCAAATATCTCAAGAATGGCGCAATTTAGGAGAAAAGATAATGTTTTTATCTGCAAAAAATACTAATGATTCCAGGAAGTTCAAGCGTTATTTGTTTTTCATGCAATTTAACCAATCTGTACAGTAGTAGTGAAAAATCCACAAGAAATGTAATAAATCTATTGATGCCAAAATATGCACGAGTGCTATCAAAAACCTTCTACAAGAGATCATTTCAATTGATATTGTCGTTTGAATATTACAGGTGAAAATGCATTTTTTTATGAAATTTCAACGCTCAATATCTTTTGAACGGGGCCAAATTTGGAAAAATGTTATAGGAAGAAAATGTTTATTTGACGTCAAGAATCAATGGTTAAAATTAAAGCAGTGGTCAAAGACTCACCTTGTATATTTTATTTTTTTTATATATTTTAATCATTATTTCGAAATCTTTCATACAGAAAGTAAAAGTTTCAGATTGACACATTTAGACACAAAACTAATGAAAAACTATTAGAGGTTATTTTTAATTTGCGAATTGCTTTGTTGATTCGTTGTGGCGGTAGTGTCAGTATAACACTATTCTAGAGCTTGAGGAGAAAAGATTTTAGAACAAGTATCCAAAAGCTTAAATTATTATTTGTTTGGCTTGATTCCTTATTGGTGATGTTCAACTTGATCAGATGGTTCTTATAGAGGGATTCATAAAGATCGTTGATCAAATGATTCACGCAATACTTGAACGAATATGTAAGATTGTCTACTGGAATGCAGAATTCATGGAATTTCAAGCATAAAATTGCTCAATCAACTAGTAGATCAACTGACCAACGTTTATGAAACAAAGCATAAAACTTGTTTAGTGAGTGTTTCTGTTTATTCAGTCTATGATTTTTCACTATCTCCAGATTATTATTTACATACATATTCTGATTAAATCTTTGGCCGGTAAACCTACAATGATACGTAAAGGTTTCTCTTCCATAACGTCGAAGATTATATCGTTTCAAAAATAACACAATACAGTAGTATACAGGGTGTCTTAAGTTTGAGTGCCTATTAGACATTTCTGGAGAACAAGACATATTTGAAATCTGAAAATTGGGATTATGATATTGTTCGAAGTTCTCTAAAATATTATAATATTTATATATAATATAAATAAAATATATATAATATTAAATATTACAATATAAAATATTATAATATAACTTTTTGATATTTGAATAATTTCTGTTTTAAACAAAATGTTGAATAAAAGAATGCGTTGATAGATTAACTATTCGAAAATTGTTTTAATTACTTCGAAAAAGTGCATTGAATAATGATTCAAAGAAATGAATACAGGGTGTCTCAAGTTCGAGTGCCTATTAGACATTTCTGGAGAACTAGACTTATTTGAAATCTGAAAATTGGGATTATGATATTGTTCGAAGTTCTCTACAGAGATAAAATATTTTCGAATCCCAAAAACTTCCGGTTATACAGGGAGTGAAAATAAATTCGACGAAAAATTTCTTTTTCAAGTTTTCCATTACTGGTATGATCGAGTATTCAATAGTGAATATATTTCTGTTGAAACTATTGTATTAAATCGAATAGTTTTCAAAATGTCCAAAAAAACTGGAAAAAAAGCCAAATATGTTCAGTCAATAATATGTTCATTATTCTTATTTTGAATATCCTGAGCGTAAACCGTTTTTAGAACATCGAAGAGGAAGGATGTGAAAAGGTCATGCATCTTTTGGATTTCGAAAATATCATCACAGGGTGTATCAAATTTTGTGTTGAAAATTGTGATCTTAAATTGGCCATAACTTCTGTTTCTCAAATTAGAACCCTATTTTTTATAATTGTGTTGGATTCTGCGGTCAAAAATAATGATAGTTTTCTCACATGATTATGGTCCTAAATTCAATAATTTCTGAATTATTTGAGATTTTCTGGATTTATGGTATACGTAGAGTCAAATTGATTAGATCTAAAAAAATTTAATGAATATTCTTTCGAAACCATATGAACACTCTATACCCATAGAAGATAAATTATCTGTTAATAATTCACAAGTGTCAGGTGTTATTGTTATTAGTTGTCTTCATTTCTCGATTTAACAAAATGAACCGTTATTCTAATTACGAAATTCTGAATCTATTTTATATACATGGTGAATATGACAGAATTATTAGTAGAACCTGCCGGGCCTTTAACGGGAAGTATCCCCATTTACCTTTCATGACGGAGAAGATCTTTAGAAAATATGTTTCAAACTTTCAAAGTTTTGGATGTGTTAGAGCCCTTAAAGAATACAAAAGAAGGGTAGTTGATGATGAGAAAAAAGAAATTAGTGTTTTGACTTATTTCGAAGCGAATGAAAATGCATCTATTCGAAGTGCAGCTCATGAAATCGATTTAGACAGAAATTCAGTGCACCGAATTTCGAAAAAACACAACATGCATGACTACAAATATGAGAAAGTTCATGCATTAGAACCAGGTGACTAAATAAAGAGGTTTGAATTAAAAAAAAATGTGTTTTGAAACGTATTTTTATTTTTATTATCATAATTTATTTATAATCATAATTCGGTGTACTGAAGTAGCGAATCTATTTAACGTGTTTCCTATTGAAGAGATGAATTTTCATTCGCTTCGAAATAAGTTGAAATACTAATTTCATCAACTGCCCTTTTTTTCTATTCTTTAGGGGCTCTTACATTCCAAAATTTGGAAAGTATGAAACATCTTTTCAGAAATGTTAAAAAAAATGGGGATACATCTCATTGGAAACTCTACATTTTGTGTCATCCACCATGGATTTGAAATAAACAATATCATTAAGTGCATTTGAATGTGTATTGCGTATACAATTGAAAAAATACAATATAAGAAATAAATCCAAAACATCATTATTAGAATAGCAACGATTCATTTTGTGAAATCAAAAAATTTCAGAACGACTAACAATGAGACCTGTCTGACACTTGTGAATTATAAATGGGGATGATTTATCTTCTATGCTCACAGAATATCCTTATGAATCAGATTCAAAGAATTTGACTCTACGTACTACATAAATCCAGAAAATCTCAAATAACTCAGAAATTATTTAATTTAGGAGCATAATCAAGTAAGAAAACTATCATTATTTTTGACCGCAGTATCCAATACAATTATAAAAAAATAGGGTTCTAATTTGAAAACAGAAGTTATGGCCATTTAAGATCACAATTTTCAACACAAAATTTGAGACACCCTGTAATGATATCTTTGAAATCCAAAAGATGCATGACCTTTTCACATCCTTCCTCTTCGATGTTGTGAAAACGGTTTACGCTCAGGATATTTAAAATAAGAATAATGAACATATTACTGACTGAACAAATTTGACTTTTTTCCAGTTTTTTTTTAGATAATTTGAAAACTATTCGATGCAATACAATGGTTTTAACAGAAATGTATTCACTATTGAATACTCGATCATACCAGGAATGGAAAACTTGAAAAAATTTTTTCGTCGAATTTATTTTCACTCCCTGTATAACCAGAACTTTTTGGGCTTCGAAAATACTTTAGCTCTGTAGAGAACTTCGAACAATATCATAATCAAATATGTCTAGTTCTCCAGAAACTTCTAATAGGCACTCGAACTTGAGACACCCTGTATATCGGCAGAAGGAACCAAATGAAAAACTTATTATTCTTTCTGCGACGTTTCGGATACTTTTATTTCCTTCTTCAGGCTACAAAAATAGGAAAACACAATCAATTGAGCACTCAGAAAGAATAGTAAGGGATAAAATCGTCAAAAAATATAAAAATAATAACAATGATAAGTACACATACGTCATAAAATAAAATAGAAATAAATATCTATCAAAACTCGAAATTAAAATGAAAACCAATATGATTTCATGATGACCCAATATTCAATAAGGTCATGTTCAAAGACTCACACAATATGGAATATTACAATTAAATATATAAAATATAACAAGAAAGAGAACTCTCCACATCAGAATAACAGTTATAAACATGATATAATATTTGAATGCATAATTTACAGGGAAAACAGGGTTCTAACGCAAATGAATATGAGAGATCAAAGAGTAAAAACAACAATGAAAGAAAGGCGCACATATGTTCACTGTCACAATCTGACTTCTTTGATCAAATTGCAATACACAGCGCTCAACGTATCTACATCTGTTCTTAAATTTACTGTATTAGGTGTATGTCTGATAAAAATAATTTCATTAATTAATCTTTTTGACAAATTTTGTTCTGTATACAACACTTTAACATTATTAAAATCGAACGAGTGATCATTGACAACTGCATGTGTAGAAAGTGCAGTAGCCTGCGATAAATTACGACAGTCCCTAATATGTTGACTCATTCTGGATTTTAAGTACTGCTTTGTCTGACCTATATAGCAACCAAATCCAATTCAAGGATCGTGAGGAATTGGAAAAAACTTCTAATGTTGTTTATAGGGTGGATTGTCGGGATTGTGATGGTTGCTATATTGGTCAGACAAAGCAGTACAGACAAAGATTAATTAATCAAATGATTTTTAGAAGACGTACAGCTAATACAGTAAATTTTAGAACAGATGTAGGTACGTTGAGCGTTGTGTATTGCAATTCGATCAAAGTAGTCAGATTGTGACAGTGAACATATGTGCGCCTGTCTTTTATTGTTGTTTAACTCTTTGATCTCTCATATTGTTGTTTATATTACGATGTATACATTCATTTGTGTAGGAACCCTGTTTTCCCTGTAAATTATGCATTCAAATATTATATCATGTTTATAATTGATATTCTGATATGGCGAGGTCTCTTTCTTGTTATATTTTATATATTTAATTGTAATATTCCATATTGTGTGAGTCTTTGAACATGACCTTATTGGGTCATTATGAAATCTTATTGGTTTTCATTTTAATTTCGAGTTTTGATAGATTTTTATTTTTATTTAATTTTATGACGTATGTGTACTTATCATTGTTATTATTTTTATATTTTTGACGGTTGTATTCCTTATAATTCTTTCTGAGTACTCAATTGATTGTGTTTTCCTATTTTTGTAGCCTGAAGAAGGAAATAAGTTTCCGAAACGTCGCTGTAAGAATAATAAGTTTTTCATTTGGTTCCTTGTGCCGAAATACTACTTTATTCTCTTCCATAACTATCATGGTACGTACCTCCGCCACTGAAACGAGTTTTCATTACCTGAACTATTCCCCCAAGTAAATTAACTGATAACCGTGAAAAAGCTCCCGACATGCGGTCGCTACTTTGTGACATAATGCACGAAACAAGTGTGTGTATTCTTCATTAACTTCAAATTGAATAGAGGCAATTGTTTAGTGCGTGAAAGCAAAAACGCCGGACAAGGTAAATCTGAATCCTCCCACCAAGACGAATCCCAGAAAATTCCCACGGATAATATACGGATATTCTCCGGCCAGAAGCATCTAGTTTCAAACGAACCTATCTTGATTAAAGTTCGAAAAACTAAAATTAACAAAAATGTGCGATGTCAGTTGTATTCGAAAAGGTGTTGTTATTATAATTGGACTTTTGTGCCTACTCGCGGATGCTGAACCTCAACTGAATCTTCCCCCATATCCTACCCCGACTCCAAGTTACGTTAACTCATATCCCAGAAATGACTTGAATCGAAACTACCCTTATAATACTCAGTACGATTATGGAACCAGAAAACCCCAAGGGGGCTATGATGATCGCGATATATATAATAGAGACAATTTTCCTCGCGAAAATCCTGATTTTAACTACAACTTAGGCTATCCAGGGCAACAAGGATTTTCAACGCCTAGACCTTTCGATCCTGACGGTCCAAGAAATGAAGTATCTGGAGGGCGAAGGGATGGGTTCGATCCGAATAGTCCTGATGATAGATTCAGGAATAGATCACCTTATAGGGGTGACGTAAGGGGGCTGCTTCAAGCACTTGATCTTCAAGCATCCCAGCAATGTACGGCTAATGTGGCAGCCCAATGGAATTTTGAGACGAATGTGAATGAGGTTACACAGTTAGAAGCGGTAAGTGATTATTTTTTGAAATGTGATTCGAATCATGACTTTTAAATGACAATTTCCTCAAAGACCTTGGAGCATCACACATAATAGAAATTTGGAATGGTAATAATTAAAAAAAATTATCATCGTGTTATCGGATAATTGAATTTATGTCAACTTATTGAAACTCTCATTCCCAACACGAACCACTGTTTTTAATCTTTTCCCCTTCATAAGGTGTTGTATATACTACCGATTTATCGGTACTTCTACTGATGTTGGGATTTATCTACTGATATACCCAAAAATTTTAAATCTACAAATTTTTCAGTTTTATAAATAAGGGATTTTCCAATAGGAACTAGCCAACTCTGAGTTCTATTTGTGAACGTACCCTTTCACTGATCGCCCAATTGTCACTGTCAATTTAATCAGTAAACTGAAAAAAGAATCCGGCAGATCAAAATGAAACGCAATACTATTAAACACTGAATGAAAAAGTGTAAAATATTTAAGGAGGTGATTCCTCATCGAAAAAAAGATAGGATATTTCATATAAAGAAACTTCATTGGAGCATCCCTTGTTAAGATACAGCCCCTCAAAAGGAGTACATAAAATTTGTATAACAATTTTTTTCACAAGCACCAAAAAATTTACAATATTGAAATTAACCTAACGTTTCCTACTAGCAAAAAGAGACTTATCAAGTTATTTATTTGGTTATTTATTTATTTTCGCATTTATGACGATGTACCTATCTCTGTAGTTTGTTTAGAATAAAACAGGCTATTGGAAATAAATTTTTAAATGGTAAACAAATAATAAGAAAAAAAGTTACATTGGAAATGAACAATAGGGGTTGCGTTTCCCACCCTTACAACCATGGGGAAAACCAAATAAATAATCGATTACAGAATCGATTTGGACAACGGAATTCTAATCAGTGGAATCAATTAAAATGATAAGTACCTTTTTCACCCAAATAATCTAAAATACGACTTTTAGGCAAATGTATAATCATTCTAATTCAGGTGAACAAGAGAGCGAAAAAAAAAAAACTTGACCATTCAGGTAGGAGTCGTATGCTCAACCCCAACAGAGATGTATTCAGGAAGATTTGTAGATTTAGAAGTAATTTCAGCACGCTAATTTTTGAGGACCTCAAAAACTGTTATGCTATTCAAATAAATGGAAAAATTTCAACAACCTTATTCTCAGATGTAAAGTGTCAACTGATAAATACTAAACAGTGTAGTTGACATCAGGTATTCTGACAATATTTTCAACACTATGTACATTTTAAACGTGGCTAATTTTCTCAAAAAGGGTATGAAAATCCTGTGTTTTCTTTATCTCAAAAATCTTTGGTTTAAACTAGTTCATACTCAACTTTCAGCCTTATATAAATTCGTGCAAAAATCTGTTCATTCTAAGTTACATATACTAGAAATGTTAATAACAATTACATTAAACAATTCAGATAATTCAACGTCAACTGAATACATTTTCATGTTATCTGTCTAGGAAGTGAGTAATTTATGTTTGGGTAGGTACTTCATTCAATGGGAAATAGACATATTAAATCGCAAGTAATGTTTTCACTTACAGACCGAGTTGTGAAGCACTCTTAGTCAAGATAAGGTCTGAATGCATTTTGAGCTGAATCGCTCTTTTTTGCTACATTTCTCATCATAAGAAATGACGATTCTATAGCTATATGGAATTTGCACTTATTATGGTAATTCTACTTAAAGAGTTATCTATATCCAGGCCTGAATCTAGCGCCAGCTTAAGGGGCGCCAAATCAACCAAAGGATAATTTTTTTTGCCCTCGGAAAAATTAATTTTCTAATGCTATAATCGAAACTGAAAAAAATCAAACCAAAGGATAATTTTTTTTTGGATTCAGTCATTCAGTCATCTACAAATGACAGGTAAGGAAGAATAGGAAGATAACATATTAAAAATTAAAGTAGTTTAATTTTACAAGCAGTATTCAATGTATTTCGTATGAATTGATGTCATAAGAGTGTTCTACTGAATTACTGGAAGTAAAATTAAAATTATGACTTCATGGTAAAATATATAGGGTGTTGAAAAGAGACAGGGCATCATATCTTATTATGAGATAATTAGTCATTTTTGAATTTATAATAACATAAGACAGGGCACAGGGTACTGAAAGCTTTATTTTAATCGCATTTTCTTGGAAACTAAGTATTCACAAATCTTTTCAGAGATTTTTCGAAAACCTTTCAGGATTGCTCAGCTCATGTTGACTTGGAATGTGGTATATAACCTTGATTTAGATTTTTCTTAAATTACTGAAACTTCAATTACTTCAGTCATTCATTGAACTCCAAAACAATAAAATCTCGAATTGTGTCTACCGAATAAATTGTATGGATTGCCCAAAAGTATATATAGGACAGACAACACAATATATAAAGGGAAGAATAAATGGGCACAAATTTTGCAAAAATATGACCGCACTAAAATAGCATGAACAAACAGAAAAACATAAAATGGATTTTGAGAACTTTTCTATCCTGGAAAAATAAAAAAACAACAAAACTAGAAACATACTAGAAATGATCCACATCAAATAAGAAAAAGAAGCTATGAACGATAAAACAGACATCAAAAACTTGGCCCAAATTTATTTCAATCTCATAACATAAATAAGGAAATAAAAAATTTTAATCTTCTACTACTAACTCCATCTAGATCGAAAAGGACCAATTCAAACCCAGATTTGGGATTATTACTTGTTGATTAATTCGTACAGGTGTCGCAGCATTAAATTGGAATAAGAAGTTGAAAAATAAAATCGTGACAGCGCATCATCGTCACATTATTTCATTCATGGCTGACGAAAATATTTAATATGTGAAGATTTTTTAAAGTTTGATTATAGGAGAAAATGATATCTTGACGGACGATTTGAATGAAGTACATAAAAGCTTTGTGTTGTTTGTTAATATATTTGTGTATTTATTATTATGTAATTTACAGGAAATTGTCGACTGAATTATATTCCTTGAAAAAGGCGTAGACACGCCGAAACATGTGTTGGAAAAATAAAATAAATAAAATAATAATTTAACAATTACCATTTATTAGGAGGATAAGTGCTATACACCCAAGAAATTTTAAACAAAAAAATATATATATACTTTTTTAAAGCTTTCCTTCTCATATTCAACCTTAGAGGGGCGCCATCATGAATTTTTGCCCAGGTCAGAAAAAATCGTAGATCTGGGCCTGTCTATATCATTTGTCTATGATTGAATCAAGAAAACGGACATTTGAACTATTTTGCGGTGATAGCAACTTGAGTTAGTGAATAGCCCTGATGATTTCATTAAATTTTGCTATAAACAAATTATTATAAATATAAGATTTGTATTTGAAGGAATATCACAAATAATCCGATTATCTCTGAACGTAACCTCAGCCTCATTCAAGATGATAATTAAAGAGCAGGTAAAAACCTTGTCCTCTGGTTCAACTAATTCATATTGAGAATTCCACATGTAAAAACAATGAAATCGTTCAAATTGTGTGAAAACTGTGACAATGACATTGAAGTTTAGGCAGGTGCCGAACGAACTACGGTTGGTAAAATGCTAGAACCCTGATTACGTTATGCAATCTGTTAACATGTTATAACAAAAAGGGGACATTCAGCTGTATCCAATATATTATGGATGTATGTTCTGAAAGGGAAAAACAATAGCGCTATCCTCAGGTTTTGCAACAGTGTGGGAATGACCATGTGTAATTTCCATTAAATATTGCTTCTTACCTAATTGAAATGTTCGTATAAGATTCATTCGAAACGGAAATGGAAAAAAACAGACTTTTTCCTCATTTCTCACTTGTTCCTAATGGAACATCGAGCTATCATTTTGCCCAAAGCAATTATTTTCGAATATGGTGCCAAAAACGGTCTCAAAGAATAGAGTTCGACTCTGTGTTCAAAGTTGAGAACATCAGTCTGGCCGTATACCTTATTGAATGGTTCTTGAGTTATTAATACTGATGTTTGTTTTCCTCGATAACTAGAAAAATATATATTGGATGAATTCGCTACTTGAGAATCATTTGAACGAAATTGAAGTGAGGGAGCCTGTCGACAAGAAAAATTTATAAATTCCAAAATCAGCATTCGTTGATATTTCTCAAGTGCCTTCAATAAAACGTATTTTATTTGAATATTTTTTATGATTGAGACATCGATTATAATAAAGTCATTATATTATCTAAATATATGGTTTGACATTTATCGAAATACACTGCTCAACAATTGATAGGGATCACTTACTTTTTCTAAATTTATTTCTGAAATATTCGCTCCAAGATTATAAGTTTAGTCAGATATCAGAGTATTTTCAGTTGATAATATGGTTCACTTGAGTAAAGAATGAAAAAATAGAAAGTTGGAGAGAAAAAAAGACTTCATTAGGAACACTCAAAATTCTGTGTTTGACTAACATAAAAATTTTATGATGAAACCACAAGAAGGCTGAAGTTTCGGTTAAGCTAGTTGGTCCCCCACGAGCTCGTCTCAAGCATTCTACCCTACGAGGCATACTTTCAATCAAACGATTTATAAAATTTTGGGGCAAATTCGTCCAAATATCCCGTAAAGCGTTAGAAAGGTCCTCCAGGTTATTGATCGGATTGTCTAGATCTCAGACCAGACATATTCGATGCAATTCATGTCTGGAGAGCGAGCTGGCCAGTCCATCCTATCAATAGCATGAGTTTCTAGCGCTTCATTAACCAGACGACTACGGTGTGGACGGGCATTATCGTCAATTAAAATGAAATTCTCGTCCATGGCAGCCTCAAACGGAACAATTATGGGTTCAATAATCTTATCGTGATATCTCTGGCTGGTCATTGTGGTATTCTGCAGAACAACCAACTCTGTGCGTTGGTGCAAACAAATGCCTCCCCATCAACATATAAAACCTCTGCCAAAAGCTGTTGTGGGTACCATAAACTGTTCTGCATACCTTCGACCTCTTTCCCTCCAAGCAAGAATACGTTCATCGGAGTTGACCAAACGAAATCTAGGCTCATCCGTAAATAAATATCGGCTCCAATCTTCAACTGTGCTCCTCAGCCCATTGCCATCGATGAACCCGGTGTTTCCTATTCAAACGGGGTGTTGTACCCTCCTACGTGCTCTCAAACCACGAACATGTAGTCGTCGTCTTACAGTCTGGTTCGAAATTAGAACTCCTGTTGCAACTCTCAGTGATCTATTGAGCCGCGATGCCGGGTAAGTGGGATTTCTCGTTGCATTGAGGATCAAAAGACGATCTTGGGCAGCTGTTATACTGCGCTGCCGACGTCCCCCATGAACATTAGCTACTGAGTCGTTTTGGATGAACCTATTTCAAGCCCGACTCACGACACTTTGCGAAATATTCAACCGCCGGGACACTTCTCGTTGGGACAAACCTTCCTGTATCCACCGTATGATTTGGTCCAGTTGCAAAGGAGCCAAACGTCTTCTCGGCATGACTGATAAGCTGATATTGTTCTCATTTATTCTATTATTGTCACCTTATGTGTTTGAACGAGAGAAAAAAACAGATTTAATAACAAATACCACTTGATGACGAGATATTGTTGATGATGGAGCTCGTGTTGAATGATTGTTTGGGCTATTACCATAATCTATTGTGGATGAAATGTTTTGCGACGTTTCGATAGACATCTTCTATCGTTATTAAGGAGGAAAATTAAAAAACCTTTTGAAAATTGATATTGTTATGTAACCCCGGTATATTATCTTCCCAGGAATGCGGCAACTGACCGCCAAATGCTGAGATAGCATATTGAAACTTATTTAAGCCCGTTTCGCATTGTAAAGCGCGGATTAGATAGATGTTAGTCATTTGTAACTAATAAAACTCATTCAAATAGTTCTTCCTAAGTGTTTTTTAAAAACTTGTCTTCTAGTTGTAATAATATTTCTATATTCACGAGATAACTTGAAAAAACTAAAAATCAAATGAAGAGAAGTTCATAAGTGATCCCTAGCAATTGTTGATCAGTGTATATGAAGTTCGATTAATGCATAAACGTTGATCGATCGGTTGATCAACTCTGATCGAGCGATTCTATGCCTCAAATTTCGTGAATTCGGCACCCATTGGTCAATTTGACATAGCCGTTGAAGTAAAGCGTGTCCCATCTAGCGTTTCGAATTTGAACTAACGATAATTTGACATTGGTGACGTCAACTGTCATCGGAGAAGTGTCACATATTTAGTAATAAGTCTGACATTTACGGAATGGGTTGCTATTCGCTAGAGGAAAGCTGGCAAATATTAAAAATTTATTTCCAAAATGGTGATTCGACAACGCAAACTGTGCGAAATTTGAAAAAAATATTTGACAAAAAATATTTAACATTGGAAGCATATTGCGGAAATTTGTGAGTCGTGTGCGCGAAACTGGACCACTGTTGGATAAAACAACACGTAACCGTCCATTTCCTGCAAGGTCAACCCAAAACATAGCTGCGGTGGAGCAATGTGTTCGTGGACGGCCATCCACATCGATTCGTCGTCGAGCGCAAGAGTTGGACCTTTCTAGGTCAACTACGCACCGAATTTTGTGCAAAGATCTTGCCCTGAAGCCATATAATGTTCAATTGGCTCAACAGCTAAGGCCAATTGATCATTCGAACCGTCTACAGTTCGCCAATTGAGAGAAAAAATCATCTTTTCCGACGAGGCACATTTCCACCTCGGTGGTTGAGTTAATAAACAAAACTGCCGTGTATGGGACACAGAAAACCCGCACGTCGTCGAGGAAAAACTGATGCATCCACGAGTGACTGTTTGGTGCGGATTTTGGTCCAACGCCATCATCGGCCCATTTTTCTTCGAAAACGGCGAGCGCAACCGCGCTATGTTAACTGATTGGCTTTTCGGTGATATATATATATATATTCTTTTGAACTTTTGGCTGACAATATTTAGTTAGAAAACAATAAAGCATATAGATCAGGGGTTAGTGACGGGGTGTCATACAGTTCGGCGTATGACATAAAAGCCTAGGGAAAAAACCCCAGTAAAAAAAACCCTGGCTCCCTGTCTAAGTGTGAAAATACAAAAATAAGCTGAAATATATTTCAAGGACTTCTTTCTTCAAGAGTGATCTTCTATTGATGCAGAAAGAGACTTCTTCAAGGTGCTCACATTGAATCTGGAAATAAAAAGACAAAAGCAGAAAAAAGAACTGAATAACAAAAATATGTATCATATTCGTTTGAAATTTATAACCCATTCCAAGAAAGAGTTGGAAACATCATGAATAGCCCTAAAACCATCTTGAAATTTATATATGGGACAACTATTGATGAGATGAGGTATTGTTTCTTCTGCTTCTCCACATTCACAACTTGCGCTAGGAACTGAGTTCCATTTAAATAGCATGCCATTGGTACGACCATGACCTGTTCTCAACCGATTAAGAACTGTCCAAATTTGTCTTGGAAGATCAAAACCAGGAACTTTTTCAGAAGGATCAGAAACGAGATACTTATTGAACATTTCGTAAGAGTTCCACTCAGTCTTCCATAATTCTTTATCACTTATGTTCATATTGAAGAACGTATTATGCCATAATGGTTTACGTGACTTCAATCTGGGAATTTTATTTTGTGGAAAATATGAAATAATTGGGAATAAATTGGGAAAAGAATGATATTTATTCCAAGAATTCAGAGCTGCAGTCTGTCTGCAAATATGGGGAGGGACAATATTAGACAATACTGGTAACCAATGAACCGGTGTTGATCTTATGGTGCCAGTAATTATTCTCATGGATGTATTCAATTGTGTATCAATTTTTTGTGTATGTGCACTATTAAACCAAACAGAGCAACAATACTCAGCTGCAGAAAAGACTAGGGCTAGAGATGCTGTGCGAAGAGTGGAAGCATCAGCACCCCAAGACGATCCAGCTTATTTCTGAACAATATTATTCCTTGTTTTCAGTTTTAGACTCAGATCATTTAAATGAGCCTTGTAATTGAGAGATGAATCTAATTTAACTCCTAAGTATTTTGGATAGAAATTGTGTTTGATAGGAGAATCATTGAAAGTTACAGTTAATTTTCTATATTTTTCATGATTATTCAGATGGAAACAAGATACCTCTGTTTTGTTGGGATTTGGACATAATCGCCACTCAATAAAATAATTCTTCGGTGATGTAAATTGGCCTCCAAGAAGCTGCGATTCAACACCGTTAGACTATTACATTTGGGGAGCGGTCGAAGACGTTTGTTACGCCAACAAGCCAAGCACGATTGATGACTTGAAACATGAAATTAAAGTTGCCATTGCTGCCTGAAACAATCGGAAATGTACTGAAAAATTGGACTGTTCGAATGGGTTACTGCCAAGTGAGCCGTGGTGGACATTTGAGCGATATAATTTTTCACAAATAATGTCATGAATTATGCTTTCGAATAAATGTTTCATCATTGAAACATTGCGGTCTCTGTTTAATGTCATTCAATAATATGCACCAGATCAGAAGTTATTGACAACTAGTGGAAAAGCCCGTGTCGCCACGAAAGTAAGGAAGCGAGCGGTCGTTATTAGCAAATGGCCCCCTATAAGCAGCCGTTCATGTCTTTTTGTGTCTAGCTTTCATCGAGTGGAGACGTGTTTAAAAAAATTCCCAAAAATCTTTCCGACGCCCAACTGAAACGCCAACAGCGGAGATTTCAAAACAGCCTTTTGAAAAAGAAGCAAAAAGAAGAAGAGCAGAGGCAATTGGAGCAACTGCAGAAAAAAAACGTGGAACGCGCGAAAAAGAAAAGAGAGCTTCTGGAAAATCAAATGAAAGCTCCGGTTTTTCGAGCACGAAACCTGGAGGTGTACGAATATAGCACAGGGCTACAACCAAAATCAATATGTTCTGGCGGTTCTCCAATTTCGCCGACAAATATTGTTGCAACACTGTCTCCTAGCGGCAAATTGTATCTTCTAGGATCGTTGTCTGTACGCGCAAAAACCATTCGAATATCTGGTAATTCACGATTTTAGCTATAGCTTGCGACGTTCTTCTCGTAATCTTTCTCCCATTGTGTAAAAAGCTCTTGCAAATGGGTTATTTTCACTAAGCATTTCATCTAGTCGAAGCATTGTCACTGGATTCCTTCTTGGTTAGCTGGGTGTTGGAATCTATGTTGCAGAGCTTGATTAGTATCAAGTGTGTAAAGTTGACAGAATCTGGGCGTGTTTCCAGGTTGCGGAATAATGGAACCAATTCTGCTGTATGATGTTCCATGCAGACAAAATGAATAAGGGCCAGTTGATGCAGATTCTTTTAAGCTAACTTTTTGGGAAGCAAACGCAAAAGCACTGTTTTACTGGCGTATATTGTTTTGGAAATTCTTCGATTCTTCATCTGTTCCTGTGTAAAGTTCTCTGAGCAAAGCTGGCACTTCTTTCAATTGCATCTGCTCGCTAATTACAACTTTGCCTTTCTGGCAGCACTGGCTGAATCCATCTCGTCCTTTTTCACCCCTAAAATGCAGAGCATTGCATAATTGACACGATTCGCTCATTTCGCCGACAGAAAACGCGGGAATTTCGTCTTCAACCGGAGCCCTTCTCGCTACAAATACTGATCGCATTGCGTAATTATTGTTATGAACGCGGCGTCGGTTTCTTTCAGTTCGGGTTGTCCGGGTAGCGTTTCGAGAACCCACTGGTCTGCCTCGTCGTCGTGTCCCCATTGTAAATTAAAATTTCAAAATTTTACACTGAACCTAACTCAAAATTGAAAAATCGGACGTGACCCGTTTTCAATTTTTAACCAAAAATGGAGAATAACCATCCTAATTTGGGTTTTCTATATCTTTTTCAATTATAATTTTCTAAATTAACTTACTCGGTAGGTTTAGAAATTAAAATAAGCTTGAAATCAAACTTAAAATCAAGCTCGTCAAAACACGTCTTTCCTCTTTGAAAGTCAAAGCTGAAATTATAGATGTTTATTATTATGTTCTGATAGATCATTTCCTTGTAGATACATATTAGGTTGATTTTTCATGGAATTTTGAGGAAAGCAATTGGTCAAAAACTACATCCAACGTTTCGTAGATATATTTCTACTTCTTCAGGGCTACAAAAGAGAAATTTTTTTTCACAGATATCGAATATGGTACAAGTACATCTGATATAAAATTTGAATAATGGATTAAAACATGGTTCCAAAATAAACATATACAACAAAGGGTAACAAAATCGTACAATTGAAACTATACATTAAAATTACATTTATTCGAATTTATTTGTTATTTTTTCTTTTACTATTTGAATTTGACAGAAACACATATTTAAAATCGAAAAAACCTCACCAAAGTCGAACTTATGTTTTACACACAAAGGATCTTAATATTAGTTTGTTGAGCAAATTGAAAAGGAACTTATGGGGAAACTTTGTAAAACTCCGTCTAGAATGTTTTTTAGACAAATTGCAAAATATCACAATAACGTGTTACGGTCAATGAGTGTTCCGAAACTGAAATATTTATTTCTATCTTAACCTGTTCAACAACAGGTGGAGTCTAAAATATGTTGTTAAAAAGTTGAATTCCTCAATTCACTGTTATGAATATTTGTTTTTGAAAAGATCTAATATGTTATTATATATCTAGCTCAAATTTTGTGTGTCAGTTCGGCAATTGACGGTATCATTTAGTTTTATGTATGTCATCTCACTGATGGTTATTTTGTGTAATTTCTTTCTATGTCCAAAATAGAAACCGCTTGAAAATTAAATTTATGTTTATTATCAAAATGATGGGTTGCAAGGGCTGTTTTAGTATCTTTAGATCTATATTTTTCTTAACAATCATATTTGTGTGTGTGACTTCTTCTATTTTTTAGATATTGTTTAGTTTGGCCAATGTAACTCTTCGAACAAACACTGCAAGGGATCTTATAAACCAATTCGCTCTGATCCAACATAGGGTCGACGTCCTTCAATTTAGAAAATAATGCGCTACAAGTTGAAATGTTGTATGAAACTACTTTTATGTTATGAGAAAACGATTTTATGAGCATATTTATTTTGTTAGTGAGTCCAGGGATGTATGGAAATTTTACATAATGTATATCTTGAGTGTTATTCTCATTTTCCGCGCTTGCCACTATCGGTCTAATTTTAATATTGTTGTTCCCAATTATTTTATCAATGAATGATTTCGGGTAGGCATTTAGTTTTAAAATATCTCTGATTATTACCAAATTATCTTTGTGAAAAGAGCTGTCGCTAAGATTTTTTGATCTGTACATAAGATTTTTAATTGCTGCTACTTTGTATGAAAAATTGCAGTGTGAATTGTAATTTAAAATTCGTCCAGAACTAGTAGTGCAATTTTTCATACAAAGTAGCAGCAATTAAAAATCTTATGTACAGATCAAAAAATCCCTATGTTGGATCAGAGCGAATTGGTTTATAAGATCCCTTGCAGTGATTGTTCGAAGAGTTACATTGGCCAAACTAAACAATATCTAAAAAATAGAATAATAAATAATAATAAATTGCTCACTTTCTGACCAACTCAGGTAGTACTATTGAACGTTTTTTAACTCGCCCTAACAGTTCAACTTTCACTTAAGGTAATTTTATTCAAATAACAAAATTTGAAATTTTTAACTATTGCAAATTCACAAATTATTTTATTCACAAAAATTCACTTCACCCTTTTAAATTGAAAGCCTACATAAAACAACTGAAATAAAGTGTTTTTCCTCTTCTAGCAATGTTACCATATGATTTATAAGTCACATGTTATAATTTAAATAAAAATAGAGTTAATCAAATTTACAAATATTTTAATGAATTATATGACGGCAATGGTGACTTGGAGTGCAAGAAAGAAATTAAAGCCCATTTGTTGAACGGTGGCGCCATCTACAGCGAAAACATGCCAAACACCCTTAATTTTTAGTTTTTTGTGTTTTTTAGAGAAATTATAGATGTTTGGCACTTGTTATTATTTTTCTGCATCAATTTAGATGGCTACCGTTAATTTAAAAAAAATTGATGCAAATCGGTTGATTGGTTTAGGCGCTAGACCTTACTATGCATCATATTATTATAATAGATTGAATTTTCAGTAAGAACAATAAACACCAGGTATCTGAACAGGTACTTCAAGGTTTGAAATACTTCTGGACTCAACGATACAGCTATATAGCTGACTAGTTACAGGGCACTTTGTATAGAGATGCGAATGAATTCAAATGATTCGCCTACCAATTTCTCACACACCTAGAAGATTGATTCAATGTCTCGTATGAATATGGCATCCTTGAATAAAGTCGCTCTCATTAGATGATTCAATTCCACTTTTTTCCAGGGAACGATCATTACTCCTCTAATTGACCATTGCAAACCCAAATGATAGCATTATTCATATTAAAAAACAAAATTGAATACCCTGAGGGTATACAGTAGTAATGGATTTGTTTTCGTTTAGATGAAAATCCTTCGAAACCGTTTAATTCGTAGTTTTTGTCTTTAGACATATTGCATGCGTCTAATAAGGGGATTATTAATATCAAATAGCAGGGCGAATCCTTCCGAGAAGCTATGGGAATAGTATTTTTGTGATTTGATCCAGGGAGAGGTCAAGAAATGTATCATTCATAAACCTTCATTGCAAGTTTTTCATGTGTAAAAATAAACGTGATTCTCCTTTATCAGGGTCAATTCTCATTCACTGGAAAAGGTATTACGAATTATTTTGTACGTGTTGAAGTTTAAAAAAAAAGATGTGGTATAATATTAGTCCGGGAGCCAGTTGTAAATTTGGTGATTTCTCGAGAGATAATTGATGAAATGCATTGAAGAATAGTATTTTAAAGGCTGGGGAATGAACGGTAGTCGCCTCTCTTGTAGAGAGAAAAAAAGAATCGTTTCTCTACCTCAAAATTTTGAAAATTATAGCTTACCTAATATCACGACGAAAAAATGTAGAAAAACACTGAGGGGAGGTCCGAAATTTTTGCGAGCTTGCTCTTAAGTATTTTTCCGGACTCTGGAACAGTGTACCTAAAACCCAAATCAGTTTAAGAACAGAAAAATATTTAAGTCTAATGAATGAACAAACCTATATCTCAAATTAAAAATAACTACTCATAATTTTCCCCAAGTTTTGTTCGAAGCTATAATTCCCTTCCCCTAAAAACTTACGTCAGTGCTTTTCTGAATTTTGACAACGTATATTATTTCAGACATCGAGATTATTGAGACTATTTTCGGCTCGATGTTCGAAAATTACAGACATTTGGGCAAAATGATAGGCACTCTGTTCGGGTGAACAAGAGCGCCAAAAATGATTCAGTACTGAAACAAGGGATTTTATCCAGATAAGTCACTGGCTAATCAGAATTATTTTCGTCTATAGTCTCCCCCATATAGTGCCGACAACAGTATCTCAAGCCCCGCCTATTTGTCGCTTATATATATATATATATTTTTTGAACTTTTGGCTTACAATATTTAGTTAGCAAACAATAAAGCATACAGATCAGGGGTTAGTGACGGGGTGTCATACAATTCGGCGTATCACATCAAAGCCTAGGGAAAAAACCCCGTAAAAAAAACTGGCTCCTCCCTAAGTGTGAAAGTACAAAAATAAGCTGAAATATATTAGGGATTTCTTTCTTCAAGAGTGGTCTTCTATTGATGGAAACAGAGACTTCTTCAAGGTACCCACATCGAATCTGGAAATAAAAAGACAAAAGCAGAAAAAAGAACTGAATATCAAAAATATAAAATTTGAAAGAGATAAAGAAAACTTCCTCAAATTAGCCTTTTTGGATTAACTCGATATTGTGAATCAAGGATTTTTTAACATAACAAGCTAAACCGTAAATTTTACAAAGGAGATAATCAATTAATACATAACCTTTTATGGTTCCACTTCAACGAAGATTTTTTTTTTTAGTATCCGTATGTGTCTCTTGAAGGAGAATAATCTCAGCACCATAGTCCTTTGCTAGTTTAGAAATATAGCCACTCTTGTCCTTAGAAATACCTTCTATATTCAAATCTAATACACAAAATTTGTCGCCAATCTGCAAGGAGGATTCTTCGAATCGGGTCTTGCGGTCCAAGTGATGATTTTTCAGATCTTCTTATGTTTGAAGTCTGCTATGGAACCCATTCAAAGGGAAATCATCATCCATAGTTGAGGAAGATTGTGATATAACACTTATTTCATTGAAAAAATAGCAGAGGAAAAATTATCAACAATTATTATTTGTCGCTTGACTACTAAATTCCGATCATTTCCTGAGATAAAAACATGGTGGTTCGCTACCGAACAATGGCATTGAGCTAGATAAATCGCTGGCCAATCAGATATCTGATCATCTATTGTCACCGCCCCCTTTTTACAGTGCCGACAATAAAATCTCAAGCCTCGCCCATCGGTCGTTCAACTACTAAATTTTGATCATTTCCTGATTATTACAAAAACATGATGATTCAATACTAAATCAAGGGCATTTAGCCAGATGAGGCACTGGCCAATCAGAAATCTGATCGTCTTGTCGCTTCCCTTCGTGATATATTGCAGACAATTAGATCTTAAGTACCACCCATTTGTTGTTGAACTAAATTCTGATCATTTCCTGGCATTATTACCAAAATATGATGATTAAGTACTAAAACAAGGGCATTAAGCAAGATAAACCGCTGACCCTCAGAAACCTGATCGTCTTGTTGGCACCCTTTCATACAGTGTCAAAAATGAGATCTTTAGCCCCGGTCATCTATCGTTCAACTTTTATATTCTGGTCAAATCCTGAGATTATTACATAAACATGATGATTCAGTACTAAAACGAAGGCTTTTAGCAGATAAGTCACTGGTCAATCAGAAACCTGATCGTCTATTATCGCCTCCCCTTTTTACAGTGCCTACAATGAGATCTTAAGACCCGCCCATCTGTCATTCAACTACTAAATTCTGGTCATTTCCTGAGATCATTACGAAAACATGATGATTCAGTACTAAAACGAGGGCGTTTAGCAGATAAGTCGCTGGCCAATCAGAAACCTCATCGTCTATTGTTGCCTCCTTCTCTATACATTGCCAACAACTGGATCTAAAGCCCTGCCCATCTGGCGTTTAACTTCTAAATTCCGATCATTTCCTGAGATTATAACAAAAACATGATGATTCAGTTCAAAAACAAGGGCATTTGGTATGATAAGACTCTGACCAATCTGAAACCTGAGCGTCTTATCGCCTCCCCTTTTTTACAGTGCCAACAATTATATCGTAAGCCCCACCCATCTGTCGTTCAACTACTAAATTCTGGTCAATTCCTGAGATCATTACAAAAACATGACGATTCAGTACTAAAAGAAGAGATTTAGCAAGATAAGTCGTTGTCCAATCAAAAACCTCATCGTCTCTTGTCCCTCCTTCTTTATACAGTGCCAACAACAGGATCGAAGGCCCCGCCCCTCTGGCGTTTAATTTCTAAATTCTGATCATTTCCTGAGATTATAACAAAACAATGATGATTCAATACTAAAACAAGGGCATTTAGTATGTTAAGACGCTGACCAATCAGAAGCTTAACCATCTTGTAGCCTTCCCCTTTTTATAGGAATGAAATTGAAAATAAAAAATTTAGATAGCACTGACGTGAGATCAGATTGCTTTGGCGCTCTTGTTAAGCTACTTGCGAGTAAATATTCAAACCATAACAAATCTATAAGCACTTTGATGAACAATAGTCTTTTCTCGTACTATGGGACAATGTGATGCAAATATGAACGCCTAATGAATGAATAAAACAATAAAATAAACAAATTAAAAATAACTACTCATAATTTTCCCAAGTTTTGTTCGAAGCTATAATTCCCTTCCTCTAAAAACTTACGTTAGTGCTTTTCTGAATTTTGACAACGTATATTATTTCAGCCACCGAGATTGAATTCTATCTCTATGTTTTCCCGTTATGAAAAATTTTGATTGATATAACGCCAACTGACACTGTAAATGAAAAAAATGATCATATCTTTAGATGGAAAAGAGCTACGACAATGAAATTTAAGGATAGGTAAGATATTGATCACCTCAATATATTTACGAATATTGAAATCCAAAAAACATTTTATGAGATAGTGAGTATTGAAAAATTTTTTTTTGGGAATTTTCAAAAATTTTCTAGCGTGACGATTTCTGCGAAATTTTGCGAGCTGTTTTGTTGCAGCCTCCCTCAACAATATTTCAAGTATCAACTTGATGAGTAGTTACTGAGGAAACAAACATTTCAAATGCTCATAACTACTGAACCATCCGACGGATTTGGCCCAATAACGAACTTGACCGAGATATTTGGACAATTAACCTATTCTGAAAATATGAAAACTCTAGCTCATCTCATTTGGATGCTAAAGTGGACACGGCCGGCCAGACAGACTCAACTTTCGCCACGGATTCTTCATCGGGGAGTCGAGTCGAACCCAATCGATTGAGATCATTTTCGGCTCGATATTCGAAAATTACAGACATTTGGGCAATAAAAAGATCAAAAACAATAATTTTTAGTAGATTAGTTTCCTCATCATCAATTTATTGAAACTACAATAAACATTACATGTAAAAACTACCAAATCGAACGTATAATAAAACTGTCAAATGTCATTTCCATTCTATAATAAATATACTAATCATTCAGGATTTGTGTATTTTTCTGTGTCCGCGCAAATGTTGATTTCATGTAGATGACAAACGCAATGCAAAATTATGCAACGTTCAAATAATGGAAAGTATTTGAATAATCAACATTTAGGACATCGACATCCATTATCACATTTTATCAAAGTAGAGCAAGTCGGACATACAATGATTTTGCAAGAGCACTCACAGTTAGCATCCTTGAATACAATAAAATTTCATCTTGGTGAACATTGACACTATAGATGAAGTTCGCGAGATTTCCAAATATATTCATGAATTAAAATTAAGGTAATTCAGACTGGAAGATGCGGGTCTCAACCTCACACCTGTTAAATGATATTGTATTTCTCAATATCAATATTTGTCGATGAGGAAACGTGATCGCTCTTTGCTATTTTTGCGTGCTTGTTTTTAGTTCATTCAACTAGTAAAACTTCTGTTACTCTGTTACTGTTAATTGTGTGTCCTCCATTCATTTCCTAGAAATGAAATTTTCTGAATACAAAATGGCGAAGGATGCGGTTTGATTATTATAGAAAATTCATCAATGCAGGTTATCGCAATAGAAATTTTACCCCCTCCTTGGGATTAAGAAAAAAAGAATTTTTTAAAACGTCTGGCAACTCTAGTCTAAAGAATTTCCTTGATTTTTCTTCACTGGCTATCAAACTCAAACTCATCAGCCAAATTTGTTCCATTAATATCATACGTTTATCATTTTCTATTGAAAATTTTTGATTTCTGATTACTGAAGGAGGGTCAAATTTTTGTTGAGATGCACTTTATTGCGATGACGATTAATCGTAACAAGTATATTTACTTCTCTATCATTTGCTATATAGCTATCCTTCGTTTGATTACCATATTTTTCTTGAATAAAAAATCACATGGAATAGAAAAATGCTAGATGTATGCAGATGCATGTAAAATTTCTGTCAATTAACTCATTTACTATAAAAATGACCTTGCAATTTTCCAACATAAATACGGTTCACGCTGTTTGATCCAATGACTAATATAATGTTTCAAAATTACTGGCTAAATATAGATAAATAGAGATCCGGGTCAGGTACCGTATAATTTCTTTCAAAATTATGAATGAAACATTTTTTGAGTTCCAAGTATCACTTAAATTCATTCCATTTCTTTCGGAAATTGTCGAGTTACTCACACATATTTCCAAAGGATTAGTGTCATTATCTTCATATATTTAAGCGTGTAAGGAGGGTCACATCCTCCCGATAGAGGTCTCGGGTGAAGGGGTCAGCAAATTCGCTACCCAGGAAAGCTTTTTGAAGGGTGAAAGATGCTCCTCTCGTATATATTTCATTAATTAAATAGCTCAATACCGACAATACAACTAATTCAAGCGTCAATAGCAATCTAAAATCATCAATGAAGATTCAACTAGGAAGGTAGCCAATGCCTACTGTTGTCAATATCGCAATAGAGAAGGCAATAGAATTAGTTAGGGAATCCGGCCATACATACAGACTGGGAAAGCACCTAATACACAGCTTGTACTACGCGGATGACACCCTCTTGAGGACGACCTGCAACTCCTATTATGCCCATTAAAAAAATTAAATTAATGACGATGTCAGGGGCAACTTCAAGCTGCAAGCAGGCAATAGATGACATCATACTCAATGACCAAGTAATGTACTTTAACTGCCTCAGTCAGAATTCATTGCGAAACGGAATTGGCTTGCATATTTTCCTGAAAATTGCGTCGAATATCATATTTTTAGATCTAGTTATTCTTTCAATCGGTTATTGAATGAATAAAGCATGCGATTGAAAGAAAACTGAAGGAACTTGTAACATGACAAAGTGCCACTTTAAATGACGAGTATGAGACTCTACTCGTAATTCTCTCAGGGAGGGCTCCATTATCCCAGCAACAAAACTCCCCTCGGTTTTTGACAAATATATTGAAGAGTATAAATACAATTCACAAGTATCAATTTTAAGGAATGTCCAATCTCCCAAGTAAAACAGAACACTAGGGACTTATCTTAAAGCTATCTGAGTCGATAGCTTCCTCCCAGCTCCCAGATACAAAATAAAGTCCCAGAGGGTATGGCCTGCCAGTTGACCAGAAACGGGTTGTATAGTTTCCACACAGATGTTCTAGACAGCGACTCGATGACTCTAATTTTCATCCCAGCTGAAGAATGTGCTCCATAGCAAGGTGGTTATGCCACAAGCTCCAATTATGTACTGCTCGAACCAGGGACTGGATATGATTTAATCTCTCATCGTGGAATGCATCTCAATCTTGAACTAGCATATGTCTTTGGCCTCGTAATAGGACATAATTTGGCCTCCAGGGAGGAGCTATATGAGGATGAACGAAAGAACATTAGAAACTGCAAGTGCATGTATAACAAGGCTCCTTCTCGATTTCTTTTAGACAAATATTGAACAAATCATACATTATCTTAACAAATTAAACCTAGAAGAAGTCATGCTGTGGGTATCATTGGAAGCAAATAATGCAAAAACGTGCTCTCATGTTAAAGTGCTAAAAAGAACTAAAATTTCGGTTCCTGGGAGGAAATAAACACAAATAGTTATGTATTTCTCGCAAATCTCTGACCCACAAGAGTCATCTATACATCTATACACACATCTATATTCTATTGCAGGAGAACTACTTCAAATTTCAACCATAATTCGGGTGCGCGTACTAATAACGTCAGTGGCGTGCAAATCGTTGCATTCTGTAATTTTCATGTAGTGTTCGTTTGAGATATAAATTCAGATTATAAATTCACATTCTTTACAACTTTTGTTCCAGCACCCCATGTCTAGGAAAGGATTTTGTAATCTCCTGACCTCAAATCAGTAATTTTCTATATTTTGTAACTGAATTTTGTTTGGGGCACAATGATAATGAAAATGACTTCATTTAGGATCACGTTCCAAGTGTTAAATTTGTATGCCATATAAATGTTCATATGACGATTTGCAATGAATCTCAGAATGATAAAAATAAAAAAACGTATTACAACATACAACATCTGATGTATTTCCTGCTACTTCCATAAGAAAGAATATTCATTTTGATATTGTAAATATTCATATTGTTCTATAAGGAAAAACGCAATGTGGAAATTTATACTTGACAGAATATATCTATTATGTAATCAAATGAATAATTCCATAACATACTAAGAATGAGTTTCCATGCGCTTCTTTCGAATAGTTATTTTTTGCCCTTGAATTTAACGCACTCCAGGAGTGGTTTCCATTTTTTTTCATATTCCTGTATCAAACAAATTTAGAGTTCTTGAAAAGTTCCTATGAGTTGATTAGAGTCTCTTTTTTTCTATTGATCAATTAGTACTATTATCGAAAAAAGTTACAGTTCTGCTAGTATCCTCTTAGTAGTAATGCATTTTATCATGCTTTCTAGAAATTTTTTGATGCTGCTATCGAATGATTACCCCACTTTAAACGAATGGGATTTACCATAGTTCCCACCACTTTACTCAGCGTCCTTTTCCCAATATTTATCACAACTCTTGAGAGGCATGTCAACCGTCGCACTTAATCTAATTAATAATCATAAACGTCATTTCGAAACATGTCCCTTCAATTTGTCTTAGTCTACCCGGCGTCGAATAAATAAACGGTTTGGGCCCAATAAATAAAATGAGACTTGCTTGTCATTTTAGGATCGTCGATACATGAAGATGCACTAAATATCGGATATCACCTTTTCAACTACGAAGCCAGGTCCGCACTGGGACCCGCTCCGTCCAAAAATGCTAAACCCTACACTTATTAGCAGAGCTGTGCTAAGCACCGAAAAAGTGCTTCGAGCACTAAGCCCTAAGCACTCGAAAAAAGGCTTCGAGTCTCGAGTTCTAAGCACCGCTTTCGACAGAAGGCTCCGGATTACCGAGCACTTTTGCAAAAGTAATTGAATATTTCGAGCACTAAGCACTAAGCACTTTAGTGGGAACTATTTTATGTAATGTTGTTTGATTGAAATGAGAACTCTTTAGCTTCATCGACATATCTAAAATTATGATTTCGAGACTGGGAAAAACTCAAAAGCCATTTTATTTGTTTTGTGAAACGCATGCACTCAATTTACATTCTGGTACTAGTTAATCTTATTCGTCGATCTGAATCTGAATGGCTGTTCCTAATCAATGCATAAAGTTGAATTAATAATCGAGGACCAATTATTTTATAAGCGAGAAGACATTACTGAAAAAATGTGGAAAGCACTGACATGAGATCAGGAGCTTTTACGCGCTTGTTCTAAAGTCTTTTCTCAGACTTAAAAAGAGTGCGATTCAAAATCAGCCAGCCTAATGAGTGTGAAAGAATCAATAAACATATATCTTAAATGGAAGTTGAGTGAACTTACAGTTCAGCAAATTCTTCGATCTGGCATTCTTTCCACATTTCTATACCATATATGTTTGTATATGTTGTTGTAGTTGAGTGTCATCAATTATAACCGAATTTCAGATTCATAATTGCTGAGCTATCGGACAGGTCTGGCCCAATAACTAACTTGACTTATATTTGGATAATGAACTCTATTCTATTCTATTCTATTAATATGGAATCTGTATCTCATCTCTTTCGGAAGATAGAGAATATTCAGCCAAACATTTTCAAATTGGACCACCGTTTCTTCATCACGAGTCAAATCCAACCGATGGCGACCATTTTCAGATCGATATTCAGAAATTACAGACATTTGGGAAAAAGATAGTCCTCTTGTCGCAAAATTCAAAATGACATTTCCATTCAAAATATGACAACTGCACACACCAGTATTTTAGACATGTTTGCCATAAAATTAAAACCACCCTCATACAGATTTATAGTTGATGTGATGTGAATTCATAAATAGAAATATAATCTGTGACTTCATTTTCAGAAAACTCTTATATCTTCTGGAGATTGTACGCTATGATGATGAAATTTTGAAATATTTTAGGTACCTATACCCTGCATAAATGCCCTAAATTGTTGTGATCTGACGAATAACTTATGAGATATCGTGTATTGAAAAAAACATTTTGGGAATTTTTAAAAAATTTTCTCTCGTGACGATTTTCTCGAAATTTGGCACACTCCTTCCTTTTAACGCTATCTAGACATTCTCTAAGTTACGAATTGATAGGATGAATATTCAAGAAATTAATGTTATTAACTGCTGAACTATTCGATGGATTTGGCCCAATAACGAACTTGACCGAGATATTTGGACACTCGACCTATTCTGAAAAAATGAAAACTCTAGGTCCCTTCCTTCGGAAGATAGAGAGTATACGGCCGGAGGGCCGGCGGGCCGGACATACTCAAGTTTGACCTCGAATTCTTCATCAGGAAGTCAAACCCAATCGATTGAGGCCATTTTCGGCTCGATATTCGAAAATTACAGACATTTGGACAGAACGATAGCCCGCCTGTTCCACTAGTAACAAGCGCGCAAAAACAAAAAATTTTCTGGCCTTCATAACCATAAAGTCAAATCAATGGTGACTGAAGAAATACTGAATATTAATTCAAAACGATCATATTATCTTTGCGCACATAAAAAAATCAAATACCGTACCTGCTTATATTGACCCTACTTCAAGAATTCGGAAAGGCTTAGTGCTTAGCGGATTACTAAGCACTAAGATTTTCGCGAGAGTGCTCCGAAAAAACAAGCACTAAGCACTAACCTTTGAAAAGTGCTCATGAGCACAGTGCTCGGAAGCACTAAAGTGATTAGAGTGCTTTCACGAGCAAGCACAATGCTTTGGCACAGCTCTGCTTATTAGGCAATTTTATCGTATCAAAATTGGTATATTGTATAAATGTCAAGCGAAAAAATAAACAAAATATAAAACAAATTGTATAGTACACTATTGTAGTAAACTTTACTAGTAAAACATTGTATGCCATTTAATAGAAAAGGCAGGTATTGAGAAAAATCTAAACTCTGATATTCCCCAAATATTTAATAAAATTTTTTGTAAATGTAAATAAATAGACTACTAAACAGTTACATTACAACCACAATGCAAAAAATACATTAAATGACAACTAGCTGGAGGCCCTTTTATTGAGATCATCAAATTGATGATGGAACAATTATTGAAGAAAACCATTCGATAAATTGGAATAATACAATTCTATCGAGACGTACCTGTCAAAGTCATTAATGCATAAGCTTACAAATCCTTTGTTATTGATTATTATTTGATGGATATAATAATGTTCTAGGTTTTTGAGTCCATAAAGAAACAGCATCATGATTATAAATGCTAATTTGTCAGGCAGCTTCATCCATCTTCGTGAGTGGGTGTGGTTCAATTATATCATCAGATATAATTTTATTTCACACTCCCATGAATTAATGGAATAATTGGTTTTCTATTGATACTGACATGATATTTTTTTTTCTGAGGATATTCATTCATGCAGGAAAAGCAAAAGAATCTATCTCATTAGTCATGAACCAGCGATGATCTCAATAGTATAGTACTCTTTTGTTGAATCGCCTGTTGCCTAATAAGAGGTCTCATTTTGATGATCGCAGAAGTCAGACACGAAAATTTCATGAACTCTTTCATCGATATAATCCGAAAGGTTTCAATATAAACTTCATTGGAGCATCCCTTGTTAAGATGCAGCCCCTCAAAGGGAGTACATAAAATTTGTATAACAATTTTTTTCACAAGCACCAAAAAAGTTACAATATTGAAATTAACCTAACGTTTCCTACTAGCAAAAAGACACTTATCCAGTTATTTATTTGGTTTACCCCATGGTTGTAAGGGTGCATCCCCTAAAGTTTATTTCCAATGTAACTTTTTGTCTTTGTTTACCATTTAAAAATTCATTTCCGATAGCCTGTTTCATTCTAAACAAAATTGTCTCATGAGTTTTTTGCCCAAAAGAAACCAGTTCGCAGCAAAAAATTATTTGAGGAACAACTACAGAGATAGGTACATCGTCATAAATGAGAACTGGATTTATTATTATTCTGTAGTTAGTACCTGCATTGAACGACTAAATGGTAAAAAACAAAACTAATTTATTAATAACAATACACACTTTTTTGGTGCTTGTGAAAAAAATTGTTATACAAATTTTATGTACTCCCTTTGAGGGGCTGTATCTTAACAAGGGATGCTCCAATGAAGTTTCTTTATATGAAAGATCCTATATTTTTTCGATAAGGAATCACCCCCTTAAATATTTTACATTTATTTAGTTACACCCTGTATATTTTTTTCAGAGTACGGAAATCCGAATGCTGGTTAGCAATAGCAATGTCATCAACATAAACAAATATAAATACTGATAGAATCGAATTAACAAATTCTCTAGAATAAATTCATTTTGATTTGATTGAAGTTTCAAATGTCCATATAATAGTGGATCTGAATCTACTGTCAAATATTTTTGCCAAGCTCTATCGATATCAAAGAAAAATAAATTGACAATCGTTTTTGTGGTCTTGTTTTAATATAACAGCGTGCTACCGTTTTGCCCAAATGTCTGTTATTTCCGAATATCGGACCGTATACTCTCTGTCTTCCAAAGGAGATGAGCTGATGTTCATATTTTTAGAAAAGTTGATTGTCCAAATCTTTCAGTCAAGTTCATTATTGGGACAAATCCGTTGAATGGCTCATGAGTTAGAAATATCTACAATTTGGTTTCCTTCAGAACTCCTAGAATATCCATCGGATCCATTTGTAACTTGGAAGATATTTCAATCAAATTGAAACAAAAAAGCTTGCAAAATTTCACGGAAATCGTTTAGCATCCCCAAAAATTTTTTTCAATATTTTTCACCTCATAAAACTCACGTCTTTGACATATTGAGGGTGGACACTTTTGAATGAGACACCCTGTATGCAATACAATATGAATCTCATAATTAATTTGCTTCAACTCAGCCTAATCTTTCAATTTCAGCTGAGGGCACAGCAGTATTACTCAGATTTTCAACGTGGATTATGGGATCTTATCAACCATCTAGATAATTTGGAGACTGTACCTGATCCCAGCATATACCGTCAGCTAAAATACTATTCTATAGTTGGACCGGCTGCTTTACCACCAGAGAAATTGGATAGGGTAAGTTTGTAAAGGTTCTGAATAAAATGAAACAATAAACCAATTTTTTAATTTTTCATACATTTGCTCTCAAGGAGAATACATTCATTAGATCTATGAATTCATTTTGAGATTTATATAAAAGAAGGATAATGGATGAAACCGCAGGAGTGCAGAAAATATGGGAAAGGGATGCTCGGTTTAGCCTCCAAAACCGGAGGTATCTAGGGTTGAAGCCACAAATTGGATGCTCGCTCCTGTTGTTGTTCATTTATATTTATTCATTTCCATCCCTATTCTGGTTTCTTGGTTGCCTTGCCCTGAAGAAGCCAATAAGCAGAAACACATGTCGGCAAGTACCTTCCATCCATTTCCCATATTTTCTACACTCCTGCGGTTTCACCCATTATCCTTCTTTTATATATAATTTCACCGCAATATATCCTTTTTTGTGATTTAATTTGAGATTTATATTGAATTAATAGTGATTGAAGTGGCCACATTTTCTCGAATATATGTCAACTGAAAAAAAAATTCTGAAAGTTTTAATTCTTTTAATAT
Source organism: Micraspis discolor (assembly GCA_030674115.1). Taxonomy (NCBI): domain Eukaryota; kingdom Metazoa; phylum Arthropoda; class Insecta; order Coleoptera; family Coccinellidae; genus Micraspis; species Micraspis discolor. Next base: position 137,621 of record JARTUT010000878.1, on the reverse strand, counting down.
GCAGTATAAAGTAAAAAACTGTTTGCAGAATGTAAAGGGTCTTTCAACAAAAACTTTGTTTTTAAAACAGAATAAAACCTAAAATATTGATGACGATGATTCAAATTTTTATTATATACAAAACCTAGGGATGTAGTGGAGGGTGTCAATTTTCAACAATTTTAAAAATATACCTATTAACACTTAACCAAGTGAAATAGATTTTTTTAAAATTTTGCTAAACTGGTATAACCTAGCATATCGCCCAGTAACCGCTTGACGTTGAGTTACGGGACACCCTGTATAATATATTTAATAACAGCATTTGAAATTGCCAATTGGATTATTTTTTGATCTGTCAAAAGCATTTGTTTCTATTGATACAGGAATATTTCTGGGCAAATTGGAGAAATATGGGATAAAAGATAAAAATACAAATGCTCGTAGATAGATAGTTGAGAAATAGGCCTCAGACAGTAAAAGTGGTAAACAATCGAAATTAATATCAATCCTCGAGGGATGTGTGCAAAGCCGGTGCGCCACAGGATAGTGTTCTTGGACCACTGCTTTTGCAGTATTTTTTTTTGCAGTTCTTTGTCTCAATCAGTGTATTTGAGACAGAAGGCCTTGTTGAGGACAATATTGGGATTGAAGTATAGGGCGTCTTGTAGAGGACAGTTTAGAGAAAATAACTTACTAACACTATACGATTTATTTATATACAAAGTTATTATATTCATGTATCTTCATCCTCCATTTTTTTAAAGTTTATAGAATTCTGAATTGAATAATTCTACTTCAAGAAGAAAAAACATCGAAAACTATGGTTGCATCAACGCTATAAATATTGAAGTGATCTGATGCCCCATGCAAAATTCGGAAACATAATTGCTCCCATATATTCGAATGTAATTCGCATAAACGAGATATTCACCACCAAAACAAATATGTGGTGTGACAGCAGGAATAAATATTAATTGAGCTTATTATTTCCAGTACAACCGACTCATAAACGATATGCTATCGGTATATAATAGCGCGAACATCTGCGCCTACAATGAGCCCTTCCGCTGTGGCTTACGGCTGCAACCTGACCTGGTGACCATAATGGCGAAGAGCCGAAACTGGGACGAGTTGCAACATGTGTGGACGGAATGGCGACGTAACACAGGCCAGCTGATCAAGGACAGCTATGAACAAATGGTCCAGATATCAAATGAGGCTGCGAAATTGAATAGTAGGTTGATTTATGTTATTTCAGATGTATAGATCATACAGCAAGTAAACTAAAATAAGAAATTGAAAATATAACTTATGTATTATAATAGGATATAAGAAATAGAAGGTTTCAATTTTTCACGAACTGGTGTTTGAACATCCTATTAAAGATTTCAGTGACACTGCTGACTATTGGAATTTTCCGTTTGAATCTGCCAACCTTCATGAAGACCTCGAAGACGTGTGGCAAGAAGTGAAACCTCTATATGAGCAACTGCATGCCTATGTTCGAAGACGTTTGAGGGACTACTATGGACCAGAGAGAATCAGCAGGCAAGCTCCACTTCCAGCTCATATTCTTGGTAATATGTGGGCTCAGTCTTGGGTTCACATCATGGACATCACGGAGCCTTATCCTGGACAAAAATTCTTGGACGTGACTCCCGAAATGATAAAACAGGTCAGCGCAATAATTTGATTAAGATTTTCAGAATGACCTTGAATTTGGAATTATGTTCAAGGCTATATCCTGGAATTTCGTGACTTTTCAATTCAAGTATATATATATATGAGAAAAGGTTAATGTGATAACGACATTAACCATTTTTCATATACTTTGTATTAAAATGCGATTATTCGCTTATTGGGTAAATTTCAACCTCCTGAGTACTTTCAAAATGCCTGAATCAAGGCAATTGTACTTTTAGGAGAAAAGAATAGAACGTTGGATGATGTCTTGAGGAACTGGTTTGGAAAGAATCGCAGACGCTTGACCGCTAGATGGCACACGATGGTGTATATGGTTCCAATGTGCCGGTATGAGTTAAATTCTGTGAGTTTATTTTTGGCCGTCATCATCAATCAAGTTAGGCGACACTGAGGAGGAATAATAATTCCGAAACTATAGTCTGCCTGCTACTTGTGATCGATGACGACACATTATCCAGCCAATTCTCTTGACATTGTTTCAATATATATATTCTTTCGAACTATTGGCTTACAAACAAATGTTAGCTGGGGTTGATGACGTGCTTTCCAGGCTATGAAATAAAAAAAATCATTAATATATAACTCAATACTGAGAGCCTAGAAATATTGTTTATTTATCAGGCGGGGTTTATTTTCCCTCTCTAGTGAACCTAGGAATGGCCTAAACTCAAGTTTCTATTATAATATTTATTCACAAAATCACTGTTCAATTTACAAGAGTACCAGGTTATCAGGATTCTAACAAAAAAAATTAATATAATAATGTGGGCCTGAAATTAGAATGGTAATTTTTTAACCTATTTCCACTGACAATAGGTGAGATTCCACATTAATAATTCTACAGTCAAAATTAAATTAATAAAAAAATAACTTGAACCAATGTACTGAATGGTTGATTAGCAAAAATTATTTTAATTAAAAAAAATAAATTATAAGAAGAGTGATGAAGGTAAGAAAAGTGAAAAAAAAGCAATAAAAAGGACGAGATTTCAAACTTAACTTTGAACGGAGAACTTAGCTGGAACAATTTGTCTTCTCCACAGGAAAAAACGTGATAAGGTGTTGACTGCGTGATGACAGATGAAAAAAAAGAGTGATGTCATCCAAAATCCTCTAATTAATTCTACGTCTGTATTCTATGAAATTATTAACAAGAAAGAAAGATACTCGAACATCTGAACTACTGGATTCATAAAAAAAAAATATTAACCTTAGACAAAAAAATCTGGAATATATTGATAACGCGATGAAGAATTTGTTTATTGAACATAATAATAATTTGAAATGAAAGGTGTCGACATCTATAAATTTTTCCAAAAACTAGGATTTGTTAAAAGAAATGAAAAGAAGAAATTTTGAAATATGTTAAGTTATCTGTGAATGAAAGTTAAATTGAAGTTTAATATAAAATAATGTATTAATCGAATTCTGAGCCCTAAGATTACAATTAGGTGTATAACCTAAAAGGGAAAAAAACCCAGTAAAAAACCCATGCCTCTACTTGATGACGAGATATTGTTGATGATGGAGCTCGTGTTGAATGATTATTTGGGCTATTACCATCATCTATTGTGGATGTAATGATTTTCGACGTTTCGATAGACATCTTCTATCTTTATCAAGGAGGAAAAGTAAAAACTTTTTGAAAAATTATCAATTTTTCAAAAAGTCAATATGACAGAAGTCATGAAAGAAAAATGAACAATGTTATTTACTCATCTGTGATATGATGATCTTTTTAAGTTGGATCGAACTATCGGCGTCCAAACTTCTGGCAGATCTATAGATGGAGCACTTATGGAATCTGGTGTTATTTGCATAAATGCTGCTTCTTTGATTTTTCTTCTTGCAAGTTTTTCTTCTTTGGATATTATTGATGCTTCATCCCATTTTATACGATGATTCTCATCTACAGCATGTTGGACTAACCTGGATTTGTCGCTGTCTAGTACTCGTAGAAGCTTCTGATGATCTTTTATTCGTACATTCAGAGGGCGTTTAGTTTCTCCGATGTAAGATCTTCCGCACTCGCAAGGTAATTCATATATGCAGTTCTTTGTCCGTTGTGTCTCATTATTAGGCTTAACTTTTTGTAAGTTTAGCTCTGATAGTGTCTTGAGTTTTGAATGCAGTCGTTATGTTGTATCTTTTTCCAATTCTTCTCATTTTCTCCGACAAACCTTTTACATAAGGAATTACGGTTTTAATGGTCTGATTTATATCTGTTGGTCCAGGTTGGCTTTCTCTTGTTCGTTTAGCTTTTTCTAGTATCTTTTTGGGGTAGCCATTGCTTCTAAGAGTTTTCGAGATGTTATTTATTTCTTCATTTTGGTCTTCTTCAGTGCAACAAATATTTATTGCTCTATCAAATAAACATTTTGCTACTCCCAATTTAGTGTTTAGTTGGTGGTTTGACTCAAAATGTAGATAGATGGCCATTCCGAATTCTTGTTATTTTTATCAACAAGAAGATGGCCATGGGTTCACCACTATCACCAATTTTAGCAGATTTATATATGGAAATTTTCGAACAGAAGGCATTAGAAAAATATGTACTTAAACCCAAACTGTGGAAAAGATATGTAGATGATACTTTCATTATTTGGCAACATGGAAGAGAAACTATAGATGGATTCCTTCAATATCTAAACAATCAAGAGGAATCAATTAAATTCACAATTGAAATCGAGAAGGACAGACAACTTCCATGATCGTACATAAACAAAATGGAATCCCAAGAACCACTGTGTATAAAAAGCTAACGAACACAGGACAATATCTACATTTTGAGTCAAACCACCAACTAAACACTAGATTGGGAGTAGCAAAATGTTTATTTGATAGAGCAATAAATATTTGTTGCACTGAAGAAGACCAAAATGAAGAAATAAATAACATCTCGAAAACTCTTAGAAGCAATGGCTACCCCAAAAAGATACTAGAAAAAGCTAAACGAACAAGAGAAAGCCAACCTGGACCAACAGATATAAATCAGACCATTAAAACCGTAATTCCTTATGTAAAAGGTTTGTCGGAGAAAATGAGAAGAATTGGAAATAGATACAACATAACGACTGCATTCAAAACTCAAGACACTATCAGAGCTAAACTTACAAAAGTTAAGCCTAATAATGAGACACAAAGGACAAAGAACTGCATATATGAATTACCTTGCGAGTGCGGAAGATCTTACATCGGAGAAACTAAACGCCCTCTGAATGTACGAATAAAAGAACATCAGAAGCTTCTACGAGTACTAGACAGCGACAAATCCAGGTTAGTCCAACATGCTGTAGATGAGAATCATCGTATAAAGTGGGATGAAGCATCAATAATATCCAAAGAAGAAAAACTTGCAAGAAGAAAAATCAAAGAAGCAGCATTTATGAAAATAACACCAGATTCCATAAGTGCTCCATCTATAGATCTGCCAGAAGTTTGGACGCCGATAGTTCGATCCAACTTAAAAAGATCATCATATCACAGATGAGTATATAACATTGTTCATTTTTCTTTCATGACTTCTGTCATATTGACTTTTTGAAAAATTGATAATTTTTCAAAAGGTTTTTACTTTTCCTCCTTGATAAAGATAGAAGATGTCTATCGAAACGTCGGAAATCATTACATCCACAATAGATGATGGTAATAGCCCAAATAATCATTCAACACCATGCCTCTACGTTGTCTATTGTTGTGTTTACAGAAATAAACTTAAATATATTTGAGGGACTTCTTTCTTCAAGAGTGGTCTTCAAGTAATAATCACAGAGGCTTCTTTAAGTTGCACATAACGAATCTGAAAATAAAAAGACAAAAGCAGAAAAAAGAACTGAATACAGAATATACATACTAAATTTCTTTAAAATTCCAAGAAAGAATCTAAAACGAATATCCCTAAAATTCAAATAACATGCAGAGTTGGCCGAACATTTCTTAAGCGTTTTTAAAAAAAATGATCATTTGTTGTTTCTATAATCATCAACCTATTGCACAATTTAATAGAGGCTTTCAATAAGAACGAGGAAGTCGAATTGTCCGAAGTCGATCAGAGAAATGTTTTCTGAACCGATTTATAAGGAATTATCCTTAGCGAATAAGACTTTCAAGGAACCCGAGGGGAAGGTTAGACTCTCTTCTAACAAAATGCTCTCGGGTGGTAGACTGATATGTGTCAGATAAGGGGAAGATATTTATGGTCTCATTAATATTTTTGCTACTTGAAGGTTGATATGTGACTATTATACTGATATATCTTGAACAACAAGCCGAAAAATACACATTATGGAATATAGAATCCTCAGTATCTCTGTCGAGTTCTTTGAGTTGGTAAAATTCGATAAGGGATAATTTCAGCAAAAACCCCTATTCCAGGGCGGGGGTTCTTAGCTGGCCTTTGGTTTATGTAACCACTTCTGTAGTTTTTGTAACCCTAAAATCAAGTACACTGCTCAACAATTGATTGGGATCACTTACTTTTTCTAAATTTATTTCTGAAATATTCGCTCAAAGATTATAAATTTAGTCAGATATCAGAGTATTTTCAGTTGATAAAATGGTTCACTTGAGAAAAGAATGAAAAAATGGAAAGTTGGAGAGAAAAAGACTTTATTAGGAACACTGTGTTTGAATAACATAAAATTTTTTTGATGAAACCACAAGAAGGCTGAAGTTTCGGTTAAGCTAGTACCCAGTTGGTCCCCCACGAGCTCGTCTCAAGCATTCTACCCTACGAGGCATACTTTCAATCAAACGCTTTATAAAAGTTTGGGGCAAATTCGTCCAAATATCCCGTAAAGCGTTAGAAAGGTCCTCCAGGTTATTGATCGGTTGTTCTAAGGTTGACAATTGTCTAGACATCTCAGTCCAAACATGTTCGATGCAATTCATGTCTGGAGAGCGAGCTGGCCAATCCATCCTATCAATAGCATGAGTTTCTAGCGGTTCATTAACCAGACGACTACGGTGTGGACGGGCATTATCGTCAATTAAAATGAAATTCTCGCCCAAGGCAGCCGCAAATAGAACAATTATGGGTTCAATAATCATATCGTGATATCCCTGGCTGGTCATTGTGATGTTCTGCAGAACAACCAACTCTGTGCGTTGGTTCAAATAAATGCCTCCCCATACACATATTGAACCTCCGCCAAAATCTGTTGTGGGTACAATAAACTGTTCTGCATACCTTCAACCTTTTTTCCTCCAAGCAAGAATACGTGCATCGGAGTTGACCAAACTAAATCTAGATTCATCCGTAAATAAACATCGGCTCCAATCTTCAACTGTCCAATTGCGGTGCTCCTCAGCCCATTGCCATCGATGAACCCGGTGTTCGCTATTCAAACGGGGATGTTGTACCCTCCTACGTGCTCTCAAACCACGAACATGTAGTCGTCGTCTTACAATCTGGTTCGAAATTAGAACTCCTGTTGCAACTCTCAGTGATCTATTGAGCCGCGATGCCGGGTAAGTGGGATTTCTCGTAGCATTGAGGATCAAAAGACGATCTTGGGCAGCTGTTGTACTGCGCTGCCAACCTCTCTTATGAACATAAGCTACTGAGTCATTTTGGATGAACCTACTATATTTCAAGCCCGACTCACGACCGCGAAACATTCAACCGCCGGGACACTTCTCGCTGGGACAAACCTTCCTGAGTCCACCGTATGATTTGGTCCAGTTGCACAGGAGCCAAACGTCTTCTCGGCATGACTGATAAGCTGATATTGTTCTCATTTCTTCAATTATTGTCACCTTATATGTTTGAACGAGAGAAAAAAACATATTTAATAACAAATATCACATTGCTTTTCAGTCCACCTGTAACAGCCTACAGATAATAATCGATTTTGTGAACAAGAGCCGATGAAGTGAGGAAAAATTTGATATAATCAACTCAAAACATCTTAATTTTTCCTTAGAGAACATATAATGTACAGATATTCATGAGATAACTTGAAAAAAATACAAATGAAGAGAAGTTCATGAGTGATCCCTAGCAATTGTTGATCAGTGTAGTTTCGAATAAAAGGATATACCTGGTTATCGGCAATCTTGGACAAAAATGACCTATGCAAAATGCAGCTTTTATCATTCGTAAAGCAATAATTATTCAATATCAAAACACATAATTCTCTGCTTTCTATCAAGGATGCTTTAGTAAACCAAGTCCTTTCGAAGGACAACTATTCAGGTCCTCTGATGGCTGAAGCCTGCTATGAGACACAATCCTACGGGAAGCGTAATCTCCAAATGCCAAAAAGATGAAATTATACACATATGACATTCATTGAAATCCCATTAAAATGGTCTTGGTATACCCAAAACAAATGAACTTATTCTATTTGTTTTATTTTTGGATTGAGAAATGTGATTGAATCCGCTAATGAGTTTAACAAACATATTTTTTTCAGGGATACGCCCCAGTTGACATCTTCAGGTTGGCCGAAGATTTCTTCGTTTCATTAAATATGACACCTCTACCCCTGGATTTCTGGTCAGGTTCAGTTCTTCAGGAGCCACTAGATAGAGTAGTTCTATGTCAGCCATCAGCTTGGGACTTTTGCAACCGAAGAGACTATAGGTGATTAATATAATAATAATATTCGAATTGCATATCAATTCAATAGAATTGAAATATTCTCGCAAAAAGTAATCCCTCTATAAATTCATTGAACAACTCAAAAAATCTCATAACAATTATTTTACATTAGAGAATGCAATCAAGTTAAACGGGTTTTAAAATTAATTTTACCACTGAGAATATAAATGCATACGTTACGCACATTCATTTATACAGGGTGTAACTAAATAAGTGTAAAATATTTAAGGAGGTGATTCCTCATCGAAAAAAAGATAGGATCTTTCATATAAAGAAACTTCATTGGAGCATCCCTTGTTAAGATACAGCCCCTCAAAGGGAGTACATAAAATTTGTATAACAATTTTTTTCACAAGCACCAAAAAAGTTACAATATTGAAATTAACCTAACGTTTCCTACTAGCAAAAAAGAAACTTATCCAGTTATTTATTTGGTTTACCCCATGGTTGTAAGGGTGGGAAACGCAACCCCTAAAGTTTATTTCCAATGTAACTTTTTGTCTTATTATTTGTTTACCATTTAAAAATTTATTTCCGATAGCCTGTTTCATTCTAAACAAAATTGTCTCGTGAGATTTTTGCCCAAAATAAACCAGTTCGCAGCAAAAATTATTTTTTACACTTATTTAGTTACACCCTGTATATTGCGTAGGTTCACTTACACTTCAAAATCTTCATCCAAAAGTTTAAATGAAGTTACCTTATTTTAAGTACGTTCTAACGACTGAATTTGAAAATGTTTTTGGGTTTACTACCTGAGTGAAAAAAATGTACCAATTGTTCAGTAGTACAAACATATTCCTTTCGCTGTTCTTTATATATCTCTTTGAACTAGTTATCCTATTTGCTTCTGGACATCTACTCGTATTTATTTGTAATGTCATCTTTCTGCTCTGATGTATCCATCCAATCGTTCCATTATCCTTCAGCGCTTATTATTCTACTTGTTCTATCCTGCTAATTTCTTCTAAAACTTCTACTCCATTTCTATATCCTGCTTACCTTACTTTCTCATAAAAATAACTGTATTATTCTCTTCTTGGCATAACTCACATCCGTTTTTAGTACAGCCAATAATTCTGCTCTTTGTTATTATTTTTTTAGTCTGGTATTCTTGCAAAGATAATACGCATAACAACAACATATGGAGTTTTAATGACCACATTTTATGAAGTTTCTTCTATTTCCAAGGTTGTTTTTTTCTATCTGTTATTGATATAATCTTTCCTCAACTCCATTAAGTTGTGAGTATGCTGCAGCGTGATATATCCAAATTAAGTTTCCAAAGTCTGATGATGCGCTGATTTCCTGATTTTTCCAGGAAGCTCAATACTAAGCATTATATCCAAAAAAGCAGAAAGCATTATTGAAGATTTGGTTCACTAGTTATATGCCTACCGTTGCCAGCCATTCCGGCTATCTCATTATGTGATGCTGCCAATAATATATATTCACATAAGTAGATTCAATGCTTTATATTTCTATTTCAAAATTGTGTTTTCAAGCAGTATTTCCTGATACAGAATGTTTTCATACCACAGCTATACTGATCTAGACGGTTTTGTACATCTAAAAATTTGACGAACAGACCCCTCAACTTTTTCCTCATCGCGAACTGAACGAGGGCGACCAAAGTAATTGGTGAATTCAAACTGTCGCACTTGTATTCTCGAACATCCTGATCCATTTCCTAATGCTATCCTCACTTGACGCGTGGCGTCTACGATATTCCTCACGATAGAGACGTTGAGCAGTCACTATTGAATCAACATTACTTAATACGCCATGAACCGCTCCTCACTCCTTTTAGACGACCCTATCAGAATATGGCGTGATGACAAATACCCGATACCCTTTCTGAAAACCTTGTATTTATCTGGACGCACAAATTAAATTGTTGGAGACTATTGCTTTTGGCGGAAATAGTGATCTGAGGATAAAAGTGGTCTTAGCAAATTCAGCTATTAGGGTGAGAATAGTTGACTGGGCAAGAATAGTGATCAGGGCATCTCCATCGATCATTTTCCTTCTCTGTGATTGGGCCAGAATACTGATCTAGGCACCTAATAAAAGCAGCGGCTCGTGGCATAGTAGTATCAATTTCCCAAAAAAAAATTCTATCTTGTCTGAAAGAATGAAATTAAACGCTTTCACAAAATATGCTTTCGTAAATACATTCCGAAAGATACTGAGAGAAAAATACATTCAATAGTTCTTATTTCAATTGCAGACATCGAAGAAACATGAAGTAGGCAGCCCGAAATGAACATGCGTGTTTACAGGTTGCCTATCATTCCATATTCACTTTTGTTGAGCGCAATTCTTGAAATTTCTCTCCTTCACTGTACTAATTTCTTGTAAATGGAAGCTCTACCTATTCATGTGACTTAATTCGTTTAATTGAAATGTCATATCTCTCATAAAGAGGGTGGGCATAATTCGATGGAATTGATGTCCCGTTTTTGTGGTCAATCCATTGTTATAGCCATATACCGAGTGTTTCCATTTATGACTCAACAAAATGAGGAGGAGTAGTGAAGTTTCAAGCATGTACTAGAGCCAACATTTTATCAAATTTTTTGTAAACATGTACAGGTGGGCAAAATTGGTGACCCCCAAAATACAACATTCTGGACCTCAATTTTTCATAAATTTATTATGGCATCAATCATTATGGCATTATATCTTCTGTTTTCGAGCTAAGAGCACATGATATTGCAATTTCGGTGGTAACACAATTCTTTCTTACCTTAGTTCCTCTCCGTCATATGATTTTGAAATGAACACACATTGTTGATTGTTATCCAGTGATGTACTCTGAGTACTTGATATATAATATTAGGTTAGGGAAAAAGAAATCCATTATTTTGTCTTTACTGGATTATATCTCTGTATTTGTCGCATCTGGACAAACTATTCTTCTTTGAAAAGAAGAATTTATGTTCTAGCAAAACATATTTCTTCATTGTTATGACTGAACGATTTAATTGTGTGTTAGAACGTCCAAGATAAAGGTGAATAAAAAAAATCAGTACAAGTGGAGAATGCAAGTCAAGTGGCTGCAAATGTAAATAATGTTTATGGCCACAATACTACAACAGCCAATCACGTACAGTTTTGGTTTCGCCGATTCTGATTCGGTAATTTTGAAGCAGCATCGCTCAGGAGCTAAAGATGGACCACAAAACAGTTCTAAACCATTTGCATCAGGCTGCTTTTAAAAAAGGCTTGATATTGGGTGCCGGAGTTTTCGGAATAAAATTTGATGGATCGTGATTCTATCTGAGATTCCTTAGATTACTAGTGACGAGAAATGTTTCACATACAACAATCTCGGTCGAAAATGTTTATGGTCGAAGGCCGGTAAAGCAGTTCAAACGATGGCCAACCAAGGATTGACAGCTCGGAAAGTTTTGCTATGTATGTGGTGGGATTGGAAAGGGGTCATCTACTTTGAGCTACTGCCCAATGGCCACACGCTTAATTCGGATCTTCGATTGATCAGAAGAGTCCAGAATTAGCAAACAGAAGATTCTATCAGGACATTGCTAGGTCTTAGGCCAGTCCTACATTGGAAGCGGAATTTCTCCAGACCAGACAGTCTGGCGGGTCTGGACGGGTCTAGCTGGGTCTGGAGGAAACAAAAACAAAGAAAACGTACTTTCCTCCTACATTGGAGGCAGTGTTTAATCTGGTCTGGACTGCTCTGAAGAGAATCAAATCGGGTAGGGTTGGCTGGCCAGACCAAATCCGCTTCCAATGTAGGACTGGCCTCACACGTCTTTGATGACCCGTCAAATTCTTCGGGACCTTGGTTGGGAGGTTTTATGTATCCGACTTATAGTCCAGATCTGGCACCAAGTGATTATCATTTATTTTCCATGTCCATGTCTAAAGCTCTTGGTGCTGTAAAATTGTCCTCAAGAGAAGGTTGTGAAACATGGTAATCTCATTTTTTTGCTAATAGAGACTAGACTTTTTGGGAACGAGGCATAATCCAATCACCTTCTAAATAGCAACAAGTAACTGAAAAAAATGGGTGCATATTTGAGCATTAACGAATTATTGTAACAATGTTAAATGAAACCTCAAGAAAAAAAGTGTAAATAATGGATTTCTTGTTCTACAACCTAATATAATATCATAATTCAAATTTCACATTAAATTTTAATTGTAATGTTATCTAAGGAAGATATTTGAGCTTTATCCTTGCAATGGAAAAAATTAGGATGCTTATCAAGTTATAATAATTTTTTTTTCATAAAAATTACAACTTAAAGATTGATCTCAGCATGGGGACCTGTAATGAACACCTCTTTCCAACGTCCTAGTAGAAGAGTGGCTTTCCACCGACGAAGAGGTGTTCAAAAGAAAAATTGAAAATTTAAAAAAATAATATTGTTTATTTCTCCTAACGGGAGAAATCTTCAAAGTTCGGCTCGTCGCTAGAAAGGACGAGTCTTCAGTTCTGTAAGATTGAGTAACTCAATACAATTCCCGAATAACTGGAACTAATTTATTCGAAGCAGACAAAAAACAAAAAATTTTAGCAAGCAAAAAAATGACAATTTTTTGGAGGTTTCGGACTATGCACAAAAATTTTATAATTAAAACAATCTCTGACAAAATATTTTAAATTTAAACTGATTTCTTCTATACTTTTTTTAAGTGTTTTCCTGGTTACGGATCACGTTGAACTACCTTTCCATTCCCTATTTTTTCCTAATATCTCTTTGTCCGTGGGCGTTATCGAACATAATCCGGAATTTCCTAATTTCTCCTAATTGGTGCCCTTCTTTTCGATAGTTCGAAATCTATCTCACTAATTCGAAATCTAAGTTTCATTGGCTTTAGTCAACTGAATCTCTCGATACAAACCTCTGATTGGTCTACTGATTTAATTTTAATTTTTACTAAAGATCCACCTTTTTCCCATCGTTAATTCGAAACCATAAGCCTTTAAGATAATAAATATATCAATGTCGAACTCCCTAGCTAATTTCTCAAATTTTATTAGGTCGTACATCCATCAAGATTTCCATGTAGCCGATCAATAAATTTTGTTTTAAATCCTAGATTTTATGATTATTGGTGTGATATTTTTGAGAGGTTTATTACTGTCTGGAATGTCTGGGAATTTCGATTAGATATGGTCTTTCGCTTATCAAGACCCATTATCAAGCATCGCTAGACATATCATATTACAGACCCTCTAGATGAAATCACAGGAGGAATAATACTGGAATCATAAGAAAAAATTTTTTTATGTCTTCATTCCAAGATTTAATTCCAAACAGGAACAGAAATAATAAGTAACGAAGAAAAAGAAGGAAAAGAGAAAAACGCAGTTGCTGTGATTTTTGTTTATGAAAAAGAGATAGTCATTCATTTTCCTTTATCTCTTACAGCTAAAATTGTAGAGATCACTAGATTTGTCCACAATAAAATGATAGATTAACCATCACTTTTATTTCCTTCTTCAGGCTACAAAAATAGGAAAACACAATCAATTGAGCACTCAGAAAGAATCATAAGGAATTCTGGGGTCTTTATGAAACCATATTGGTTTTCATTTTAATTTCGAGTTTTGATAGCTATTTATTTTTATTTTATTTTATGACGTATGTGTACTTATCATTGTTATTATTTTTATATTTTTTGACGTTTGTATCCCTTATGATTCTTTCTGACTGTTCACTTGATTGTGTGTGAAAAGGAAATAAAAGTATCCGAAACGTCGCTGAAAAAATAATAAGTTTTTCATTTGGTTCCTTGTGCCGATATATACTACTGTATTGTGTTATTTTTGGAACGATATAATCTTCGACGTATAGTTACATAGTTTATAGAAATAAAGTCTGATTGAGTGTGATGAAAATTGTGTCTTTTCAGGATAAAAATGTGTACACGAGTCAACATGAAGGACCTCATCACTGCCCACCATGAACTGGCCCATATACATTACTTCATGCAGTACAAAAATTTACCTAAAGTCTTCAGGGATGGTGCGAATCCAGGTCAGTATTTCCTCACTCATTCTAAGAACATGCAGAATGATCGATATTATTTTTACTCCAAAGTTCAGATTCAGAATTATTCAATATGTAAACATTTTTCTACTATGAAATATGAAAACGCTTAGTGCTTAAAATTTGTATTAGACATTACAGAAAATACAGTACAGGCATATTTACAATTTTTTTAAATTCTGGATCAATTTTATGAAAACAATTGCTAGGTAATTGACGAATTTAATTGAAAGATATTAAGAAATAAAAACTTGATCGTGGCCAAATAGAAATTATTAAAACAAAACCCCAGAAATTTATTTCTCATACATTATAGCTTTATTTCCAGTATATTCTTGCTCAGAAGAGAGTGTTAAATTCTCAAGAGAGGACTAATAGTAAATTGAACATTAAACACCTTGTATAGTTATAATTTTATCTAAAAGAGATTTCCATTCAACCCCATTGAAGTAAATTTGTAATTGCGTGAGTGTTAGATTGAACTAGAACTAATTTCAATACTACCTTCTTGAAGAAATACTGGAAAGGGTTCACTGAAATAGGTCCTTTATTCTTAGTCCTCATAGGTGAAGGTGTATAGCCGTAAAAAAGATGGGAGCATTGCTCGAGTTTCTTTCATTTCTGGTCGAAATTGATGACTTTCACCAGTAATTAAATTGTAGATGTAGGCGATGTGTGAACTCGAATGAAATCCAGAATAAATAACCGTGACGATTGCATAATTTTATACAGAATAGAGTTCCGATTTCATACAAAGATACCGAATATTTCATCACATAAGATAAAACCAATTGCCTGTTAATGATATTCTTTCACTTCAATTGCATTAGGAAGTTTGATTCGATCCATCTGTACTTTTTGGCGATCTTGTTCACCCGAACAGAGTGCCTATCATTTTGCCCGAATGTCTGTAATTTTGGAATATCGAGCTGAAAATGGTCTCAATCGATTGGGTTCGACTGCCTGATGAAGAATTCGTGGCGAAAGTTGAGTCTGTCCCGGACGTATCCTCTCTAGCATCCAAAAGCAATCAGCTAGAGTTTTCATATTTTCAGAATAGGTTAATTGTCCAAATATCTCGGTCAAGTTCGTTATTGGGCCAAATCCGTCGGATGGTTCAGTAGTTATGAGCATCTGAAATTTTGTTTCTTCAATAACTACTAGAATATCCATCCGATCAAATTGATACTTGAAATATTGTTGAGGGAGGCTGCAACAAAACAGCTCGCAAAATTTCGCAGAAATCGTCAGGTTAGAATATTTTTATAAAATTCCCAAAAAACCAAAAAATCCTCACTATCTCATAAGATATTTTTCGGATTTCAATAAAAATTCGTGAATATATTGAGGTGATCGATATCTTACCTATCCTCAAATTTCATTGTCGTAGCTCTTTTCCATCTAAAGATATGATCATTTTTTTAATTTACTCAAGAGAAAAGAGAAATGACATACGTCCCGATGATTTTCTTTGAACGATGGCTATTTGATTGACAAATGCCGGGCTCATTAATCAGTGTCAGTTGGCGTAATATTAATCAAAATTTTTCATAACGGGAAATCATAGAGATAGAATTCAATCTCGGTGGCTGAAATAATATACGTTGTCAAAATTCAGAAAAGCACTGACATAAGTTTTTAGGAAAAGGGAATTATAGCAAAACTTGGGGAAAATTAAAAAAAAAGTAGTTATTTTTAATTTGAGATATAGATTTGTTCATTCATTAGGCGTTCATATTTGCATCACATTGTCCCATAGTACGGGAAAAGACTATTGTTCACGTGATCAGAGTGCTTACAGATTTGTTATGGTTTGAATATTTACTCGCAAGTAGCTCAACAAGAGCGCCAAAGCAATCTGACCTCACGTCAGTGCTTTCTAAATTTTTTGCGACTACCGTAGAACCAATTTTTCGATCAACGACCTTTTCTGCATCTTTATTTATTAATCATGTTCATTTTTTCATTATCAACATAATTAAAAAAAAAATCCATATATCTTATTGAACCATATAATATACAACACTATTTAGAACACTGTCAGCATGATTGTTGATATACAGGGTTGGGATAAAGTTTGGCATCAAATTAATATCTTTAAAACGAAACTGGCGATATTTTTGAAATTTGGCAGCTAAGTGTAATGGACCACAATGCATCTGATGAGCATATTTTCATTAATGAGATACTTCCGGTTTAACCGGAAATGACAACATTTTTTTTATTTAAATGGAACAACCAGTATATTTCTGCAGATTCTGAAAGTGCACCTTGTTTCAGATCTGTCCATATCGGGTTCCATTCTCTGTAAAAAGAAGAAATTCAGTCTTTTTGTACACTTGACAAAAAATCAAAAAATCCATTCAGATAAATAAATGTTTGTTATTTGTATCAATAGTGAGAAATATAACGAAATACTTTGTAGTAGATAACTCTTTCTACTTTTCATGACGTGTTTTTTATGAAAATCTATAGAAAGAAGAAATATAGGGCTTTTACTAGTAGAAAGAATTTATTAGAAATAATTTAAAAAAAATCATTTTAAATGTTCGAAGGGCTTGCCATTCACCTCCTGACAATATGCCAGTCTATTGTCAACAGACATTCAACCGGAAGTATCTCATTGATGAAAATATGCTCATCAAATGCATTGTGGTCCACTCAGCTGCCGAATTTCAAAATTATCGTCCGTTCTGTTTTAAATATATTAACTTGGTGCCAAACTTTATCCCCACCCTGTATTTGCTTTTCTGTAATTTTGACTTGTTTTCTTTATGAACTATACAAAATGAACTGAGAATAAAGCTACCTTATTGATCGATAAGAGAAAGGTAACGTAATTTGGAAGACTGATGTGAAAACAGCTTAGTAAGATAGCCGAGTTTTGTACAGAATTTTTCGTACGCCACTGGAATATTGGCCGGATGCGATGCAAACAATTTTGATTAGCCGAGATAATTTTAGATTTTTCTATTTTCATGTTGGAATCTGGATACGGTACGTTCTCTACGACGATGGCTCATGATATCACCATCACCATCATCACAAGGAGTGCGTTCAGAATCAACGTCCGACGTCGCTCGGAGTGCACCCTGGCCGTTCGGAATCGACGTCGGATATAAAATACCCCCGTTCGTAATGAATCGGAACGTTTACCCGGGTGTTAAACTTTGCATCTTGCAAAATACATCGGAAAGATATGCTCGTCCGGCGCAGTGACGAAAATTTCAAATTGAAATTCCCTTAGGCCTTAGACTATAATAGAAAGTCCCTTCTCTAGTCTAAGGGAATTCCCAATTACGAAAGTACTTTAAAAGTTGGGGATGAAGCTTCTTTCTGTTGCATTTGTGTATAAGTAAACTTATTGATAAGATCGTTATAGTGCTCGTATATTATATTTAATGAAAATGGCTACACTTTCCATGTCGAATAGAAGTCATGAAATTCTTTTCAATCTGAAATGTTCCCTGAATTGTTCATCACTTATATTAGGAATAATATTTTCAAAATAATTCTGCACTCGTAGTGGGGTTTCTCGGGAAGTTTGTATTACTTCTACTATAGTATTTTCTTCATCCTCCTCGCTACTCGGACACTCATCAAAATTTTCATTTATACAGTGAATAACGACATTCAACATATTAGACAGAATATTAATATTCAATTCATCGCAATTTAATACACTTTAATACATTATCCATGTTCAAAATTCTAATTCAGAAAACCGTAATATTATGTTCGAAGAAATTCAATAATGAAATTATTCCACAAACGCAACTTTACCTCAGATATCAAATAAATAAATGAACTGCACTTGCACACTTCAAATAGACTGAGACTAACATAGAAAGAGAGGAGAGATGTTGCCCCAAATCGTTCTAAAACGTTCGACAAGATTTTGACAACCAAGTGCGTTCTACGCCGGACGTACATTCTTTACCCGACGTTGATTCTGAACGCACTCCAGCACTCATTCCACAGCACCCCCGGGTGGAATATGCCGAGTTCCAACCGAGTTTTCTGTGAGAAATTCATACCTGGGAAACTGGACATAGGATTGAGGTCAAATTACACAATAACATCCAGAAGTATCAACTTATAATTTTTGCATTTGCCACATTCACTTGCACCCCCCAAGGGGGGTCAGTAGGTACTCAGCCTAATTATTAAAAATTCATAAAAAAAGAAACCAAAAGTGAGAATGCTCTTATACTCCTGCACAATTATCAATATATTGACAAAAAAATATTTCAGTAGTTATCTCTGACTTGCAACCACATGGGGAGCTAAAATAACGGCCTAATGATGATTCGAGTAGATACAAATATCTGGAGAACTAGACATAGAATCGACACGAAATTTGCTACTTATTCTTCTCTCTAAATACACAGAATAACTTTATAACTCACTTCCACTTGCACCTCCTGGAGGGTGGGGGGGAGGAGGTGTGTTCTGGCCGAGTTCCAGCCGAGTTTTCTGTGAGTAATTCATACCTGGGAATCTAAACATAGGATTGAGGTCAGATTTCACAATAACATCCAGAAGCATCAACTCATAATTTTTGCATTTGCCACATTCACCTTCACCCCCCAGAGGGGTTAGTAGATACTCAGCCTAATTATTAAAAATTCATAAAAAATCAACCAAACGTGAGAATGCTATTATACTCCTGCAGAATTATCTATATATTGACCAAAAAATATTTCAGTAGTTATCTTTGACTTGCAACCACATGGGGAGCTAAAATAACGGCCTAATGATGATTCGAGTAGATACAAATATCTGGAGAACTAGACATAGAATCGACACGAAATTTGCTACTTATTCTTCTCTCTAAATACACAGAATAACTTTATAACTCACTTCCACTTGTACCTCCTGGGGGGGGGGGAGGTGTGTTCTGGCCGAGTTCCAGCCGAGTTTTCTGTGAGTAATTCATACCTGGGAATCTAAACATAGGATTGAGGTCAGATTACACAATAACATCCAGAAGCATCAACTCATAATTTTTGCATTTGCTTGATTCACCTTCACCCCCCGGGGGTTAGTAGATACTCAGCCTAATTATTAAAAATTCATAAAAAATCAACCAAACGTGAGAATGCTATTATACTCCTGCAGAATTATCTATATATTGACCAAAAAATATTTCAGTAGTTATCTTTGACTTGCAACCTCATGGGGGCTAAAATAACGGCCTAATGATGATTCGAGTAGATACAGAGAACTAGACATAGAATCGACACGAAATTTTGTATTTATTCGTCTCTCTACATACACAGAATAACTTTATGATTCACTTCCACTTGCACCCCCTGGGTGGGGGACTAGCCGAGTTCCAGCCGAGTTTTCTGTGAGTAATTCATACCTGGGAAACTAGACAAAGGATTGAGGTCAAATTACACATTAACATCCAGAAGCATCAACTTATAATTTTTGCATTAGCCACATTCACTTGCACCCCCCAGGGGGGTCATTAGGTACTCAGCCTAATTATTAAAAATTCATAAAAAATCAACCAAGTAATATGTTTTATGTTAGGAATCATTTTTGATATGAGAATCTCTGAAAGCTACAACTAATTTCCTATAATAATGAAATACTGGCATATTACCCGTGACAAATTATCAGTCAGAACATTCAGAAGTAGAAATAATTCCTTGTCTGCATTCAGATATCTAAAAGCAGCATTGGTACTTAGATATAAAGCTTTCATTTCCAATCACGATCATATTCATTCTAAACTCGACACAAAATGTTTATATCCACATGATGATTACCACTTTTACCGGCACCCGCAAGCGTTTTTGTCCACTCACTCGTAAATATGTATCTAGAACAGATCACGTATAGTTTTTAACCGTTTTCAGAATGTCAATTACTCCTCCATTATCGAACGAAAGTGGCATGGTCAATCGCTTCACATTTAATTGAGATATGATCTTCCGCATTTCCAATTATTATGCAATTTGTACGTTGGCAATGTAGTTTAAGTAAGTACTCCGGTACTATATGAAAAAAATTGAGATCACTTCGATAAGATAATCGAAATCTTTCCGGATGTTCGGTTTCGTTAGGTATTTAATTATTTTTAAAGACGTGAATGACACCTTGTGATGAATTCATGTCAAAAGTTGAATTCTTCATTTCTAGATCACGAGTGGGAACTGAGAATTCCTTAATTGGCTATTAACAGTTAACAGGTTCAACCAATGAATCTCATATATTTCCTATTAGATCATTAATATATCTATTCATGATAAAAGAAGTGAATGTCATGGTTAATGAATGGCTCTTATTCCAATTGTAAAATCTCAATTTTACTAGTATGTTTTATGTACTATTGTCATAAATTATTTCTAACTTTTTTGCCCGATATTCTTTATGAGTGTGTTTTTTAGTTTTTTTAAACTATATTTATTTGATACAACAATACCCTTTCTAGCTCGGTAGAACTTTCCCAGATATATATATATATAGATTTGTTTGACTGCCTACACAGACCCAAAACGGTATACTCTACCGACTTTTCGGTCCAGTGACGTTGTCAGACCCGGCTCCGGGTCTGACAACGTTTTTCAATAGAATCATAATCAGGGGGTCAGGGGTGTTAGATATGAATTTTGAGCCGGGTCCGAAAAGTCGGTGAAACATCATATTTTATACAGAAATACTTCGGGGAACGGCCAGTGCGAGGGCGCTTCCGGCGACCTCGTCTTGCTGTATGTAAATGGTATACTCGATCAACGTCTCCAATCCCTAAATCTGGCAACGCTGTGCCTTGTGTATAAACCTGAAATTCTCTTTCTTCTACAACTTATACAAACCCGATATAGGGGACCGTCCTCCAGAAGATAGTTTATTAATTTCTTCCAAGCGGACCGAAAATATGATCTCATCTCACTGATATTTCATTCTTCAAACGAGTATTGTTGAAAGTCATAAAAATGGGGTACAATAACTCGTCGTTAGAAGAAAACTACCTGGAAAATTTTTCGCATAAAAACTTTATTATCATTCTTTGGATTACAACTGACTTACGAATCATATTCATAAGAGTCATGGAAATTTCAATCACCCTTTATAGGGAGTCGTTACGGAAAATTTTCGATATTTTTCTGAATATGACTTTTCCGAATTTTTTTTATGTTCACCGAAATGAAATGAATCTGGACAAAATTTTAATTGAGAAATGTACAAGAATATTGGATGGATCTTAAAAAATTCACATAAGCACTGACGTGAGGTCATGAGCATCAGCGTGCTTATTCTTAATGCTGATGAATATCTTACGAGATATCAAGTATTTAGGAACGGTTTCTATGAAATTTGACAATCTTCTTCGTTTAAACGCTATCCGAACATCTTCCTAGTTACAAGTTAATCTGGTGGATATGTAAGTATGTTAGGAAATGTTGGGGAAACGAAATTCCAAGTGCATAATTAATGCAGAACTATCCGACGTTTTTGGCACAGATATTTGGACAATCTATCGAGATTCAAAAGTTGCAGGCATTTGAACAAACGATAGCTCGCTGTTCAACTAGGAACAAGCGCGCAAAAATTTCTGCCTCGCTTGTTTACTGAATTTAAGATTTAAAGGTGAATTGATTTTAGAAATTGAATGCTTTCCTCATTCGTCATCTTCAAATCTTAACTACAATTTTTCAGTAAATACTGATTCTTATCACTTCTTTCCCACATAATTTAATCTAGTTTCAATATTGAAAACCAAATTTCTAATAATAATAATAATAGCTTTGTTGTCCAACAGAAAATCCATTTACAGGACAAGTCACTATACAAGGATATAAATGTTACTATTAAGAATAACTGCTCCATAACCACCTACATACATATATTACACAAAATCAAAATTTTACTATGAATCGGACAGATGTTCGAGTGCAATTTTCATAAAAGTTTGTTGAGAGCACGAAGAAATATCACAACAGGCACAGCTACTATAATATAATTATTACACATTAAACTTATTGGAACCTTACGCAGGATATTCGTTCTAGCTCTTTCACATTTAAAAACTGAAGTATTTCTCGAATTGAAACATGGTAGGTGGAAATTTAATTTGCTGAGAATTTTGGCACAGTCGATTTTATTATTTAAGATTTTGTACAGAACCATAACTGATCCTAAAGTTATTCTTAGACTTAAACTTGGATAATTCAGTCGCTGATAAAGATAATTATCACATCCTCTAGGAGTATAGACTCCGTCAATCTTAAATCTTAAATCTTATATCAAATACTTCCGTGAATATGATAGAGCTAGAGTTGAAATTTTCAGAGTAGATTTGAGTTATAAATATCTCGGCTGAGTTCGTTATTCGGATAAATCGGTAGAATAGTTTCGTAACAAAGTAACAAAATAAAATTTTCCAAATGAAAAATTTTTCATGTTGCAATTTTATCAGGCGTATACACCAATACAGTTTTCGACTTTGACAAACCAATAGATTCCGAAATATGATTTTTCAAATTTTGAATAAATACGGGTGAAACTGAACTCTATTTATCCCTTGTTAATCATCTACCTACTCAGGGTCCAAGGGTCAGCGCTCTAGCCTGTAACGCGGAGTTTTAAAATTCAATATATCCCAACATGCTGGTCACAAAAGCCAACGGTATCATTATGAGATGTTAAGCCATTTCTGTTTTTTTAATACAATTTCACATTTATGACAACTTTCTTGGTCTCGGTAGAGTGAGATATCCCCATAGAAATGCAAATTTCAAACGGTTTGATGCGATCTTCCTGATAAATCCTAAAAGAATTACGAGGGTTATTGCATTTGGTTTCAGGATATTAATGAGATTTGGGTTTATTACTTTTGCTTGGTTGTTCCGAATAGAATATCAAGCTATTGTTCTACCAAAATAGATAAACTTTTCGACTAGCGAGTCAAAAATATTTCCAATCGATTGGGTTTATGAAGATATAAATAAGGTCATTTAATTTTATCCCAATAAAACAATTTTTTCCGATACAGCTTTGGAATAGGGCATTCCGAGTACCTATAAAGCACTTTTGAAGAACTTAAATTATTTGAAACATTGAACATTAAAAAACTTTAACACCTGTTGAATTTTCTTGAAGCCCGAATACTTCTAGTTATCCAGGTATAAAAATGAGTAATTTGAAGAAGTTATCTCTCTGATGTTTCTCTTCGTAAATGATATCTTAAAGATCTAGATTAATATCCGCCTTCGTCAAATTTTTTTACCAAGTATCGGAAACAAACTGAAAAACTGCAAATATTTCTCAATTACTGAAATTTTCAAACACATCATTTGGTGTATATTGAGCCCAAAATTGTAAAAAATGTTACTCATAATTTTTGTTTTTCAATAATGAAAGCAGTTTTATATTATTATTATTATGTCGTAAAATATTGAAAATTTTCCTTAACAAAAACCTTTAGAGATAGATTGAAATTTCTATTGTAATAGTTTTTCAAATATGATTCATATGCCAGTTGTTATCGAAAAAAACTTTTATATGCGGAAAATTTCTTACATATCGTGAGCAATTGTACCCGATTTTTATGAACTTCAATGATGATTCTGATGAAGATTTAAATACCAGTGAAGATGAGTTATTTGATTATCGGTCCGGTTCGAAGAATTAAATAAAGCAATCTTCTATACGACGATTCTCTCTATCGGCATTGTATAAGTTGTTAGAAGCGATAGATTTTGGGAGAATTCAGTGGATACATTTCATGTGACCTTCTACTGAAAAAAGTAAAAGATCCTCGTCAGTCAGTTCTCAACATAATATATGCAATTAGAGTTATTTGCGGTATAACTAACCGACGCGGTCAGTCCCAACGATCTGACAACACCGCAGGGATTGAAAAGGTTTGGAGAACATCCCGTCGGCGTATATGTGGGAATGAAAAGTCGGTTTAGGATGTCGGGATTCTAAACGTGAATCAAGTATATTACTTTTTTGAATGAAAAAAATTTTTTCCCCTCTAAAGTTGCCTGAGGAGTTATATTTTCTTAAAGCAGGTTTTCCACATATATACACGCAAAAACCATCTGGATCACACGGGTCTCAGGTAGCCTGTCGCATGTGCCGGGACTGAACACGTCTGTTAGATAAATATATATATATATATATATATATATATATTTACATCCCGCTATATTTAGGTCCTCATCCTAAAACGCAGACATATATCCTCCACCAGAAAGAAAGCGTATAGGCAGAATATTCTCAAAGTATATTACATAATTTGATGTCCTTAATACGAATCCAACGAAATATCAGTGACTTTTTTTATTCATTTTCCTTCAGAATTCCTATCCATAGGTCAACCATTCAAACTACAGTATGTAGGTCCACCTCGAGTATACTTCCATTACTACACTGCAAACCGTTGATCCTCCGGAGGGTAAATATTATCCACCTTACAGTGGTTAGGTCAACCGACATGGTTGCCATCTTTCAATCATATGATGTTGTGATCACGACAATTTGGCGCGCTATTTTATCGTTATTCTACGTTTCGGCTCTTGATAGTCGCCCTATAAACATCATTCAGTTAACTATGGTCAGTGTATGGTGCAGCTCTGAAAGATTCCAAGTAGGAAATTACTTTCAAATGTTGTTAAATGTTTTATGCAGATTTGAGTTATGAAGGAACATCGTGAAATATGGTACCAGGTTACATTTTTGGTTACATTGTTTCTAGTGAAACAGCGAGCTATCGTTTTGTCCAAATGTCTTTAATTTTCGAATATCGAGTTGAAAATATTCTCAATCGATTGGGTTTGACTTCCTTATGAAGAATCCATGATAAAATTTGAGTGTTCCTGGTCCTCCGGCCGGTCGCGTACTTTCTATCTTCCGAACGAAGGGACCTAGAGTTTTTATATTTTCAGAATAGGTTGATTGTCTAAATATCTCGGTTGAGTTCGTTGAAATTTGGTTCATGTAATAATTCCTTGAATATTCCTCTAATCAATTTCAAACTCAAAAATGTTTACATAACGTTGGCAGAAAGGAGTGTGTTGAGTTTCGAAGGAATCGGCTCGATAGAACATTTTTTAAAAAATCCCAAAATATTTTTCTCAATACTCGTTACCTCATCAGTTATTAGTCAGAACAGACAACAAAATTTTGGGTTTTATGAACAAAATAGGTACTTAGCATATGTTGAAGTTTCATCATCATAGCGTTCAATTTCCAGAAGATATAAGAGATTTTCTAAAAATGATGTTACAGATTATATTTCTCCATGGATTCACACCACTGTGATCATCTATAAGTATCTGTGATGGTAGTATTAATTTTAAGCTAAGTTTTTATAATGAGTGAAGTTATTAATTGTCCACTGAGAATTTAAATTTCTACTTTGCCAGAGCAAGGGGTAAATATACGAACTCAAGCCCCTGCTACCGAAATACTAACTTCACATTCAAGTGGTGCACATTTATCCAAAAAACGAGGCTCTGCCGTGAACAAACCCAAGAGCTCATGAAGGGAGTATAAGTAATAAGACTCCAGGCTACCCAAGGCCTGACAAGAGGCTCATCGTCGCAGACCTTCTGTGCCATGGATAAACCAAATGTCACGCCTGTAGCCAATGCTGCGGGAAGGGCGTGCTTCTTTTGGCTATATCAATCAGACGTAGAAACCCTTCAGCACTAATTTCGAATGTTCAGAATGTGGCAAAGCTCTTTTCAGTCATCGTAGGACCCATCACAGGTGATTATGAACGTTTCGTTAAAACCATGTACCCAACAGCTACAGTGAAGTGTCTTTTCCACCAAAATTGACCTTGATGAGAGTTATACAGAAAGCAATATCTAAGAGGAACCGTAGAATGGAGGAAGAGAGCTGATAGGCAGATTTGGAAGGCGAGAGTGCTACGCCGCAGGAAGATGCAAGAAGTTTGGCAGCAAATAAAGAAGAGTTGAAAAAATATTTCCAGTTACAAATAATAATAGATTATTGGTTATTTATTGAATGAAAAAATTCAGTTCGAGAGTGAGGTTCGAACCCGGAAGAGTGGGAAAATATTAAAATTCGATAGAAATGACGTACTGTCAAAAACAATCTACTTCAATAAACGGTTTCAACTGATATTTTTCACCTCTATTTCAATATGAAAAGCGCCAACATATTGTCACTCTGATCCCCATCCCAATATCTAAATCACTGATAAATCACTGGAACTTGAATTGATTGAAAATTGTTGACACTTGAAGCCAATAGCTCTCGTCCAAAAGGCAATCAGAAATCACATGAACCAAGACAAATTTTTCAACTTCGAATATCATTTGAATGCCACATGCACTGACGTGGAGTCCCACTCGTTCATTAGATGATCAGCATACTATTGAATTGGGAGTTGTGAACTCTTTTTGAAGTGAAAACTTTTTAGGCACGTTTATGTTTATAAATGATTTGCCGGATTATGTTCTTGCTCATTTGATCATACTTTTCGCGGATGATTCATCATTTTTGGTAACTGCGGGAGCTTTGGGGAGCTTGAGGACCTGATAGCCCTACTACTTCAAACGTTTACCACTTGGTGGCGTAGGAATAATTTGATTGTTAACACAGAAAAAAATAGTAT
This sequence comes from Micraspis discolor, assembly GCA_030674115.1. Classification (NCBI taxonomy): domain Eukaryota; kingdom Metazoa; phylum Arthropoda; class Insecta; order Coleoptera; family Coccinellidae; genus Micraspis; species Micraspis discolor. The sequence goes on along the minus strand of JARTUT010000878.1, from coordinate 110,695 downwards.
GCATTCACTTCAAACTGACAAATTTCGGTGGAAAACGATCTGTCTTCACTTGTGAAAACTCGTCAGTAACTACAAGTGGCTCCCCTAGATTTCTTGGAGTACAAATTGACGAATACTTACGATGGAACCACCATATTGATTCGGTTTGTAAATAACTGAACAACTCATATTTTGCCATAAATAAGATCAAAAATTTGTTTTCCTGCATTCACTCTTGAATGTGTATTATTGTATAGCTTATCCACACATGGCATATAATGTTCTTATCTGGGGAGGATCTACCGAACTGGAAAGGGTGTTGATTTGTCAAAAGAGGATAATCCCAGTAATTTTCAATTTGTCACATTTACCTTCTTGTCGACCATATTATATAGCAAATAATATTCTGACATGTCATGTATTTATACAGGGCGCTCCTAAATTGAACGTACAAACGAAAAGGAAGATTCCTTAAGTGAGTTTAAGAAAAAAAGTCCCATGAACATGGGGTCGCAAACGTTTCGTTTTCGAGATACAGAGTGTTGAAGTTTGAATTTTATTCAATTTTTTTCTCATAGTATTTACACTTCACGAGATATTCAATTGAAATTTGGCATACATATTACATTTGAGAGTTCTCACTACGTGACATGGCAATTTCGATAGAAGATCTACAGGGTGAAATCTTTCTGAACACTGCCACCTGTTCTTCTGCAGAACTTTTTTTTTGTGAAAAACTGTTAACTTTAAAAGATGTGAATAGAAGCTTTGTTCTTATACTAAACTTTTCGGTTTCATTTAGTTTTGTCGTATCTACCAACGATTTTGAGAAAAAAAATGTTGAACGATTCCATCGAAATTCTCGTAACTATGATTGGTAGGCCAGTTTGTAGTCTGTGGTGAATGAATTCAGTGCCAGCTTTGACACATCAAATTATTGAGCGTTTGTTTTTTTTTAAAGTGAAGGTGGTTGCATTTGTAGCTATTTATTTTTTTGAATGTAGTTAGACTACTATTTTCATTACGACTTTTATGACTGTTACAACAATAATTTGATCAGAAATTAGAACCTTTACACATTTCAATACCAAAACATGCCGAATATCACGAATTCCGAAATGACTGATATGCATTTCATGTATGGTTTTGCAAATGGAAATGCAAGAGAAGCTAGGCGTCTTTACATGGAACGCTATCCCAATAGAGTGATACCAAATCATCGAATGTTCTCTGATATTCATAGGCGTCTTTCAGAAGCTGGATCTTTTTCCACGGAAAGAATTAATGCTGGGAGACCACGCAGTGTGAGAACACCACAACTCGAGGCAGTTATGAACGAAATAGAACAACATCCAAGAACTAGTACAAGAAAAATTGGTGCACTTTTGAATGCACGTCATCAAGTTGTTTGGCGGATCTTGCTGGATTCTCTGCTATATCCTTATCACATTCAGAGGGTGCAAGCTCTTCTGCCTCGAGATTTTCATCCGAGGGTTAGTTTTTGTCAGTGGTACGTCAGTAGACTATTCATAAATCCTTATTTTGATTGCCAAATTCTTTTCACTGATGAAGCCTGTTTCTCAAGGACTTCAATTATCAATTTTCATAATGAATACGTATGAGCTGAGGAGAATCCGCATGGATAAGTAGAAACCCTTTTTCAAGAGCAATTTTCACAAAATGTGTGGGGTGGTAATATTGGTGATGATTTGATTGGTCCTTTCTTCTTGCCAGGTCGACTAACAGGTCAATCAAAAAGACATTTTTAGAAAACGATTTGGCCTTGTTATTGGAAGATACCTCTTATGCTACGACGAGAAATGTGGTTCATGCATGACGGTGCTCCTGCTCATTTTTCAATTTTGGCAAGAAAGTATTTGGACGAAAATTATGAAAACAGGTGGATTGGACGGGGTAGTCCTCAGTCATGGCCCGCCAGATCCCCAGACTTAAATGTTTAGATTACTTTTTATGGGGCCACCTGAAATCTCTACTATACTCGACACCCGTGAACACCGTAGAAGAACTGAGAAAATAGGCGCATTTGATACAGTTAGGAATATTCCGGGAGTGTTTGAAAGAGTTCGGTCGTCTATGAGACGAAGATCAGAAATTTGTATAACAGTTGGGAGATGACATTTTCAACAATTGCTGTAGTTCAGTCTTTTGCGGTTACTTGATGAGGTGTCTTGTTATGATTTTTTTTAGTTTTACGTTTCCTGTTGTAATACATTTCTTGTGTTGATTATACGAGTTTATCGAATCTTTATGAATCATCGATACAGATCAGGAAAATTTCCATAAAAACTGACACTGAATTCATTGACCACAGCTTACAAACTGACCTTTCGATCATAATTTGGATTTTCACGAGGATTTCGAGAGAATCGATCAAAAATTTTTTTCTCGAAATCGTTGGTAGATACGACAAAACTACATGAGACCGAAAAGTTTAGTATAAGAACAAAGCTTCTTTCAACATTTTTTCAAATTAACAGTTGCTCACCAAAAAAGTTCTGCAGAAGAACAGGTGGCAGTGTTCCAGAATAAATATCACCCTGTAGATTATCTATCGAAATTGCAATCTCACGTGGTGAGAACTCTCAAATGTAATATCTATGCCAAATTTCAGTTGAATATCTCGTGAAGTGTAGATACTATGAGAAAAAACTTGAAAAAATTCAAACTTCAACACTCTGTATCTCGAAAACGAAACGTTTGCGACCCCATGTTTATGGGACTCTTTTTTCTTAAAATCACTTAAGGAATCTCCCTTTTCGTTTGTACGTTCAATTTATGAACACCCTGTATATTTAAGTATCTCCTTTATGTTAAGAATAATGAAAGCTTTATGCACAAATTATCGAGTCGTCATCATTATTCTACAAGACATAACAGTGTTTCGGAAGTGCCAGTTCATGCAAAATCTAAATAAGAGCGCTCTCCTTTATATCAGAGCATACGTCTTTTCAATCATCTTCCAACAAAAATTAAGATATTGGGTGAACTTCATTTCAAGAAGGCAATAAAGCACCTATTGTATGATGGATGTTAAAATTCGGTGGCGGAATTCACGAATGACGCCATGTTGGATTTGTGATATGAGATTATTTTATCTGTATCTCTTTATACCTTGGTTTGCCGATCTGTCCTATACTTTTGTAGTCTTAATGGATCAATAAAGATGAATATTATTATTATTATTTAGCAAATATTTATGTGGGTACTGAACTGAACTCAGAGCAAAATTACTCTCGTTTAATCGGTAGTCCTGACCTCAAGTCAGTGCTTTTCTAATTTTTTTCAATAATTAATCCAGGAAATTATCGCGATCTGAATTATCCGAGAAAAAGACCTTTGGGAAAAAACCGTAACTTTCGAACGGTAGGTACCGACCAGAGGTGTCGTTTTCAGAATTATTTGATAGATGAAGAAACGATGTGAATCCAAAAATCAGCATCTTTCTACTTAGCTTCATCTGAGCTGTGTGTTTGATCAAATTTGACCAATTTTTGACAAATTTTTCACTAAAAGTGGATTATTTCCCAAATTGCTGAAAACACGAAAAAACTATATTCGAAATCTACGCCCTCGATTTAGTAAATGACGAGACCTGCATCGATATAAAGTGAAAAATTTTTTCGACTCGACACTTCGGACCCGAAAATTAGCGAAAAACTCCCTAGACGGAAATCTACAATTTATATTTCTCGATTAACGATTTTTCCTTGACTACTAGTCAGAGCCCGTTGTTGATTTTTATGTGTTTAGGTTTTCTGCATCCCTATCTTTTTGAGAGATATGGGGAAATTAGATAATTTGTCAATTGACAAAAACGTTTCTCGAGTTTCACTACCAATTGGAAAACTACAATGTTTTGTTCAAGAAAACGTGGATCTCGTTATTTACCAGATCGAGGGCGTGGATTCCTAATCTGTTATTAGTTTTTATGTATCATCAGTAGATTAGGAATTATGACGAAATGAATCATTCTTATAACCCCTTGCGACCTAACAAAAACACATGCGACCAACATAACCCTATACAACTATACATTTATTCAATTATTTATTATTTATTCAATAGAGTAAAGTATCTTTACGCTTATGAAGAAGAAAGTCGGACAAATATCGTGAACGCACTTCTTTCTACTCGGCGATCTCTCCAATCTCACGCCAAACTTGCAGAATAGGCGATATTCTCATTTAATTTGGATTCATTCTTGGTGAATGCAACGTTGTCAATTCTACGGAGGACCTATCCACTGTAAGTTAGTTCTGACGTATACATGGAGGAGTGATCCACCGTAAAATGTAAATTGCATATACTCATAAGGGTATACGCGAGCGAGAGCGCCACCAATGAGCGAGTGTGCAAAGCGCTGAACTAAATTATATAAAAATGCGAAATTCCAGTTTTCAGTCGTCCATCTGAAAATTTTATGGTAGACTCAGGGTGATGTTTGTAAGCGTTTAGCATTGATTGTGTTAGGTCCTCCATATACGGAAGACCTATCGACCCCGGAGGACCTATGATATGTAAATCGGGTGTTGATGGAGGACCTAAATATAGTGGGACAAATATATATATATATATTTATCTAACAGACGTGTTCAGTCCCGATACATGCGACAGGCTACCTGAGACCCGTATGATCCAGATGGTTTTTGCGTGTATATATGTGGAAAACCTGCTTTAAGGAAATATAACTCCTCAGGCAACTTTAGAGGGGAAACATTTTTTTTCATTCAAAAAAGTGATATACTTGATTCACGTTTTGAAGCCCGATATCCTAAACCGACTTTTCATTCCCACATATACGCCGACGGAATGTTCTCCAAACCTTTTCAGTCCCTGCGGTGTTGTCAGATCGTTGGGACTGACCGCGTCGGTTAGTTATACCGCAAATAACTCTAATTGCATATCTTATGTTGAGAATTGACTGACGAGGATCTTTTACTTTTTTCATTAGAAGGTCACATGAAATGTATAGACTGAATTCTCCCAAAATCTATCGCTTCTAACTACTTATACAATCCCAATAGAGAGAACCGTCGTATAGAAGATTGCTTTATTTAATTCTTCGAACCGGACCGATAATCAAATAACTCATCTTCACTGGTATTTAAATCTTCAACAGAATCATCATTGAAGTTCATAAAAATCGGGTAAAATTGCTCATCGTCAGACAGTATGTAAGAAATTTTCCGCATAAAAAAGTTTTTTTCGTTAACAACTGACATATGAATCATATTTGAAAAACTAATATAATAGAAATTTCAATCTATCTCTAAAGGTTTTCGTTAAGGAGAATTTTCAATATTTCACGACATAATAATAATATAAAACTTTTTTCATTATTGAAAAACAAAAATTATGAGTAATATTTTTTACAATTTTGGGCTCAATATTTGGAATACACTGTGATGTGTTTGAAAATTTCAGTAATTAAGAAATATTTGCAGTTTTTCAGATTGTTTCCGATATTTTGTAAACAAATTTGACGAATGCCGATATTAAACTAGATCTTTAAGATAGTTTAAGCCCTAGGTCGGAAGAGCATTGTCTCTTAGACCGGATACTGCCTCGCTTGAGGAAGGACTCGTGGTGGCAGTGGTTGAAAGCCCACATGCTGGGCGAGAGGGTGAAACCTCGACGGGTGAGCTGCGTTCTCAGCTCGGGCGCTAGCCTGCAGAGCTAGTAGTGACTTGGATAGTGTTGCGGCTTCACTAGTAGTGGTTAGGCTTGGGTAAACCGATACCGAACTAGAAGTTAAGCCTGAGGCTTAACGTGCTGGCGTGGACATTTCCGGCCCAATGCCCTCATGTGGGGTACGTGTGGCGAAAAGAACGACCATGAGTCAACTTCAGGCCGCACGATAAACTGCATGCTTGGGCAACCAAGTAGGCACCAGAGCTCTCTGCTCTTACAACCATGGGGTAAACCAAATAAATAACTGGATAAGTGTCTTTTTGCTAGTAGGAAACGTTAGGTTAATTTCAATATTGTAACTTTTTTTGTGCTTGTGAAAAAAATTGTTATACAAATTTTATGTACTCCCTTTGAGGGGCTGTATCTTAACAAGGGATGCTCCAATGAAGTTTCTTTATATGAAAGATCCTTTCTTTTTTTCGATGAGGAATCACCTCCTTAAATATTTTACACTTATTTAGTTACACCCTGTATAACAAGTGAGGGTAAGCTGTACAATAAAACACAATCAATTTAAATTTTAGTATTTGTCTGTTTTTTCGGTCACAAATTACTAGCACTCTGTTCTTCCTTCATGATTCTTGAAAATTTCATTTTAGGTATATGGCTTGCTTCGGCAACCCCCTATTTCTGTACTCAGAATTATCTGAAAGACAAAAAAATATAGGATAAATTTGGAAATCATCAGTTATGATCAATTTGATTTGTCCAACATCATGATCTCCTCATGAACACTTTGCAAATTTCAAGTCCATACCATGAGCCGACTCATAACACTTACTATTATAGATGTTTCTTGGTAGAATTTTTTTTCTGTGGATATATTCGAATGCATGTCTGTCCTCTTTTTTTTCACATAAATCCCAATAATTTGCGAATTGCTGAGTTTTTGCACAATTCATGGCAAATTACTGAAATTGTTATCGAATGAAGTATCTAATGATGCTATAATATACACAGTGTGCCACTTGAAATAAAAAAATAGTAGTCAGTTTCCGGTACAACAAATTGTAGAAGTTTGAAAATATTTGTGCTTAGTTTTCCATAAACGTTTTATAGGCCATCGTTGTAAATCACCCTGTATATCCAGACGAGTTTGATTATCTTATAAAATATTTTTAATATTTTCATTTAATTATTTGGAAGACTCTGAATTGTGTTATATTCTTCTGAACACGAAGACTAAAAATTACTAATATTTTCTTATCACAGCATTCCATGAAGCGATTGGTGAAGCTATTGGTTTATCAGTTGGTACCCCACGTCATCTTCAAAGTTTGGGCCTGGTTCAAACTTCAGTGGAAGATTTAGAAGTTGACATCAATTACCTCTATTCAATGGCTCTGGATAAACTGCCTTTTCTGCCTTTTGCCTACATAATGGATAAATGGCGTTACGAGATCTTCAGAAAGGAACGACTGAAGGACCAATACAATTGCAACTTTTGGCGACTTAGGTAAAAACACCGTTTCAACAGCAAAAAAATCCGCGGTCAAACTGTCCTGCCGGCCGGTTCAGAGCATGCGCGCACATTGACGTTAGATCAGCAGAGTTATACATCTTTTATTCACTCGGATCCGTTCATTCACATGTACCATCTCGGCCAGTTTCTTCCTTAGTTAATTCCTTTTTCACTTCTTGTTTCTATAATTCTATCATAAAGTAAAGGCGTAAACCTCCTGAAATTCCATTGGTTCCTGATATCTCAACTAATCGTGAAGAAATGACGACAGTAGGCGTAAACCTCCTGAAATTCCATCGGTTCCTGATATCTCAACTAATCGTAAGGAAATGACGACAGTAGGCGTAAACATCCTGAAATTCCATTGGTTCCTGATATCTCAACTAATCGTAAAGAAATGGCGACAGTAGGCGTAAACCTTATGAAATTCCATTGGTTCCTGATATCTCAAATAATTGAATGAAGCACTACTCAAATAACGGAGCTTTTAATAAACAACATTTTCCACAATACTATATGTATCACTCACCTGTCGGTGTCTAATGGTATTGAGAAAAAAGAAAGTTTGGGATTATTGAAACTATTGTTTTTGCAGTTGTATACGCTACAATTGTTAATTATTTTGGAATTAATTTGAAAATAACACCAAATTGAAACAGAATACTTACTGGAATGAAAATAAATGATTAAATAAATGAACTTTGCTGGTTCATGGTAGCTTTTGACTCAAAGAAATTCCACTGAATTATAGGTTAGGTTGTATTTTTTTCTTCAACTTCTGCTTTGAATTTTAAATAGATCTCAAAAAATTATATTCCTCTAAATATTAAATGAATTAATTATATAATGGAAATATTTAAGATGTCTAAAACAATAATAAAGACATTATTCCAGACATCTTAGAATTATTGATGAAAACAATGAACAAGGACCAAATATGAGGTTAGAATCCTTGCGAGATGCGCAACTCAGACTCGGTGTAAGAAAATCCACGGAGTGCGACTACTGGTTGGTATCTATACTGTGATCTTATTTCTCTCAACTCTTGAGATGCACAAGTTAACCTTTTGACATAACACAAGAGTCGCTCTTGGTCCTCTAATAAATATTCGAAAACGTCATCTCGAACATATCCGTTCAATTGGCTCGACTAGACGGCGTCTAATAAATAAACGGGAATAGTTCGTTATCTTAAGACTATTGATACACGAAGACGCACCAAGAAAATATCCGATTTCACATTTTTGACTGCGAAGCACAGGTCGGTACTGGCACCCAACTCCGTCCAAAAATGTTAAATCCAAGAAGTTAAGTCCAAGAATAGCGGGAACAGATACTCTTCCATTAAAATATCTTATATAATGCTCTACAGTACATTTCCAAATTAAGGTTGTTCCAGTTCCCAGAAAACCAACATTTGAATTTTAATTTCAGTGAAGAGTACATGGGAATAAAGCCACCAGTTCTACGTTCCGAAATGGATTTTGATCCTGGGTCAAAGTATCATATTCCAGCCAACATTCCCTACTTGAGGTGAGTACATTTTAAATCAAAACTACAAAGATATTGAATATTTTTATATAATCATAGAATTCTTCTTTGAAATATGTTTGCGGACGATGAAGCGCAAAACTGTAAGTTAAGACGAAGAGATTGTAACATGATAAAGTGCCACTTTAAATGATGAGCATGAGACTCTACTCTTAATTCTCTCAGGGTGAGAGACACAATTTTCCCACAAATATATTGGTTTTTGACAAATATATTGAAGTGTATGGGTATAATCCACAAATCACAATATTAAGGAATGTCAAATCTCCCGAGTAAAACAGAACACTAGGGACTTATCTTAAAGCTATCTGAATCGATAGCTTCCTCCCAGCTCCCAGATACAAAATAAAGTCCCAGAGGCTATGGCCTGCCAGTTGACCAGAAACGGGTTGTATAGTTTCCACACAGATGTTCCAGACAGCGACTCGATGACTCCAATTTTCATCCCAGTTGAAGAATGTGCTCCATGGCAAGGTGGTTATGCCACAAGCTCCAATTATGTACTGATCGAACCAGGGACTGGATATGATTTAATCTCTCATCGTGGAATGCATCTCAATCTTGAACTAGCATATGTCTTTGGCCTCGTAATAGGATATAATTTGGCCCCCAGGGAGGAGCTATTTCAGGATGAACGAAAGAACATTAGAAACTGCAAGTGCATGTATAACAAGGCTCCTTCTCGATTTCTTTTAGACAAATATTGAACAAATCATAGTAAAATTACATTATCTTAACAAATTAAACCAAGAAGAAGTCATGTTGTGGGGATCATTGGAAGCAGTCAATGCAAAAACGTGCTCTCATGTTAAAGTGCCAAAAAGAACTAAAATTTCGGTTCCTGGGAGGAAATAAACACTTACCGAGAATAGTTATGTCAAGAGTCACTTTTTAGATATTGATTTCAATAATTACTACAGAAAATGACCGGCATCGGATTTCGACAGAGAGAAAACGCGGAACACAGATAACCGGCATAGAACACATTATTCCACTGCAGGAGAACCACTTCAAATCTCAATCATAATTCGGGCGCGAGTGCGGAATAACGTCAGCGGCGTGCAAATCGTTGCAAGATTAATGTTCATTAATTCCACTACGATGTAAAAACACAGCTTATTTAGAGGAAATGACTTATTTTTTCGATTTCAACTCCTGATATCTCTAAAATGGAGTAGGTATGTCACAGAGTCATTTGAAAAACTTCTCGTTATATATTAATTGATGAATTGACATACAAAATTATATGCATACATATAAAAGGAAACCCAGTGAAATCTATCGATTGTTCTACCCATTAATTTCTTCGAAAGAATCAAATAATTCGCTATAAAAATAGTTTTATTTACATAGTACATATAACAAAGATCACATTGAAAAAACAGACACAATATAATACTGACAAAAGGCAAGGTACGGTGAAGAAATGAAATATTTTGGTATTCAGTGATATTCGTGATGATCTTCACCGCCACTGTATTCACTGCCTCCAAAATCATGACCACCTCCATTATCGTGACTACCGTAATCTTCCTGACCACTGCTATACTCAGAATGTCCTTCGTAATGGCCATGCTCCTCTTTGACTGGTACTGGAACATGTTTTTCAACCTCTACAGGAACTTTCTTGTAAACTGTTACTGGAACAGGGTTGAAAACTGGGATCTTGACTGGATAAGGAACTGGTTTTTCGACAGGAACATGCACATTTTTCTCTACTGGATAAGGTACAGGATAAGGAACCTTCACTGGATATGGATGAGGTTTCTCTACTGTGTATGGGACTGGTCTTTCCACTGCTACTTTAACTGGGTAAGGTACAGGCTTTTCAACTGGATAAGGAATCTTCTTTTCTACGTGATATGGTACAGGTTTTGGAATATGGACTGGGTATGGTTTGTCAACATGTACTTTAACTGGATATGGGACAATTTTCTCAACTGGGTATGGTTTAGGAACATGAACTGGAATTTTAACAGGGTAGTACACCTTCTTTTCTACTGGATAAGGAGCTGGAACATGGACTTTGTATGGTACATGAACATCTTTTTCCACTGGGTAGGGTTGTGGAACGAGAACCTTAACTGGGTATGGTTTGTCAACATGAACTTTAACTGGCACATGTACTTGCTTCTCAACTGGATAAGGTTTGTGGACAGGGACCGAAACATGAACTGGAACCTAAAAATAATTCATGACCTTAAAATTCAGATTTCTCCTCCGAAATATCTCCAACTTACTTTGTAAGGAACGTGTATCTCTTTTTCTACTGGATAGGGCTGTGGAACATGTACTTTCACTGCATAAGGCACCTTTTTCTCGACTGGGTAGTAAACTTTCTTCTCCACTGGATAGGGAGCTGGCACCTTCTTAACAACAGTGACTGTTTTGTGATGATGTTCATCATGTCCACCCCCAAAATCGTGTCCACCATAATCCTGACCTCCGAAATCGTGTCCGCCGAAGTCATGTTCACCGCCGCCATAACCGAGCTCCAGACCACGCTTTTCTGGCTGTTTCTTGGAGTCAACGGCCTCTGCGGTTTTAGTGTCTGTTATTTTTGATTCCTTTTCATCCGCGCTGGCCAAGACTAGGAGCGCGCACAGCGCCACAGGAACCTGAGCAGAAAAATAATTGTTATGAAATAACCAAAATACTGACAATGGTATGAACCGTAGTGATTGCGGAAGTAGTTCAGTCAATCTGTCAAAAATAAATCGTTTTGACGGTATAATTACCCGCTCGATGAAATTTGGTACACTTGTTGAAAATGGTGTAACTAAGCTACCTTTGCGATGGCCTCGCTGAAATGTTAGCGGTTTTTTGAAAAACTCAAAAAAACTCAAAAAAAAAGTAAAAAAATGCATTTTTCTCGAATTGTATGCATCATTAAGAAAATTTTATTGAACAAAAAATGTTGAGGACGTTGCAATCTACATTTTTTGTCATTGGTGCAATGCTGCACGACTAAAAGCGCACAAAGTAGGTGGCGCCAAAGTATCAAAAAAAGTGTTTTTCATGTTTTTTGCCCTGAAAATGTTGTTATAATGCAAAAGTTTAAATGTAAGAGTTGTTCCTTACATTATTATCAACAACTTTTATTTAAAGATTATTTTTGTACAACTTACCATTTTGAAGCTGCAGCTTGCAGAAGAATGAAAAATCCAAATATACTGTTGTACGCAGTATGAGTACACATCGGTAGTGCACGTTTAAATCAAGATTTTACTAATTTAATTTTTCTTAGCAATTAAACTTCAATTAATAAAATTTTAATTTGTTTTTGACAAGTATTATCCATTATTTGATTTTTTGAGTCGCATTCTGTTATGAATTATTTTGTTGAACTCTCAATGTTATTAACAAAGACAATTTCTAATGTTTTTCAGTTTTGTTTTTCATTTTTTAAAAATGTCATCAATTAAACAGATTTTTGAAGAGGTTTTGAAAATTTGGATAAGGGAAACAAACAACAATTCAATTAAAGTCATTATTTGAGAGCGCTATGTATTACTATAACTTGTAAATGGTAAGTTGTACGAAAAAAATGTTAAAATAAAAGTTGTTGATAATAATGTAAGTAATGTAAACTTTTGCATTAAAACAACATTTTCAGGGCGAAAAACATGAAAAACACTCTTTTTGATACTTTAGCGCCACCTACTTTGTGCGCTTTTAGTCGTGCAGCATTGCACCAATGACAAAAAATGTAGACCGCAACGTCCTCTACATTTTTTGTTCGATAAAATTTTCTGTACGATGCATACAATTCTAGAAAAATGCATTTTTTACTTTTTTGAGTTTTTTTGAGTTTTTCAAAAAACCACTAACATTTCAGCGAGGCCATCGCAAAGGTAGCTTAGTTACATCATTTTCAACAAGTGTACCAAATTTCATCGAGCAGTTAATTATACCCGCACCAAATGTACAGATTGACTGAACTAAAGGGGCGTGTCTATTGTGCAAACTGGAAAAGCACAGTTTCACCAATGTTTAGGAAATAAACGAATGTACTCAAAATACGTTAGGGCTCATTTACAGTTGTTATATTCTTCCGAAAGGCTCTTATAAAGGGTGTCCCACGGAAAATTTCGAATTTAAAAAGTCTATAAAAAAAGAACGGCGCGATAGATTTCAATGATAAAACATTTATTTGAAAGCATAATTCATGACATTATTTGTGAACAAATATTTCGGTCAAATGTCCACCACGGCAGTACCCCATTCGAACTGTCCAATTTTTCAGTATATTTCGGAATTTTTCCGGCCTTATGGCACTTTAATTTCATGTTTCAAGCCATCAATCGTGCTTGGGTTGTTGGCGTAACAAACGTCTTTGACCGCTTCCCAAAGGTAATAGTCTAACGATTTTAAATCGCAGCTTCTTGGAGGCCAATTCGCATTACCATTTTTGCCGATTAGGCGATATTCGAAGATGGGGCGCAAAACATCGACCGTAGCATGGGCTGTATGGCACGAAGTCCCGTCCTGTTGAAACCAAATATCGTCCAAATCATACTCTTCCATTTGACCGAAAAGCCAATCAGTTAACAGAGCGCAGTAGCGCTCGCCGTTGACAGTTACGGCGGTTCCTCCATCATTTTCGGGGCTGATGATGCCGTTGGATCAAAATCCGCACCAAACAGTCACTCGTTGTGGATGCATCGGTTTTCCCTCGACGACGTGCGGGTTTTCTGTGCCTCATATACGGCAGTTTTGTTTGTTAACATAACCGCCGAAGTGGAAAACATGATTTTTCGATAAAAATCACCAAACGATCTTTAGCCCAATTTGCGAACCGTAAACGGTTCTGATGATCAATTGGCTTTAGCTGTTGGGCCAATTGAACATTATATGGCTTCAGGACAAGGTCTTTGCGCAAAATTCGGTGCGTAGTTGACCAAGAAAGGTCCGACTTTTGCGCTAGATGACAAATTGATGAGGATGGCCTTTCACGAACACTTTGTTCCATCGCAGCGATGTTTTCGGTTGACCTTGCTGGAAATGGACGTTTACGTGTTGTTTCATCCGACAGTGATCCAGTTTCGCTCACACGACTCACAAATTGCCGCGCATATGCCTCCGATGGAAATCTTTTTTGTCAAATATTTTTTTCAAATTTCGCATAGTTTGCGTTGGCGATTCACCAATTTGGAAATAATATTTTAATATTTCCCAGCTTTCTTCAAGCGAATAGCAACCCATTTCGTAACTGTCAGACTTATTTCTATATATGTTACACTTCTCCGATGACAGTTGTCAAATTATCATCACTTCAAATTCGAAACACTAGATGGGACACACTTTATTATAAAATTTTTTTAATTATATAACTACTTCCAAGTGCCGATGACTACTATACAACCATAAAATTTCAAATTTTGTTGATCAACTTCATATTATATTAGGTACAATCTTGAAATACTTTCGGATTTCCTGTGTTGCCAGATGTATACAAATTGGTTAATGTCTTTGTTATTCTAAATGGAACACGCTATATTTCAATTGTTTTCGAATGATTCGTAAACAAATAAATCAATTTACTCTAACTTCCCTATATTTATCTTTGAAAGTTTTTGAGTTGAACGTTATTTTAAAGAATATTCTTGAACGCGAGAGTTACAAAAGTATTATATCTCGCTAAATATTTGCGATATCAGTTTGAAATTTGACATCAGCTTTGATAATAGTTTGATTTACGCCACTATTTTTGCATCTTTGCGATTGTCAAAAATCTTTTTTCTTTTCATCAGACCCAATCTTTTATTTCATTTTCAGAATGAGAACAATACACTATACAATTTTTTTATTCAATTCCCTATACATATTTTGTTTTTAGATTCTATGATATTTGCTTTCATTAATGGTTATTTTTTGCCTACTCTGTAGAACTGGCTACTTAGATCGAAAAACAGTTGCGTCAATGATGCTACTATCTAAAGTCATGTCAAATTCCGAACTGAAATCGGAAATATCGAGCGTCATTTTCGTAACTCTCAAATTTGATCTAAAATTTTCAAAAATATTTCTTAACTCAAAATGCATTAAACCTAGACTATAAAAGTTAAAGTAAATTAATTTAAATTTTATGGATAATAATAAAAAATAGAAATACGTAGTGTCTCATCCAGAATAAAAAAATTGTTGCCAAATTAACATACATGAGGCAACACTGGAATTGTTGAATTTGAAAGTATTCCGAAAATGTACCTTACAAAATCTAATATTGATCTGAAAAATTTGAAATTTTTTGCAAGATATTTATCATAATAATTCAATAGGCTATCTTAGGACAACCGATATTTTTTTTTGTGGCACAATCCGAAGAAAACTATCGACACTATTTTAACCTAAATATTTGAAAAAGAATTTGGATGAATATATAATCAATCTCTTTAGATGAACTAATATTGATACATTCTCATACTTTGATGATTTGACGACGAAATTTTAAAATATTAAAAACAGGAAGTTCCTCGATATACACAAAGAATTTCTTTCGTAAGTCTGACTGCTATTTCATAAAATACCGAGTGTTTCAAAGGGAGATTAATGCATTTCATAAAATTTCTCTAGCGTCGATTATCAGAAAATTACTCAGACTCTATTATTCGAATGTTCTTTCAATTTATGAATTGATTAGGATATTCTAAGAGTTATTCAGGAAAGCAGTTTTCAGATGTTCGAAACTGCCGAAAAAATTTTGTGCAGTTGATCAAGTATAATCTCATTCGCTTCGAAACTTGATGATATTAGAAAATTTCAAACGCTTGGTCTGAGAACGAGCTTCGCGCTCTGCCTTTTCGGATTCTGCCTTTGATTTTGAATCTCTGAAAAAGTTGCAGACAAAGAGACTTCAGACTTCCGCTGCCACTATATTTTGAAAATTGAAGTTCACAAAATTTTAATTTATACACCTAGTGTCAACTAATTCGCAAATTCAACATTCCATGTGTCGGGAAATCTGGAAAAATCACTGAAGAAATTCAGGAAGTCCGATAATCGACGAAGAACACGGAAATCGAACTAGAAGCTGCAGATACCCGGTAATTTATTTCGTATGAAACGCGACTGCGTGTAATCACTATCCGCTGCAGATTTCACTTTCCACATATACGGGTGCCAGATGGCGCACACTCTACTTACCAATAACTTCATGACTCGTCAGTTAATGACTTCCAAACGGAAACTGATGTTTTTCCCAATACAGCATATCTTTTTATAATACTGCTCTTACTTTCGCCCAGTGGGGACTCTGAAGAACGTCTACATGCACAAAAGCAAACCCCCACCCCCTCAGACTTTTTCCGAACAAGATGCGAACGCATCAGTAAATTAATTAGGTAATAATATTGGAATAGAGAAATTCCGGTAATTAGGAAATGCACCAGACTGGATCGAATCAAAATTGAAGCATTTTATTTTAAAAGTTGCCATGATTATTAATTTCATTTTTAATCGTGCTCAGAGATTCATCAAGAGGAACATGGTGAATGATATACAGACATTAATTAAAAATCCATTTAATTAGGTGAAAATTCACATAATATTAACTTCTTCAGTAAACTCGAGATGTATAAAGTGATTCCCATCTGTTAAATAGTCCTTTGAACCTGAAAGTTACAGCTATGCGATACTCATTTGTGATGACGATTATAAATCGAATATGGAAGCGAGCATTAAATTAGGTTCTATTGGATAATGAGAGTATTATCTAACAGACTATCCTCTGTCCTCTATCCTCGTGGACGAGCCCTATAGGACAACAAGCATCTTACATAAAACGTTCTTGGTCTCGTTTCTAGAGATATTTCCAATCACCAATAATTTTGTATCTACTAAATTCATTATTCCCATTCGATATGGTAAATATACAGGGTGAGTCTTTGACCACTGCGTTCATTCTAACCATAGATTCTTGAGATCAAAAGAAACATTTTCTTCCTATAACATTTTTCCCAAATTGGCCCCGTTCAGAAGATATAGGGTGTTGAAATTTCATAAAAAAAATTGCATTTTCACCTATACTATTCAAACGACCATATCAATTGAAATGATCTCTTGTAGAAGGTTTTTGATAACACTCGTGCATATTTTGGCATCAATAGATTTATTCCATTTCTTGTGGGATTCTCACTACTACTCTACAGATTATATTGCATGAAAACCAAATATCGCTTGAACAAAATCTCCGTATCTTGTACTTCCCGGAATGATTAATATTTTTTGCAGATAAAATCATTCTTCATATTTTCTCCTAAACTGCACCATTCTTGAGATATTTGAAGTTGAAAGGAATTAAATCGATATAATTTTGTCCAAATTTTCTGATTTTCCCAAATCCAACTCTGTGCTGAAATGATTCAATCATCAGATTTGCTCAATGTTGCCATATTTTATGTCTTTATTAAATATTTATACTTAAGTTTGGGGAAATCTCTCAGTCTATGGTTCCACCACTAAACACTATGGATGAAATTAACCACTGAACAATTTTTGTCTTACATTAACCACAAAATCTAAATTGCCATATGGTGTATTCATTATTGATGATGTCTAGCACCTTGTTTAATATTTAATCCAGAGTAATATTTCATAATAAATAGAGAAAAAGATTTCCATCAGTCACATAGGTACTTCGGTATATTTTCATGATGACCGTTGAAATAGGTGATGTATTTTCTGTCAGGATCTGTTAAATTGAAGACTTGTCTTTATGAAGAGCTGGTTCTTTATAGCTTCAGACTTTCAGGATTAATCAAATTATATCTATTCTAAAATAGGAATGCTTCAAATTAAGCTCATATGAGTTTTAAAAACTTCGAACCCAGTCTCCTAGATTTGTTTTGTACCTTCAAAGAAGTTTTTTCACAACTTTATTTCATACACCGATTCAACCTGGTTCACAAACTTAGCAGATAATAGAATTTGACTTAGTTTTAATATTTCTGAATGTTTGTTATGATGCATGGTTAATTAAAATTCAATAATATTGAAACTGGAAGCTATAAGCTCATAAACAAGAGAGATTAGAGTAGAATCCATTTTCTGACCATAATCATTTCATACTGAATTGAATAATTTCAAACTATCGAAATTATCCTTACAATATTTCCCACATTTTTTTTAAGAAAGCTACAAATAACTTTTGACAGTTTCAAACAGAATCAAAACAACAAGGAACCACAGAACACTATTTTATTGGGAACTACCCACCACATTCATTTAAAAAAACTTTGCAATTATTAATTTTTCTCTCTCCTGGGGTTCGGTAATAAATTGATATTCTATGGTAAGGTATTAAAATTTGACATAATCTATGAATAACCATTATTCAATATTTATATTTTTGTTAACGTAATTGAAACAGATACTCTGATTATAAAAACCAAAAATTTACGCATGTTTAGTAATCAGTAATTATAGTCTAAACAGAATAGATTCAAATTAAGGATTTAACAAAAATTTTTATTAAAGAACACCTAGTTGATTTTTCAGAATCAAATTTAGGTGATCAAACTCAATTTCTTCAAGCAAGTATAATTGCACACCTAAATCTAGGAATACTTGTAATCTATCCAAGTAAATTGTAATTGGGATTCAGTAGAGAAAATAATCATCAAGCAAAGTAACATCACTTTAAAATAATTACACTCGACGTAGGAATACTTGATGATTTAACAAATTTGCAGAACGAAAAGAAATTTATGTATCAGCACAGTGAAATGAATAAGTGGACTGTATTGGAATGCGTGATTGAATTTGCCTTTTTGGGATGTGTCCCGACTATTTATGCGACAGGGATGACTCCCTCTACGAGGGCTTTTAGAATGCCCATATATGGTCACATCGGTGTACGGTTTTTCATGTTTGAAACCAAAGACCATATATGGTATTGTATTCTTGGACGCTTAAGGAGATTGAACAAAGGCGGCGCCAGGATATTTGTCGCCAGCTTGAATTTGTGGATGGTTGGCGCCTTTTTAAATGTGGTATTCGAAAAAGTATCTTTATTTTTAACCACTCAAAATGTATTGCAAATTTAGGAAGGAAACAGAGGAATGACCTCTTTCAAGAACACGACGACTTGTTAAAACAATTCTTATCTAAAAATAATTGCAAAGCTATGAAAATTGTTAGAAAATATTTTTTTCGTAGTGACATCATTCATTGTTGTTGAAGATTTCGAAGTAGATTTTCGCAATCTGGCAAACCCTTCTATTTTAACCTCATCAAAACATCTTCTAAGGTACGAATTTACCGGATGAATATTCTATTTGGGCCAATAACCAACATGACATAGATATTTGGACAGTCAACCTATTCTCAATATGTGGAAACTATAGATCTCTTCTTTCGGATGATAGGAAGTATACGGCTGGTAGGCACTCAAATGTGACCGCCGATTCTTGATCAGGCAGTCGATCCCAATTGATTGAGACCATTTTCGGCTCGATATCCGAAAATTACAGATATTTGGACAAAACGATAGCCTGCTTGAGAATGCTATCGAATGTAGTGTGGTAATGAAAATGCATAATATATTCATCATTTTCTTGTATACAGGATGTCCCTTGACTCAACGTCAAGCGGTTACTGGGCGATATACTAGGTTATACCAGTTCTAGCAAAACTAAAAAAAATTGAAAAAAAAAAAAACAATAATTGTACCTAACAATGGATTTGAGACTGTAATCAATAGCATGGTTATTTGGGATTACGCATAAAAAAAATCACTGCAACATTGGAAAATTTGTGACTACAAAAATATACCTATTACCACTTAACCAAGTGATATAGAAGTTTTTTTAACTTTTGCTAGAACTGGTATAACCTAGCATATCGCCCTGTAACCGCTTGATGTTGAGTTACTGGACATCCTGTATATATTCTTGTGAACATACAATACAGGGAATAAATATTACATAGAGTATATTAAACAATGTCTTTTTTGCCAGCAAACTCGTCCTCGACTGGTAAATATTTGATACACAGCTTTTAATAAATGTGTTGTGGAATTTTGTTTATTAGGTATCTAGGTTTAGTCTGAAGTAATGCGGAAAAATTTATTCGTCACAAACGTTTGGGAATATCCGCCTTCTTCAGTGTGAAATAGCATGGAATAAAGAGCTTTTGCATGTGTTCTAACGGATGAAAACTCGCATTGATTAAAAAAAAAGTCGGGTTGCACTCCGGGAGTGCCAGCAGAAGTGAAAACTTGTGCATTTTTGATATTTTGGAATGGCTAGAGAATAATTTTGTATGAATTGCTTTCATTATCAGTATAAAAGTGCTATTATTTATGTGGTGGAATACAATATTCATTTATTGCGCTATCGTACACAAAAATGACAATAGGTTTGTTCGGGTGGCAGTTCCCAGTTGTACTGGGGTCACAGAGAACCAGGTTCTGTAACTCTTGGAATCGTCGCAAGTTGTTCTATGACACGAACGGGTGAGAACAGGTGGGAACAGATAATTTCAAAACGATTTCGTTAAGTGCATAGATAAGTGAAAGTAAGGTTATGTTGTACATCATGGACATTGAACTCTAAATACCATATAGGTATTCATATAGAGTTCAATGATCATGTATCATATCATGGATAGTGTTAAAAAGATATTGAATAAGTTATTGTGTTATTAATACGGTGGAAATACTTTAGAAATTACAAATATTGAAATTGAACAATTTTTTTTGTCATAAATAAATAAACATAAACATATCCATATAAATAACTGTAAATATAATTTATATGTAATGAAATATTTAAAGAAATGATTTAATTTAATTATAATTTGAAATTTCAATACATGTAGTAGTGGTCATCAGTGGAGAAATTATTTGTGTTAGTTCATATCTGGATAAACTGTGAAACAGAACAGAAAATTTTATATAATAGAATTAGGTAATTGTATATGGAACTGGTGGCATTTGGGAAATAAATAAAAATATTTTCTAACAATTTTCATAGCTTTGTAATTATTTTTTAGATGAGAATTGTTTTAACAAGTCGTTGTGTTCTTGAAAGAGGTCATTCCTCCGTTTCCTTCCTAAATTTTCAATACATTTTGAGTGGTTAAAAAATAAAGATACTACAATCACGAAATAACAAAAATAAATATATAGAATATAAATACGAAATATCGTATATATAAATAATATAAAATAATTATCTTACATACTTTGATCAACAACTATGCAATTGTTTTATTCATCTATTGCAAATGATCCTTCTTCTTCTTTGAGATAACAAAAATTTTGAGAAGCTATTATAACGAATTGATTAAAAATTTATACTCCCACAACATCAAATATACTCAAAAACAGCTATGCGAATATCCTAGTCACCAAATATATAACTTAATTGCCAATTAGAACTACTGAAAATTTGAATCACCGATGATTTGAATTTACCGCTTCTTCTGTTGTACCTTGTACCATCTCTAGATCAGGAACCGTAAGAACAGTAACGAACAGTTCCGAAATCAAGTGTTCCGACCACACGAACGACAAGGAACTCCTGACTCCTGTTCCGTCCCAGACGAACGGGTGGGAACCACAAATTACCAAAAATTACAGTTCCGAACTGCCACGCGAAGAAACCTAATTTATATTACAGTAACATGCACAAACATTCGCATAAGCGCCCTGCACCGCCTAAACGAAACAGCACACGCAGGCACGGTAGAAAGAGTGGGGGATATTATTCCCTCTCCTACTCCTCGATCTTACGCTTTTTCGATCACAATCACGTGACCCTGACGCGAGTTTGGATGTTTTTACCCATACAAGAGAGTGCTCAGCGCCGCTAAAGAAGTTTTCACTTCAAAAATTAGTTAACAAATAACACTCGCTCCTCAAAAAGTTTGCTACCTTGGGTTTACCTGCTTGAATCAAACATCAGTGGCTCTTGGCTGCGTTCAGAATCAACTTGGAATGTTTGAGACCGATTGAGGGTCAAATTTTCTCTTTTTATATCTGTCTCTATTTTGAAATTAACATTTAACTTTGAGTTGTTGTTGAAATTTCTTTCATTACAGCAATACAGAGTTCTCACATAAGTTAACCCGTTAATTATATACATATATTTATATTAGTTTTTGAACAATTTTTGTGATCCGAAATTAAAAAAAAAATTGTCAAATAGGAATGAAATCTTAAATTTCTCCTGCCTGAAATGCTGTAGGTTGCTTCACTGAGTCAAACTCATGGAACGTTTTTGAATACGGATACCATATTTCAATTGTTCAGTTAAGTTACAATCCAGGAAACCTACGAATAGCATCAAGATTTCGAGATATAATGCCATGAAGAAATATTCAAAGAATTGAATATTTGAAACGGAAATACATGTTCGCTCATAATGAACAGAATATGAAAACAATAGTTCATTAGCAAGAACACCTATTTGTTATAATCGGTATAACAATATTCTCATACTTCTTGAGAAATAGGAGCCAGATTTAATTAGATACTGTGACGATTGCTTTGAGTACAATCGGTAGAGCACTATAATACAGTGATGGGCAAATGTGTGGAACCACGTAAATATCTCTGGAATTTTTAGAGATATCAGAATGAAATTCGGAAGATGAATACTGCAGTTGATTTCCTACATGTTTTCGTATTTTTTAACAATTTCGAACTTCCGGTTTTACCGGAAGTAATATCAATTTTAAAATTTGTAATGGAACACCCTGTATATTATTTCAGTTTCTGATGAAACATTTTATTACGAGTATAGGAATCGATATTTCTCATTTCAATACCTACCGAGATAGTAACAGAAAACTATCTAAAGAAAGTAAAAATCTAATCCATTAAAAAATGATGAACAATGAATAACATTGAAACTTAACTAAACTGAACTTAATGTATTTGATGTTCAAACTGAGCACCGTTTACTTCTTGACAATAAGCAAGTCGGTTTGTGAATTCTTTAGTAACATTACCTATTACTTCTGGTGAAATTTTCTTTATCTCGTGACTTATTCATGCAGCTAATACTTGAAAATTATTTGGTCCATCAACATAAACCTTTGATTTTAAATAACCCCTCAGAAAATAGTCCAGTGGATTAAAGTCGCGACTTCGTGCAGGCCATTCATAAGTACAACTTCTTTCAATCCATCTGTGATGAAATGTCTTATCTAAATAATTTCAAATAATGCGAGCGTAATGGGGTGCTGCCGAAACCAGATATTATTTGGTAATTGTCCATTTACCTCCAAGGGCGGAATCACTTGAGTCTCTAACAGTTGTGAATACTTATCTCCATAGACAAAGTACCTTTATAGACTACCAACGCACATGTTAAAGACTTGTCAAGCTAACAAAGCGACACCATGCGTTTGATCGCTAGAACTAATTTCCTCATTTGGCGGGAAAGCGGCTCATTTAAACTCATACCTTTTATGAACTATTATTTTCAAGCTAATTCAAGCCAAAATTAAAGTCGAGTAAATGATATCTGATTTGCAACATTTACTCAACTCAAAATGGTTCTAATTAACTAATGCTTATTTTATAGAGAAGGGAATTTGGTGGAGAAAAATAGAAACTTTTAACAAATTTTTATTTAAAGAACTAATATTGTTCAGGAGATGAACTCAGTCAAAATATCTGTAGATGTTAGAGATAAAGTATCCTATTCATCACATATAAAGATCAGGGTCATTATCAATACTACTTACAGATTCGAGGTAAACATAACCTACAGAAGATTAGATTGAATTAATTTCATTAAAATCGAACTAATACTACATCTTGAAAGCATTCATTCGAACTGAACAAAGTCACTGTGTAATGTTTTCAATCTTTTCTTCCTTCAATGACACAATAGTGATCAGTTGAATCAGAACACTGGAACACTGCTAATACGTTCATTTTATTCTAATGTCACAACTCACTGTGTTCTGATATTATTTGAGAAGGTGATTCATCAACATCGTGAAATGTCGAGGAGTTTGCTTCTGGATGCATTGAGTGGTTAGATTCTCCTAGTTTTGAAATTAAAGAATATAGTTCAAGAATATTTTAATAATGAGAAAATAAGGAATTTTAAGTGGTATGATTAATAATTTATATCTTACATCTTTCATCTGGGACCTCAAATCAAAAAGAGTTGGTAATGCATTAGGCCTCAGCCTTTTGGTACCAGGTAAAATGTATTTCTCATTAAAATGATAGTAGCAGACTCTTTTCTTATAAAAGTCTTCCCGTGGCATGGCTCTCAGTTCTCAATTCTGCAGTATATCTAGCCACATATTAAATCTGACCAATTCTGTTTTGAAATTTGGGAAACGATGTCATCGGGGAGTGTTTTCAATTCTTGCATTAAATACAGACATCTTTGAGTTTGTTTCAACAATATTCCTCTTTCACTCAATTGAAAATTTTAAAATATTCTCAGCATATTTAAAAGTTAAAAAGTTAAAAATTATTAGTAGATTGTATATTTTTCTAATAATTAAATTTTCAAAGTTGTTATGCGCCATCTTTCTGATAATCTTGGTTGAGTGGTTTCATTTTGACGTCTTGTCAAAGATAAATTTATTGAAAAAATGTCAAACTTCATCGAAACTCGAGCGCTATAATAACCTCTGCTAAATTATAAACCCATATTGCTTTGACAAATTATAGGCACAGAATCAAATTTATAATTAAATGATTCTTGTGAAATAAACAACTGACTGAGATTTGTAGGCAATTCATACAGAATTATCAAACAGTGATGGGCAAATGTGTGGAATCAAGTTTTATCTTCATTCAAATGTAATCAAATATGTGAAGATAAAAGAAACCTGAGTACATAAGTTTTAAAGTCAATTTCTTGGATGTTTTTAAATGAGCATAATTCATACAGAATTATCAATACAGTGATGGGCAAATGTGTGGAATCAAGTATTTATCTTCATTCATCGTGGTGGTTGTATTTGTATCATTGTTCCAGAGTACGGAAGAAGACAACAAGGGCGCAAAAGCTCCTGACCTGAGGTCAGTTCATTTCTTCATTAGGAGTTTTATCACTTCACAGTGATCAATTTCTTGGATGTTTTTAATTTTTTTGAGCACTGACTTTTTTAGTAGGCGAGTATAAGTAAGCGAATTAATGGACCAGACTGAATGTAAATTTATATATGCATGACAAATGAAGAGTCTCTAATTATCTACTATTTTCAATAAATAAACTTTTTGACTTCTTCTAGTAGGGTTTCTCATAGAAGAATAATTCATGTTAGTCCAGTACTTAGACTTCCGATTTCAATCGAATGCATTACTAAAAGTTAAGTTTACAATAACTTCCATTACTGCGGTGTAGTTCCCATAAATATTTCATTCCTCTCTGGAATATTGAAAAAAATAATTGAAGCACATTGAGCTGTATAACGTGATGAAATCGCTCCACTCAATATTGATCAGTCTATTGTAACTGATTGAAAGCTAACAATTACAGATTGCATCAAGAAAATTTCTCATTATTTCGCTTTTGTCCACAGGAATTGCGTTTATAATCAACATTTAAAAATAGTGATTAACTTCACTGCTTGAGACAATTCCTATGAATTCTTCTAGCTCTGTTCACTGTTTCTCACTGCCGATAAATATAATAATTATTTTCAATTTTCAAGTAAAGTTTATGATTCTATCTATACAAGGTGTAACAAAATAAGTGTAAAATATTTAAGGAGGTGATTCCTCATCGAAAAAAAGATAGGATCTTTCATATAAAGAAACTTCATTGGAACATCCCTTGTTAAGATACAGCCCCTCAAAGGTACATAAAATTTGTATAACAATTTTTTTCACAAGCACCAAAAAAGTTACAATATTGAAATTAACCTAACGTTTCCTACTAGCAAAAAGACACTTATCCAGTTATTTATTTGGTTTACCTTATGATTGTAAGGGTGGGAAACGCAACCCCTAAAGTTTATTTCCAATGTAACTTTTTGTCTTATTATTTGTTTACCATTTAAAAATTTATTTCCTGGTACGGCCTTTGGTCAATTATTGAAAGCAATTTGTACTTACAAAGGCCTATATGCTATCTATGCTAATTTTAGTGGACTGTAAATGAAAACAAACAAAAATGTTTAACTTACTATTAAGTTTGGGGTCAAGTTATTTCCAGGTGCGTTATTTCCATTTCCAAATTCACCTTCGATTAAAGGAAGTTAATTAGGAAGGGTGAAGGTAAGGAAAAAATAAGATTAATTTTAAATCTGGAAAGCACTCCCACTGCGGCTCGGGATGCAGATGGTAATCCCGCCCTTCCTTGGTTGGAATAGAAATGAGGGTTGAACTATAATGCGAGTTGTACTATACTTGTGATGCACTAACACCAAGATGCACACTAAATACTGCGGTTTTACTATGCTAAATTTTTCTAAAGCGGGTGAAAAGCGAAAATGTAAAAACTATCAGAAATTCTACAACACGGCGGTGTCGAATTCTAAGACTGAACTAACTGGAAACGCGAAGAATGCGAACTTAAAACATGTGGTGCCGTATGTGAGATATGAATGGATACAAACAATAAATAACAAATAAATATTGAGGAAATTCCGAAAACGCTATAACATTTCCGATAGCCTGTTTCATTCTAAACAAAAATGTCTCATGAGTTTTTGCCCAAAATAAACTAGTTCGCAGCAAAAAATTATTTTACGAACTACTACAGAGATAGGTACATCGTCATAAATGCGAACTGGATTTATTATTATTCTGTAGTTAGTACCTGCATTTAACGACTAAATGGTTAAAAACAAAACTAATTTATTAATAACAAAACACACTTTTTTGGTGCTTGTGAAAATAATTGTTATACAAATTTTATGTACTCCCTTTGAGGGGCTGTATCTTAGCAAGGGATGCTCCAATGAAGTTTCTTTATATGAAAGATCCCATTTTTTTTTCGATGAGGAATCACCTCCTTATATAGTATACACTTATATAGTTACATCCTGTATTTTTATTTAGCACACTTCCTGAATATCATTTGTAGACTCAAAGTTATAAATTGATGACTAAAAATAAGTTCATTAGAAATACTCAAATTGAACAAATCATTCAAATTAATAATTATAGTACGTAAAATAGTCAATACATTTTCGATTGAAGTGTCTTTTGATAATTACATTTTTTCATCCCAGAAATATTGTTTTATTCAAAAAATATTTTCATTCTTATCATGATGTCAAACAATTCAAACGAACATAAATTAACCAAACACAAAGAAGCCAATTGAATACCACATGGATTTCAACTTTTGAGTTTATTAAATTTATTTTCTTCATTGCATTTAATTAATTTACTGTAGTTTTGGAATTGCCCAAAATTATGATAAGCTTTGGATGCAAATGAAATCCTTTCAAAGAAGAGTTTCATTTTCAGCCGAGCTCCGCCATAATTTGAAGCTCCAATAACTGAATGATAGGATTTATGGACGTTGGATAGGCCGTGCCTTGTGAAGTAGCTTACGTGATCGTCGGATCTAACACTGCTTGATTTTTCCTTTGAGGCCTCTCAAAATCACAAGTTTATGAAATCAGAGTTTGGGATTCAGATTACCTTAGAGCACGAATTGAAACCAGAATTTCATAATATTAGTACTGAAATGCAACAGAATGTACCAAACAATTTCGAAGAAGATTGTATCGCTGCATGCAATTTAATGGCGAGCACTTTAATCATTTGCGATAAATTTATACTAATACTGTTTCTTAAATTTTTCTGGCAATAGAAATCATACGATTGATTTGAACGTCTCTCTTTCATTTAGTTTTATCGTTACCATAAAAACATCTTGTAACTTTGTGAATGAGTACAAAATGTAGGTGCATACAGATTCGATGTAGTTGCAACCCTCTCCAGGGAAATAATCTTTGTACCCCTGATCATGTCTACTGTTATCAAAAATCGACCTTTCTCGTTTCACATATTTTGATTCGGTTTCAAGTTATTGAGGATCAAGAATTGTGAATAAAACGCCCTGTATTGCTCAATACAAACATTCTAACTTCATAACCAAGTTCCTTATCTGGGATCTCTAAGACACTAGTTTGAACCTTTCATTAAGCATTAAGAGCTTCTTTCAGATATAAATTTCTTATAGGTCTTGTGGAACCCGAAAGTTTAAGTCATAAAATTATACAACTCGCATTCTGATATAACTCATATAACATATATTGCTCTACATGTAAGTAATTGTAATTCGTGATTTCTGTACGATAATGTTTTTATGGTAAGTACCAAAAAATTAACCAACGGGTAATACTTCCAAGATGTTATCTAACATTTGATGTATTTATCGTTCCACATTATTAAGTATCAGTGAACTTATACAGGAGGAAAGGTTTTCGCGTGCTAACTTTTTGTCCAAATGTCTGTAATTTTCGAATATCGAGGCGAAAAAGGTCTCCATCAATAGGGTTTGACTCGCTGATGAAGAATACGGGTTCAAACTTGAGGGTGTTAGTCCTGCCGTACACTCTCCATCTTCCGAAAGAGATGAGCTAGAGTTTTTATATTTTCAAAACAGGTGAACTGTCGAAATATTTTGTTCAAGTTCGTTATTGAGCCAAATCTGTCTGATGGTTCAGGAGATAAGAGCATCTTAATGTTTGTTTTCTCTATAAGTCACGAAATATCCATCGATTGAAGTTGATGCTTGAAAAGTATTTGAATTAGGTTGAAATAGATAGGTTCGAAAAGTTTCGCAGATATCGACAAGCTAGAAAT
Source organism: Micraspis discolor (assembly GCA_030674115.1). NCBI lineage: Eukaryota > Metazoa > Arthropoda > Insecta > Coleoptera > Coccinellidae > Micraspis > Micraspis discolor. The sequence continues at coordinate 82,244 of JARTUT010000878.1, read as the reverse complement.
TTAGAAAAGCACGACGTGGAATTTTAGGAGAAGAGATTTCGAGCTTCTAGATAAAACTTGGGAAAACTATGAGTAATTACTTTTAATTTGAGATATAGGTCTGTTCATTTATCGTGGCAATTGTATTTGTATGAGATTATTCCAGAGTAGGGGAGAAGACTCTTATATTTTTATTGTAGAACACCTAGTTGGTTTTTCAGAAAGAAATTTAGGTGATCAAACTCAATTTCTTGAAGCCAGTATAAGTGTACACCTAAATCTGGGAATACTTGTAATCGTGAATATTAAAAGAAAACAATTATTTTTGTCTAATTTTCACTTTATTAATACTATTACACGATCGGTTTCGATTGTTGAACCATCTTCTGGTGTTAGGTACAGACTGAAATATTTCAATTTGCCTATCCCAAAATTACTTTAAATTCGAATCCAAATTATATTTTTAAAATTCAGGTTTACCGATGGGATCACCTTTGAGCCCATTATTGTCAGATCTATTCATGAATCACCTTGAAAATGTATCCATAAAAACAAATGACCTATCAAAAAAACACGTCATTTTCTGGTTCCGGTATGTTGATGATATTATAGTAGGATTCAACGGAACAAATAGACAAATAAAAATGTTTCTTGACTTCCTCAATTCAATTCACAAAAAAATAAAATTTACATTGGAAATTGAATGCAACAAAGCGATTAACTTTCTAGATTTGAACATAAATTCGACTTTAACATCTACCGAAAAGACACAAACTCAGAAGCCATAATATCATATGATTCCTTCAGTCCTGATAATCATAAACTGGCAGCTCTGAAATCTATGATCAACAGAGCATTCACCATACCTTTATCGAACGCTAACTTACTATCGGAAATTGATAAAATCAAAGAAATTGCAACTAATAATAATTTTCCGAGAATCCTAGTAAACAAACTAATTGAAAACAAAAGAAAACTGAAAACCATTAATATGCTTTACACTACCACAGAAAATTCTACTAATAAATTCATGCATATCACTTATTTCGGAGAATTATCAATTCAAATCCAAAATAATTTTTCTGAACTTGATTTCAAAACAACATTTTCAGGATGTCCAAACCTAGGTAAAATATTATATAACTCAAAATCCAAACTTAAACCCGAGAAAACTTCAGGTGTTTATAAAATCTGTTGTAAAAATTGCAACGCTGCATATGTAGGTCAAACCGGCAGAAATTTTGGGACCAGATTAAAAGAACATCTGAAATCAGGTAAACTGTCCGCAGTTTATGATCATATCGTGACTGAAGAGCATCATGTGGATATCGTAAATTTTAAAATCCTTCACAAATGCGAGAAAGGCCTGAAATTAAATTTGCTGGAAGCGATGGAAATAACAAATCTGTTCAATATTCCCAATGTGTCCCCACTTAACACCCAAATACTGGAACTTTTGATTTACTTCTTTAATGTGAAAAAATCTGCAGCTGAGGCGCATCGATTGCTTCTAGAAGCATATGGTGAAGCTGCTTTAAGTGAGAGAAGTTGTCAGGAATGGTTTCAAAAGTTTAAGAACGGCGAGTTTGACGTTAAAGACAAAGAACGCAGTGGAAGGCCGAAAGTGTACGAAGACATGGAATTAGAAGCACTATTGGAGGAAGATTCGTCCCAAACGCAAAAAGAACTTGCACTTACTCTACAAGTGACTCAACACGCAATTTCACATCGTTTAAAATCGTTAGGAATGATTCAAAAACAAGGAAATTGAGTTCCATATGAACTATAGCCGAGAGACATTGAACGCCGATTATGCATGAGTGAAATGCTGCTTGCCAGGAATAAAAAAAAGAGTTTTTTGCATCGTATAGTCACTGGTGACGAAAAATGGATTCACTACGATAATCCAAAGAAGAGAAAGTCATGGGTTAAGCCCGGCGAACCATCAACATCGACAGCTAAGTCGAATATTCATGGAAAAAAACTCATGCTGTGTATTTGGTGGGATCAGCTTGGTGTCGTGTATTATGAATTGCTGAAACCAAGCGAAACCATTACTGGAGCTCTCTACCGAACACAATTGATGAGATTGAGTCAGGCACTTAAGGAAAAACGGGCCCATTACTACTCCAGACACGACAAAATTATTCTTTTACACGATAATGCTCGTCCACATGTTGCGGCGCCGGTAAAAACATACTTGGAAACACTCAACTGGGAAGTTTTACCCCACCCGCCGTATTCACCAGACTTAGCCCCTTCTGATTATCATCTGTTCCGGTCGATGGCACATGGTCTGTCTGAGCAGCGCTTCACATCATATGAAGACACCAAAAATTGGGTAGATTTGTGGATTGATTCAAAAGATGAAGAGATTTTTCGTCGGGGTATCCGAATGTTGCCAGAAAGATGGGGAAAAGTAGTGGCAAATGATGGAAAATACTTTGAATAAAACAATAGAAATAAACCATTCACCACTTTTGAACATCTCATAGATTTAAACCCACGAAATATTTCAGTCTGTACCTAACACCAGAAGATGGTTTAACCACCGAAACCGGTCGTGTAATAGTATTAAAAAGTGAAAATTAGACAAAAATAATTGTTTTCTTTTAATATTCAAGATGGATTTTCACAAAATAAATGAGTCATCAATTCATTCTATACTTGTAATTTATCCAAGTAAATTGTTATTGGGATTCAGTATAGAAAATAATCATCAAGCAAAGTAACATCACTTTGAAATAATTATTCGTAGTGAGATCGTTCATTGTTGTTGAAGATTTTCATATTTTCAACAGTATTATATAAAGAGACCTCATAGACCTGTTCACTGGTCTCTGTCAAGGAGAAGAAACTTCAGAAATATAAGTGTTTGGAAAATCATAGATGATTTCTTCTGGCTTTGAGTGAAGAAAAAATAAAGTACCTACCTCTTGCCTTGGAAGTTTTCATAGAAATGATGGTTTTCATGATTTGGAAATTTTAAGAAGAAAATTACAAATGTATGTTGATAACAACCAATAATTCTTAGGTTTTTTTGGAATTTCTCACTAGAAAGGGATGGTTTATAATCTTGAAGTAGAAAGAAATTATAGTAGAACAACAAAAACCTATGTTTATGGTGTTGAATTGTTGTTACCAGAAAATTAATATTTTGTATCTTCCTTCTGGATATTGACTTCATCGGATGAAACATGAGTGAGTGATGCATTTTTTAGAGAAAATAATGTTTTTAAACAATTCAGATTCATTAGTGGATGCTGTGTAAGGTATTTTTTATTCAAACTGAACTGGACTACAGAGGGGTATTTGCCCAACGTGAAAACTTAAATGGTTAAAATTGGTTAAAATTAACGCAGTGGTCAAAGACTCACCCTGTATTTCGTAACTACTTTCGAGCATACATCGACATCAGTGATTTCCGCGTTAATTATGCACTTTTTCCAAAAAAGCATAGAATCATAACCACCAGGTGTATTATACACAATTTGAACAACTTACCTGAGATTTCATTTAATTTCAGAAAGATATTGCGTAAATCGAGTACAAATGGTGTCATTCACTCAAGTGCTCAGAGACTCCATTTGTTGATTACAGATTCAAATTATTTCGCTACTGAAAACAGTTCCAATATTGCATTTACTTTCTATATTTATAATTGTCCATTCATGAATATTCGTCACTAACGAATAACATCTGGATTATGCATTTTTTTCCTTATGTAACAAATCATATTGATAATGGAGAATCATGTGAAAGTACTAAAGAGATCAAAACACCAGAACTAAGTAACCAACATTTATTTAAAATAATAATTTAACCTACTTAACAATTATAATAGATGCATGATAGCATTTGCTTCGTTGAGTATCATCGGTTAATATTATACAAAATTAATGAGACCATCGACAACAAAGTTTTTTCATAGATGGTAAAAATTTACCATCACTCCCTATCTATCCACTAGATAAATAGTTCCAATCAGTTCTCCTCTTGATTATTGTTTTATATCAACTCATCACCAGTCAGAAATTTCTTCGTGTTTGTAATCAATTTCTTCATGTTTGTACTCTGGTTCGTATTTTTCTTCTTTGATATGCACTGGAACTTTCTTCTCGACTATATAGGGTACCTTCTTTTGAACTTCATAAGGTACTGGTCTTTCAACTTTAACTTCCACTGGATATGGTTTTTCTTTGTAAACTGGATACTTCACAATTTTCTCAACAGGATAAGGATGTGGAACTGGTACTTTCACAGGATATGGAACTTCCTTCTCAACTTTGTAGGGTACTGGTTTTTCGACGAGGACTTTGACCGGATAAGGTTTCTCGACATCGTATGGAACTGGTACCTTTTTCTCGACTTCGACAGGATAGGGTTTAATAACTTCGTATGGCACTGGTCTGTCATATGGTACTTCCACTGGGTATTTTACTTCTTTATACACTGGATACGGTTTCGGCACATGAACTATTTCCTTTACTGGAACATAGACTTTCTTTTCTACTGGATAAGGTTGTGGAACTTTCACTTCGACAGGATAATGAACATATTTAGTTACCGGATATGGTTGCGGTACTTCAACTTTAACCGGATATGGTTTATCCACTTTTATTTCGACTGGTACCTTCTCTTCTTTTATGACTGGATATGGCTTGTGAACGTGGTACGGCACTTTAACAGGTACTTTAACTTCATAGGGTATCTCTTTCACAACAGGGTATGGTTTTGGTACTTTCACGTGAACTGGATATTTAACTTCCTTATAAACTGGATAAGGTATTTTTTTGATGACTGGATAAGGCACTTTTACTTCTTTCTCTATCTTGACGATTTTTTCTTTGTGGTAGTGATCATGGTGGCCAAAACTTTCGATACTGCTATGGTCAAATCCTCCAAAGTCTCCGAAACTACCTCCATGTCCGAAAAAGCTTCTTTTATCTCTTTTTGTTTCATCTGATGCTTCTGAGTTTCCCAACGAGCCAAATAAGGCGACGGCTGAAACTACCACCTGAAAAAAAAATGCAATCAGCAACATTGATAGTATTAGTAGTATATATATATATATTCTTTTTTTTTAACTTTTGGCTGACAATATTTAGTTAGCAAACAATAAAGCATATAGATCAGGGGTGAGTGACGGGGTGTCATACAATTCAGCGTATGTCATAAAAGCCCTATGTGTGAAAATACAAAAATAAGCTGAAATATATTTTTGGGATTTTTTTCTTCAAGAGTGGTCTTCTATTGATGGAGACAGAGACTTCTTCAAGTTGCTCACATCGAATCTGGAAATAAAAAGAAAAAAGCAGAAAAATGAACTGAATAACAAAAATACGTATCATATTCGTTTGAAATTCATAACCCATTCCAAGAAACAGTCGGAAACATCATGAATAGCCCTAAAAGCATCTTGAAATTTATATATGGGACAACTGTTGATGAGATGAGGTATTGGTTCTTCTGCTTCTCCACATTCACAATTTGCGCTAGAAACTGAGTTCCATCTGAATAGCATGCTATTGGTACGACCATAACCTGTTCTCAAACGATTAAGAACTGATCCAATTTTTCTTGGAAGATCAAAACCAGGAACTTCTTCAGAAGGATCAGAAACGAGATACTTATTGAACATTTCGTAAGAGTTCCACTCAGTCTTCCATAATTCTTTATCATTTATGTTGATATTGAAGAACGTATTATGCCATAATGGTTTACGTGACTTCAATCTGGGAATTCTATTTTGTGGAATATATGAAATAAATGGAAATAAATTGGGAAAAGAATGATATATGTTCCAAGAGCTGCAGTCTGTCTGCGAATATGGACAGTGTTAGACAAAACTGGTAACCAATGAACCGGTGTAGATCTTATGGTGCCAGTAATTATTCTCATGGATGTATTCAATTGAGCATCAATTTTTTGTGTATGTGCACTATTAAACCAAACAGAGCAACAATACTCAGCTGCAGAAAAAACTAGGGCTAGAGATGCTGTGCGAAGAGTGGAAGCATCAGCACCCCAAGATGATCCAGCTAATTTCTGAACAATATTATTCCTAGTTTTCAGTTTTAGGCTCGGATAATTTAAATGAGCCTTGTAATTGAGAGATGAATCTAATTTAACTCCTAAGTAATTTGGATAGAAATTATGTTCGATAGGAGAATCATTGAAAGTTACAGTTAATTTCCTATATTTTTCATGATTATTCAGATGGAAACAAGATCTCCTCTGTTTTGTTGGGATTTGGACATCATCGTCAGTCAATAAAATAATTCTTTAAAATTTCCAAATCAGATGATTTATTCAGTATGTTTTCCACAGTATGGAAATCCGAATGTTAGTAAGTAATAGCAATGTCGTCAGCATAAACAAATTTCTGAGATGATGTCGTGGGTAAATCATTCAATAAATTGAAAAGTAATGAAGCTAAAACTGATCCTTGAGGACGACCGTTTTTCAATGTTTTGAAATTGCTACTCTTATTGTCAATAAAAACACGAAATCTTCTATCAGATAACATATTTTCTAATAGTCGTACCATTTTTCCACACTTCATATGGGTATAGAGTTTGAAAATTAATCCATCTTTCCACATAGTGTTATATGCCGAAGATAAATCAATGAAAGCAGCTCCTGTTTTCAACCTATCATTGAAGCCTGATTCTATAAAAGTTGTGAGGCTGAAAACCTGATCTGAACCATTTCTATTTTTCCTAAAGCCTCCCTGGAAATTTTGTAGAGCATTTTCTATAGAAGATTCAATTCTAAAAAGAATTAGCCTTTCTAATATCTTGAAAGGAACACTTAATAAACTGATGGGTCGATAACTACTAGGATAACAAGAATTTTCCTCGTTTCAAAATACCTATTACTTTATCCTTACGAAATTCGGAAGGAAAGTTTCCTGAATTCAGAATATTGTTATAGAAAGACAATAAACAAGACAAGGCCTTTTTTCCTAAATGTTTGATGAATTCTGGATAAATTCCGTCAAAACCTGCTGCCTTTCGAGATTTGGTAGATTTGATTGCAGCCCTCAATTCATCTATATTGAATGGATGTGACACATGTTCTAAAGTAGGAGTGGTAAACATAAATTTTTGAGATCAATAGAATAACCATTTTTCCGTTGGGGTCTGTTGAATAAATAGTGTTGAAATTTGATGCAAAAAAAAGTAGCAAAGCACTAACATGAGATTGAGAGCTTTTGCGCGCTGTTATAAAGTCTCTTCCAGGACCCTGGAACATTACGACACAGGAACAAAGGACATAGAGAATGTAAAAGAATCTACAGATATACATCTCGAATGATGAATAACAAATCTACTGCTCTTCTTAAGATTTCGGTTTTTTTCCCATTTTTGTATCTTCTTTCAACTTTATTCGAAATAGTTTAGAGTTGACAATTGATTGAGGAATATTCTTAGAGTTACCAAGGAAACTTGATCCAGATATTGAAACATTTAACTATTCCTGTAAAATATGAATACTATATTTGATATCCTTCGTGAGATAGATAGCATACGTCCGGTCGGGCTGCCGGATATACACAAGGTTGGCCACGGATTCTTCAACACAAACTTGAATCCCAAAGATTGAGATCATATTCAGCTAGATATTCGAAAACTATAGATATTTGGACACAAAGGAGATTAAGTTATTTGAAATATAGGTTTGCTAATATTTTCGCATTCAGTGTGTCTGGTTTATGTAGTTCCTGAGCAAGCGCAAAAGCTCCTGAGAAGATTTTCCGAGTTGAAATTATTTTCAATTTATTCATCTGCAACTCTTCTTGAGATGCAAAAATTTTCTCTGTTGAGATGAAAAATCCGAAATGTTTAATTTTCGGCTCTATATTCGGAAATTACAGACATTTGGGGAAAAAGATAGCACGCTGTTCTATTAGAACAAGCGAGCAAAAAGCCTTCGAATCTCTAAACAGACGTATCGCGTGAGACACCCTGTATAATCCAAAATTCACAAACTATCACAAGATCACAAGAGTATCCGTATAGTAGTAGTAGGACATATTCCGACTAACTCAATGCACGACGCGTATAAAACTTCAAAATTTCATCACTAGCAGCAAAGATTTAACATCAAATTCACTTACTATCAGGTTCATTCGTATCATACTTTTGAAGGCACTATTGATATTCGTAAATCCAATGGTCAATATATAGACATACTTTCCCTCTTACGCCCTACTATTTGGTCTCGTAAGATAGCATTTGCGTATTAATTAATTCGTTATTTTCATGTAATTTACCGAATACAGGACCGGTTTCAATTTTCTGATAATCTGGTGAAAATTAAATTGAAGTCTTACTTCTTCCTAACAGTTATTTCAGATAGTATTCGCTATCATCCATTGGATGAATTAGTCATTTTCTGATAAAAACATCAAGGCAGATGTTCGCTCCATAACTTATACGCGATCAGAAAATGTTTATGACAATCTTTCGATATACAGGGTGTAACTAAATAAGTGTAATGAGGTGATTCCTCATCGAAAAAAAATAGGATCTTTGATATAAAGAAACTTCATTGGAGCATCCCTTGTTAAGACAGGTACCCTCAAAGGGAGTACATAAAATTTGTATAACAATTTTTTTCACAAGCACCAAGAAAGTTACAATATTGAAATTAACCTAACTTTTCCTACTACCAAAAAGACACTTTTCCAGTTATTTGTTTGGTTCACCCCATGGTTGTAAGGGTGGGAAACGCAACCCCTAAAATTTATTTCCAATGTAAATTTTTGTCTTATTATTTGTTAATCATTTAAAAATTTATTTCCGATAGCCTGTTTCATTCTAAACAACAAATGTCTCGTGAGTTTTTTGCCCAAAATAAACCAGTTCGCAGCAAAAAATTATTTTACGAACAACTACAGAGATAGGTACATCGTCATAAATGCGAACTGGATTTATTATTATTCTGTAGTTATTACCTGCGTTTCCCACCCTTACAACCATGGGGTAAACCTAATAAATAACTGGATAAGTGTCTTTTTGCTAGTAGGAAACGTTAGGTTAATTTCAATATTGTAACTTTTTTGGTGCTTGTGAAAAAAATTGTTATACAAATTTTATGTACTCCCTTTGAGGGGCTGTATCTTAACAAGGGATGCTCCAATGAAGTTTCTTTATATGAAAGATCCTTTCTTTTTGTCAATGAGGAATCACCTCCTTGAATATTTTACACTTATTTAGTTACACCCTGTATAGAGTTATTTCCAAAGAAGTTTTGAAAACATTTTGAATTCTAACTGGCTTGATGATTTCCATGGATTTTAACCCAAATCTTCTCATTTCAACGTTATTTGAAATATTCATGTTACGAATTGAAGTATTGTAGATTTTTGGCGCTCTTGTACACCTGAACAGATTGCTTAAACGAGGTGTCTCAAAAAAATGAAGTATTACAAAAAATATTTATGTTTGAATTTCCTGTAATATCACAATTCAAATGGAGCATCCATTGGCCACGATGAAATGACGTCGCACTGGTCACTGGCAATCAGGACGCCAACTTACATTATTAGCTACCTACGATTGTGATCATGACTGATGGCTTTAAAAATCGATATAGATTGCATCTGGAACAAGCAAAGAATGCTTAATATTTATTCTATATTATAAATAGTTCATTCCGAGACTGCTACAATGTTTGACATATACAGGGTGAGTCTTTGACCACTGTGTTAATTTTAATTCAATTAGGTTCTTGAGATCAAAAGAAACACTTTTTCCATTACGGTTTTTTTATATTCAGCTGCGTTGAAAAGTTATAAGCATTTTAAGTTTTCACATTGGGCAAATACCCCTCTGTAGTCCAGTTTAGTTTGAATGGAAATTGCCTTCCACAGCATCCACTAATGAAGCTGAATTGTTTAAAAACATTATTTTTCCTCTAAAAAATGAATCACTCACTCATGTTTCATCCGATGAGGTCAATATCCAGAAGGAAGATACCTAATACTAATTTTCTGTTAAAAAAATTCAACACCATAAACATAGACTTTTGTTGTTCTACTACAATTTCTTTCTAGTTTAAGATTATAAACCATCCCTTTTTAGTGAGAAATTCCAGAAAAACCTCAGAATCATTGGATGTTATCATCATACATTTGTAATTTTCTTCTTAAAATTTCCTAATCGTGAAAAACATCATTTCTATGAAAACTTCCAAGGCAAGAGGTTGTCACTGTGCCTTTTTTTTTTCACTCAAAGCCAGAAAAAATCATCTATGATTTTCCAAACACTGATATTTCTGAAGTTTCTTCTCCTATGAGGTCTCTTGATATCATACTGTTAAAAATATGAAAATCTTTAATAACAATGAATGATGTCACTACGAATAATTCATTTAAAGTGATTGATTGATGATTATTTTCTGTACTGAATCCCAATAACAATTTACTTGGATAGATTACAAGTATTCCCAGATTTAGGTGTGTAATTATACTTGCTTGAAGAAATTGAGTTTGATCACCTAAATTTCATTCTGAAAAATCTTTAATTACAATTTTTTTAAAATCATTAATATGAATCTATTCTGTTTAGACTATAATTAATTACTGAACATGCGTAAATTTTTGGTTTTTATAATCAGAGTAAATTTTTTTTGGTTTTTTTTATAATCAGAGTATCTGTTTTAATTTCAAGTAAACAAAAACATAAATATTGAATAATGGTTATTCATAGATTATGTCAAATTTTAATACCTTACCATAGAATATTAATTTATTACCGAACCCCAGGAGAGAAAAAATTATAATAATAAATGCAAAGTTTTTTTTAAATGAAAGATAATATCTGTAACCATTATTGATCTTTAGATATCATTTTCCTCAGAATAACTATAGTGAATTATTATCACATTAAAATATTATAACATCTCTGTGGTGCGTAGTTCCCAATAAAATAGTGTTCTGTGGTCCCTTGTTGATTTGATTCCCTTTGAAACTGTCAACAGTTATTTGTAGCTTTCTTTAAAAAAAATGTGGAAAATATTTTAAGGGTAATTTCGATAGTTATTCAATTATTCAGTATGAAATGATTATGGTCAGAAAATGCATTCTATTCTAATTTTTCTTGTTTATGAGCTTATAGGTTCCAGTTTCAATATTGATTGAATTTCAATTAACCATGCATCATTACAAACATTCAGAAATATTAAAACTAAGTCAAATTCTATTATCTCCTAAGTTTGTGAACCAGGTTGAATCGGTGTATGAAATAAATTTGTGAAAAAACTTCTATAAAGGTACAAAACAAATCTAGGAGACTGGGTTCGAAGTTTTTAAAACTCATATGAGCTTAATTTGAAGCATTCCTATGTTAGAATAGATATAATTTGATGAACCCTGAAAGTCTGAAGCTATAAAGAACCAGCACTTCATAAAGACAAGTCTTCAATTTAATAGGTTCTGACAGAAAATACATTACCTATTTAACGCTCATTACGACAATATACCGAAGTACCTATGTGAGTGATGGAAAACTTTTTCTCTATTTTTATGAAACATAACTCTGGATTAAATATCAAACAAGATGCTAGACATCATTAGTGATGAATACAGCAAATGGCAATTTCGATTTTGTGGTGAATGTAAGACAAAAATTGTTCAGTGGTTAATTTCACTATAGAGTTTAGTGGTGGAACCATAGACTGGAGAGATTTCCCCAACCTTTTGTAGAAATATTTAATAAAGACATAAAATATGGCAAAATTGAACAAATCTGATTATTGAATCATTTCAGCACAGAGTTGGATTTGGGAAAATCAGAAAATTTTGAAAAAATTATATCGATTTAATTCCTTTCAACTTCAAATATCTCAAGAATGGTGCAATTTAGGAGAAAAGATGAGGAATGATTTTATCTGCAAAAAAGACTAATGATTCCAAGAAGTACAAGATGCGCACCTTTAGTTCAAGCGATATTTGTTTTCATGCAATTTAAACAAACTGTAGAGTAGTAGTGAGAAACCCACAAGAAATGGAATAATTCTATTGATGCCAAAACATGCATGACCGTTATAAAAAACCTTCTACAAGAGATCATTTCAATTGATATTGTCGTTTGAATATTACAGGTGAATATGCAATTTTTTTATAAAATTTCAACACCCTATATCTTTTGAATGAGGCCAAATTTGGAAAAATGTTATAGGAAGAAATTAACGCAGTGGTCAAAGACTCACCCTGTATATTTAGTTGATAGGTGAATAGACATAAGATCACGACTTGTCCGTTTATTATAATAATCCACGTATCATAATAATGAATACATTACTGCTAATTGTAGTAATTTTTATGCAACTGCATAATATCGTTACTTAACAGGAAAACAATCTGATAAATATTACGCGATAATTATTCGATATTCATCGTTAAGAAGCGAAATTTTACAGTTTCGTGATTGTGGCATTCGTCGTTTCTTCAAGATTTTATTATGATGTCACAATATGAGAATCCAATAAAAAAAAATAATTTTACCTTGTAATAATGATACAATTTTTGCCCAAAAATTCGAGAGTTACAAATATCTGAGTAAATTGTGGAGCACTTTGTTTAAGTGAACAAGAAAGTTAAACAATTATTCAGCTTTATTTATCCCACTGAATTATTCACTTCTATACTTTACTTTATATTTAGGGATTCATCAATTGAAATCTATATTTCTGATCAAAAGATCATACTCACTTATTCGTCAACAACGTTTCGAGCTGTGCCCTTTATCAAGTTGACTGAAATATAAAACATAAACATTATATGATAATCACACTTATCACGATCGAATTCATATTTCATGATACATATATTTAAAATAAATTGAACAGAGATCCATTATCTTTGTTCTTTATGTTTCGAGTTGTCAAATTATGAATTTTATTTTGTCATGTGTTGACGGTTGACTCAGTGTACTGAAATTATTTGTTGTTCTTCTTTATTTTCTTATGTGTTCTCATCATTAATGTTTTGAATTAGTGTTGAGTAAACTTTTTTTAGTCCTTGGATGTCTGTTCTGTCATTGATTGCTCTCTGGTTCTGTTTAATATAAATCATTTCTAAAAATTTTCTGGTCTTTCTATTTTGCTCCTTGTCTAACATTTTAATGTTTTCGAAGTTGAAGGTATGTTATTCTCAATTTTATGTTTATATAGAGCTGTTTGGGTCTTTGAATATTTATGACCTTTTATTCTGTCATTAAGTCTTTGTTTGACCGCCTCGGTGGTCCAGTCGGCTAGAGAGTCGACTGGAGTTCCGTAGTTGGGGGGTTCGAGTCCCCCTGAAGTCATGGTTGATGTTTTCGTCCAATGCCCAGTTCACAAAAACATACTACACAAAAAAATACTACGTAGAGACTGTGCACATAACCCAGTTGTTGGCACATTAAAGAGAAGGAAAAAAAAGGCTTTGTTTGGTCTGTGCTCTGTATACTACCTCGCAATCATTGCATGGAATTTCGTAGATGACGTGATTCTTGAGATATTGGTTTTCGCGATTTTAACTTTGAGAAGAGCAGCTTGATCTGCGTATAAGGTTTGTGAGCAATTTTTTTTTTTGAACTTTTGGCTGACAATATTTAGTTAGCTAACATTAAAGCATATAGATCAGGGATTAGTGACGGGGTGTCATACAATTCGGCGTATGACATTAAAGCCTAGGGAAAAAACCCCAGTAAACAAACCCTGGCTCCCCGTCTAAGTGTGAAAATACAAAAATAAGCTGAAATATATTTTAGGGACTTCTTTCTTCAAGAGTGGTCTTCTATTGATGGAGACAGAGACTTCTTCAAGGTGCTCACATTGAATCTGGAAATAAAAAGACAAAAGCAGAAAAAAGAACTGAACAACAAAAATACGTATCATATTCGTTTGAAATTTATAACCCATTCCAAGAAAGAGTTGGAAACATCATGAATAGCCCTAAAACCATCTTGAAATTTATATATGGGGCAAATATTGATGAGATGTGGTATTATTTCTTCTGCTTCTCCACAATCACAACTTGCGCTAGGAACTGAGTTACATTTAAATAGCATGCCATTGGTACGACCATGACCTGTACTCAAACGATGAAGAACTGTCCTAATTTTTCTTGGAAGATTAAAACCAGGAACTTTTTCAGAAGGATCAGAAACGAGATACTTATTGAACATTTCGTAAGTGTTCCACTCAGTCTTCCATAATTCTTTATCACTTAATTTCATATTGAAGAACGGATTATGCCATAATGGTTTATGTGACTTCAATCTGGGAATTATATTTTGTGGAATATATGAAATAATTGGGAAAAAATTGGGAAAAGAATGATATTTATTCCAAGAATTCAGAGTTGCAGTCTGTCTGCGAATATGGAGAGGGACAATATTAGACAAAACTGGTAACCAATGAACCGGTGAAGATCTTATGGTGCCAGTAATTATTCTCATGGATGTATTCAATTGTGCATCAATTTTTTGTGTATGTGCACTATTAAACCAAACAGAGCAACAATACTCAGCTGCAGAAAAGACTAGGGCTAGAGATGCTGTGCGAAGAGTGGAAGCATCAGCACCCCAAGACGGTCCAGCTAATTTCTGAACAATATTATTCCTGGTTTTCAGTTTTAGGCTCAGATCATTTAAATGAGCCTTGTAATTGAGAGATGAATCTAATTTAACTCCTAAGTATTTGGATTGAAATTATGTTCGATAGGAGAATCATTGAAAGTTACAGCTAATTTCTTATTTTTCATGATTATTCAGGTGAAATGAAGATTGTGTTGATTTGGGACATTGGGACATTGACATCGAGGTGCAGACCAGGAACAACCCTTGTTATGATTCAATGGCGGATGATGTAGCAAAGACCCTGGGATTTTTCAAAAATAGAAAGGGAGAGGTGTGCAACCGCGAACAACTCAAAGTGAACTCCCTTTTACAAAGAACCATCAAGAAATTACAAGAGAAGATAACTGAAAACAATCTCATAATGACCAAGGCAGATAAGAATGCAGGTTTGGTGTTATTAAATAGGGAGCTATACATTAATAAAACACTCACTTTTTTCAATGACAATGATATTATCAAAAACAAAAATAATCCTTTTTTGAAATATTGTAATAAGGTCAATGACACTATAAAGAAAACTCTACCAACCCTACAAAAGTTTGGCGAGACAATTCATTCTATAAAAGAGAAAAATCCTCTCCTTCCGAGATTGTATAGTTTAATAAAATTGCATAAACCTGATAAAAGCATAAGACCAATAACTTCTGCAGTTTCCTCACCATGTCATAAAATATCTAAATTTATCAACCACCTTTTTATTAATAAACTCAAATATAGTTCAATTTATTCAATAAAGAACTCTTTAGAGCTGATAGAACACATTAAGATGACTAAATTATATCCCAATAAGACGTACACTCTCGTTTCTTTTGATATTGTTAATTTATACACTAATATCCCAGTTGTAGACTCACTTAGTTTGCTCAGAGAATATCTGGTTGAGTACATTAATTCTGACAACGACATGAATCTAAATAGTGCAGACATAGATAACATTAATAAACTTTGTGATGAACTGATTACAGCGCAAAACTTCTTTATATTTGATGGTTCCATCTATTCAATGAAAGACGGTTTACCTATGGGTCTACCATCCAGTGGACTTATTGCAGATAAATATGTAGACAAAACAGAAGAACAAATAATGAGACTACCAGGTAGTGAGAATATCATCTTGTGGAGAAGATACGTAGATGACATATTCTGTGTTTGGTCAGGTACTGATCAAGAACTCACAGACTCTTTCGACTTAATAAATTCCAAATTTAAAATCAAATTTTCCTTAGAGAGGTCTTTGTCGAATTCTATCAATTTTCTTGACCTGACTATAACCTTGAATGTGGACAATATTTTCTCCTTCAACATATACAGAAAACCCACTCAAACTGATTCGACCATACCTTATAATTCATACCATGCACCCTCTGCAAGGAGAGCGGCCTTCACTTTTTTGTTCAGGAGACTTCTTAATGTCCCCTTATCTAAAGAAGATTATAAATACAAGGATGAATTTTCAGACGACATTTTTAAATCTATAAAAAGAAAACTGACAGTTAAGAAAATCTACCCACACATATTAGATAAAGGACTTTTTATTTCAACACCTTTTTATGTGAATTTAAATCACAAATTGTCTACAACTTTGAGAAAATATAATTTTCACATCGCTAATAAGCGACATAAAACCCTGGAGAATATGTTGGTTAACAGCAAGACCAAATCTGACAAAGAACAATTTAGCGGAGTTTATAAGATTTCATGTTGGGATTGCAAATCATTTTATATAGGTATGACAACCCGAAACATGAAGAAAAGATTTAATGAACACCAGAAAAATAGACCTCATTCATCTTTTGGAACATGGAACATGACCATAGGACAAATTTGAACAACCTAGAAATTTTACACGCTGAGAATAATTACTTTAAATTAACCCTTCTAGAACAATATGAAATATTGAAGAATAAAAACAGTAATCATCTTTTAAACAACCCTTTAGATTTCTGTACATCCAAGAGTATTTTCAAGCTTATACCCCCTTTCATTCAGCTGTTTTTGAATTTTCCCGCCGTACTTTTGAAGTCTCCTATTTGATTATGACTGTTCCATTTTCCGTTTCCTGTATTCCCCATACCATAGGTTAATTTGATCCCACGTTGTTTTACATTATATGCCTTTCATTGCTATAATATAGTGGATTCGATTTTGCCGAAAATTTTCATGATTGGATGGTTAAGATCTTTCACGTTTTTACTTCGATTGACGGTATATTGCACACACCTGCCTTCTCTATAATTACTTTCATAACCTCAATGTTTTGTACTAAAGAAATGATATTGTATTTGTCTGAAATATTGTTGATTTTTTCAGCTGGCCTGATGATGGTTTTTTGAAAACCGAAATCGATCGCCTACAGAGTAAAAATAACAGTTTCAACTAGAAATAGTGTGTTTCTCATTCACAATCACATTAATTGTTGACACACTTATGGAAGAATTCATTCACAAAAAAAAATATATTTGTTCTTCTACTTTATTTTCTCATTATTTAATTTCAGAATTAGTGTTGAGTAAACTTTGTTTAGTCCTTGAATGTATGTTCTGTCATTGATTGCTTTTTGGTTTTGTTTAATATAAATCATTTCTAAAAATTCTCTGGTCTTTCTATTTTGCTACTGGTCTAATATTTTTATGTTTTCGAAGTTGAAGGTATGTTATTCTCAATTTTATGTTTATATATAGCTGTTAGGGTCTTTGAATATTTATGACCTTTTATTCTGTCGTTGAGTCTTTGTTCGAGCTGTTTGACCTGCGTATAAGGTTTGTGCGCTATTTTTATATTTGTATAAGTTTCAACGATATTTTCAATTTTTTCGGATAATATGGGTATACATGGTAGTTGTATATACGTAGTCGGTACCTTTCTTTCATTTGGATTTAGTGTGTTGTAAAATTTATGAACGCGTTGCCTTTTAATTTTGTTTATTAATGAGGGTAGATAGTTATTTTCGATTAATAATTTGCTTACTTGATTTAAAATGAAGGGTCTGTAACTTAGTGAGGTAAGTTTAATTGCTCTATCTAAATAGTTTATTATAATGGCTTTTTTTTTGTTTGAAGTGGTGTGATGAATTGAAATCAAGTATTCTGTCTGTACTGATTGATTTCCTATATTAATTTGTTTTAATTGAACTGCTCTAGTGGTAATTTGAAAAATCACAAGTATTTTTAGTTTTTCGTAAATATTTCAAAAACTAAGCGGTTTATCCTTAACATTGTTTTATACAAAAATGTTCTACGTTAAATTTTAAATAAGAAAGGTCTTATTCATAATCACTCTAAATTGTACGGTTCAAGAGATACAGACGGTGTAAATGTTAACTTTTTCGTAATTTTGATATTTTTTTTTAAAAAACTAAGCTTCGTAAGAGAATGTTGCTATTTCAGTGGCCGGTGGTATGTTAGAGATAAGCCCTTGAAGGAACGATAACCTCACCACCTTATCAAGGTGCACTCTTTTTTAAGGGAAAAGAGGCTTCCACAGGCCTAGGCAATATAAACCTGTGGTACGGAGAAACTTCTTAAGCATAAATATCTTTCAAATTTGGAATGTTCAATGTTTTTTTATATATATAAATAGAGAAAAGGATATAATGCGGTGAAATTGTACTTGATGTACTTCTAGTTACATACGCCTTCACAGGATGTGACACTGTGTCTGCTGTCTATAAGAATGGAAAAATTGTACCTTATAGGAAAGTTCAAGCCAACACAGTTCTTCGTGAAAAACTTCTGGTCTTCAACGACCCCAAAGCCGACCCCAGTGCAGTGGCTGATGCAGGAAATTACTTCCTACTTGCAATGTTTGGAGCCAAGAACACTGAAGATCTAGATTGTCTCCGCTACCAGTCCTACTTGAAAACGATTGCAAAGCAGCCTATACATGCATTACTTAAGTTGCATGCACTACCTCCCACTTCAGGAGCGTCCAGACAGCATTCATTTAGGACCTACCACCAGGTACAACAGTGGCTGAATGAAGATATGGATCCACTCGAGTGGGGTTGGAAGAAGATTGGTGACCCCGTGACACCAATTACAACAGCACGTCCTGCAGCCCCCTAGTAATTACTGTCCTTATAATGTGTACTTGCAAAGATGAATGCGTTCATAACTGTGATTGCAGAAGGAGTGGTCTAAACTGCACTAGCATATGCAGCAATTGCTCAGGCCAAGCATGTGATAACATGGACAATAATAACATCTTAGACGACGAGCTAGAGTAGGAGGATAATGTGCTGGAGGATGAGTGAAGTTAATAAAGACATTGAACATTCCAAATTTGAAAGATATTTATGCTTAAGAAGTGAATTTATGTTGCAATGTTCGTAGAAAGTTCAGGGTGGGTTTCTCCGTACCACAGGTTTATATGGCCTAGGCCTGTGTCTTTTCCCTTAAAAAAGAGTGCCCCTTGATAAGGTGGTGAGGTTGTCGTTCCTTCAAGGGCTTATCACTAACATACCACCGACCACTGAAATAGCAACATTCTTTTACGAAGCTTAGTTTTTTAAAAAATTATCAAAATTACGAAAAAGTTAAAATTTACACCGTCTGTAACTCTTGAACCGTACAACTTAGAGTGATTATGAATAGGACCATTCTTATTTAAAATTTAACGTAGAACATTTTTGTATAAACAATGTTTAGGATAAACCGCTTAGTTTTTGAAATATTTCAAAACTAAAAAAAGTGAAAACTAAAAAAACGTGATTTTTCAAATTCACTGTTTGTATGTTTCGTTATCATTCCTTTGTCTGATCTAGTAACAATTTTTTGTGGGTTGGTTTCAAGGAATTGTTTGGCTTTGTTGAATGATATATTTTTTTGTGTTTGAAACTTGATTTTTCATTCTTTGTTTTATCTATGAAATTGTTCACATTGTTGAGTTTTATTCTCACCTCAATTTGGTCGTTATGACATAAACCACTAATGTTGGTATCTACGTTAGCTAAAATCTGCTTATTTGGCATTTGGTTTACATATTTGGTTGAAATAGCAAATTTGGGATCTTGGCTTGATATATCTTGAATTTCTTCAGGAATAATGGTATCAGATATGTTCTTGATTGTATTTTGAGGTGTAATATGTGATCTATTCGAAAATTGTTCTCTTTCCATTTTGAATAGTTTATTATTGTGTTTGGTAGTATTATATTTACACTAAAGCAAGAACAAGACAATAAAAATAACTATAATGCGAGAAAACAGTTCAATTAAAACAAAATTATACAGGAAATCGATCAGTGCAATTAAACTTACCTCACTAAGTTACAGACCGTTCATTTTAAATCAAGTAAGCAAATTATTAATCGAAAATAACTATCCACCCTCATTAATAAACGGAATTAAAAGACAACGCGTTCATAAACTTTACAACACACCAAATCCAAATGAAAGAAAGGAACCGACTACGTATATACCACTACCATATATACCCATATTATCCGAAAAAATTGAAAATATCCTTGAACTATTTGAAAAAATTGATTTTTCACGATTTTGTCATCTCTAACTTTGAAGGCGATTTTTTCACCCCCTGTATCATGAATCGCGATTTCGATTTTCAAAGCGGATACACCAATCTCACATCTTGAAAAATCCCAAAAATGAAAATTTTCCATCCAAAAACCTCGAAGTTATTCTTGTTTCAGCGGAGCTCTGTTTTCGATTTTTTTTTCGAATTTTCCCGCTCAGAGAGAATTTTCCAACCAAAACTGAAAAATGTTACATCAAAATAACTTGAAATTTTCTAAGGAATCTATTTCTGCAATAAAAAAATGGTGTTGTAATTTGAAAAACGGAAGTTGACGTCATTTCCGGAAAAACCGGAGGTGCTCATGCCTTGAAAATATTTTAGATTTCATCAGCATCGTGAAATACTTATAAGTGCTGAATTTCATGAAAATACGTTCAGTAATTTCCCGTATAAATATGGGTGAGGTTCCTCGTGAAAGACCCTGTATAATATCAATTATAGATTCCAATACATCCAGTTCTACGAGGGGACGTTTTAAAGTTCGCGGAATTGGGGTTAGAAATAGAGAGTGTCTGTCTCTTGAAGGATAATAATCTCTGTACCATAGTCCTCTGCTAATTCAGAAATATAACCATTCGATATACGACCAACATAGTCTAGTATTAATTAAGATATTAATTGAACGCCGATCTCCAGTCTGATTGTAAACATACGAAAATAAATACAGAAAACCTACACGCAAATGTAATAAAGGAAACAGTGACTGTGACATAACCAGTAATTCAAAAATGGAAATGTTCTATTATCTCATGCATAGAATGGATTAGAAGACTGTTAAACTTATTCGAACTGAAACAATTATAACTGGAAAGTAGTAATGGAAGTGGATGGATAGCTAGTTATTCATTCTCTATGGAATACTTACTAGCAGTGGTTCTAGAAATTGCAAGTTTCAAACTGAAATCGTTTTGTTATAATTCAGTTGATTCAGACTTAAATGAGATAATTAGATCCAATTCTTATAAGAGAGATCATTTTGAATTTAATACTGCTGGACACATTCACAGGCGGAAATCCGAGACGATCCTCGAAGAAAATGACTTAATTGGATCACCTAGGTATTAAGGAATACCACCTTGAAGTTCTCTATCAGTTATTTGATACAAAAAATGAAAATGTGGTTTTTCCTTAACATTCCTTTTTCGAGAGGAATGATATGTTAGAATTTCTTGATTTTTCACAATTTTCTCTAGAGAATTGATTGTGGAAATACTCGATAACTGATGAGATATTTTTTAGATGTCGACAAAATTCTGTGTATCTCTTCATTATAGAGGATATTGATATTCTTAATATAATCAGAGCTTTAACCCTGAGAAGATGGGGAAGTTTTTCTTTCAGATCATAACACAGTCCTGATTACCACAAGTTTCCGTTTGTGTTAAGAAAATGTTTCATTATCCAAAATAATTACATGTTTCTATACGGTCAGTATTTCTAGAATTTCAATCCGATGTTATATTTTCTAGTTGTATTTATTATGAAGATTATTATGGATTAATTTTCAAACTTTATACCCATCTGAAGTGTGGGAAAATGGTACGATTATTAGAAAATATGTTATCTGATAGAAGGTTTCGTGTTTTTATTGACAATAAGAGTAGCAACTTCAAAACATTGAAAAACGGCCTTCCTCAAGGATCAGTTTTAGCTCCTTTACTTTTCAATTTATATCTAAGTGATTTGCCCACTACATCATCTCAAAAATTTGTTTATGCTGACGACATTGCTATTGCTTACCAACATTCGGATTTCCATACTCTGGAAAACATACTGTCATCTGATTTGGAAATTTTAAAGAATTATTTTATTGAGTGGCGATTATGTCCAAATCCCAACAAAACAGAGGTATCTTGTTTCCATCTGAATAACCATGAAAAATATAGAAAATTAGCTGTAACTTTCAATGATTCTCCTATCGAACATAATTTCTATCCAAAATACTTAGGAGTTAAATTAGATTCATCTCTCAATTACAAGGCTCATTTAAATGATCTGAGCCTAAAACTAAAAACTAGGAATAATATTGTTCAGAAATTAGCTGGATCCTCTTGGGGTGCTGATGCTTCCACTCTTCGTACAGCATCTCTAGCCCTAGTCTTTTCTGCAGCTGAGTATTGTTGCTCTGTTTGGTTTAATAGTGCACATACACAAAAAATAGATGCACAATTGAATACATCCATGAGGATAATTACTGGCACCATAAGATCTACACCGGTTCATTGGTTACCAGTATTGTCTAATATTGTCCCTCCCATATTCGCAGACAGACTGCAGCTCTGAATTCTTGGAATAAATATCATTCTTTTCCCAATTTATTCCCAATTATTTCATATTTTCCACAAAATAGAATTCCCAGATTGAAGTCACGTAAACCTTTATGGCATAATACGTTCTTCAATATGAACATAAGTGATAAAGAATTATGGAAGACTGAGTGGAACTCTTACGAAATGTTCAATAAATATCTCGTTTCTGATCCTTCTGAAAAAGTTCCTGGTTTTGATCTTCCAAGAAAAATTTGGACAGTTCTTAATCGTTTGAGAACAGGTCATGGTCGTACCAATGGCATGCTATTTAAATGGAACTCAGTTCCTAGTGCAAGTTGTGAATGTGGAGAAGCAGAAGAAACAATACCTCATCTCATCGATAGTTGTCCCATATATAAATTTCAAGATGGTTTTAGGGCTATTCATGATGTTTCCAACTCTTTCTTGGAATGGGTTATAAATTTCAAACGAATATGATAGGTATTTTTGTTATTCAGTTCTTTTTTTCTGCTTTTGTCTTTTTATTTCCAGATTCAATGTGAACACCTTGAAGAAGTCTCTGTCTCCACCAATAGAAGATCACTCTTGAAGAAAGAAGTCCCTGAAATATATTTCAGCTTATTTTTGTATTTTCACACTTATACGGGGAGCCAGGGTTTTTTTTTCACAGGGTTTTTTCCCTAGGCTTTTATGTCATACGCCGAATTGTATGACACCCCGTCACTAACCCTGATCTATATGCTTTATTGTTTGCTAATTAAATATTGTCAGCCAAAAGTTCAAAAGAATATATATATATATATATTATGATATAATGTTGAATGTAAAGTATACAGAGTGACCCAGAACTCCACGTCAAGTCGAAAGGTAGTAACATGATTGATTGTGACTAACCATCATGAGAAAAATCAGAAATAAACTCTCAGTTTGAAAATTATAGTAACCATTCTCCGGGTACCGTGGTAAATTTTCATTTTATTTGTTTTTTTAAATATTGGAACCCTAACTCCAAATAACTTTCCTAGAATCGTAATGATACGATTCTCTCAAGTTTATTAGAATATTTAGAGTATTTGATAAACTTTGGTTCAATATTTTCAAAATTGGTCGAATTAAAATGGTCTTCCTACGAGAAAATTGTTCTAGAATGCCTTGGCAAGTGCCATTAAAATTAGACGCATTTTACCAAGATAGTGAAATGGTATAATACTAAGTTATACGTTAGTTTACTTCTACATAATTACAATATATTCTTCCAATGATAAAAGCAGACAATGGATATAAATTTAAGGAATGAGCATGCAACACTTCATACATGTGATCTGTAAGTTGAATTGTAGATATTTATGAAGGAGGCGCCTTTAGCATATTAGATTTGTTAGATATCTCTCAACTGTTGAAAAATCGTTAAATATGTACAGTGATTCTCTGACTACTTAATTCATTTCAACACCTAATTCTTATGATCGAAATGAATACCTTTTCCGGATCTGGACCAGCTTGATTGATAAAGGTTATTGAAATTGAATTTTAAAAAAATTGTAATTATCAAAATATCAAGGAATTTTATTATTTTATCTCTAAAGATAGGTGGTCTCACTATTAATTCAATTTTTCACCAGTTATCATTCATAGAAATTCGTTGAATGGAAATATCAGTATTATATTATTATACAGGGTGTAACTAAATAAGTGTAAAATATTTTAGGAGGTGATTCCTCATAGAAAAAGAGATAGGATCTTTCATATAAAGAAACTTCATTGGAGCATCCCTTGTTAAGAAACAGCCCCTCAAACCAAATGAATAACTGGATAAGTGTCTTTTTGCTAGTAGGAAACGTTAGGTTAATTTCAATATTGTAACTTTTTTGGTGCTTGTGAAAAAAATTGTTATACAAATTTTATGTACTCCCTTTGAGGGGCTGTATCTTAACAAGGGATGCTCCAATGAAGTTTCTTTATATGAAAGATCCTATCTTTTTTCGATGAGGAATCACCTCCTTAAATATTTTACACTTATTTAGTTACACCCTGTATATATCTTCATTAATATACAGGGTGTCTCAAGTTTGAGTGTCTATTAGACGTTTCTGGAGATGTAGACACATTTGAAATCTGAAAATTGGGATTATGTTATTGTTCGACGTTATTCACACAGCTAAAATATTTTCGAAGCCCAAAACTTCCGGTTATACAGTGAGCGAAAATGAATTCGACGAAAAATTTTTTTCAAGTTTTCCATTCCTGGTATGATCGAGTTTTCAATAGTGCATATATTTCTGTTGAAACCATTGTATTAAATCGACTAGTTTTCAAAATATTTAAAAAAACTGGAAAAAGTCAAATATGTTCAGTCAGTAATACGTTAATTATTCTTATTTTAAATATCCTGAGAGTAAACCGTTTTTACAACATCGAAGAGGAAGGATGTGAAAGGATTATATGCGTCTTTTGGATTTCAAAAATATCTTCACAGGGTGTTTCAAATTTTGTGTTGAAAGTGTGATCTTAAATTGGCCATAACTTGTGTTTTTCGAATAAGAACCCTATTTTTGACGCTCTTGTTCACCCGAACAGAGTGCCCGAATGTCTGTAATTTTGGAATATCGAGCCGAAAATGGTCTCAATCGATTAGGTTCCACTCCTGATGAAGATTTTGTGGCGAAAGTTGAATCTGTCCGGCCGGCCGTATCCTCTCTAGCATCCAAAAGGAATCAGCTAGAGTTTTCATATTTTCAGAATAGGTTAATTGTCCAAATATCTCGGTCAAGTTCGTTATTGGGCCAAATCCGTCGGATGGTTCAGTAGTTATGAGCATCTGAAATTTTGTTTCCTCAATAACTACTAGAATATCCATCCGATCAAATTGATACTTGAAATATTGTTGAGGGAGGCTGCAACAAAACAGCTACCAAAATTTCGCAGAAATCGTCACGCTAGAAAATTTTTAAAAATTCCAAAAAAAATTTTTTTAATTCTGACTATCTCATAAGATATTTTTCGGATTTCAATAAAAATTCGTGAATATATTGAGGTGATCGATATCTTACTTATCCTCAAATTTCATTGTCGTAGCTCTTTTCCATCTAAAGATATAATCATTTTTTAATTTACTCAAGAGAAAACAGAAATGACATACGTCCTGATGATTTTCTTTGAACGATATCCACCACAGATCGATATTCGATTGACAAATGCCAGACTCATTAATCAGTGTCAGTTGGCGTAATATTAATCAAAATTTTCATAACGGGAAATCATAGAGATAGAATTCAATCTCGGTGGCTGAAATAATATACGTTGTCAAAATTCAGAAAAGCACTAACATAAGTACAGACTGCAGCTCTGAATTCTTGGAATAAATATCATTCTTTTCCCAATTTATTCCCAATTATTTCATATTTTCCACAAAATAGAATTCCCAGATTGAAGTCACGTAAACCTGGCATAATACGTTCTTCAATATGAACATAAGTGATAAAGAATTATGGAAGACTGAGTGGAACTCTTACGAAATGTTCAATAAATATCTCGTTTCTGATCCTTCTGAAAAAGTTCCTGGTTTTGATCTTCCAAGAAAAATTTGGACAGTTCTTAATCGTTTGAGAACAGGTCATGGTCGTACCAATGGCATGCTATTTAAATGGAACTCAGTTCCTAGTGCAAGTTGTGAATGTGGAGAAGCAGAAGAAACAATACCTCATCTCATCAATAGTTGTCCCATATATAAATTTCAAGATGGTTTTAGGGCTATTCATGATGTTTCCGACTCTTTATTGGAATGGGTTATAAATTTCAAACGAATATGATACGTATTTTCGTTATTCAGTTCTTTTTCTGCTTTTGTCTTTTTATTTCCAGATTCAATGTGAACACCTTGAAGAAGTCTCTGTCTCCACCAATAGAAGATCACTCTTGAAGAAAGAAGTCCCTGAAATATATTTCAGCTTATTTTTGTATTTTCACACTTATACGGGGAGCCAGGGTTTTTTTTCACAGGGTTTTTTCCCTAGGCTTTTATGTCATACGCCGAATTGTATGACACCCCGTCACTAACCCCTGATCTATATGCTTTATTGTTTGCTAATTAAATATTGTCAGCCAAAAGTTCAAAAGAATATATATATATATATATTATGATATAATATTGAATGTAAAGTATACAGAGTGACCTAGAACTCCACGTCAAAGTCGAAAGGTGGTGATATGATTGATTGTGACTAACCATCATGAGAAAAATCAGAAATTAACTCTCAGTTTGAAAATTATAATAACCATTTTCTGGGTATCGTGGTAAATTTTCATTTTATTTGTTTTTTTAAATATTGGAACCCTAACTCCAAATAACTTTCCTAGAAACGCAATGATACGATTCTCCCAAGTTTATTAGAATATTTAGAGTATTTGATAAACTTTGGTTCAATATTTTCAAAATTGGTCGACTTAAAATGGTCTTCCTACGAGAAAATTGTTCTAGAATGTCTTGGCAAGTGCCATTAAAATTAGACGCTTTTTACCAAGATAGTGAAATGGTATAATACTTAGTTATACGTTAGTTTACTTCTAGATAATTACAGCAGTAAATATGCAGACAATGGATATAAATTTAAGAATGAGCATGCAACACTTCATACACGTGAACTGTAAGTTGAATTGTAGATATCTATAAAGGAGGCGCCTTTAGCAGTGATATTAGATTTGTTAGATATCTCTCAACTGTTGGAAAATCGTTAAATATATACAGTGATTCTCTGACTACTTAATTCATTTCAACACCTAATTCTTATGATCGAAATGAATACCTTTTCCGGATCTGGAGTAGCTCGATTGATAAAGGTTATTGAAATTGAATTTAAAAAAATTGTAATTATCAAAATATCAAGGAATTTTATTATTTTATCTCTAAAGATAGGTGGTCTCAATATTAATTCAATTTTTCACCAGTTATCATTCATAGAAATTCGTTAAATGGAAATATTTGTATTATATTATTATACAGGGTGTAACTAAATAAGTGTAAAATATTTAAGGAGGTGATTACTCATCGAAAAAGAGATGGGATCTTTCATATAAAGAAACTTCATTGGAGCATCCCTTGTTAAGATACAGCCCCTCAAACCAAATGAATAACTGGATAAGTGTCTTTTTGCTAGTAGGAAACGTTAGGTTAATTTCAATATTGTAACTTTTTTGGTGCTTGTGAAAAAATTGTTATACAAATTTTATGTACTCCCTTTGAGGGGCTGTATCTTAACAAGGGATGCTCCAATGAAGTTTCTTTTTATGAAAGATCCTATCTTTTTTTCGATGAGGAATCACCTCCTTAAATATTTTACACTTATTTAGTTACACCCTGTATATATCTTCATTAATATACAGGGTGTCTCAAGTTTGAGTGCCTATTAGACGTTTCTGGAGAAGTAGACACATTTGAAATCTGAAAATTGGGATTATGTTATTGTTCGACGTTATCTACAGAGCTAAAATATTTTCGAAGCCCAAAAACTTCCGGTTATACAGTGAGCGAAAATAAATTCGACGAAAAATTTTTTTTTTCAAGTTTTCCATTCCTGGTATGATCGAGTTTTCAATAGTGCATATATTTCTGTTGAAACCATTGTATTAAATCGACTAGTTTTCAAAATATTTAAAAAAACTGGAAAAAAGTCAAATATGTTCAGTCAGTAATACGTTAATTATTCTTATTTTAAATATCCTGAGAGTAAACCGTTTTACAACATCGAAGAGGAAGGATGTGAAAGGATTATATGCGTCTTTTGGATTTCAAAAATATCTTCACAGGGTGTTTCAAATTTTGTGTTGAAAAGTGTGATCTTAAATTGGCCATAACTTGTGTTTTTCGAATAAGAACCCTATTTTTGGCGCTCTTGTTCACCCGAACAGAGTGCCCGAATGTCTGTAATTTTGGAATATCGAGCCGAAAATGGTCTCAATCGATTAGGTTCCACTCCCTGATGAAGATTTTGTGGCGAAAGTTGAATCTGTCCGGCCGGCCGTATCCTCTCTAGCATCCAAAAGGAATCAGCTAGAGTTTTCATATTTTCAGAATAGGTTAATTGTCCAAATATCTCGGTCAACTTCGTTATTGGGCCAAATCCGTCGGATGGTTCAGTAGTTATGAGCATCTGAAATTTTGTTTCCTCAAAAACTACTAGAATATCCATCCGATCAAATTGATATCTACTTAAAATATTGTTGAGGGAAGCTGCAACAAAACAGCTACCAGAATTTCGCAGAAATCGTCAGAAATTTTTAAAAAATTCCAAATTTTTAATTTTGACTATCTCATAAGATATCTTTCGGATTTCAATAAAAATTCGTGAATATATTGAGGTGATCGATATCTTACTTATCCTTAAATTCCATTGTCGTAGCTCTTTTCCATCTAAAGATATAATCATTTTTTAATAAAGAGAAAACAGAAATGACATACGTCCTGATGATTTTCTTTGAACGATATCCACCACAGATCGATATTCGATTGACAAATGCCAGACTCATTAATCAGTGTCAGTTGGCGTAATATTAATCAAAATTTTTCATAACGGGAAATCATAGAGATAGAATTCAATCTCGGTGGCTGAAATAATATACGTTGTCAAAATTCAGAAAAGCACTAACATAAGTTTTTGGAAAAAGGGAATTATAGCTTCGAACAAAACTTGGGGTAAATTATGAGTAGTTATTTTTAATTTGAGATATAGGTTTGTTCATTTATTAGGCGTTCATATTCGCATCACGTTGTCCCATAGTAAGGGAAGATTTGTTATGGTTTGAATATTTACTCGCAAGTAGATCAACAAGAGCGCCAAAGCAATCTGACCTCACGTCAGTGCTTTCTAAATTTTTTTATAATTGTGTTGGATTCTGCGATCAAAAATAATGATAGTTTTCTCAGATGATTATGCTCCTAAATTCAATAATTTCTGAGTTATTCGAGATTTTGTGGATTTATGTAGTACGTAGAGTCAAATTCTTCGAATCTTATTCATAAGGATATTCTGTGAGCATACATCCCATTTATAATTTACAAGTGTCAGACAGGTCTTACTTTTAGTCGTTATGAAATTTTTTGATTTCACAAAATGAATCGTTGCTATTCTAATAATGAGATTTTGGATTTATTTCTTATTATTGTATTTTTTCAATTGTATACGCAATACACATTCAAATGCACTTAATGATATTGTTTATTTCAAATTCATGGTGGATGACACAAAATGTTGAGTATCCAATGAGAAGTATGCTAATTTTTTTTACAATTTCTGAAAAGATATTTCAAACTTTCCAAATTTTGGAATGTAAGAGCCCCTAAAGAATAGAAAAAAAGGACAGTTGATGAAATTAGTATTTCGACTTATTTCGAAGCGAATGAGAATTCATCTGTTCAATATGAAACACATTGAATAGATTCGCTACTTCAGTACACCGAATTATGATTATGAATAAATTATGATAATAAAAATAAAAATAAGTTTCAAAACTCAAATTAACAAAATAAATGGTCATGTAAGAGTTTCAATATGCTAACCATTTTGTTCCACAGACTTTCGAATATCTCTTGAAACATCTCGGTTAGTCACTCGCTCAATTTCCTCACCCTTTAGTGAGTGGAAAGCATCCTCCACACGCCGTATCAAATCTTCTTTGCTTTCAATAGGAGATTCATAGACTATGTTTTTTATTCTACCCCATAAATAAAAATCTAAGGGGGTAAGATCGGGAGATCCTGGGGACCAAAATAGTGAAGAACGGCGTCCGATCCACCGATTACGAAACATTGCATTCAGTTTTTCAGACACCTCGTGCGAACTATGTGTCGACATACTCAACGGCAGTTCATCCAAAAACTCAGAAACAAAATTTCTAAGGATTTCCAAAAATTTGTCTGTATTCAAATTTTTTTCATAAATATCGTACCGCACTTTATTGTTCATCAAAATAGCAAACACATTAAACTAAATTTGTTCTGGGGGTTTCTTTGTCGTTTTTTATGAGGATTTGCACTTCCCCAAATGTGGAAATTCTTTCTATTACATAGTCCTTCATTATTGAATTTTACTTCGTCTGTCCAAATAATCTTTTTCAAAATATTATCATCATTTTCAAGTTTTTCTAATATTCCTCTATAAAAATTTAACCTTTTTATCTAGTCACCTGGTTCTTATGCATGAACTTTCTTATATTTGTAGTCATGCATGTTGTGTTTTTTCAAAATTCGGTGCACTGAATTTCTGTCTAAATCGATTTCATGAGCTGCACTTCGAATAGATGCATTTTCATTCGCTTCGAAATAAGTCAAAACACTAATTTAATTTTCCTCATCATCAACTACCCTTCTTTTGTATTCTTTAGGGGCTCTTACACATTCAAAACTTTGAAAGTTTGAAACATATTTTCTCCATCATGGAAGGTAAATGGGGATACTTCTCGTTGAAGTCCCGGCAGGTTCTACTAATAATTCTGTCACATTCACCATGTATATAAAATAGATCCAGAATTTCGTAATTAGAATAACGGTTCATTTTGTTAAATCGAGAAATGAACATAACAGATAATTTATCTTCTATGGGTACAAGTGTTCCCATGGTTTTGAAAGAATAATCATTGATTTTATTTTACTAGATTCAATGAATTTGACTCTACGTACACCATAAATCTAGAAAATCTCAAATAACTCAGAAATTATTGAATTTAGGAGCATAATCATGTGAGAAAACTATCATTATTTATGACCGCAGAATCCAACACAGTTATAAAAAAATAGGGTTCTAATTTAAAAAAAAACAAAAGTTATGGCCAATTTAAAATCACAATTTTCAACACAAAATTTGAAACACCCTGTGATGATATTTTTGAAATCCAAAAGATGCATGACCTTTTCACATCCTTCCTCTTCGATATTGTAAAAACGGTTATTTAAAATAAGAATAATGAACATATTACTGACTGAACATATTTGACTTTTTCCAGTTTTTTTTTTGATACTTTGAAAACTATTCGATTGAATACAATGGTTCTAACAGACATGTATTCACCATTAAAGACTCGATCATACCAGGAATGGAAAACTTGAAAAAAAAATTTTTCGTCGATTTTATTTTCACTCCCTGTATAACAGGAAGTTTTTGGGCTTCAAAAATATTTTAGCTCTGTAGAGAACTTCGAACAATATCATAATCCCAATTTTCAGATTTCAATTATGTCTAGTTCTCCAGAAACGTCTAATAGGCACTCGAACTTGAGACACCCTGTATATATAATAATATAATAATGACTTAAAGGAGTATTGCCGTATGAATATGTGTATATGTATAGATGGGTTCTTGGCAAACCTGCCAAACCATAAAATAGAGAATAACTCTCCACAAAAGTGATGTGAGAATTCATGCTGAAAGGTGTTCTTTAGCCCTTCATTCTTCAAGATTAGAACATCTTTTTAATTTCGAAAATTTCAAAAATCTTGATATCTTATTATCAAAAAGAACCTTCTTGGAAATGTGTTACATCAAAAATAATCCTAATAGTATCAACAAAAATTCTGATGTTCTAAACTCAGCTCCATATAGTTCCCTCTATCTCTAGATCAAAAGTTGTGACTCCTCTTGATCTTTTCCTAACTTTCAAATTAATAATTTCAACTACTATGCCTTATCTTGATTCTATACTAATTTGCGATTTTATTTACATCCCTAATCTATTGTCACTTTCCTGCTCTATGTTTCTTTGACATTTATAAAAAACTCCTTAAAAAAACACTCAACATCATTCTTCAAATATTCCAAATTTGGACAATTTTATAAACCTTGAAAATTGTTAGTAGTTGATTCGTTATTGTAAAAATATTAAGTTATATAATGTAATAATTTTTTGTAGAGTCCTGATGAAGGACGTAAGTACGTCCGAAATATAGACAAAGTTTGAAAATTGGTTTAAAGAGACCTTGATTTTGGGCTAAAAAATTTGCCAAGAACCCATCTATATACACATAATAATATAATATATGTAATATAATGTATATACTTAATTAATTTGAGTTTTGAAACCTATTTTGATTTTTATTATCATAATAACTCGGTGTACTGAAGTAGCGAATTTATTTAATGTGTTTCCTATTGAAGAGATGAATTCTTATTCGCTTCGAAATAAGTCGAAATACTAGTTTCATCAACTGCCCTTTTTTTGTATTCTGTAGGGGCTCTTACATTCCAAAATTTGAAAAGTTTGAACATCATTTCAGAAATTGTAAAAAAAAATGGGAATACTTCTCATCGGATACTCAAAATTTTGTGTCATCCAACATGGATTTGAAATAAACAATATCATTAAGTGCATTTGAATGTGTATTGCTTATACAATTGAAAAAATACAATATAAGAAATAAATCCAAAATCTCATTATTAGAATAGCAACGATTCATTTTGTGAAATCAAAAAATTTCATAACGACTAACAATAAGATCTTTCTGACACTTGTGAATTATAAATGGGATTGTTTATCTTCTATGCTCACAGAATATCCTAATGAATCAGATTCGAAGAATTTGACTCTACGTACTACATAAATCCAAAAAATCTCAAATAACTCAGAAATTATTGAATTTAGGAGCAAATCATGTGAGAAAATTATCAGTATTTTTGACCGCAGAAACCAACACAATTATAAAAATTTAGAAAGCACTGACGTGAGGTCAGCTTGCTTTGGCGCTCTTGTTGAGCTACTTGCGAGTAAATATTCAAACCTTAACAAATCTATAAGCTCTCTGATCGGGTGAACAATATTCTTTTTCCGTACTATGGGACAATGTGATGTAAATATGAAAGCCTAATGAATAAACAAACCTTTATCTCAATTTGAAAATAACTACTCATAATTTTCACCAAATTTTGTTCTATGCTTCTCCTAAAAACTTACGTCATTGCTTTTCTGAGTTTTGACAACGCCATCAAATTCTTTCTCTATGATAAAAAATTTTTTGATTAATATTACGTCTGTGCTTTTCTAAATTTTGACAACGTCATCGACATCGAATTCTACCTCTATGAATTCTATGAAAAATTTGATTGACATTACGCCAACTGACACTGATATCTAGGTCCGCAAGTTGTCAAACGAATATCGATCTGTGATGGCAAATCTTTCAATGACAAAGCTCGGACTTCATGACATTTCTATTTTGCTCTTGAGTAAATGAAAAAAAATGATCATATCTTCAGAAGGGGAAAAGCTACGACAATGAAATTTGAGGATGAGTAAGATATCGGTAACCTCAATATATATATACGGATTTTTATTGAAACTTAATGAAGTCTTAGGAGATATTGAGTATTGAAAAATTTTTTTTTGGGAATTTTTTAAAAATTTTCTAGCGTGACGATTTCTGCGAAATTTTGCAAGCCATTTCGTTTCAGCCTCCCTCAATAACATTCCAAGTATCAACTTGATCGGATGGATATTCTAGTAGTTATTGAGGAAACAAAATTTCAGATGCTCATAACTACTGAACCATCCGACGGATTTGGCCCAATAACGAACTTGACCGAGATATTTGGACAATAAACCTATTCTGAAAATTTGAAAACTCTAGCTGATTCCTTTTGGATGCTAGAGAGGATATGGCACGGCCGGCCGGACGGCCGGACAGACTCAACTTTCGCCACGAATTCTTCATCAGGAGTCGAACCCAATCGATTGAGACCATTTTCGGCTCGATATTCCAAAATTACAGACATTCGGGCAAAATGATAGGAACTCTGTTCGGGTGAACAAGAGCGCCAAAAATAGGGTTCTAATTTGAAAAACAGAAGTAATGGCCAATTTAAGATAACAATTTTCAACACAAAATTTGCAACACCCTGTGATGATATTTTTGAAATCCAAAAGCTGCATGACCTTTTTACATCCTTCCTCTTCGATGTTGTAAAAACGGTTTATGCTCAGGATATTTAAAATAAGAATAATGAACATATTACTAACTGAAAATATTTGACTTTTTTTCCAGTGTTTTTTTAGAAATTTTAAAACTATTCGATTTAATACGATGGTATCAACAGAAATACTCCCATAATCCCAATTTTCAGATTTCAAATATGTCTAGTTCTCCAGAAACGTCTAATAGGCACTAACTTGAGACACCCTGTATGGTGATGATGCAATATTATTCATGCTAAAAAATAATTCTGTTTCATTTTTGCTAGTTCCTTGTTTTGGATCTGGGTAGTCGCCGGTGTTGGGTGTTGTATCTGATAATCCTTGTATACTTGTGGTAAAATCTAATACTCATTTTACTTTTGAGCACTGTTGACTCGATTTTTTATTATCAAAGTAATCGTTTTTGAAGTACAACTATATGCGTTCAAAAATGAATCAAAACTTGTTTTAAATGCTTTGCGCTTAACTTCAGATTATATTATGGTGTTTAGTTCTCTCAGTTTGTATCTTGAACAGAATATTTTGCCATTCTATCCTGTTTGCGAAATTATTTGCTGTTTAAAAAAATATAAATTTGTAATTGTTTTAGACACTGTACACTTGAATCCTTTGAGGCGATATTGAATCATACCGTTTGCAATTTTCTCCAATTATGTTCCTTATTCGATTCAGAAATCGACATGAAATTGCCAGTTGCCTTTGATTAGCAGAAATAGAAGTGACTGATGGCATTTGAATAAAATGCTAGTGGTTCAACTCAATTACTTATATTTACATACACGCTACGTAACTCTCGGTTCACAGACAAGAATAGAAATGAATATGGTAGGGTACGCAAACAATGCAGTGTAGTAGTATCTAGGACCCAGATATACTTATGATAATTAGCAAGGAAATACTCTGACTCAATATCCACTACATTGTTTTATAATCTTCCTTACAACACAAATGCAAAAAATTATGAAACCGGAAGCATTACGCACCTGTAATACTTTTAATGAGGTTTAACATAACATTCATTAACTTTTATTTTGTCCAATTCAAGAACCACTGACAAGTTTATTCTGTATTTATGAAATAATATATCGGAGGTGTTTGGGAGGGTATGAATTGTTCAAATCGTATACATCATCGTTTAACGTATTTATTGAAGAACATAAATTATAAGAATAATCTCCTTAGTTTGGCATCATAAATAACATACAATGAGAATTATAAAAATAAAACAGAAGTTTATTAAGAATAGATAACAGAGAAGTCACATAAATAAGAAACAGAATATACAAAGAGCACACATAGTGTGGATTTCTGAGACATTTTATTTGTGGCCATAGCTGTCATATCCGTAACTCTCTTGGTAGCCACCATCGTAGGAACCGTAGTCACCACCGTATTCCTTTACTGGTACTGGAACAGGCTTTTCAACGGCGTAAGGGATGTGTTTTTCAATAGTGATAGGTACTGGCCTGTCTACTGGTACTTTCACAGGTACACCAACATGTTTGATGATCGGAACAGCAACGGGTTTCTCAACTGGATAAGGTGCTGGTACTGGTACTTTGACAGCTACTGGATATGGCTTCTCAACTGGGTAGGGAACTGGTCTGTCGACTGGTACTTTGACTGGATAAGGTACTGGTCTGTCAACTGGTACAGGGATCTTCTTTTCAACATGGACTGGGTATGGCTGGGGAACATGTACTGGGTATGGACGGTCAACTGGTACTTTCACTGGATATGGGACGTGTTTGATAACTGGGTAGGGTTGTGGTACATGTACTGGCACTTTAACTGGGTATGGAACCCTCTTTTCAACTGGGTATGGGGCTGGTACATGCACTTTGACTGGGTATGGAACGTGTTTGGTGACTGGGTAAGGTTGAGGTACCAAAACTTTCACTGGATAAGGCTTGTCTACGAAAACTTTGTAGGGTACATGGACGATCTTTTCAACAGGGTAGGGTTGTGGAACTGGAACAGCAACCTTGACTGGAACTTTAACTGGATAGGGTACGGGTTTTTCTACTGGATAAGGAGCAGGTACAGCTACTTTGACAGGGTACGGTACGTGTTTAGTAACTGGGTAAGGGATGTGCTTCTCGACTGGGTAAGGGATTGGGATACCTTTGGTGATAGTAACGGTCTTTTGAACGTTATGTCCAAGATCAATGGCTGCAAAACCATCATAACTTCCGTAACTTCCTCCAATGCCAAGACTATCAAGTCCATGTCCACC
The DNA here is from genome assembly GCA_030674115.1 of Micraspis discolor. NCBI lineage: Eukaryota > Metazoa > Arthropoda > Insecta > Coleoptera > Coccinellidae > Micraspis > Micraspis discolor. Next base: position 45,640 of record JARTUT010000878.1, on the reverse strand, counting down.
TTGACCGACTAAATATCCGTGGTCAATATCACTGCCATATCCGTATCCTAAGCTCAGTAATCCACGCTTTGTTTGCTTCTTGTCGCTGGCAACAGATTTCTTCTCCTCTGCCTCGGCGTTTATCGCCACTGCGAAGAGGACTAAGACTGTCACCACCAGCTGCAAACAGAGGAAAACTTGAGAAAAAGGGAAGTGCATATTTAAATAAATTGCTGTTTTAATATAACAAGAATGCGGATTTGTGAGCAAGTAGAATCATTTTGTTGGCGTGGATCTAAAAAATCTATTTAATCTACGAAACAACAAATTCCTCTGATGGCATAAGTAGGAGATATATTCTTTGTGAATTCAAGTTGGAAGTTCAGGGTAGTAATAGACACTTCTTATTTGAACGCCTTGTCCTCAATATCTCTTCTGTCTGCTACTCAATGATTTTTACCATTCCGTCATTGAAGTCTAATGAGCTCAACAAACTTTGTTTGTATTCAAAAAATGTGTACAAAGCAGAAGCAGCCTTTTGATGGCCAATTCCAGAATTGCAGAAATTCAGAAATATTTCTTGAATCAGGGTTGTTTCAATAGAATTATGTGCAGCAATTTATAATGGCAATTTTCTACAACATAGTCTACATGAAATCGTTTCACTGTAAAAAGTGAAATGAAGTAAATGCTTAAATTCAAAGTTCAAAACAAGGCCGAGCACGAAACTACTAGAGTTCCGGGTGGTTGTTTCTTGATACAGAGAGATTTATCATATTGCCAGGGTATGCCAACAGTTTGGTGCATGGAGTGAAAGATTGCAAATTTTTTGTACCTTGAACTGGTTATCGAATATCAAGGACCAACACCGGTCGGAAATTAGGCAAAGAGCTCCTATAGTACTAATTATATGAGATTTTTTCTTCTGTATTAAAAATAAAGCATATTTCGAAACCATTGGCCTGAAATTCGATTTCCCAATATGCATGAGAATTACAAGAATGTATAAGAAATACAGTATCTCTGCACTGCTCCAAATAAAATTTTTAAACGCATTCCAATATCTAAGAAAGAAATGTTTCCTTTTTTGTGTTGTTAGTGAACATTGTCCTGAACATTCAGCTGTATAATGAATCGTAGTCCCGATGAAAAAAAATGTAGGAATATGTAAGCTGAATGATGAAGCTAAATTATATCAATCATAAATTCAGGTTCTGCTTTGCGAAATTGTGTCAATGGTGCATTAAGATATAATTTATATATTTATTGAACCGCTCATTAAATGTAATGAGAACAAATTCTTCATCAACATCCAATAAAGAAACTTCTTCGACGCAGCAATTACCAGAGGATATTGCGCGATTTGTTTGCTTAATTATACGGTATTATTTTCATATTATGCTGTCACGTTTACTGTCCACGATAGCACTTCTATTCAGAATTTTATTTCCATATTTTATATTCTACAACAAATATTTGATCGTCTCAAATATTTTATGAGGTTTATTCCTTGCTAAATTTATTATTTCCTATTAAATTTAATTAATTTTGTTTGCAATTGATACTGAATTATTCGAACTGTTCGGATGACTTTATTTTTTCATTATCACAACTAATTTATCATTTTTATGAGACTTGTGAATGTGTGTCGTTTTTCTTGAAAATCTTGTATGAGTCGAAAAAATTTACATATTACAAAAATGGGGGGATATTTAAGGAAATGGGATACTTGAAAATTTATGAATGGAAAAGGGAATAATTGGAAAACTTCATAGCCAGTTTCGAAGTTCAATTACTCGAAAGTAATTATTGGCTAATTAGTGGAAAGCTTCTATCGGATCAGTGTAGTGATTTGTGTAATGGGTAAAGAATAAAGAACATTAATAAAATTGCCTGAAATACGATAAGTTCTGAAGTTCAGTAACCTACAGTTCGTCACCGATTTATTTGCAAACATTTTTCATTGAAGAAACTTATTAGAATGACGTTAAGTAAACCACTCACTTTCAAAATAAGATAACATTTTATACTGGAAGAGAAAATGCCAACGCAGTATATGAAGACAACTTATTGATAAAAAATATGGAACTTTCAATAAGTTTTTCGATGGATTTATCAACAAACCGTGTTCATTTTATTATTTAATGAGAGAGTAATGAATTTATATGACATTATCATATAAAAAAAGTCTACAGTTTCATCTTTTGAAATGGAATCCTTATTGATGAAGCCAATGGGAAAGTTTCGACAGATAACGATTTTCCAAATATATTGGATTTTCGAACTGTTGTTTGCACGAAATGAATTTGAAATATTAGAGAATAGATGGAAGCAATTCCCGAGTAAGAAAAAGGAAATAGTTTCGTGATGCCGAAAATAAGACATCGAGAGGAGAATAAATGGTCAAGTTTTTTGAATGTAAAACTGAACTTGATCCGTTTGCATACACATATCTATATCAAATAAGTTTTTGATAAGTAATATCGACAATAATAAATAAAGCCATATGACAATGTCACGGTATTTTGCGGTATACTATGTTTTAAGATCCAGAAGGTGTGATATATTGAGGATAAATTCACCATCAACTCGCGAAGAACTAGAGAACCCAAACTTGATCAATGTCAATTTAATTGGTTTTGAGTAAAACATGTTTGTACGAATTAGGACTACTGAATGGTTATAGATTAAAAGAAAATCTGGGATTCTAGGAAATTTTGCTGACGTAATCTTGATTTAAACGCATCATTTTAAAGATTGGTTTCAAATTCGCAATGAGATAACTTCCGATTTTCGAAAACCGAACTAAACCACGTAAATCCTCTGGTCACAACACACTCAAAAAAATCACTGTTAACACAAGACCACTGAAAACTCACCATTCGCTTCATGGTAGTGCTCATAAAAGAAGGTTCAGTGTGTAAGTTCAAGAAGTGAACTGCTTGATTTTGGGGAGTCTCCAATGACTTTTATACATAAGTGGGCTTTCGAGGATCTTCGACCACCACTTTTGCTTTGTCCCATAGCGGGTTGTGTAAAAGGTGCCCCTCTCGATGAAGAAGAAGGTGAACCGTTTCCATGATCGAGAAAGTCATTTTTCAGTGGATTCCCTTACGTAATTCTCCATGCGAGGACCATCGAAATGGTCGCGATGTGTACTCAGCGTGCGTAACAGTTTTAGTTCTTCAGCTGGTTATTTCAATATTATCGGGACCGTCGGCTCTTAATATTCTTCTAGCTCATATTGTGCGGCTTGATTTTCATGTTTTTTCGGCTACCGTGGCGTTACGGACAAGACATGAGATTTTGTATTCCGTTCATTGTGAGTATTTTTGTGGACGCTTAGAAATACTTACGTATAATCATTAATATGCGATGTTCTTTAGACACATACCAACTTTTTCAATAAAAGTTGTTGGATTGGTAAATTTTTTTCCGAAACTCTTCAAACTAACATAGAGTACTTCAGTAACAGTAAGGAAATAACGCCCACATACGTGAGAATGATTTTATTTAAAACATATAGCACCGGTTTTTCTGAAAATTGGGCATTTACTTCAACTTAGATATCACTTCCACCTAATACCTTATGGAAAATCAACTGTTTTCAATCAAATCAGTTTTTTGGATGCTTGTTCTAAAAGAACAGCGCGCTAAGCCTTTTTCCCAAATGCCTGTAATTTTCGAATAAAGACCCGACATTCGTCTCAATCGATTTGGTTTCAAAACTTGAGTATGTCCGGTCTAATACTCTATCATCCAAAGGAGATGCGCTAGAGTTTTTATATTCTTAAAATAGGTTTGTATCTCGATCAAGTTCGTTATAAGACGAGATTACAGACGAAATAAGTTTTTTCGATAGAAATGCTCGGACAGGACGATTTCTGTTTCGAGAAGGACAACTTAAGATGTAGGTTACGGACGCATAGCGCTTCAACCCTTGCTGCCACAACCCCCACCCCCAATTTTTCAATAGGGAAGATGGGGTGAGTGATACCTCAATTCAAAGGTATTTTTATACTGATTTCAGCACAGTAATTGTTTTTTCATTTTATGCATTAGTTCTCGAAATATTCATGCGTTAGTTAATTTTATCACTTGAATTAATTTTTCGCGAATAATTGACATTTCGTGCTTCCGAAACACCAAAATTTCCGTACTTGTATTTGAAATTTCAAAACATCTACCTCTGGGCAAATGAAGTCTTACCGTACGTGTTCATGCTACTAGGGTCAGATGTTCAACTAGCTGTTTTATTCACTGAAATCATTCTCCAACTGTACGGTATCAGAACGATTTGAAGTATTGATCTAAGAAATAAGACTTTTCAAAGTAAAGTAAATAATTTATCAAAAACTCACATCAATTAATTAAATATTCAAATTGTTCACCATTAGCTTCTATACAATGAAATAAGTATTGTTCGAAACGATGGCGCACATTTTGCAGCATTTCTGGAGTGATTTGACGACATTCGGCTGTGAAGAGTAAATTTTACTCTTCATGTGGACCCAAAGAAAGAAATCTAGTGGTGACAGACCTGGCGATCTGGCTGGCCATTCAGTGGGACCCCTTCTTCCAATCCACCGATTTGGAAATCTTTGATCCAGATATTCTCGAACTGGTAAGGCGTAGTGTGGAGGAGCTCCATCCTGCTGAAACACAATTTGATCTTTCACATAATTTCCAGCATTGTTTTCATTAATTTCCATCAAAATTGGATCAGTGTGATTTTCCAAGAAGTCCAAATACATATTTCCAGTAAGGTTACCAGGTAAAAAGAACGGGCCGACAATGTTGTCACCAAATATTCCAACCCAAAGATTGAGTTTTTCTGGTTGTTGAGTATAAACTTAGTGGAACAATCTCGGATTAGCATCGGCCCAATAACGACAATTGTGTCGATTTACTGTGCCGTTTCGAAAGAACGAACACTCATTGGAGAAACAAACATTGTACAGATAATTGGGATTAGCAGTTACTCGTTCACTCATTGTATCACAAAATTCAACACGACGGTCAAAATCATCTTCGTTTAGTGCGTGTGAAAGATGGATTTTGTAAGGATGGAATTTATGATGCTTCAAAATATTCGCAATTCGAGTTCGTGTAAAACCAGATTCATGTGCTAGCTGCTTCGTACTCGTCATTGGATTCAGAGCAATCTGTCCAAGAACAGCTACTTCAGCTGCTTCATTTCTTTCCATGTTTCGTTTTTTATTAGCCACGAACCCGGTTTCTTGAAACTTTGACACTAATTCCAAAACATACTTCCTATTAACATGTTGATCTAAATGTCGTTGATTGAAGAATTCTGCGGTTCTATTCGCACATTGATTGTTTGCAAAAAAAGTGAAATTATTTCCACCCGCTCTGCAATTGAATAAACCATGTCGAACAATGAATTAGAACACATACTAGTCTCGATTCAAAACTAAAAATAATTCACATGTCAAAGAACCAGTAAGCTAACTTAATGATCTGTTCGTAATAAATAAAAAATTATCGATTCTCATTTTTTTGAAAAAGATATGAATTCAATAATCAACAAAATGAAAACATATTGAAGCCAACTGAGAAAACACTTCATAATTAAGTCGGAAATCGTTTCACGAATTTAGACTGGAATATTTCTGTGGCATCATTAATGATTTGATTTTCTTACCTGGTAATCTGATTAGAGATATGTACGTATTTGGACTTTTTGGAGATTTCTATTGATCAAGTGTTACCGCATGTTATTGGAAATACTGCAAATTATATCGAAGATAATTTAGATTGAGTTTCAGCAAGATTTCTATGTTAGTGGATTGAAGGGAGGAAGCCACAGTCATGTTCGTTTTGAAGCTCAAAATGTCGATTTTTCACAAAAAAACTCACAAAACAAGTGCCATGAAAACACCACTTCATTTTCAAATACTTAGTTAAGAATATTTCGAGAACTAATGCATAAAATGAAAAAACAATAACTGTGCTGAAATCAGTATAAAAATACCTTTCAAATGAGGTATCACTCACCCCATCTACCCTATTCAAAATTTAGGGGTGAGGGTTGTAGTAGCAATGGTTGAAGCGCTATGCGTCCGTAACCTACATCTTAAGTTGTCCCCGTCGAAACAGAAATCGACCTGTCCAAGCATTTCAAATGGCCACCCTGTATAATGGTTCATATGTTATGAGCATCTGAAATTTGATTTCCTCGTTGAACTTGGATTTATTCACAAAATTTGAAAAATACATCGAGGTGATTGATATCCTTCAACATCAGCACTGTACCATTTTATTTTTTAAGACGATAGGTTACATATTTAGTTTGCTAACTGAATATTGTAAGCCAAAAGTTCGAAATAATATATATATATCAACATATGCAGACGTTTAACCATCTTAGTACTGATTTCGTAGAGAACGGTCCGGACTTATTAGACATCAATGAATGAAACATTCAAAATTCTTTCTCCGAATATGTCAAATAGAATTTTTTTATTGCCAATTACAGTTTTTGTGTTATTTTCGTACGATTATGAATATTTCGACCCCAAGAGATTTTTATGAAGATCGAAAATGAGATTGCTACCTCTTTCATGCTGTCTAAAGAGAGTAATCAGCAAAACTTGTGATGGCAGAACATCCATATCCAAAAAGGTGGTTGCCATGATATTTTTTATTCATAATGGATGTGAAAACAGTTTATGGAGTCGATGTGTGAAAGGATGTGAAACCTATTAACGTAGATTCACTGCAGAAAGAACTGGATAATTCTTTGAGAAATTTCAACAATAACTGAGATCGATGGAGCTTAGGAAAAGTATCAGAAAAAAATATTCATTTAAGTATATTCAAATACACGATTACCTCAAACTTTGAGTGATAATCAGAATGAATTCAACCTAGAGGATTGTTCATTTATCGAATTTATCAAATATATTTGAAAATGTTGAAATTTTAGTAGTTGATGTAATCCACAAATGATGAAGGAATGGAATCTTTATCACAACATGAAATTCTCTGATTTTGATACAATTTATAGAAATGTGTACTTGAAAATTTGAATTTTTGATTTGCATTCATTTTATTAAATAGTGACTTCTCATGTCTACAAGTCTCAATTATGAATTAGAACATGGAATTTTCCCGAATATACTTCTCTGTCCAATGGCTCGGGTCATGTTGAGGATGTTGTGTAATAATATGTTCTTGGTATATATTAAAGAATCATGCGTCAGTTGGTACGCGGGCAGCCACATAATATTGTGTTGTTATTTGATGATTGCTTAGGATGGAATATAATTAGGTGAAACAGAAAGTTTTCTAGCCTTAAACTTGTTTCTTGCATTACATATCAAGATTTCTGAAAGCGAGCCGGAAACAATATACCTTCTTGGAATATACATTGATATCTTCCTTGAGCTATATTCGGAATCATATAACACATCCTTGTCGTTTGAAGTCAACTCGTTGCATCCATTGACGGCGAAAAGAAAACTCCGATATGATCACGTGAACCCCAGACATTTGTTGTTTTATAAAAGCTGAAAGTTTGCTACTACAGATTACGTTTTGTTGAAAATTGTTATACTATATGCTGGTCATTTATTATTCTACAGTAAAATGAGCAATGTTGGTATTACATGAAAATCATGCTATTTTCCCTTTCACTTCATATACAGGGTGTCTCAAGTTCGAGTGCCTATTAGACGTTTCTGGAGAACTAGACATATTTGAAACCTGAAAATTGGGATTATGATATTGTTCGAAGTTCTCTACAGAGCTAAAATATTTTCGAAGCTCAAAAACTTCCGGTTATACAGGATGTGAAAATAAATTCGACGAAAAAATTTGTTTTCAAGTTTTCCATTCCTGGTATGATATAGTATTCAATAGTGAATACATTTCTGTTAAAACCGTTGTATTAAATCGAATAGTTTTCAAAATATCTAAAAAAATTTAGAAAGCACTGACGTGAGGTCAGATTGCTTTGGCGCTCTTGTTGAGCTACTTGCGAGTAAATATTCAAACTTTAACAAATTTATAAGCTCTCTGATCGGGTGAACAATAGTCTTTTTTTCCGTAGTATGGGACAATGTGATGCAAATATGAAAGCCTAATGAATAAACAAACCTTTATCTCAATTTGAAAATAACTACTCATAATTTTCACCAAATTTTGTTCTATGCTTCTCCTAAAAACTTACGTCATTGCTTTTCTGAGTTTTGACAACGCCATCAAATTCTTTCTCTATGATAAAAAATTTTTTGATTAATATTACGTCTGTGCTTCGACATCGAATTCTACCTCTATGAATTCTATGAAAATTTTGATTGATATTACGCCAACTGACACTGATATCTAGGTCCGCAAGTTGTCAAACGAATTTCGATCTGTGATGGCAAATCTTTCAATGACAAAGCTCGGACTTCATGACATTTCTATTTTTCTCTTGAGTAAATGAAAAAAATGATCATATCTTCAGAAGGGGGAAAGCTACGACAATGAAATTTGAGGATGAGTAAGATATCGGTAACCTCAATAAATATACGGATTTTTATTTAAATCTAAATGAAGTCTTAGGAGATATTGAGTATTGAAAATTTTTTTTTTGGGAATTTTTAAAAATTTTCTAGCGTGACGATTTCTGTGAAATTTTGCAAACCGTTTCGTTGCAGCCTCCCTCAATAACATTCCAAGTATCAACTTGATCGGATGGATATTCTAGTAGTTATTGAGGAAACAAAATTTCAGATGCTCATAACTACTGAACCATCCGACGGATTTGGCCCAATAACGAACTTGACCGAGATATTTGGACAATTAACCTATTCTGAAAATATGAAAACTCTAGCTGATTCCTTTTGGATGCTAGAGAGGATACGGCCGGCCGGCCGGCCGGCCGGACAGACTCAACTTTCGCCACGAATTCTTCATCAGGAGTCGAACCCAATCGATTGAGACCATTTTCGGTTTGATATTCCAAAATTACAGACATTCGGGCAAAATGATAGGCACTCTGTTCGGGTGAACAAGAGCGCCAAAAAAAAACTGGAAATGAAGATATCGCATAACAATAACACCTGACACTTGTGAATTATTAAGAGATAATTTATCTTCTATGGGTACAGAGTGTTCCCATGGTTTCGAAAGAATATTCATTGAATTTTTTTAGATGCAATCAATTTGATTCTACGTATAACATAAATCCAGAAAATCTCAAATAACTCAGAAATTATTGAATTCAGGAGCATAATCATGTGAGAAAACTATCATTATATTTGACCGCAGAATCCAACACAATTATAAGAAAATAGGGTTCTAATTTGAAAAACAGAAGTTATGGCCAATTTAAGATCACGATTTTCAACACAAAATTTGAAACTCCCTGTGGTGATATTCTTGAAATCCAAAAGATGCATGACCTTTTCACATCCTTCCTCTTCGATGTTGTAAAAACGGTTTACGCTCAGGTTATTTAAAATAAGAATAATGAACATATTACTGACTGAACATATTTGACTTTTTTTCCTGTTTTTTTAGATATTTTGAAAACTATTCGATTTAATACAATGGTTTCAACAGAAATGCATTCAGTATTGAATACTCGATCATACCAGGAATGGAATAATTGAAAAAATTGAAAAAAAATTTTTCGTCTAATTTATTTTCACTCCCTGTATAACCGGAAGTTTTTGGGCTTCGAAAATATTTTAGCTCTGTAGAGAACTTCGAATAATATCATAATCCCAATTTTCAGATTTCAAATATGTCTAGTTCTCCAGAAATGTCTAATAGGCACTCGAACTTGAGACACCCTGTACAAGTGATGGGCAAATGTGTGGAACCAAATAAATATCTGTGGAATTATTATACATATCAAAATAAAATTTGGAAGAAGGATACTGCAGTATATTGCCTATTCGATTTCATATTTTTTAAGTTTTGAACTTCCGGTTTTACCAAAAGTATGGAACACCCTGTATATAATTTTAGTTCCCGATGAAACATTTCATGACGAGTACTAAAATGTCGGGTTCGATATTGTTTATTTCAAAACCTACCGAGATTTAATAATAATAATAATATTTATTTGCTCCATCAAAACATAAAAATTAAGTACATAAAAAGTCAAAAGAATAACATAAATAGGCATATATATATATATATATGATATTAAGTGCTTGTATATGATAAATACTAATACAATCAGACCAACAATGTGCGTTAACATTTAAAAATCATGGTCCATAAATTCCTGCACCGAATACAAGCGATTTTCTATCAGCAACCTTTTCAATGATATCAGAAATTTCTTTCCTCTTTGTTCTTTCAGAGAACTTATTGTATAGCTTGGCAATATTAAACTATGTAGAGGTTTGAACGCACTTCAAATTCTATAATCTGTCAATTTTCGTATCAGTCACATCAACTGCGAAAATAAAATACAAAAGGCATTAAGAGGTATAATCTGAATTTTTCATTAAATTCCAATACATTCCTCACAATTCTTGACTCAAATAGAGAAAATATCGTCTAATACTCGTTGCAGAAAGCAATTCCAACACTCGTGTTGGAATAGGTGCCCATTCTGCAACTTGTTTTAGAATATACTATTATTTTAGCACTGCCCTGTTAGTCACTTTGTTTTCAACCAACCAGACAGTCGCGGCAATATCGCGTTTCTGATTGGTCGGCGCCGTTGTCGTGTAAAATTCCTTTATTTCAGCACTGCCCTGTTAGTCACTTTGTTTTCAACCAACCAGACAGTCTCGACAATATCACGTTTCTGATTGATCGGCGCCGTTGTCGTGTAAAATTCTTTTCTCTATTTCAGTGTCGTAATGAGTTCATTACAGTACTAAAAACAGTGCTATAATGAACTCATTACAGCATTACTTTTAGTTATATTTTTCGTTTTGTGGTTGACAACACTGACATTCTATCCTTTCGAATGTCAACACGCGTCCATTGCATGTCAACTCTCAATATTAGACCATGTAGAGATTTGAACGCACTATTCAATTTCTATAATCTGTCAATTTTCGTATCAGTAACACCAACTGCGAAAATAAAATACAAAAGGCACTAGGAGGTATAATCTGAATTTTTCATTGAATTCCGATAAATTTATCACAATTCTTGAGTGAAATAGAGAAAATATCGTCTAATACTCGTTGTAGAAGGCAATTCCAACACTCGTGTTGGAATAGGTGCCCATTCTGCAACTTGTATTGGAATATACTATAATAGAACTATTTTTTTAGATATATCAAAATATACAATTTCCAAATATAGGTGTATGAATTTTTAAACAAATATTTACTCATACACTATAGCTCATTAGGCTAAATTCGTTGAAAACGATAGTACAACCCTTTCAAAGAATCGCTTTCCAATTATCAAATGCCCTATATATTCTTTGATTAGAGATATGGTGAACAAGAGCGCCAAAAAAACTGGAAATGAAGATAACGAATAACAATAACACCTGACACTTGTGAATTATTAACAGATAATTTATCTTCTATGGGTACAGAGTGTTCCCATGGTTTCGAAAGAATTTTCATTGAATTTTTTTAGATGCAATCAATTTGACTCTACGTACTACATAAATCCAGAAAATCTCAAATAATTCAAATTATTGAATTCAGGAGCATAATCATGTGAGAAAACTATCATTATTTTTGACCGCAGAATCCAACACAATTATAAAAAATAGGGTTCTAATTTGAAAAACAGAAGTTATGGCCAATTTAAGATCACGATTTTCAACACAAAATTTGAAACACCCTGTGGTGATATTCTTGAAATCCAAAAGATGCATGACCTTTTTACATCCTTCCTCTTCGATGTTGTAAAAACGGTTTACGCTCAGGATATTTAAAATAAGAATAATGAACATATTACTGACTGAACATATTTGACTTTTTCCTGTTTTTTTAGATATTTTGAAAACTATTCGATTTAATACAATGGTTTCAACAGAAATGCATTCAGTATTGAATACTGGATCATACCAGGAATGGAATAATTGAAAAAATTGAAAAAAATTTTTCGTCTAATTTATTTTCACTCCTTTATAACCGGAAGTTTTGGGCTTCGAGAATATTTTAGCTCTGTAGAGAACTTTGAATAATATCATAATCCCAATTTTCAGATTTCAAATATGTCTAGTTCTCCAAAATGTCTAATAGGCACTCGAACTTGAGACACCCTGTACAAGTGATGGGCAAATGTGTGGAACCAAATAAATATCTGTGGAATTATTATACATATCAAAATAAAATTTGGAAGAAGGATACTGCAGTATATTGCCTATTCGATTTCATATTTTTAAGTTTTGAACTTCCGGTTTTACCAAAAGTATGGAACACCTTGTATATAATTTTAGTTCCCGATGAAACATTTCATGACGAGTACTAAAATGTCGGGTTCGATATTGTTTATTTCAAAACCTACCGAGATTTAATAATAATAATAATATTTATTTGCTCCATCAAAACATAAAAATTAAGTACATAAAAAGTCAAAAGAATAACATAAATAGGCATATATATATATATATATGATATTAAGTGCTTGTATATGATAAATACTAATACAATCAGACCAACAATGTGCGTTAACATTTAAAAATCATGGTCCATAAATTCCTGCACCGAATAAAAGCGATTTTCTATCAGCAACCTTTTCAATGATATCAGAAATTTCTTTCCTCTTTGTTCTTTCAGAGAACTTATTGTATAGCTTGGCAATATTAAACTATGTAGAGGTTTGAACGCACTATTCAAATTCTATAATCTGTCAATTTTCGTATCAGTCACATCAACTGCGAAAATAAAATACAAAAGGCATTAAGAGGTATAATCTGAATTTTTCATTAAATTCCAATACATTCCTCACAATTCTTGACTCAAATAGAGAAAATATCGTCTAATACTTGTTGCAGAAAGCAATTCCAACACTCGTGTTGGAATAGGTGCCCATTCTGCAACTTGTTTTAGAATTTACTATTATTTTAGCACTGCCCTGTTAGTCACTTTGTTTTCAACCAACCAGACAGTCGCGGCAATATCGCGTTTCTGATTGGTCGGCGCCGTTGTCGTGTAAAATTCCTTTATTTCAGCACTGCCCTGTTAGTCACTTTGTTTTCAACCAACCAGACAGTCGCGACAATATCACGTTTCTGATTGATCGGCGCCGTTGTCGTGTAAAATTCTTTTCTCTATTTTAGTGTCGTAATGAGTTCATTACAGTACTAAAAACAGTGCTATAATGAACTCATTACAGCATTACTTTCAGTTATATTTTTCGTTTTGTGGTTGACAACACTGACATTCTATCCTTTCGAATGTCAACACGCGTCCATTGCATGTCAACTGTCAATATTAAACCATGTAGAGATTTGAACGCACTATTCAATTTCTATAATCTGTCAATTTTCGTATCAGTAACACCAACTGCGAAAATAAAATACAAAAGGCACTAGGAGGTATAATCTGAATTTTTCATTGAATTCCGATAAATTTCTCACAATTCTTGAGTGAAATAGAGAAAATATCGTCTAATACTCGTTGTAGAAGGCAATTCCAACACTCGTGTTGGAATAGGTGCCCATTCTGCAACTTGTATTGGAATATACTATAATAGAACTATTTTTTTAGATATATCAAAATATACAATTTCCAAATATAGGTGTATGAATTTGTAAACACATATTTACTCATACACTATAGCTCATTAGGCTAAATTCGTTGAAAACGATAGTACAACCCTTTCAAAGAATCGCTTTCCAATTATCAAATGCCCTATATATTCTTTGATTAGAGATATTCGTAGTTCCAAGAGCAGCTTGAGAGATTTATAGATCAAAAATGCATGGTCTAAGGATTACTAGTCATACTTTTCTCTGATGTAGAAAAGAGCATACTGATTGAACTAGGTTAGGGTTAATGATGGTGATTATTATTTCATTAACCAATTAAATTTTCATGCTTTGAGTCTCAGGAATCTAGTTGCAATTTGATGAAATTCTACCAATTAATAAATGCAAATAGAATTGTTGGGCATTGAATAGATAATAATCATGAAGATTAATCAGAATTCATTTGTATTTTTACTTTACGAAAAAGTTATATGACGATCGAAGAAGAGCAATTGATCAGTGAGCATTGGACTTAAATACACAGGATCATGCGACAGTACGTCGGTCTATATCTGCTAAATCAAACAGGTTACAACTTTCGTTCTATGACAGGATTCTTCGATTTTAATTTCTCCATGTTAGGAAATTATTTTATATCATGTACAGGTTGTGGCTTAATTATTGGATAATCAGTACAGGCAAATAGAGGAGGTTATGGCAAACCAGAAAATGTAAAGTTATGTTCAGTAAAAATATCATAGTTTTCGAGATATCAGACAATTTCATTTTTACTGAAAAGTGTACCTTTAGTCACTAATTACAATGGTGTGATCACAAATACTGTTATTTTTTCGGGCATTATTTTTTATTTTACTCTCAAATATCTATGAGATAAATCACCAAATTTCCACTATCATTATAATTATAATTATATATATATGAGGATAATTCTCATTTTCACAAATCCACGTACATTTTCTTTAAAGTTTCAGTCGTTGTGTGAAAAAAAAATGAATTGAGACCTTTGTGAACCATTCATAAATAAATTGTCTGATTTATTGAAGTTCTAAAATGGTATAATACATTTTTTTTTTCGGTGCGTGCTTGGACTACGCTTTATTACATTTAAGGTACTTATCTCAGCGAAAGAGAGTTTTAGACATTTATGATGTAGTGTTATAAATACCTGATAATAGTTAAATAAAGCACAACTTAATTCAATTTACTCATTCAAGATATTTATATAGATATATATATTATTTGTTATAGTATTTTCTTAAAATCAAAGTGGAATTGTAAAAAATTGTGATCTCAGTACTCGAAAATGTGACTAAGGGAGTAGAATCTCAAACTTTTTCAAGGTTTTTCATCCCTTCACCCGGGGACATGGAATTTTTTCTTATTTAATTCAGTAATTGATATACCGTCACCTGATTATCATTTAGTTTCTGGTAATCCTGTATATAAATGAGGAATATGAAGAAAAACTTACAAATATTCAGGAGATCAGCTCCTACTTTAGAATATGTGTCACATCCATTCAATATAGATGAATTGAGGGCTGCAATCAAATCTACCAAATCTCGAAAGGCAGCAGGTTTTGACGGAATTTATCCAGAATTCATCAAACATTTAGGAAAAAAGGCCTTGTCTTGGTTATTGTCTTTCTATAACAATATTCTGAATTCGGGAAACTTTCCTTCCGAATTTCGTAAGGCTAAAGTAATAGGTACTTTGAAACGAGGAAAAAATCCTTGTGATCCTAGTAGTTATCGACCCATCAGTTTATTGAGTATTTCTTTCAAGATATTACAAAGGCTAATCTTTTTAGAATTGAATCTTCTATAGAAAATGCTCTACAAAATTTCCAGGGAGGCTTTAGGAAAAATAGAAATTGTTCAGATCAGGTTCTCAGCCTTACAACTTTCATAGAATCAGGCTTCAATGATAGGTTGAAAACAGGAGCTGCTTTCATTGATTTATCTTCGGCATGTGACACTGTGTGGAAAGATGGATTAATTTTCAAACTCTATACCCATCTGAAGTGTGGGAAAATGGTACGATTATTAGAAAATATGTAATCTGATATAAGATTTCGTGTTTTTATTGACAATAAGTAGCAATTTCAAAACATTGAAAAACGGTCTTCCTCAAGGATCAGTTTTAGCTCCTTTACTTTTCAATTTATATCTAAGTGATTTACCCACGACATCATATCAGAAATTTGTTTATGCTGACGACATTACTATTGCTTACCAACATTCGGATTTCCATACTCTGAAAAACATACTGTCATCTGATTTGGAAATTTTAAAGAATTATTTTATTGAGTGGCGATTATGTCCAAATCCCAACAAAACAGAGGTATCTTGTTTCCATCTGAATAATCATGAAAAATATAGGAAATTAGCTGTAACTTTCAATGATTCTCCTATCGAACATAATTTCTATCCAAAATACTTAGGAGTTTAATTAGATTCATCTCTCAATTACAAGGCTCATTTAAATGATCTGAGCCTAAAACTGAAAACTAGGAATAATATTCATCAGAAATTAGCTGGATCATCTTGGGGTGCTGATGCTTCCACTCTTCGCACAGCATCTCTAGCCCTAGTTTTTTCTGCAGCTGAGTATTGTTGCTTTGTTTGGTTTAATAGTGCACATACACAAAAAATTGATGCACAATTACATACATCGACGAGAATAATTACTGGCAGCATAAGATCTACATCGGTTCATTGGTTACCAGTTTTGTCTGACATTGTCCCTCCCCATATTCGAAGACAGACTGCAGCTCAGAATTCTTGGAACAAATATAATTCTTTTTCCAATTCATTCCCAATTATTTCATATATTCCACAAAATAGAATTCCCAGATTGAAGTCACGTAAACCATTATGGCATAATACGTTCTTCAATATCAACATAAGTGATAAAGAATTATGGAAGACTGAGTGGAACTCTTACGAAATGTTCAATAAGTATCTCGTTTCTGATCTTTCTGAAAAAGTTCCTGGTTTTGATCTTCCAAGAAAAATTTGGACAGTTCTTAATCGTTGAGAACAGGTCATGGTCGTACCAATAACATGCTATGTAGATGGAATATGATACGTATTTTTGGTATTCAGTTCTCTATCTGCTTTTGTCTTTTTATTTCCACATTCGATGAGAGCAACTTGAAGAAGTCTCTGTCTCCATCAATAGAAGACCACTCTTGAAGAAAGAAGACCCTTAAATATATTTCAGCTTATTTTTGTATTTTCACACTTTGACGGGGAGCCAGGGTTTTATTTACTGGGGTTTTTTCCCTAGGCTTTTATGCCATACGCCGAATTGTATGACACCCCGTCACTAACCCCTGATCTATATGCTTTATTGTTTGCTAACTAAATATTGTCAGCCAAAAGTTCAAAAAAATATATATATCCTGTATAAATGGCTATTTAACTCCACATCAACGAAGAGAATGCCGAAAAAATTTAATGCTTAACATAAATTCAAATTATGAAGTGAACCTAATTTTATGCTGAACAGTGTGTTCTCTCAGTAGTGTTGTGTCTTGTAAAATCATGGTTATTTTCAATAATTAATACCACACAACTACCAAGGGCAGGAACTCGACCGTTGGGACATTAAAATCTCTGAAACGAATCGCAATTTCAAAGTGAACGGGAGTGCAATAATTTCACAATATTCTTGATTGGGTTCATTTAGAATGTGATCCCTCTCTATATCAACTGATAGACCTTCAAGTGAATAATTCTGAGTAATTTCTTGACCCTACATCTACTTCGGAGGAAATAGGTCCTTGAAGTGTACATCAGTTATTAAGTAAACAGTCCTCCAGGATATATTAATTTGAAGTTCCAATCGGTTTTTTAGTTTTCAAGCAAGGAAAAACATAAAGAAATTGTAGAGAAGCCCTGACGTGACGTCATGAGGTTTTGCGCTCTTGTTCTACAGTCTTTTTCCTTACTCTGGAACAGTGTAATACTGAGACAACAGAACAATGCATGAAAAACATATATCTCAAATAAAAATAACCGGTCACAGTTTTCCTTCAATGATGTTCGGAGCTCAAATTCCCTTTTCTTAAAAATCAACTAAAAGTTTGTATATCTACTCTATGGAAAACAATTTGAATTTTTCACATTGGGCAAACACCCGTGTGTAGTCCAGTTTAGTTTAAATGGAAATTACCTTCCACAGCATCCACTATTGAATCTAAATTGTTTTAAAACATTATTTTCCCTCTAAGAAATGATTCACTCACTCATGTTTCATCAGATGTTTATATTGAATGGTGCAATTTAGGAAAGAAGATGATGAATGATTTTATCTGCTGAAACGACTAATGATTCTAGGAAGTACAAGATACGATATCTGTTTTTCATGCAATTTAACCAATCGGTACAGTAGTAGTTAGAAGCCCACATGAAATGGAATAAATCTATTGATGTCAAAATATGCATGACTGTTATCGGAAACCTTCTACAAGAGATCATTTCAATTGATATTGTAGTTTGAATATTACAAGTGAAAATGCAATTTTTTTATGGAATTTCAACACCCTATATCTTTTAATCGGCTCCAAATTTGGAAAAATGTTATAGGATGAAAATGTTTCTTTTGACGTCAAGAATCTATGGTTAGAATTAACGCACTGGTCAAAGACTCACGCTGTATATCCAAACCCAAATTACATAGGGGCGATTATTTTCCGGAATCGAAACTTCTAAAATCTCTACAGGACCCTAACGGTCGGTTCATAAAACTCTTTTAAGCACGATTTTGCGTTATAAACTCTGACAACCTCAAATCAACTGAATTTCTTTGACTCCTTGCTCTGAAGTAACTGAAAACTCTTATATCTTCCGGTGATAGAAAGCTAAGACAATGAAATTTAACTCTGACTTCTGTGATTCTCTGTCCAAATAGGAATTTGAAAAATTATATAATTATAAATAATGTCTATACATACACAGATTCTCGTTTAAATCCGATGCATATCTTATTAACTATGAAGTATTGAAAAAACAAATTTTTGGAAATATTTTTAAAATCTTCTCTTGTGACGAAATTTCTCATGTTTATTTGTTTCGGTCTCATTCAAACAATTTGATTCGATGAATATTCTACGAGGTATTGGGGAAACCAAATTTCAGGTGCTTATAATTCCTGAACCATTCGACGGATTTAGCCCATAAACGAGATGTAACATGACAAAGTGCCACTTTAAATGACGAGCATGAGACTCTACTCTTAATTCTATCAGGGTGGGCTCAATTATCCCAGCAACAAAACTCCCCTCGGTTTTTAACAAATATATTGAAGTGTATAAGTACAATTGACAAATAACAATTTTAAGAGTATCCAATCTCCCATATGAGTCGATAGCTTCCTCCCAGCTCCCAGATACAAAATAAAGTCCCAGAGGGTATGGCCTGCCAGTTGACCAGAAACGGGTTGTATAGTTTCCACACAGATGTTCCAGACAGCGACTCGATGACTCCAATTTTCATCCCAGTTGAAGAATGTGATCCATGGCAAGGTGGTTATGCCACAAGCTCCAATTATGTACTGATCGAACCAGGGACTGGATATGATTTTATCTCTCATCGTGGAATGCATCTCAATCTTGAACCAGCATATGTCTTTGGCCTCGTAATAGGATATAATTTGGCCCCCAGGGAGGAGCTATTTCAGAATGAACGAAAGAACATTAGAAACTGCAAGTGCATGTATAACAAGCCTCCTTCTCGATTTCTTTTAGACAAATATTGAACAAATCATAGTAAAATTACATTATCTTAACAAATTAAACCGAAAAGATGTCATGTTATGGGGATCATTTGAAGCAGTCAATGCAAAAACGTGCTCTCATGTTAAAGTGCCAAAAGAACTGAAATTTCGGTTCCTGGGAGGAAATAAACACTTACCGAGAATAGTTATGTATTTCTTGCAAATCTCTGATCCACAAGAGTCACTTTTATATATTGATTTTAATAATTACTACAGAAGATGACCGGCATCTGATCTCGACAGAGAGAAAAAACTACGCTGACCGTTCGAGGTTAGCTTCCGCGGAACACAGATAACCGGCAGAGAACACATCTATATTCTATTGCAGGAGAACTACTTCAAATTTCAACCATAATTCTGGTGCGCGTACGGAATAACGTCAGTGGCGTGCAAATCGTTGCAAGCTCATCTCCTTTGTAAAATAGCGAATATACGGTTCGCCGAATGACCTACTCAAATTGGAACCTTATTGATATAGGTGATTTTCGGCTATATAATCGAAAATCACAGACATTTGGGCAAAGCGATATCACGTAGTTTCACTTGTTTTCTAATCTAGAACAAGCTCGTAGAAAATAAACGAAATCAATTTAAATTTTTTTAATTTTACAGATATTTCGTCAGTACAATTCTGCAATTCCAAATCTACCGATCAATGTGCATAGCTGCCGGGCAATACAAACCAAAGGATCCTTTATACCCATTACATAAATGTGATATTTATAGAAGTCAAGAAGCAGGAAAGATACTTAAGTGAGTACATCTCTTTGTATGATTTTAAATAAGATTTCATAATGAGCAATAGATAACAACTCGAATTGCGTTGTTCTGAACAAACTCGAATTGCGTTGTTCTGGGCTCTTGTTGGTACTAAATTCACAGTGTGAGTTTGAAACATTCTTTTTTTCTCTACTACTTTTTACTAATTCGCCAAAAGCAGTTGATCTACTCCAGTGATTTGTAATCTTTTTGTATTCTAGACTCAATTACTTCAGCTGTAACTATGGTATACAGGGTGTATCAAGTTCGAGTGCCTATTAGACGTTTCTGGAGAACTAAACATATTTGAAATCTGAAAATTAGGATTATGATATTGTTCGAAGTTCTCTACAGAGCTAAAATATTTTCGAAGCCCAAAAGCTTCCGGTTATACAAGGAGTGAAAATAAATTCGACGAAAAAATTTTTTCAAGTTTTCCATTCCTGGTATGATCAAGTATTAGATAGAGATTTCTGTTAAAACCATTGTATTGAATCGAATAGTTTTCAAAATATTTAAAAAAACTGGAAAAAAAGTCAAATATGTTCAGTCAGTAATATGTTCATTATTCTTATTTTGAATATCCTAACATCGAAGAGGAAGGATGTGAAAAGGTCATGCATCTTTTGGATTTCAAAAATATCATCACAGGGTGTTTTAAATTTTGTGTTGAAAATTGTGATCTTAAATTGGCCATAACTTCTGTTTTTCAAATTAGAACCCTATTTTTTTATAATTGTGTTGGATTCTGCGGTCAAAAATAATGATAGTTTTCCCACATGATTATGCTCCTAAATTCAATAATTTCTGAGTTATTTGAGATTTTCTGGATTTATGTAGTACGTAGAGTCAAATTCTTCGAATCTGATTCATAAGAATATTCTGTGAGCATAGAAGATAAATCATCACATTTATAATTCACAAGTGTCAGACAGGTGTTATTGATAGTCGATATGAAATTTTTGATTTCATAAAAGAATCGTTGCTATTCTAATAATGAGATTTATTTCTTATTATTGTATTTTTCAATTGTATACGCAATACACATTCAAATGTACTTAATGATATTGTTTATTTCAAATCCATGGTGGATGACACAAAATGTTGAGTATCCAATGAGAAGTATCCCCATTTTTTTACAATTTTTTTCAAACTCCAAATTTTGGAATGTAAGAGCCCTAAAGAATACAAAAAATGGGCAGTTGATGAAATAAGTATTTCGACTTATATCGAAGCGAATGAGAATTCATCTCTTCAATAGGAAACACATTAATTAGATTCGCTACTTCAGTACACCGAATTATGATAAAATAAAATGGTGATAATAAAAATGAACGTACTACATAAATCCAGAAAATCTCAAATAACTCAGAAATTATTGAATTTAGGAGCATAATCATGTGAGAAAACTATCATTATTTTTGACCGCAGAATCCAACTCAATTATAAGAAATAGGGTTCTAATTTGAAAAACAGAAGTTATGGCCAATTTAAGATCACAATTTTCAACACAAAATTTGAAACACCCTGTGATGATATTTTGAAATCCAAAAGATGCATGACCTTTTCACATCCTTCCTCTTCGATGTTGTGAAAACGGTTTACGCTCAGGATATTTAAAATAAGAATAATGAACATATTACTGACTGAACATATTTTACTTTTTTTCCAGTTTTTTTTTTTTTGGATATTTTGAAAACTATTCGATTTAATACAATGGTTTTAACAGAAATGTATTCACTATTGAATACTCGATCATACCAGGAATGGAATGATTGAAAAAATTGAAAAAAAATTTTTTCGTCGAATTTATATTCACTCCTTGTATAACCGGAAGTTTTTGGGCTTCGAAAATATTTTAGCTCTGTAGAGAACTTCGAGAAATATCATAATCCCAATTTTCAGATTTCAAATATGTCTAGTTCTCCAGAAATGTCTAATAGACACTCGAACTTGAGACACCCTGTATTCATTTCTTTGAATCATTATTCAATGCACTTTTTCGAAGTAATTGAAACAATTTTCGAATAGTTAATCTATCAACGCATTCTTTTATCCAACATTTTGTTTAAAACAGAAATTATTCAAATATCAAAAAGTTCTCCGATGAGGACATTGTTTCATATCACATACAATGAGGAAATTTTTAAGGTAACAACCAACGATTCCTCATCTTTTGTCTCCACTTACCTGAATTATTTTCAAAACTTTGAAAACAATCATTACCAACTGAACTGCCTATCAATTTCTTTTTTAAACTCTATAACCTCAATAGAATTTGGTAACATAATGTTCTCTCCACTATGTTTGTATTGAAACACCAAATCGAGGAGTCAATTACACATAAATCTTGAACTTGAAATACTTTCAACATGAACGATTAACAATCGTCTTACAGTGATGGGAAAATCAGACAATGGTGAAAAAGCTCCAATTGTTAAAACTGTCGATCTCTATATCATAACAATAACTGTTGAGCACAAATTTTCTCATGAAAATCTTATATGCAACTACGAGAAGATATTATGTCAGTTTACATTCGATTTCATGTTTGACTTAGATTATCTATGCAACGTTTTGAAACACTCTTTGATGTAGCAATAAATCGAAAATATAAAACTGTCTGCATTTAGTCAGTGTGAAATATGTAAACATATGAAATACCAGAAAAGTTAATTAACATAAATCTGAAAAATATATATTTAAACCACGCTACCATTAAAATGAACAAATGAATATGCTGAAGAATCCATCCGATTTCAATAGTCTCATGATGAAAGAAAAACAACTTTCGTAACTCAATATGGAATTGCTATATTTATTCCTTGAATTTTCTGAATCGTTACAACATTGTCTGCTTTTTATTACTGAACTTCGTACAGTTTCAATTTTCGATTCTGAGTATTGAAATCATTCCCCAAGTGATCTCGTGGGAATGTATTTGATCGAATACATGAAGTTATACGCTCTAATGATCTCAAATACCATGAAATTAATTCTTTCCATCATTAGAGTTATGTATAATGGACATTGGCTGACAACATAATATGATTCTAACATACTCTCACAGGTGCTATTTGAAATACGCTTTCAAAGGTGCTATTTGGAATATCAATGAATTGAAAATTGATTGATCATAAATTGAATTTTTTATTTTAATTCTTGTATACTTCTCTTCTTTGGGTATAATAGATGTTTCGTTCTATTTTATCAGGTGATTTTTATCCACAGCATTTTGGACTACCTTCGATCTAGCGGTGGCTAATATTTGAGAGAGCTTCTGATATTTTTTTCTCAATTTGAAGGGTAGTTTTGTTTCTCCGATATAAGATCTTCCACATTAGCATGGCATCTAATACAAGTAATTCTTTGTTCTTTGATACTCTTTATTAGGTTTATCTTTCGTTAGATTAGCTGTGATGGTATCTAATAGAATGAATTGATGACTCATTTATTTTGTGAAAACCCATCTTGAATATTAAAAGAAAACAAGTATTTTTGTCTAATTTTCTCTTTATTAAGTGGTGCTAGGCAGGGCCAGATTACCAATTAGGCACAGTAGGCACGTGCCTAGGGCCTACGAAGGCCAAAGGTCTTAGGGGTATGAAAAAAATATATTGAAATAAAATACCCCAAAAACTCATAAACATTTTTATATTATTATATGGTGAAGGTCAAAATAATATATCTAAATACAAATACACAAAAAATACAATTACAAAACGTTTGGTTTACTAAGTAGATCCTAAAATAACTCCTTTTTTCGGGATTTTGACACAGCGAATTCGTGTATTATATCTTCAAAATTAATGCCGCGAGCGACATCACTTTCAATACACAGAAGGCCCAGTGACGAAGTTCTCTCTTGCCCAGTTGAACGAAGTTTTTTATAAGCTTCAACTTGAGAATGATCTTTCCATATTCGTTGAACGCATAAAATTTTTTATAAGCTTCAACTTGGAGAATGATCTTTCTCCTTCTGCATTCGAACCCAATATAGGAAGGTATATGCGCAATGCAATTGCAACATTTGGGAAACTTGACACAAGTTTATCCTTTATTTGTAATTTGATGAGATCCGTTATAGAGGTGGTTTTGGGGTACAAATTTGAAAAAATCAAATACTCACCAACAAAGTTTTCTTCTAAGTCAGACGGATACATTTTTACCAGAGCTTGAGCCTTAACCTTGATAATGTCCTCGGTCAGTGTATTATCCGTAAGAAAACTAAATGTGTCATAAAGGCTGGTATACGCAGTGCGCCTCTTTGTCATTTCAGCGCAAAGCACATCCAGAACAATAAAAAAAACATTAATCTTAAAGGAATCTTTGGCACTGCGAGAGGGAGTCTCATCTGGCCCTTCATCGAACTGTCGTTTTCTCTTACGAACTCTAGTTTCGGATTCTTTAAATTCTGAATCTGGTGCAAGGGCTTTTGCCTTAAGATAATAGCTATTATACATGTCCTCAGTTCTGCAGTGAGATAAATATTGAATTAAACTGTCGTAAAGTCGCACCATCGTGTTAAACTCGATGCCAGGTTTATTTACAATATCGACGTGTTTTAGTAGATCTTCCCAAATAACTGTGAGTAATACCATCTCCAAAGTATTCATTTGATGGTAAGGTTTGTGCCTCAATCACTGTTGTAGGTTTCATACCTTCACTAGTTGAAATACTTGTAAGAATACCACGTTTATCATCATAATGGGCACATAATGTTTTTACAGCCTCATAACGTGCTGACCATCTGGTCTCTGAAAGTCTTTAACAGAAATTTTACTTCCCAAAGACCTTAGCAGCTTAGCAGCTTTCTGCCGCCGCTGTGCCAACTAGATTAAGACTATGAGCTCCACATGGTACCCAAGTGGCTGTGCTGTTGATTTCCCTAAATCTAGTTTGTACTCCCGAATACACTCCGCTCATATTAGCTGCATTGTCATAAGACTGACATCTGCAAAATTTTGGGTCTATTCCCTGATTTTCTAAAACTGAAATTAGAGTGTCAAAAATATACTTGGCATCATGTTTTTCCATTTTAACAAACATCAAAAATCTTACATATATATCTCCAGTTTTTGAGACATATCTAATAGCTATGGAGAGTTGATCCGTATGGCTAACGTCAGGTGTAGAATCCACAGTGATTCCATAATACTTGGCTTCTTTGATTTCTGTAACTATTTTTTCCAATACTTTTGACTCCAGTAAAATTATTAGTTCTTCATACGTTGTGGAGGATAAATATGATACTTTTCCTCTGCCTGGATTACCGTATCTTCTTACATGTTCTTCTAGAAACGGATCAAATTTGGCTAAGAGATCGATACACCCAAGAAAATTGCCATTACTAGGATTACCATGTATTTCATTATTGTCTCTAAACGCTAGTCCCTGTATAACTTAAAATTTATATCCAATTTCTGCACAGGGTGATTACGAGAGAAGTAATCGATAAGATTTGCGCTTATGGTTGTCCACCGTGCTGGATCAGAACTGAAAATACTTGAGGCTGATGTTGTTGGTAGTGATTCAGGCACCACCTGCTTGGAAGCGGCGTTAAAATTTCGTAAACCCCCATCAGCCTCGTCTTCTGTGACATTCTCAGTTTTATTGGTTGAACATTCTTGCGAGTCCCAACAAGCCTCAGCTTCTTTAGGTCTAACCTCGATCGAGGAAATATCTACCGCATCTGCATTATCTTCTGTCTCCTTAGAAATGTTAACATATGACAATAAAGAACCTTTAAGTTTACTAAGCGACTCACTCACTTTCTCTTTCTTTTTGCGTTTTTCATGTCCACTTTGGTGTTTTCTTTTATATCCATCAGATATTTTTCCCTAAAAAAGTACTAATAGTTGAGTAGTAGAGTATAAAAACAACTTTCCTTTACTTACCTTACTTATAATAAATTTAACCTTCCAGTTTTTAAACTAAAGATTGACTTGGGGTTGAGCGTGATTAAATACAAGCACAGGCATACACGCTCTATCGTAGTGTTTACATATTAACTTAATACACAACTGAGCTACTAAAACAAAACACCTTAGCAGCAGAGAAAACCTCTCGATCGCGCGCAAGCGTTTGGTAGTGGGCATGGAAACGTGGCCAACTGTGTCAAACGCATGTGCCTGTCCGAGAGGTTTTCCCGGCGGCTAATGTCTTGTCATGTTCATGTACTAAAACCCTGGAATTCTGCATGGAATTTGGTAGATATAAAAGTTGCATTGTTGCAGATAAACTCAATTCTGGAATTATGGCTATTGAAAATGGCTCTATGAAAAATAAAAACATTAAAATCCCAAAATAAAATAATGTTATTATACCGCATCATCACATTTTCGGACTTATTTCTACAACAAAATTATTACTTAATATTAGCGGTCAATTTCAGTTAAAAAATATTTATTATTTTGGGGCCTACGCTGCTGGAGTGCCTAGGGCCTACGACACCCTTAATCCGGCCCTGCTGACAACATAATATGATTCTAACATACTCTCACAGGTGCTATTTGAAATACGCTTTCAAAGGTGCTATTTGGAATATCAATGAATTGAAAATTGATTGATCATAGATTGAATTTTTTATTTTAATTCTTGTATACTTCTCTTCTTTGGGTATAATAGATGTTTCGTTCTATTTTATCAGGTGATTTTCATCCACAGCATTTTGGACTACCTACGATCTAGCGGTGGCTAATACTTGAGAGAGCTTCTGATATTTTTTTCTCAATTTGAAGGGTAGTTTTGTTTCTCCGATATAAGATCTTCCACATAAGCATGGCATCTAATATAAGTAATTCTTTGTTCTTTAATACTCTTTATTAGGTTTATCTTTCGTTGGATTAGCTCTGATGGTATCTAATAGAATGAATTGATGACTCATTTATTTTGTGAAAACCCATCTTGAATATTAAAAGAAAACAAGTATTTTTGTCTTATTTTCTCTTTATTAAGTGGTGCTAGGTACAGACTGAAATATTTCGTGGGCTTAAATGTGTGGGATGTTCAAAAGTGGTGAATGGTTTATTTCTATTTTGGTGTTGAGTTGGACAAATTGGGATTTTTGAACCGATTTGTTATTTCCATCCATTTCAGGCCCTTTTCGCATCTGTGAAGGATTTTAAACATTACGATATCCATATGATGCTCTTCAGTCACGATATTATCATAAACAGCGGACTGTTTACCTGATTTCAGATGTTTTCTTAATCTGGTCTCAAAATTTCTGCCGGTTTGACCTACATATGCAGCGTTGCAATTTTTACAACAGATTTTATACACCCGAGAAAACTTCATGTACCTCCTGAAGTGAATGCTAGATAAGTAGAAAATTCTGATATTATCTAATCCCAATATATTGAAAAAAAATTAGAAAGCACTGACGTGAGGTCAGATTGCTTTGGCGCTCTTGTTGAGCTACTTGCGAGTAAATATTCAAACCATAACAAATCTATAAACCCTCTGATCACGTGAACAATAGTCTTTTTCCGTACTATGGGACAATGTGATGCAAATATGAACGCCTAATGAATGAACAAACCTATATCTCAAATTAAAAATAACTACTCATAATTTTCCCCAAGTTTTGCTATAATTCCCTTTTTCTAAAAACTTCATGACATCGTATATTATTGAGAGATTGAGATTGAATTTATTTCTTTATTTTATTTTATTTAAATACCTGGGTGCCTGGCTTTTTGAGGATTGGACATCGGACAAAGAAGTTAAATGAAGAATTGAGCAAGCTCGACAGGCATTTTAAAGAACATATTTACATGTTCAGACTTCGATCTCAAATTAAGACTAAGATTTACAAAATGTTACGTATGGTCGGTATGGCGTGGAAGGGTGGACGCTTAAAACTAATGACATCAATCGGTTGGAAGCTTTCGAGATGTGGCTGTATCGCCGAATCTTAAAAATACCATGGACGGCGAAAATGACAAACGCCGAAGTCCTCAGAAGAGTTAATAAAGAACGCGAACTCTTTAACACAATTAAGAAGCGAAAGACGGCATATCTAGGTCACATCATGCGGAATGAAAAATATCAGTTTCTACAACTAATGATCCAGGGTAAAATCGAAGGCAAGAGAGGAATCGGACGGACGTTGTCCTGGCTTCGAAACATTAGGCAGTGGACCGGAATACAAAATATTCAATCTCTGATACAAACAGCAAGAAACAGAGATGAAATGGAAAATGTGATCGCTAACATCCATTAATGGATACGCATCAGAAGAAGAAGAAGAGATTGAATTCTATCTCTATGATTTCCCCTTTATGAAAAATTTTGATTAATATTACGCCAACTGACACTGATCAATGGGTCCGGCATATGTCAATCGAATATCGATCTGTGATGGCCATCGTTCAAAGAAAATCATCGGGAAGTATGTCATTTCTGTTTTCTCTTGAGTAAATTAAAAAATGATTATATCTTTAGATGGAAAAGAGCTACGACAATGAAATTTGAGGATGAGTAAGATATCGATCACCTCAATATATTCACGAATTTTTATTGAAATCCGAAAAATATCTTATCAGATGGTCAGGATTAAAAAAATTTTTTTTGGGAATTTTTTAAAAATTTTCTAGCCTGACGATTTCTGCGAAATTTTGCGAGCTGTTTTGCTGCAGCCTTCCTCAACAATATTTCAAGTATCAATTTGATCGGATGGATATTCTAGTAGTTATTGAGGAAACAAAATTTCAGATGCTCATAACTACTGATCCATCCGACGGATTTGGCCCAATAACGAACTTGACCGAGATATTTGGACAATTAACCTATTCTGAAAATATGAAAACTCTAGCTGATTGCTTTTGGATGCTAGAGAGGATACGGCCGGCCGGCCGGACAAACTCAACTTTCGCCACGAATTCTTCATCAGGCAGTCGAACCCAATCGATTGAGACCATTTTCGGCTCCATATTCCAAAATTACAGACATTCGGGCAAAATGATAGGCACTCTGTTCGGGTGAACAAGAGCGCCAAAAACAATGAGAAATATTTCTGTGGTAATCGATGGTTCGATACAAGTAACCACTGAAGGAGATCAAAAAACTTTCGGTTGACGAGGGGTTTAAAAATGTGAGTTTTCGAGGTAGAAAGGGGGAGGCGATAATGCGAGCGAAGCGAGCACCGTAAAGTTCTTAAGACGGCCTTTCGTTAGGTGCATTTCACATGCCTTTACGGCCTCGCTCACATTTCCAAAAAAATTTATCCAAAACACCGATTTTCCGGTTTTTCGCTAAAGATGGTCCGGTAAAATTGAAAAAGGCTTTTTCCACTGACACGATCAGGAAAAGCCGTTTTCATATGTGTCTTCCCCGAGAATCGTACGTTTGGATAGGGCTATTCATATCTTCCAATCGCAAGTAAAAACAGTTAAAATTAATTGCTGAAGATAGCTTACTTCGGCTCAAACACAAATTTCCAGATCATCAGTCACGTCCGACGTTCAAAGAACTTTGTCAGATCATTCCAATTACTTATTAACTCATATCTTGTATAAAATTTTGAAATTTTTTCAATTCATAGGATTCGTAAGAGCTCTGGTAAGGTATTCTCTTATAGTTTAACACTCCTCGTTATGTATTTATGAAATTCAAAAATTTACCCAGCATAGAACCAGTTTTGCAATCCCTAGCCAATTCATTTCACCCCTGTCGATTCCTACTCTAAAATGACAATTGTCGTTGACATTCTAATCTTATGTAGATCTTATGTAAATCAGCCCCACTTACTTTATGCGTGAACGAATGGAACGAAATTCGAAGTAATCACCGAGGTACTCCTTTAGACCTCTATCGAATAATTTTTATTTTACCCTTGTAAAATTCACCAAGCGCGAATCGATGGAGTTGAAACGATATTCTTTTGGTTTTTCTTTTTGGGGGAAAAAGCACCCACTGCGAATCAATTATATACAGGGTGTCTCATATGCGTACCTTCGATCGAGTTATTTCGGCTGTTCCTGCTTACGGCTTCTTAATTCAATAAAATATTTTCGATTCATATACAGGATATCACATATGAGTTGCGCATTCCTAGCGCTGACTTTCACCAGAGTTTTTCTCAAGTTTTTGTGGTTTTCCGCATACGGGAGCTAATTTCAATAAAATGTCATACAGGGTGTGCAATTTACAAGTTCTTTCGGTATTTTTTGCGCGCTTTCGGTTTTTTTGTGCTCCTCCGGGGATTTTAGCTTTCCTTCTAATTAAATTAAAATCATACGCCATGCATGAGCGACGCTCCGAAATTGCAGCATACTATAAATTCGTATTATGATTCAGTTACTTAAAGAACATGCCGGCCGGCAAAGGCCACTAACCTCACGTCAGTGCAATCCAACATATCTCTTTTTGGAATCCACAAATTATATCGTCATGTTGTCATCTGTAATCAGTTCACAATAGAGGGAATGTTCTTTGACTTGATATAATAATATCTAGAACCAGAATATTACCATACTTGTGATCTTGCACAAGATAATATTAACCGAGGACAGTGATAGGTGCCGAGATGAATGAAAGCAGATTGTATCTGTTTTTACAGCATAAATGTCGGTGAGGTGTGAAAGCTTCCAGATTTGGTTATGATTGCATTTTATTTATTGAACAAACATATCGGCGTAAATTTTATTGACTGATCTTTCCTATATTGATCATTTGAACACAAACCAGTCCTTCTGTCTATATTTGCTCGTTTGTTTGAGACAGAGATAATCGACGGATGGAAAATATCATTTTACTTCCTAGGTTGGGGGAAAGCGTTCTACAGCTTCGCACGACGTACTTCCTGTACACCTATTTGGTTGAATGTTTGTAGAGTTAACTATCCAGATAAAATAAATATATATCTATATATATTATTTTTTTGTTAGAATATCTTATGCTTTCATACAAATTTTTTTGGTTTAAATTTAAATCTTCGTCACATTATTTCATTCATGGCTGACGAAAATATTTGATATTCGAAGATTTTTCAGAGTTTTATTTATAGGTGAAATTATTATTATAACGGAAAATTTGAATGAAGAAATTGTCGACTGTATTATATTCCTGTAGGTACGCCGAAACATATGTTGGAGAAAATAAAATAATAAACAATCACTCTTTATTGGTACTTGGCTGTACACCCAAGAAATTCAAATCAAAAAATTCTATATACAGGGTGTAACCAAATAAGTGTTAAATATTTAAGGAAGTGATTCCTCATCGGAAAAAAGATAGGATTTTTCATATAAAAAACTTCATTGGAGCATCCCTTGTTTTGATACAGCCCCTCAAAGGGAATACATAAAATTTCTATAACAATTTTTTTCCCAAGCACCAAAAAAGTGTGTGTTGTTATTAATAAATTACTATAATTTTTTTACCATTTAGTCATTTAATGCAGGTACTAACTACAGAATAATAATAAATCCAGTTCGCATTTATGACGATGTACCTATCTCTGTAGTTGTTCGTAAAATAATTTTTTGCTGCGAACTGGTTTATTCTGGGCAAAAAACTCATGAGACATTTTTTGTTTACAATGAAACAGGCTATCGGATATAAATTTTTAAATCGTAAATAAATAATAAGACAAAAAGTTACATTGGAAATGAACTTTAGGGGTTGCGTTTCCCACCCTTACAACCATGGGATAAACCAAATAAATAACTGGATAAGTGTCTTTTTGCTAGTAGGAAATGTTAGGTTTATTCCAATATTGTAACTTTTTTGGTGTTTGTGAAAAAAATTGTTATACAAATTTAATGTACTTACTACTTTTGAGGGGCTGTATCTTAACAAGGGATGCTCCAATGAAGTTTCTTTATAAGAAAGATCCGAACTTTTTTTCGATGAGGAATCATCTCCTTAAATATTTTACATTTATTCAGTTACACCCTGTATATTTATATATAAAAGTGATTCATTGAGAGGTAATTTTTTTTAAATAAAAAAAATTAATAAAAACAATTTTATTCAAAATGTATTAGAGTTTAGAGGTTTCTTTTCGGTCAAAATTTCAGAGACTCAATTAGACAAAATGCCGACGTTTCGATTTTATTTTAAAATCATCTTCAGGGCTATTGCCAGTTGGTCTCTATTGTCAATTCGAAAATTAAAAACAACGAGGATGAAATAATAAAAGACATCATATACAGTTGAGTGAATTGTGAAAATTTTTTTTTATTTCTAAGAAAAGTAATCTCACCTCCATTACCCCGTACCGCTTAAACGTTAAAATGGGTGACTACTATATGCATTATTCCACTCAATCTAAAAAATAAAAAAATACATTAATGTATTATTATGTTAGTTTTTTTTCTTGTTTTTATTGCAAGAAATCTTTTTATATACTTCAATGATCTTTCCTCCTCAGAATTTTATTTCATTTTCAGCCCCATTGAATTGTTTTTTTTTATTCATGCCTAAATAGTTTGATGTTATACATCAAACTTTTCATTTTCATGTGATTACATAAGTGTAAGGTGTAGTATTCCTACTTAGTAATAGATAAAAAAAGTAAACATTAAATTATTGGGCGGTTGGGTGGTAATGAGCCTACTAGTTTAGCTGGTCTAATTGTAATCGAACTCGCGAAATCAATCTCGAACTTCGAGTAGAGAAACTGGCCCAACATTTCAATTGTGGACCCTCCGAGAAATGAATGTTTCAATTCCGATTGACTTATTACAAGATAATCAGTGGTAAATTGCATAAATTTCGAAATGGTGTCAAATCAGTTGGATTCACAACTGGAAACAAATACCAAATTACCAATAATACCCTAATCAGAGTTATTATCCTTCGAATACAATAATTGAGTTCAACAGAATCTGTACATATCGAATAGATCACGAATGCGATCTGATCACAAAAGAAACCTTGACTTCTGGATCGTGCACTATAAAGATTCTTCTGTCACTTCGTTCAGATATTTTTTTCAATTTTCAGTGAGAGGTATCCTGTATATCAAGGTCCAGTGAATAGCGATTGGGAATGGCATTAAAGAGGTGCAATCAGACAAGACATGTGTGAAATTGTACTAAGAAAAAGAACACAACATATCTCTAACTTCTTTTACATCTTTTTTACTGTTCAAATGCTGATTTGAAAACGCTACTACGCTACTGAACATAACTAAATACTTCGTTGTATAACAATACACTTACCTATGGAACGATAAATTCGGATTAAAATTCCTGTCTTCACTACAACTTCCATACTTACGAACCATTTTAAGTGCGATGAAAAGTAATAAACAATAAAAAATATAAAAACCTAATACTGACTAATACAAATTTTATTCAATTTGCGTATTTATTTTCGATACAGAGATGGCAACGTGTGTCTTCTAAACATCATGTCACCTTCAAACTGTCAAACAGAGAATGCGGCAGCGTTGTCTTGACGTTCATCTGAATTTTTTTTCCATCTGCGGTCTCTGACATAAAATAGCAGAATCAACTAAAGTTTTTCTTTTACTTCTTGCTAATATATCCGATGAGACAGTTTAAATTCAAAATATAAAATTTTTACAATGTTTTGAATGCAAATTGGAGAAAAAGTATTTATTCACAATTATAGGGGAATAGAAAAACCTACTATTCGCTCAGTTTGGCAACATGGACCTGAGTGGACCAGCTCAATACGTTACAATCGACCAGCTCTAAGTTTCAGATGCTACAGTTTTCAATGTAATAAATAAAGGGGTCTAGTCTTATATAGTTTAAGCTTCGAATATAGCAATCACATGGCAAATGCGGCGTGAATCACAATCGTCGCCTTCACTGTTCAACACAATTCGGTTATCATTTTGCATTGGCCACACGTGATCACGTGTTAAAATCACGTTTTTCAGACAAATATCCTGTGTAATTGAATATATCTGGTACCGAATTATTTTTATCTTTATCTATTTTGTCAATGAAGTTGCTTTTATAGGTAGGTTGAACTATACCTACATTGTTGTACTAATATTTTTAAGATGAAATAAATTTAACAATTTGTATGTCACTGTTCAACACATCATTTTTCATTGGTCAAATCGGATCACATGGTAAAAATCGCCATTTGAAGACAAGTTGTTGGTGACAACTATATCTGCTGTAATTATTTTGACAAGGTTATAGATCATTTCGCTGTCAGAAAAATCGTAGAATTCCATTGATGAAATAAATTTAACAATTTGTATGTCACTGTTCAACCGTGTAATGTTATTATGAATGGCATCATCATTTTCATTGGTCAAATCGGATCACATGGTAAAATTCGCCATTTGAAGACAAGTATACTGTGTGGGTTTATATCTGCTTTTTTTGAGCAATATAGTATATCGAAAAATAAGCTCAAATATAGCTAAAATAATGCTTTTTGCTGAATAAAATAAAGTAATAAGTATATAAATAATTTGAGGATTCATCAAAAATTCCAAGCATTAGTGAAGAAAATTTTTAAATATATTTATTATGCAACTGACAAGTAGAGTTCACTATATAAACTTTGTTCGCCACGTAAACCCTATATATATATATATATATATATATATATTACATTATTAAATTTTCAAATGTATTATTATCTGTTTCGTCAACATAGCTGCTTTTATCAGGTATCAGATCAGAATCAAAGTGACAAAAGTGCTTCGGCAATTGGTTCAAACGAATGCAAAATTGTATAGATCTCAATAGGGAATATTTCGGAAAAAATAAAGATATTTTCGATGATTAAAATTTGTTTTTGCTCTCTAATGCCGAAATATAAAAGACAACCCTCATATGGTCGTACGGCATTCAAATTCTGAGGTTACGCTAGAGCATCAAATATTCAATTCTGAAAAACGAATGATCGTTGGTTGATGCCTCTTGGTATGTCTACAACCACACCATCCATGAAGATTCAAGACTTACATATGTCACCACATAAATGGAAAATTCCTCGAAAAAATATCATATGACAACCAACTGACAGATGATCCATTCAACTCAAGATGCTTGAAAAGGATCCGGTCCAACACAAAAGAAAAATAATAATTCAAGTTGATTCAAATCCAATTAAAGTGAACAAAGGCAATGAGAATTGATTTCTTAGCAGAGTCCATAATCATCCCAAGTACCCGCCTGTCCGTAGATAATGTCTGAGTCCTCCAAATATCAATAAAATCAGATTCCAAACCAGTCATTCGAAAATCCTGCCTCACTTAACAATTAATATTTCGTCGCTTGATTAATCAAGTACATTGCGTAATTTTATGCAGAGTTTCTCGTTGATTTCGATCTAGATACAGCGTGTATAATCATCATTCATAAGGTTGCTTCATATCCAACCAGAAGTTTCAATACCAGAGGTCACGGTAACTTACAAAGTAGATGTAGGTCTTCGATCACTCTTCGGCCAAATACCACAACAATTATAAATCGCGATTGTAATCTCCTTACGTAAAAAGTGTGGCTGTCGATTCATGCTAATGGAATATATCATTATTGTTTTAGGTCATGACGGAAATAATTTTTTTTGGGCGCTTGGCCATCATTCAGCAGTGCAAGAGATATTTGCACAGAATGTGTATCCCGCCGGAGACCTCAGCGCTCGCGTTGAGAGTACAGTTGATCTCAGAAGACGCATAGTTCGGTGTTCTATGCTCTAGACCCATATAATAATAATAATTTATTCATCCTGTAAGATACCATAGAGGTATATAGGAAATGTCAATTAATACAGAAACAATAACATAATAACACATTAATAAAACTGTTAGCTCAATTCATCTGAGAAAAATTCCTCCAAGTTATAATATCCCTTGGAACATAGCATTTTTTTTTATTTCTTTTTTGAATTTCCTCCCACTCAACGACTTAAACCTATTCAAAATGATTAAAAAGCAATACCGATACCTGCTCTTAGTATAGTGCAGTATACATATCATATTACGATATCTAGTTCCATAGCTATGGAAATCAGAACATTTTGGCAGTTGGTCAATAATTGATCGCACATATATAAGGCAACTCTGGATGTAAATACAGGGCAGTGTAAGTAGCCCGAACACTGTCCTGCATGAGTCCCTAGGTTCCAAGCCGAATATGAGACGAAAAATCTTTTTTTGGGCTATAACACCCTATTACACTCCGACTATCCGCCCCACAAGATGGTATTGAAGTTAAGATGACTGTAAACTATAGAATAGTAGATGTTCAAGGGGGTTTCAATACAGACAGACCTCTTCAGTCGATGAAGAGCATAATAGGTATTGTTGAGCGTTCGGCACAGATGGCCCACCTGAAAGTTCCACCTCAAAAACCTGTCAACGCGCAGTCCTAGAAACCTAACGTGCTCCTGGGTAGTAAGAGAACTACCCGCAACACTCACTATAAGGGGATCGGATCCACCGAAATCTCGGTTTTGAAACAGATTATCTGTGTTTTCTTCAAGTTTATTATAGGCGAGTTTTTACTACACCAGTCAAGAAACTGCTTAATGAGTTCTTCGCATATATGCTTCAGTACACAAATACTCCCTGCCCTGACCACCAAACAGCACCAGAACAGACGCAACCACATAGTCAGGCAAGTCTATGACAAACAGCAAAAATAGCAAAGGTCCCAGAACTGACCCTTGAGGAACACCCAATTTTGTGTGATATATCTCGGAAGAGCAATCATTTAGTAATTTAGTTCGATGAATAAGGTTCTGTCAGACAGATAGCTGGAGATCTAGTAAAGGAAAACCCCTCTGAATCGTATCTGGTATAATTTGTCGATTATAAACTTGTGCTGCAAACAGTCAAACGCACGTGAGAGGTCAAAAAATATTCCTGCAGCATGATCACCCTCATCCAAGCAGCCATAAACAGACTCCAAAAACTCGGAGCAGGCAGTCTGAGTTGACCTCCTACTCTAAACTCATGCTGTCGATTGGAATGTATCGAAAATTTCGTGAGGAAATCACTCATCCTTTGATACACGATTTTCTCAAATACCTTAGAAAATTGGCTCAAGATTGATATTGGGCGATAGTTGGCTATATTGCCATATTGCCAGAAAGATGGTCAAAATGTGTAGAAAAAAATGGCCAATACTTTTAATTAAATGTTTTTTAATTTCACATTAATAATTAGTTTTATTTTCACAAAAAACTCTAATTTCATACCGGTATACCTGATATATCCATAAAATAATGTAATGTGAAAAAGTTTGAATAAATTCAATACGTTGTTTATGATCATTCACTTTTTCACTAAAAATTATCTAATATATTAAAGCGATAAGGTGTGGAACAGAGAAAATTATGATGAGCGGGTCCCGGGAGGTCCGAAGGGCCGACCCGGGGGCAATCTTAATACAGATTGAAAGGGCGTATCCTCTTCTAGTATTGTTCATTAAATTAACAGTTTGCTAGTGAAAACACATTTTTTGATTGCCAGTTTGTAGAGAACTCTTAATTACGGTTTAAAAAATATAGTTTTCTCAACTGATTATTTAAACAATAAAAGACTAAACAAAAATATTATAATTGATTGAAAATTATTTTTGAAGAAAGAACAGTTTCTCAAGAAATTGTAGAAAAACATTCTTCAGCTTCGTACAAACACCTTCATTTAAAAAAAATTGTAAATTTCTTTTTCCAGTTGACTCTCGTCCCTTGAATATCTATTTATTCGAGACCATATTATACACAATCACTTGCTGACTATTAAATCTCATCACTAAATTTATTATTATTGAGATCTTCTTGAGGA
Organism: Micraspis discolor; assembly: GCA_030674115.1. NCBI lineage: Eukaryota > Metazoa > Arthropoda > Insecta > Coleoptera > Coccinellidae > Micraspis > Micraspis discolor. The sequence continues at coordinate 7,727 of JARTUT010000878.1, read as the reverse complement.
CAAAGTGTGAAATGCAAGACTTTATGAGATTACCAAAATATTTTTGATAGATTAGATTGAGAATTTGACCAACAAATCTATAGTTGTCTGTCATAAATACAACTCACCAAATTAATTTTGATATGCCTAGGAATATTGTTATTTTTCTCCCGGAAGATTTTGGTTGACTTCAATTCATAAACGTACAATTCGTACCATTTATCATTATAGAATTTTAAAAAGGAGTATATATTATTTACTTAATTTTATGAATTTCTGTGACCCTATCACATCAAAAACTCCTTTATATTCTCGTGGGTTCATTCTGCGAAGATCGATTGTCAGAATGTGCAATATATCAATAACCTCCATAAATATACAAATTTTAGACGAGATCCTGGTGATGTCCTATGAGTAATAAAATATTTTTCCATGCTCTCTTGAAAATTTTTCAACTCGAATTACCTTCTTTAAATCTTCAATCGGATACTTAAATTTGAAACTTTTCTCTAAGGAATTACCTTCTAAAATCTTCCGCACTTATTTGAAACGTTTCCGTACATCTTTTCGGAAAATTATAATTGATCCTCCTGTAAGAACTCAATATGTATGTTAGTAATCCATTATATAACTTCATTATCAGATAAAAGATTGCAGCAAAGTCACCAGAAGAAAACATCGCAGCCGAATAAAGAAAGAGTTGTCTGTAGTGAAATCAAACAGAAATAATTCAAATTCAGAACGTCCGGGTGGTTAGATAAAATGACAGATAAAGTTTCATTTTCTCTAATAAAGGAATGCTTTGAATTGTAATGGTTTTCCGGTAACCGATAGAAACATGTGAAGAACTGAATACGGAATTAGATGGCAAAATGTGAACGTATAGTTCCTTGGAAATTACGAAATTATTATTTGTTTCATTTTTTACCGGTGTATTCAAAGTAACTACCTTCTTTTTTACTGGTATATAATTACTTTAGAAGATTACTTCTTTACTTTCAACTTCTTAATTGACATTTTTCTACGCTGTTTGGTTTCAATATTATGCTCATGTTTATGGTAAAACGTGGTGGCATTGTTCTGCCAAAATACAGGGTGAGTCTTTGACCACTGTGTTAATTTTAATCGTAGATTCTTGACGTCAAAAGAAAGGTTTTCTTCCTATAACATTTTTCCAAATTTGGCCCCGTTCCAAAGAGATAGGGTGTTGACATTTCATAAAAAAATTGCATATTCACCGTAATATTCGAACTACAAAATCAATTGAGATGATCTCTCGTAGAAGGGTCACTCCATTACCGGTCCCCAAAACATAGTTTTACTATTGTACTCAAGAACCTCAAAAGTTGAAAATCTAATATGACAGCAGGTCCTGACAGAATTCCATCTTTTCTGTTGAAGGACTGTGCAATTGTCCTCGTCAGACCTCTCACGATTATTTATGGACTGTCCCTTTCCACACATCATTTTCCTACTGCCTGGAAAGAGGGTATAGTAAGTCCAGTATTCAAGAAAGGCAAAAGAAGCTATATTGAGAACTATAGACCAAACGTGAATCTGGACAACTTCAGCAAAGTTTTTTACTTTCTCTATTTTAGTGTCGTAATGAGTTCATTACAGTACTAAAAACAGTGCTGTAATGAACTCATTACAGCATGCTATGGAATAACCTACCATGTTATAAAACCATTTCCTGTAATTAGTTATATTTAAGAACAAATATCGAAATGAAATAACTATGAATCTTCGTGAACAACAACATATTTTCTGAAGCCGGCCCTGGCCATCGTCTAATAGTTCGGTAACTCTCCGTTAGACGCTGTAAAGAACAAATACATTTATTTCCAGAAACATACTGTCCATCTATAAACCAGAAATCGTACTAGTAAATTTCTGGCTTCATTTCTTTGAACTGCGTTTCCCCTCTAGGTAGATTTATACTCAATGCATATACTTTCCTCTGTTCTTTGTTAGATCATAGATACTATCAGAGACTATAATTACGATGCGGATTTCGTTTTTTAGTCTTGGCATTAAAATCTCTATGATTTATATTATGATCATTTATTCAATCAATCTCAATCAGATTTTCGAGAATAAGTACGTTCAAGAAGAGCATCTTGACAGGATTATCATTGGGCTTATCTTCCATTCGATCTTTTATATCCAGAATTTGTGGTGAGAGACTCGGCTTTAGTGGTGACTATTCAACTTATGTGTTATATGTCAAGGAGTGAACTCTTCAAAATGAAATAAACCTGTCCTAGCGTTTTCAAAAGATGTGACCAATTTACTTGTGAATGGATTTTTTAGTCTTCAAATGGCCTTTAAGTATTTTTCATAAATTTTTTTGATTATCAGTGCTAATTTCATCGTCTGCTATTTCCGGATTGACGAGGATTTCCGGAACAGCTTGTAGATTTCGATATTATTATCATCATGAACATCTTGTTACGCTGAATGGAATGGTTCTCAACAATGCTCAAGTAGGAAATTGAAAAAAAAAACACTGTGTTCAACCACTTTCATTTACCTAGTCATAGATACCCCTCAACTGAAGTCGCTCAATCGTGAAATCTGATCGACTATGCCTCTGGCATGTCGAGGTAGTCATGAAACAGACAAAATGAAATACGATAGTTTTACTTCGATTTCCGCATTGTCCGAAACCTGATATATTTTTCTGGAAAAAGATGTCATAATTTTCTCCATATTACATCACGCTTTCTTCGATACAGATAATTGATTGCTTCGAAATGAATACTGCAAGAGAGAATTTCTCTTCCAATTGTGATTTATTTCAGCTATTCAAGCCGATAACTGCTGTGCAGTCTGTTGGGTAAGCGATCTAGTTCAATTACTGGAATTCGAGTAGGTTACTACAATGAAAAATACACGTTGAAAAATTCTCCCCAGTACCTGAGATTCTAATCATAAAAATGATGAGAGAAATCAATACAGACTGTTTGAGAATTGGATACTGTTCCATCAATAACGTTTGAAGTAATTCGAAATGAAAGAGTTTAGTTAAAATCGTCATAATAATTATAAGTCATAATGAATGTCAGTCAATAATTTTTCCTCTGCTATTTTTTCAATGAAATAAGTGTTAAATCACAACCTTCCCCAACTATGGATGATGATTTGCCTTTGAATGGGTTCCATAGCAGACTTCAAATATCAGAAGATTTGAAAAATCATCACTTGGACCGCAAGACTCGATTCGAAGAATCCTCCTTGCAGATGGTCGACAAATTTTGTGTATAAGAATTGAATATTGAGGGTATTTCTAAGGACAAGAGTGATTATAAGGTATTTCAAGCGATGAACCAAGAGTAGGTAACCAGGTTATGATTTTGGTCCATCTAGCGGTTATTGCTGGTTCTTCTTGGTTATTCCTTCGAAATCCAGAAAGAATAACCAGAAATTATCGCTTGAATGCTCGGGTTTGGTTATCCGTGCTGCCATTCTTTTGATTCGCGTTTATTTATGCTCATAGGTTATCTGAGCATTTATCTGATTCAGATAAAAAGGGCCCATTCCCGAAGCTTATATAAACAAAAAGACATTTTTATAAGCAATTTTTTATTAGCCAATATATCCTCACAATGGAATTACTGAAACTACAATAAATTTAACAAGGAAAAAATACCAAATTAGACTCATATAATATCTATACATTTAAAAAAATGATCATAAAAAAAAAAATTATTTTGTGAGTCTGAAGAAAATGACAATAAATGATTAAAATGAAAAATATCAATATTAACAGCTAGTAAAAAGGAAGAAAATTAAGGCAAAGAGACAGAATGGGAATGTTTTAATTTTGAAGTCAATGCGAATTTCTTTCCTTAGAGCAATGACAAATCTCATGATGGTTTTAACAAACAATATTTTGAATTTGTATATTTCAGTTTATTCCAATTAAAAAAAAAAGAGTTATTTGGTCACTTCTACTGGTTCTTCTTTTCAATTTAATGATCTATTTTAAAATTTCTCTTCATTGCTACCATATTGTGCATTCTCAGAACATCAGAACACCCAAACTATTGATACGATGCTTTGCAGATACTCTCAGTATTGCTCACATAACATAAATTTGAAGCAACCTGAAAATTTATCTTTTCATGAAGTTTCATTAACAGAATTCTCAATGGATTTTTATTGATTTCTTGTGGCTATAATTTTCAGGTTCTTCTTGTAATTTTCAAATCATTATCAATCTAGATTGCTTCCTACACAAATGACATTTGCTCCAGAGTTAGAAATTAAATCTATTTTTCCATTATTTCAAGATTATTTATATTGATGAAAATTTGAAACAAACACAAAAATGCAATGAAAGAACTTCTTAATCTCTTAACCTTAGGAACGGCAATGACAAATCTCATGATGGTTTTAACAAACAATATTTTGAATTTGTATATTTCAGTTTATTCCAATTTAAAAAAAAAGAGTTATTTGGTCACTTCTACTGGTTCTTCTTTCAATTTAATGATCTACTTTAAAATTTCTCTTCATTGCTACCATATTGTGCATTCTCAGAACATCAGAACACCCAAACTATTGATACGATGCTTTGCAGATACTCTCAGTATTGCACACATAACATAAATTTGAAGCAACCTGAAAATTTATCTTTTCATAGTTTCATTAACAGAATTCTCAATGGATTTTTATTGATTTCTTGTGGCTATAATTTTCGTATTTCTTCAATTTATCGATCAAAATCAGCCGAAACCCAAACAAAATTGGTATGACTGAATAGGTATTTTCAATACCTTTGAAACGAGCTGTCACTTGCCATAGGAACCCATTTAAAATTATTGGTCACAGTGGCCTTGTGGCGTCATTTATGACTATTGCGTCACCTGTTATGACCAGTTGAGAAGCCTACATCCGTTTATTTCCACCCTCCAAATTTCATTATTACAAGAATACCCTTTCAAAAGATACGAGGGGCGGAGGGGACTTCTGACTAGCCCTGTATACCTATCAGCATTCATAGCTCCATTATCAACGACCATTAGGTCTGTGCAAACAGTCAAAGATATACCACCCCATACCATAATCCATCCCCCAAAACCAGTAGTATTCAGGAAATTGCACTGAGCATATCTTTCATAGGGACGTCTGTATACAAGGGAACGTCGATAACAATGGTAAAGGCAGAATCTAGACTCATCTGTGAAGAGAACTCTTACCCAATCAGCCTCTTCCCAATGGATATGCTCTCTCGCAAAAACCAAACGTGCTCTTCAATGGGCTGAATCGCTGCAACATTCTGGACACACTTGTATGGGAAACTCCAAACCTTTCTGCAATTCTTGTGTATGTCCACCCTCGAAAAACTACCGCTTGGGCACATTTCTCTTGGGTCAAATTGCGTGTTTCGCGTTGCATAGCGATCGAGTGTAGTAAATCAAACGAAAAAAAAACTATTGATCACCAGAATTGATCAAGAACAACTAACTGATTTCAGAATGGAACCAATACAATCAAAATCTGATAATCTCTTTCTTTATTCCTGCTGAGAAAAAACATCTGTATTTCCATAATATGCGTTAATTTTTTTGCACAGTGTAAATGATAATCGCTTGGTGCCAGATCTGGACTATAGGGTGGATGCATAATTACCTTCTAAGGTCCCGAAACTTTTGACAGGTCATCAAAGACGTGTGAGACCTGACTATGATCTGATGGAATACACCTTTCATACTTGCTAATTTTGGTCTCTTCTGTTCAATTGCTGCTTTCACTCGGTCTAAATTGCTGGCAGTAGAGCTCCGAATTGAGAATCTGACCATTGGGCAGTAGCTCAATGTAGATAACCCATTTCCAATCCCACTAGACACAGCAAAATACCAGCCTCTTCAGTAATGGATCGATTTTGTTCCGTTTGGCCAAGGAATCGCAGATGGACACACGATCCTTTAAATTTTTTTTCCAACAACTCGTGCGGGACCCAAACATCAAGCGTCTTTTTGGAGCCGACCTTATGCAAATGGTTTAGAACTGTTTTAAGATCCATCTGTAGCTCTGCGGCTGCGGGTCTCATGCCGATCTATTTCGATCATTTCCAGTACTTCATCAATATTCTTGACGACAAGTCTTCCAGTGCGTGTTGCATCTTTCACATCAAAATTGCCGGAACGGAATTGGCGAAACCTAAACTGCGCTTGATTGGCTCTGTTACAGTATTAGAGCCATAAACATTATTTACATTTGCAGCAGCCTGACTTGTAGTTACCCCCTTTATCAAAGCAAAATTGTACCCAATTCCTTCTTTGCTCACCTCATCTTTGACGCTCTAACACACGACTAAATCGATCAGTCACAACAGTGACAAAATATGTTTTGCCAAAACTTTAATTCTTCTTTCCAAAGAATAAAAGTGAAGCCATATGTCGACAAAATGATGGATTTTTTCTTACCCATCCTAATATTATTTCCGCAGGTAATAGGATAATAAGGTCTTTATTCAAGAGAATATTTTACAGTTTACGATTTTTTATTTCTTTTGATTGTTGTATTATTTGTGTATAATATTGTTTACAGGCAGCCCGAAACGTTGCCAAATTACAATACATTATTATAAAATTAAACCCATCTTATCAAATAATATTATATCATTACTTATTATATAGGATAAATACTGATATTCAACAGTATTTTAACCATCATATCTTGAAGCAGAATTCACTTTGAGATCTTTGATCATATTCATTACTTTCTTTTCATCACAGTATTTGAGTAAAAATCCGAATTTGAGTTAATCCTTATGTGCTTTTGGAGTTGTTCCAAATTTTTGTCTGAAATTTCATTAGTAAGCTTATTTCCAATTTCTACAAAATATTTATTGAATTCAGTAGCAATATCAACTTTATTATCCAACATTTGATCTCCATCTACAGGGTGCCTCAAGTTCGATGTTTCAAATTTTGTGTTGAAAATTGTGATCTTAAATTGGCCATAACTGTTTTTCAAATTAGAACCCTATTTTTTTATAATTGTGTTGGATTCTGCGGTCAGAAATAATGATAGTTTTCTCACATGATTATGCTCCTAAATTCAATAATTTCTGAGTTATTTGAGATTTGCTGGATTTATGTAGTACGTATAGTCAAATTCTTTGAATCTGATTCATAAGGATATTCTATGAGCAGAGAAGATAGATCATCCCATTTATAATTCACAAGTGTCAGACAGGTCTTATTGTTAGTCGTTATGAAATTTTTTTATTTCACAAAATGAATCGTTGCTATTCTAATAATGAGATTTTGGATTTATTTTTTATATTGTATTTCTTCAATTGTATACGCAATACACATTCAAATGCACTTAATGATATTGTTTGTTTCAAATCCATGGTGGATGACACAAAATGTTGAGTATCCAATGAGAAGTATCCCCATTTTTTTTTTACAATTTCTGAAAAGATGTTTCTAACTTTCCAAACTTTGGAATGTAAGAGCCCCTAAAGAATACAAAAAAAGGGCAGTTGATGAAATTAGTATTTCGACTTATTTCGAAGCAAATGAGAATTCACCTCTTCAATAGGAAACACATTAAATATTATAGATTCGCTACTTCAGTACACCTAATTATAATTATAAATAAATTATGATAATAAAAATACGTTTCAAAACTCAAATTCCAAAATAAATGATGCTCAATTTCCTCCCCTTTAGTGAGTGGAAAGCATCCTCCACACGCCGCTTCAAATCTTCTTTGTTTTCAATCATCAA